>OX451740.1:958448072-959132715 GCA_948472305.1 Vicia faba
TTTGGAATTACCCCAGCAGCATCTCGTCTTTTCTTCAGCAGTGATTTATTTTCCTGGTCAAGTTTTCCTTTTGTTTGCTCTTTTACCTTTTTACATCCCCAATGGTGTCTTGCGTCCCTTTAGATTTGTTCATCTGCATTCGTAATCATAAGCATTGCATGGTATCTTAGTGCCAAAAATGGGGCTTGATTTATATTTAAGTATCTTCAATCTCGTCGACACGAAGATTTTAACCTTCGTATCTCCAAATAGAAGACACTTAAATAATGGCAGCGGTTGTACCCCAATTTTTGCCCCTAAGATTCCTTTATCATATCATACCAATTCAATCACAACAAAGTCACACACTAGGGTTTATTTCCTCTCCCTATATTTGGTCTTTCTCTATGGGGAATCACTAAGCACCTTGACTTGTATTTTGTGATCATCTATGTTTGATTACTCTTTAACTAACAAATACAATGTATGTGAATCCTAATTGTTGATGATGTAGGTGAAAGCACAATGCATTCCATCAAAGTCAACTTTTGGTTTCATGAGTTCCTTCTTTGTACCTTCCTCAACAAAGCTTCATTGGGATTCAAGCCTCTATGAAAGATACTTTGGAGTAACATCATGACAAAGTCTTTCAAGGTTCATTATGCCTCAAGTTGTCAAATTTAGCTCAAAAGTACAAGGGTTGGCTAAAGAAGTTTGACTCAATTGGACAAATCTTTGATTTTAATGATCACATGTGCATATCTCCTTCAATTCTATAGATTTGGAAATGGTTTTAGTTGCAATGGTTTCTCCTTAACATCCTAAACAACTTATAACCACATGACAAAAGTATTTGTGCAAGAAGGTTGATCAAAATTGCAATGATTTCTCAAGGCATTTTGTTACTCTAGGAGCTAGTGTTTTGAACTTCAAAGGGGGTATATCTTGCTCATCTTTTGGTATTTTTGATTGATTCCAACGACATCCTTCTCTTTAAATGGTTATTATCAAATAACTTCAAAAGTATTAAGGAAATTTTGTGTAAGGAACTTGATGATGAAGAAAGATTACAAGTCCTCCAGATGAACCTGCAAATCCCTTTTTGTGACTTCAAATGATCCTAACTTGATCAATTTTCATCACCTTGAAACCATTCTTTTTTCAAAATGATCTTGAATGTGTGAACTTCAACCCATATTCAAAGTTCAAATTGTTAAAATGTATGGAATGTACCCTAAGGATGCAAAAGATTATAGGTCATTTCATGAATTTTTTCAAACTTCAACAAGTCATAACTCTCTCAATTTTTGGAGATTTTGAATGTTTCAAGTCTCAAAATGTCATTCAAGAGATCTACTTCATGCAATTTCTTTGGTCAAGAGAAAATTTCAAGTAGAAGGCCATGTTTGGATACAAAACATTATAAGTCATTTTTGAAGAAAAACGTAGAAATTTTCTAAGTATGAAATGTCAACTTCTTTTTCCAAATTTTGACTCATTGCAACGTTCACCTCAAACAACCATATTGTCCCATTATTTTTCCATTATAAAGCTTGTTACCTCATCTTTCTAAAGCTTCAAGAATCAGGACCTAAGACCCCTTGAGTTGAGAATGCCATCGATTTGAATTTGGTAACTTGAAACTAAAGTTTCATCACAAGTCAGATTTTGAAATCTTTGTTTTGGCCTCTAATCACAGATTTTCCATGCATTTTTGTTTCTAATCATGTTTAGAAACTTCCTAAATGTGTTTAGCATCATGAAACGCACGACTTAACTGAGTTTTGATGCTAAACAAGTCACACTTTATTCATGCTGCAGACCCACACGATTTCCCTCCAAATTGCATCATTTCACACGCTTAAGGATCCCATTCATTCTCATATAAATAGAGGATAATCCCTCATTCATTTCTTCAATCTTAGACAACCAAGATCACCTTGCCAAACTCCCTTTTGAGTCTAATTTCCAGCTACTTCGAATTTTCTTTTGCAGCATCCCTCAATCAGTTTTCTTTGTCAATTCACCTTCATTGAACTTTCATGAAGCTTACCATACAATTACCTTCAAGAACCGTGACCTATATTGATCCACTGAAGTCCAACTTTAGAGCTCTGCAACTTAACTTCAATAGGTATATTCCTTCACCAATTCTCTCAAACTTTGATACTATTGTGAAGCTCTCATCACCCTGGTTCTAGTCGCATCATTTGTTTTTAACTGGAAGCACGTTTTGACCATGAAATTTTAAATCCATTTTCAAAACTTCTCTTCCAAATTGCTTGAGCTACAATTTATATAAATTTTTCGCGAAGGTGTGGTTGTCTTTGTCTTGATGAGACAAAGCGAATGGCATTGGTCTCGTGCTCTAATTTTACAGTTTGAGCAACCTGGTTTTGAGACTGGCTGGAGGTTAAAGATGACCAACGTGTCTACTTTCTTACGAGTTGTTCTTATTTCCTAATGTAGACAAGTTTGTTGACGTAAATTCTATTAGGATCTTCATGATTGGAAACCCAGTTCCCACATTATTGGGTGATGCTTATTACTCTATTCATCTTCGAGATTCTTATCATGGGGGTATGATCATCTGTTTCACGCCTATGTTATACCTGTGGTTTACTTCTCATTTGCCTCAGTCTGATTCTTTTTGAGATGTTAGGAAGGAACCCCGTTGGGATCCTAAGATCATGGCACTTACTCACTCTGATATTGTTTGGTATCATCAGGCTTACCATGATGTGGATATTGTCGATAATTGTGGTAGTTTCCCCAATGTACCTCTTATTGGTACAAAGGGAGGAATTAACTACAATCTTGTTCTTGCACGACGAGAGCTTGGTTATCCAATAAGGGATAAACCAAATAGTATTCATTTGAGTAGTTTCTTCTTGAAAGAAGCAGAAGACCATAAGGAAGCTAGGGAGAAGATTGCAAAGGCCTGGTGTCACATTCATAGGAAGAGTAGAAAAGACCTGGGACCTAGAGGGGTTGTTGCTTTAGAGCTTTATCTTCAGTGGGTACAAGCCAGAGCAATTTAGTTGAAGACGCCATATTCTCGGGAAGCACATATGCCTGATTTGTTTGTGAAGAGCACTTCTCCCATATTGGATGATGTGTAAGAGCTATAGCTTGCTTTAGTCAGGATGCAGCAGGAAAAGGAAGCTTGGAAGAATAAGTGCCAAACTTTAGAGATGTCTTACCAAGCAGACTTGAAGGAGAAAGAAGACTTGATTGAGATTCTTGAGAGTCGGGATGTAGAGACCATGGAGAGGCAAGGAGATTCATTTTCCCCTGAGCCTCATTCAGATGCTAGTTACTCACTTCCTGATTCAGGTGATTGGAAGGAGGTTGCCACCAGATATGCAGAAGAAAACTAAAGGTTGAAGGCTCAGATTACTAGACTTACAGGAAAGCGTTAATGTATAAAGTGATCTCCATCAACTTTGCTTTCTTGGTGTTTTAGACTTTACTTTCACCTTGTACTTGGGATTATTGAAACTTGTAATCTATTTTGAAGTTGTAATAATTTTTTTCCAGTATTTCAAATGTGTTATTACTTTGATATTTGCAATGTTGTCTATAAATATGTAAGTCCCTTGAAATAATAATAATAAAATAAATCATGTGCATTCCATATCACTCATCATATTGTACATACTTCTTGCATTTTTTGTTCATATCCAGGGGTCTTACTAAGCTTCTTTACTTCGTTCAATAAGCTATCTCACCACTACAATACTCAGGCTAATTTCAGAAAGAAGATGGACAACCTAGAACAAGAGAATCACGAGCTACACGAGGAAGTTTCTGCTCTGAAGGCCGGCATGGCCAATCTCACTACTCTGATGGAATCTCAGGTGGCTGCTCAGAATCATCCATCGAGTGTTCAGCCTCAACAAACAATGGTTACTACTGAAGCTCAGACTATTCCCATATCTGCTACTCTAGCTATTATTCAGAATCGTATGCCTCCGAGATATCCTTGGGGGATGCCAGAAAGCTTTATGCCAGAAGGTTTTAACCATGATCCTCATATTGCTTCACTTACTCAGAATGCTGCTGCTCTCGCACCTTCTGTGGTGCATGTTACCCCTGCTGCTAGAAACGAGATTCACTATGTTGTACCACCCTTGGTGAATATGGTCTCGTTTGCTAATGATGATGTGTATTGTCCTATTCCTCCACCAAGTTGAATCTTGGGTTTTTATGATAGAATGAATGATTTTCAAGACCAGTTTGACAAAATGTAGAAGGAGTTGAAGGCCTTCAGGGGAAAAGAGTTGTTTGGGAAGAATGTGAATGACATGTGTTTGGTTCCCAATGTCAAGATACCTGCGAAGTTTAAAGTACCAGAGGTCAAAAAGTATAAGGGAAACACTTTCCCTCGTGCTCAATTAATTATGTATGTAAGAAGAATGTCCACTCATACAGATGATCAGTTCCTGTTGATCCATTTCTTTCAAGACAGTCTAACTGGTGCAACGTTGAAATGGTACATGAGCTTGGCCAGTATCAGTATTCATTCTTTTAATGACTTGGGTGAAGCATTTATCAGACAATACAAATACAATGTGGACATGGTGGCTAACCGTGATCAACTCAGGGCCATGGTTCAGAAGGACAGGGAATCATTCAAAGAATATGCACAGAGATGGCGTGAGGTAGCCGCCCAGGTGATTCCTCTGATGGAAGAAAAATAAATGACAAAGATTTTCCTGAAAACACTAGGTGCATTCTATTATGAGAGAATGGTGGCGAGTGCACCCAGTGATTTTACTGAACTGGTGGGAATGGGTGTTCGTTTGGAAGAGGCTGTGAGAGAAGGACGTCTCATAAAAAGTGAAAGTTCCAACAATGTGAAGAAGCCATCTTATGGATTTATTAAAAAGAAAGAAGGGGAAGCAAATGCTATGATTCAAGAAGGAAGGGTCAACACCTCTAGAAGAAATCATCAGCACCCTCACCAGGTTGCCTCAGTAACTCTAGTTGTAAATGCAGCTCCGACTACAGTTGCTTATCAAAGGCCATCCCCTCATGGAAGCCAAGGGAAGAGTCAGAGAAGAGAACCTTTTGACTCTATCCCTATGAGTTATGCATAGCTACTTCCAGCAATGATTCAGAAAAATTTGGTCTAGACTAGGCCACCTCCTGTTGTACCATCCCTTTTACCTTGGTACTACAAGGCAGATCAGACGTGCACTTTCCACCATGGTGCACCAGGATATAACATGGAAAATTGTTATCCTCTGAAATCCGAGGTACAGAAAATGGTTAGATCTATCCTTTTGTCCTTCAAAGATGTCAGTCCTAATGTAAAATATAATCCTCTCCCAAAACATGGAGGAACAAATGCTGTTAACATGGTTGCGGGTTGTCCAGGGGACTTCTACATTTATGATATTAACCTAGTAAGAGGGGACTTGGTAAAGATGCATGCAGGCCTTTGCGAGTTTAGTTACTATACTCATGACCATGCTGGTTGTGGTGTCTGTAGTACTAATATACAAGGTTACAATAAGATAAAGGCTGATTTGCAAGAGATGATGGATGAGGGCCTCA
The DNA here is from genome assembly GCA_948472305.1 of Vicia faba. Lineage (NCBI taxonomy): Eukaryota > Viridiplantae > Streptophyta > Magnoliopsida > Fabales > Fabaceae > Vicia > Vicia faba. The sequence goes on from OX451740.1 coordinate 958,453,614, forward strand.
TCCATATAATCAGGCCTAGAGCAGAATATGAAGAAGAAATAAAAATGGTTTCTGGATGTCCTGGAGAGTTCCATTTTTTTGATGTGGAACACATGAATGACGATCTCGTACAAATGCATGCTACTTTATGTCACATGGCTGGTCAGGTAGAGCACCATTACGGGTCTTGTCGGGTTTGTTGCAGGGACTCCCGAGGATGTTCAATTGTGAGAAAAGGTGTTCAATTGTTGTTAGATAATGGAAGCATCAAGGTTTTAGGGCAAAGAGATAATTACTATGAGGTTAACGAGATTGAGGTTGAGGAAGAATCAGATGATGATGAGTATGCTTCTGCAGATGAATTCTACTCCTCAAATGAGGATTTGCTCTCTGGTGATGACTCTTTGATGACAAGATTTTCTGAAGAAGGTGTGAATGTGATCGTTCCATGTTTCAATGATTCGTCCCCTATTGAAATTGAATACTGTAGTAAGCCAGTTGTTATCCCTGGGGTGATTTTCTTACCAGGGTCGGTTCCTTACAAATCCAACAAAGCTATACCATACAAGTATAATGCTACAATTTTAGAGGATGGTGTGGAAGTTCCCATCCATCCTATGTCTAATATTGGGAATATTGTTGAAACTAGTAGAGTGACTCGCAGTGGTTGTGTGTTTGCACCCGTTGTTCGGGAATTGAAGATGCTAGAAAAAAGGTTATGGAAAGGGTTGAAGATAAGAAGATTGTCATGGATTCTAGTGGTGCTACCCTGGAGAAGGAAGTAGATGATATTTTGAAAATAATCAAAATGAGAGACTACCGAATTGTGGATCAGTTATTGCAGAATCCTCCAAAATATCTATCTTGGCATTATTAATGAATTCAGTCGCTCATAGGGAATCCTTAATGAGGTTGTTGGACCAAGCTTTTATGGAGTATGATATGTCGTTAGATCAATTTAACAGTGTGGTAGGTAATATTACATCATGTAATAACCTAAGCTTTTAGGACGATGAATTGCCTGACGTGGGGAAGAATCACAATTTGGCCCTCCACACATCCATGAACTGCAAAAGTGATTCATTATCAAATGTGCTAATTGATGATGGATCCTCCTTGAATGTGATATCCAGGAGTACACTAATGAAGTTGAAATATAAATGGGCTCCTATGCGCCTAAGTGGTATTATTGTCAAAGCTTTTGATGGGTCGAGGAAGTCATTTATTAGGGAGGTAGATCTTCTTATTCACAAAGGCCCGCATCTGTTCCAGATTACTTTCCAAGTCATGGATATTGTTCCCGCATATAAGTGTCTAATGGGAAGACCATGAATACATGAAGCAGGGGATGTCACTTCCACTCTGCACCAAAAGTTGAAGTTTGTGTGTGAAGGCAAAGTGGTTATTATAAATGGAGAGCAGGCATTGCTGATATCTCACCTATCATCCTTCAGTGTTGTTGAGGCAGATGAGGCAATTGTGGGGATGCACTTCCAGGCTCTATCCGTTGACAATGTAAGAGGGAATGATAATTCTATGGTTTCATTAAAGGATGCTCAACAAGTTGTGCGCATTGGTCCGAGTAAGGTACTGGGACATGTCGTTGATCCTCCAGTAAACAAGAACAAAGTTGGTTTAGGATTCTCTTCAAAGAATGGCAAGAATGAAAGTTTGAAGCCAAAGGCTACTATGAGCAGTTATCATGACATTTTCTGCAGCAGAGGCTACCTCCATCCAATTGTCTCTGGAGTTAATGCTATTGAGAAGGGTGAAGAAGATCTTGAAGTGCCGAATTATGTGACACATGGAGTCAGAATCCAGAATTAGGTCACTTATGATGTTTCCTCTTGCATCCATGTCTCAAAGTAATTTTTTTTTATTTGCAAAAAGCTTTCATTTTGCCCAAGATGAAAGTTAATATTGTATGGGCTTATCTGTTTGCTGTGATCATTAAAATCATAAATAAAAGTTATCTTTGATTCTCAACAATTGCGTCTTTTATTTTTCTGTTTTATTTTTCATGGAAAATGGTAAATAAAAAAAAACTTTTTTAAACAAAATATGTTTGTGAATAAATATGCATACTCATTTGATATATATATATATATATATATATATATATATATATATATATATATATATATATATATATATATATATATATATATATATATATATATATATATATATATATATATATATATATATATATATATATATATATGTGTGTGTGTGTGTGTGTATGTGTGTGTGTTAATTTCTAAAAAGAATCACAAATTGCATACAATAACCCCGCACCCTCTCCAAACTTTGAATATCCTTTGTTTGGGACAGAAGAAAAAGAGTATGATGAGATTCCAGAAGAGGTTTCACAGTTTCTCAAGCACGAGGAGGAGGCCATTCAGCCATATAATAAGTCATTGGAAACAATCAATTTGGGTTCAGAAGAAGATCCGAAGGAAGTCCAGATCGGACATCGTTGCATCCCGATGTGAAGAGAAGGTTGATTGAACTATTGAATAAGTATGTGGACATTTTTTCTTGGTCTTACCAAGATTCCGGGTCTAGATACCGATATCATGGAGCACCATTTGCCTTTGAAGCCGGAGTGCCCGCCCATCAAGCAAAAGTTGAGAAGAACTCACCCTGATATGGCAATAAAAATCAAAGAAGAAGTATTAAAGCAGATAAATGCCGATTTTCTTGTAACATCAGTGTATCCTCAATGGATATCCAACATTGTGCTTGTACCGAAAAATATGGAAAAGTCTGCATGTGTGTAGATTACAGAGATCTAAATAAAGCTAGTCCAAAAGATGATTTTCCATTGCCACATATTGATATGTTGGTTGATAGCAAAACAAAATTCAAGGTATTCTCGTTCATGGATAGATTTTCTAGATATAATCAAATAAGAATCGCTACAGATGACATGGAAAAACAACGTTTATCACACCCTGGGGAACATTCTGTTATATAGTGACTCCCTTTGGGTTGAAGAACGTTGGTGCGACGTACCAGAGGGCTATGACCACCCTATTCCATGATCTGATGCACAATGAAATTGAGGTATATGTTGATGACATGATTGCTAAATCCCAGACTAAAGAAGGGCATGTAGAAGATTTGTTGAAGTTGTTTCAGCGTTTGAGGAAGTATCGTCTCCGCTTGAATCCAAATAAGTGTACCTTTGGTGTTCGATCAGGAAAATTGTTGGGTTTCATTGTCAGCAAAAGAGGGACCGATGTTGACCCTAATAAAGTCAAAGAAAATCAAGAAATGCCCGCGCCAAGGTCTAAGAAGCAAGTCAGAGGCTTCCTTGGACGTTTGAATTATATTTCTAGATTTATCTCCCACATGACTGCAACATGTGAACCGATCTCTAGGTTGCTAATGAAAGATCAAGGTTGTGTTTGGACAGATGATTGCTAAAGGGAATTTGAAATTATCAAAGAAAATTTACTTGAACCTCCTATCTTGCTCCCTCACGTTGAAGAAAGACCGTTGATCATGTATTTAACAATGATGAACAATTCTATGGGTTGCATTTTGGGTAAACAAGATGAAACTGGAAAGAAATAATATGCCATATACTACCTCAGTAAGAAATTTACTGATTATGAATCACTATATTCTATGTTGGAAAATACATGTTGCACCATGGCCTGGGCGGCAAAGAGGTTGCGATAATATATGTTTAATAATACTACTTGGTTGATTTCTAAAATGTACACAATTAAGTATATTTTTGAAAAGCCTGCTCTCATAGGGAGAATCTCGCACTGGAAAATGTTATTGTCTGAATACGACATCGAATACCACACTCAAAAGGCCATAAAAAGAAAGGTGCTCGCAGATTATCTTGCTCATCAACCGGTAGATGAGCACCAATCTGTCAAGTTTGATTTCCCTGATGAGGATGTGATGTTCTTAAAAGCAAAATATTATGATAAACCTTTGCTTGGGGAAGGTCCAGATCCTGAATCTCGCTGGGGCGTGGTATTTGACGGAGCGGTGAATGCTTACAGAAAGGTAATTGGTGTGGTGATCATTACTCCACATGGGTTACCCATTCCTTTTACTACAAGGCTGACATTTGATTGCACTAATAATATGGCGGAATATGAGGCTTGTATTATGGGTCTCAAAGAGGCCATTAACCTTAGGATCAAGGTTCTAGATGTGTATGGTGATTCAACTTTGGTTATTAATCAGATTAAAGGTGAATAGGATACTCGTCACCATGGCTCGATCCCTTACAAAGATTATGCTAGAAGACTATTACCTTTCTTTAACCAGGTTAAATTCCATCGTATCCCGAGAGATAAAAATCAAATGGCAGATGCTTTGGAAACTCTGGCTTCTATGTATCAAGTTAATACTTGGAATAATGTGCCTCATATTACAGTGCAACATTTGGATAGACCGGCTCATGTGTTTACAACAGATGATGTGGAAGATGAAAAACCTTGGTATTTTGATATCAAGCATTTCCTCCAAACCCAGGAATACCCAATTGGTGCATCCAATAAAGATAGAAAGACATTGAGAAGGATGGCAGGAAACTTTTTCCTTAATGAAGATGTACTGTATTAGAGAAATCATGACATGGTCTTGCTCATATGTATGGATAGACACGAAGCAGACATGTTAATGCATGAAGTCCATGAAGATTCATTTGGTACCCATGCCAATGGGCATTCAATGGAAAATAAGATGCTTAGGGCAGGATACTATTGGATTACAATGGAATATGACTGTTACCAATTTTCTAAGAAGTGCCACAAATGCCAAATTTATGCCGATAAAATTCATGTACATCCTACACTTCTCAATGTTATTTCTTCCCCATGGCCTTTCTCTTTGTGGGGTATTGATATGATCAGAATGATTGAACCAAAGGCATCAAATGGGCATCATTTTATCTTGGTGGCAATTGACTACTTTACCAAATGGGTGGAGGCAGCTTCATATGCTAATGTCATTAAACAAGTGGTGGTGCGTTTTATCAAGAACAACCTCATATGTCAATATGATGTGCTAAGCAGGATTATCACGGACAATGGCTCAAATATGAATAACAAAATAATGTCTGAACTTTGCGAACAATTTAAAATGTCCGTCATAATTCATCTCCCTAAAGGCCAAAGATGAATGGAGTTGTTGAAGCGGCCAATAAGAACATCAAGAAAATCATCCAGAAAATGGTGGTTACTTATAAATACTGGCATGAGATGCTCCCTTTTGCTTTGCATGGGTATCAAACATTTGTACGCACTTCAACAGGGACAACCCCATTCTCTCTTGTATATGGCATGGAAGCAGTGCTCCCCTTTGAAGTTGAAATTTCCTCTTTGCGTGTAATAATGGAAGCCAAGCTGTCGGAGGCTGAATGGGTCCAAAACAGGTTTGACCAGTTGAATTCGATTGAAGAGAAAAGAATGACAACATTATGTCATGGTCAATTATACCAAAAGAGAATGAAGAAATATTTTAATAAGAAGGTCAAACCTCGTGAATTCAGAGAAGGTGACCTCGTGCTCAAGAAGATCATGTCTTTCGACACTAATTCTAGGGTAAAGTTGACTCCCAATTTTGAAGGCCCATATGTTGTCAAGAAAGCCTTCTCTGGCGGTGCATTGATTCTTGAATAAATGGATGGTGAAGAGTTCCCACGTCATGTGAATGCTGATGCGGTCAAGATATACTTCACTTAGAAAAATAAAAGAACAGCTCGCTAAGACGAAAACCCGAAAGGGCGGCTTAGGAAAAAATGAGCGTCTCGGTAGGCCGAAAGGGTGGTCTAGGCAAAAGTTAGAGACATAAATAGAATAAATGATTCCTGATAGGTTGAAAACCCGTGAGGGCAACATAGGAAAAAGTTAGGGATTTTTCTGGCAAGTAACTGCATCAGACAAAGCTTGATCAATGGAGCAACAATCTGCTTGGATCTTGCTACTCTTCAACCAAAGTTTTGGCTCAGGAATTGAAAGTTGCTAGAGAGAATGGTGGTCATTGTAATTCAATGTATCTTTTCCAATATATATTACCATGTTCCAAGCTTTTTAATCATCCATGAAGTCTTTCCATTTGCAGGCTACCATTCTATTAATAAAATTTGAGCCTTTTATCCAATTCTTTACAATTCTTATTTTATTAAGATTATAAAGATTTCATTTATTATTGATAGTAATGATCAAAGCAAACAGATTAAATAAAAAAATTATTTTTTGAAAAGAATTTACAAATTACTTTAAATTTTGTGGTTCAAGAAGGACAAAATTATTGATCTCAGGGACGGATAAAACTCAAAGGTTTGTATAAAATGAGGACTCTATCCAAGTTTCCCCAATGAAAGCTTCACTCATTTGGTAAAAAGTTTTGTCTCCATGTACTTTCTTAGTTTGGACTCATTTAAGAAGCATCTCCTTTCGGTAGTATTGGCCTTTTGTTTATCTGCTCGGTATCCAGGCAAGGACAGTATTTTTATTAAATAAGTGTTGAATTGGTTATCAACCGTTTGGGTTTTTTCTCCCTCCAAGTGTGGGATTGGATTTAAAATCCCCATAAGTGTCTTGTTGTAGTGCTTGATTTCTTGAATTCCCCAGGTGAAGTTAAGATGATATATTTTCTGAAATCATTGCCTTGTGGGGTTTTCATACTTTCTCCCTGGAGAAGTTGGTACACTTATCACTCTCTTTATTGAAGATGCATCTTGAAGTATTCTTCGCCAATATGGTATTATCCTCCCTATTGAAGTCAGTATGCTACCCCAAATGTTGTCTCAACAAGATGTTTTTGTTCTTCTTTAGTGAAGTCAACCCCGGTAAAAATTTGAACTTCCAGCTCTCTTTTGATGTCCATTTTGTTTGGTTTCAAGTTAAAGCTCAAAGGAAGATGTTATATCGCTATTTAAATTAATATTGTTTTCCCCTCAGTAAAGTTAAGCCATGAAGTAGGAGTTTGTTCCTCAGTTGGTGCTTATTTTTTTATGGAAATTCCATCCTAATTATGATTTATCCGAGTATTGATTATACCCATTTGTGGCCCTGCCTATTTATCCCCAATATTGTGTCTGTTTTATCAGCATGTATGGTGACATTCATACATTCACACTTACATCTGCATGTTATAATTTAGACAATCATTGCTCATTTGCATTCATTGACATGTTTCTAACATATTACACCATTTTGCAGAGTTGTGTTACACTCTCTCCAATAGATTTTCAACCTTAAGCATAAAGTGTACATTCTTTCAAATTACCCGCTGAGTTATCCCTCGTGGGAGAATTTTGTTCCATCCGTCTTTTCAGCTTGCTTCCCGGATAGGATGGGATTTCCCTCTTGAGTTTATTTCTCATAAAGATGTATTTTGGTTAACTACTTCATTCCGGTTTTATTTCTGGTTGGAGTGGATACCCTTAACAAAACTATTATTGGGGTTTCTGCAAGCTTTGGGTCCTAGTTTGAGAGTGTGCATTTATTTTGCACAAGAAATTTCTATAGGAATTGTATTGGCATTTATCCAGGAAGTTTTTTTTCAAGGAATCATTATTGCAATTCCTACTCATAACAACAAATAGTAGGTCTCTTTATTTGAGCAACATGTATTTCCCCAGTGAATCTGATGGCTCCCAGAGAAAATTCAGATTTTATTACTCCAATGGATGATAGCCTTGTCATTATGGAAGGTAGTATGTTGTTGAGATGTTGTTACTCCAATGGATGGTAGCCTTGTCATTATGGAAGGTATTCTATTGTTGAGATGTTGTTACTCCAATGGATGGTAACCTTGTCATTATGGAAGATAGTCTGTTGTTGAGATGTTATTACTCCAATGGATGGTAGCCTTGTCATTATGGAAGGTAGTCTATTGTTGAGATGTTTTTACTCCAATGGATGGTAGCCTTGTAATTATGGAAGGTAGTCTATTATTGAGATGTTGTTACTCCAATGGATGGTAGCCTTGTCATTATGGAAGGTAGTTTATTATTGAGATGTTGTTACTCCAATGGATGGTAGGCTTGTCATTATGGAAGGTAGTCTATTGTTGATATGTTGTTACTCTAATGGATGGTAGCCTTGTCATTATGGAAGGTAGTATGTCATTGAGATGCTGTTACTCCAATGGGTGGTTGCCTTGTTATTATGGAAGGTAGTCTGTTGTTGAGATGTTGTTACTCCAATGGATGGTAGCCTTGTCATTATGGAAGATAATATGTTTTTGAGATGTTGTTACTCCAATGGATGGTAGCCTTGTCATTATGGAAGGTAGTCTGTTGTTGATATGTTGTTACTCCAATGGATGGTAGCCTTATCATTATGGAAGGTACTCTGTTGCTGAGATTTTATTTTTCCGATGGATTGTAGCCTTGTCATTATGAAAGGTAGTTCATCATTGAGATTCTGCTATTGATTAGAGTTTATCGGTATGCAGTCATGAATATTGGGTACATTTTGAGATTTACTGATATTATCTCACCATTCTTTTCCCCATTGGGATGATGTTACCTTTTTTGCTATCCCCTCAGTTAGTATGGTAGATCACCACTCTCTCTCCTCATTTTTTGAGTTCATGATGCTTTAGATTCTTCCTTGGGAATTACCCCAGCAACGTCTCGTCTTTTCTTCACTTGCGATTTATTTTCCTAGTCAAGTTTTCCTTTTGTTTCCTCTTTTACCTTTTTACATCCCTAGTGGTGTCTTGCGTCCCTTTAGATTTGTTCATCTGCATTCATAATCATAAGCATTGCATGGTATCTTAGGGTCAAAAATAGTGCTTTATTTATATTTAAGTATCTTCAATCGCGTCGACACAGAGATTTTAACTTTCATATCTCCGGAAAGAAGATACTTAAATAAGTGCAGCTGTTGTACCCCAATTTTTGCCCCTAATATTCCTTCATCATATCATATCAATTCAATCACAACAAAGTCACACACTACGGTTTGTTTCCTCTCTCTGTCTTTGGTCTTGCTCTATGGGGAATCACTAAGCACCTTGACTTGTATTTTATGATCATCTAGGTTTGATTACTCTTTAAATAACAAATATAATGTATGTTTATCCTAATTGTTGATGATGTAGGTGAAAGCACAATGCATTCCATCAAAGTCAACTTTTGGATTCATGAGTTCCTTATTTGTACCTTCCTCAACAAAGCTTCATTGGGATTCAAGCCTCTATGAAATATACTTTGGATTAACATCATGACAAAGTCTTTCATGAATCATTATGCCTCAAGTTGTCAAATTTAACTCAAAAGTACAAGGGTTGGCTAAAGAAGTTTGACTCAATTGGACAAATCTTTGACTTTAATTATCACAAGGGCATATCTCCTTCAATTCTCAAGATTTGAAAATGGTTTTAGTTGAAATGGTTTCTCCTTAACATCCTAAACAACTTATATTCACATGACAAAAGTATTTGTGCAAGAAGGTTGATCAAAATTGCAAAGATTTCTCAAGGCATTTTGTTACTCTAAGAACTAGGGTTTTGAACTTCAAACGGGGGTATATCTTGCTCATCTTTTGGTATTTTTGATTGATTCCAAAGACATCCTTCTTTTTAAAGGTTTATTAACAAATCACTTCAAAAGTATTAAGGAAATTTTGTGTGTAAGGAACTTGATGATGAAGAAAGATTACAAGTCCTCCAGATGAACCTGCAAATCCCTTTATGTGACTTCAAAGGATCATAACTTGATCAATTTTCATCACCTTGAACCCATTCCTTTTCTACAATTATCTTGAATGTGTGAAATTAAACCCATCTTCAAAGATCAAAGTGTGAAAATGGATGGAAGATGCCCTAAAGATGCAAAAGATTATAGGTCATTTCATGAATTTTTGGATATTTTGAATGGTTCAAGTCTCAAAATGTCACTCAAGAGATATACTTCATGCCATTTTTTTGGTCAAGATAAAATTTCAAGTGGAAGGACATGTTTGGATACAAACCATTATAAGTCATTTTTGAAGGAAAACTTAGAAATTTTCTAAGTATGAAAAGTCAACTTCTTTTTCCCAACTTTGACTCATTGCAACTCTCACCTCAAGCAACCATTTTGTCCCATTTTTTTCCATTACAAAGCTTGTTACCTCATCTTTCTAGAGCTTCAAGAATTAGGCCCTAATACCACTTGAGTTGAGAATGCCATTTATTTGAATTTGGTAACTTGAAACTGAAGTTTCATCCCAAGTCAGATTTTGAAATCTTTGTTTTGGCCTCTAATCACAGATTTTCCACGCGTTTTTGTTTCTAATCATATTTAGCAACTTCCCAAAGGTGTTTAGAATCATGAAACACATGATTTAGCTGAGTTTTGATGCTAAAAAAGTCACACTTTGTTCATGTTGCAGACCCACACAATTTCCCTCCAAATTTCATCATTTCACACACTTAAGGATCCCATTCATTCTCCTATAAATAGAGGATCATCCCTCATTCATTTCTTCAAGCTTAGACAACCAAGATCACCCTTCTAAACTCCCTCTTGAATCCAATTTCCAGCTACTTCGAATTTGCTTTTGCAGCATCCCCTCAATCACTTTTCTTTGTCAATTAACCATCATTGAACTTCCCTGAAGCTTACCATACAACTACCTTCAAGAATCGTGGCCTATATTGATCCAAAGAAGTCCAATTTCATAGCTCTGTAACTTAACTTAAATAGGTAGATTCCTTCACTAATTCTCTCAAACTTTGATACTATTGTGAAGCTCTCATCACCCTGGTTCTAGTCGTATCATTTGTTTTTAACTGAAAGCACGTTTTGATCATGAAATTTCAAATCCCTTTCCAAAACTTCTCTTCCAAATTGTTTGAGCTACAATTTATATAAATTTTTCGCGAAGGTGTGGTTGTCTTCATCTTGATGAGACGAAGCGAATGTTACCCGTCTCGTGCTCTAAATTTACAGTTTGAGCGACCTGATTTTGAGACTAGCTGGAGGTTGAAGATGACCAACGTGTCATCCTTCAACCAATGAAATAGTTCCATTTGGAATTTTTGAATTTCTGATTTTATATTGAATCTCGTGCTTTATTCAGTAATGACCATGATATGCACAGCGTGCCAGATCTCTTGGATTTGATTACTAACGTGTTTTGACTCTCATCCAGTGGTCAGCATATTTTTGGTTTCATTTTTTATTTCTGATTTTTATATTTAATTGTTTTAAGTTTCAAAAATTTATAGAAAATTCATTTTAACTCCAAAAAATCTGAAAAAATTATGGAAAATACTTTTGATTCATTTCACATTTTTATTTTGTGTTTTGATATTTTTTTTAATAATTTTACACTTTATTTACATTGTGATAAATATTTAAAAATACTTTTATGCATTTTTAAATTCTGAAAAAATAGGGAAGGATCCAATGACATTGTGACAAATATTGGTGACCTTATTTATTTTTTATTTCTGACTTTATTATTTTTCACCATTTTTTGTTTATTTTACCTATTTCTTTTAATTTTAAAACTAGTTTCAGACTTTAAAAAATTACCAAAAAATCTATAAAAATATTTGAGTTCATTTATGATTTTTCTAAGGTATTACTTATTTTTTCTTGATTAATTTGAACATAGTTAACATTTTCTCTCTTATTTTCATTTTTTAAATCATTTTTAAAACCTTTATTTCTATATGTTAAATACATTTTTTATTTGTGTATACTTTCTGGCTGATCTTGGGTTAAAATTTTGATCATGAACTTTATTAACATCATTAGATCCATGGTGTTGAGTCTAACTCCACAAAAATGGATGAATGATTTTAATAATAGTTTAATTAAAATTTTGGTTCAAATATGGTTTGTTTATTCTTTTCCATCCCTCTCCATCTTCCCCCCTTCCTATTGTATTGCATGTTATGGGATGATGATCTCTATATCATTTATCCGAACATGAAGTACATAGATTTCTATTGACCGACCTTAAAATAAGTGCGACTTCTATATAAGTTCACTTACGATTGCTTAACATAGCGCTAAATTTTGTCCCGATTTTAGAAAATGATCATTCGTGGCCCAAACCTATGTTTTCAAGCCCAAGTATGTTAATTTGAACCCTATGATCCAATAACCTTGAGATACATTGTTAGGAGACTTTGGTTCTACCAATCCTCTAATGGAACTTCATCAATTTTAGTCAAAGTGGATCACTTAAACATCATTGATCATTAAGCTACTTTGAGATTCTTAAAATGGATTATATACTTGACAAAAAGCAAATTCAACTTGTTGTTGAGAGGCTTTGGTTCTACCAATCCTCTAATGAGTTCCGAATGTAAGTTTCAAGATGGTCGTCCAACTAACCACTAATTCCTAACAATTGACTTTATTTTATTCTTTTATTTTTTATGCTTTTACTTTATGTACCATTTACTTTAGCATTTCTATTTCATGCTATTTTCATCTTTGCTCACTTGAGCATTTACTTTTATGTCATCTTTTATTTTTTCTCACTTGAGCTTTTCTTTTCTTTTTGAAGATACTTAATAATCAACATGAACCATAAAAGAAATTAATGATACTTGGACTATTAGGTTACTATCCTTGGCATTATGGAGTATTGGACTTCTTGGACTTAGGATTAGAGATCTTGATCTCATGTTGGAGACCTTGTGACCTTAATTTATATTTTGTATAGAGTTCTTGAGGTTTACCTCAAGACATTGGGTTATTTGTTTGTTTTGTGTGCAGGTTGTTGTGATTACATACTTTGTTTATAATCTGGAATTCATCTGTATACAGCCGTTACTCTGCCCAATTTTTATGAAGACTTAATGTACTTTGAAGTTTAGTTCTCTCAAGAAGTCTAATATCGTTACTTGGTTTCAATCCAAAGAATGGGAATTTTATCTTGACCCATAATGTCGAGTGTTGGCATCTTGTTGGTTAGATGGTTCTTTTTCTTAGCCTTTACCTTATGCTTTTAGGATAGCCTCTTCATCTCCTACCATCTTCTTTAATTTCAAAAATCTCCTCCCTCCTTTTCAAAACTATTCTTGTTTTAAACTTGAATCATTTTCATAATAAACTTGGACTTAGGTCCATGTATTTTTAAAAATCATTTTCTTAATAAAACTTTAATCAATTTAATAATACCTTGACATTTTTGTGAGAATACTAAAAGTCAATCAATCTCATTCAAACCACTTTACCATCTTGGCTTTCATCTTTAAAATTTTCTCAAAAGATTGGACTTTTGTGAATCCTTGTAGTGATGCAAACAACTAAACTTCTACAATATATAGTGAAGTGAGATATTTTCCACTTGGGTGTTGAGTGAGGCATTGTTGATTTTAAAATCCAAGCCATATCCTCCACTTTGAGATGACGAAAAATCTCCTTTCTCATAATTGTGGGTAGTGAGTATGTTTTCCACACAGACAATGACGATGATGTCTTATCTTATAAAATCAACCAACACACTTGTTTTTTTTTTTAATTTTTTAAAGAGGAACTACGTGTACCTTGATCCCCTATTGCACGAAAGGTGGGACGTAGGCAGTAAAGGTTTGCAACCGCGACGGGTGAAAAAATAATAAATATACTTCTTTACTCACCTCCACCATCTATTTTATACAACATTTGATAGCCAAAATATACAAATTTTCCAAAGAGGTTCCTGCGGAGTACTGTAGATGTTTAGGGTGCTAATACCTCCCTTTTGCATAACCAAACCCCTTACCTAGAATCATTCCCTCTCTTTTTGGGTTATTCTCTCTTTTCCCATTCCTTTGGAAATTATAAAGCGCGGTGGTGATTTTGATTTTGATTTGTACAAGTCAAGTCAATCCAATGGCTTAGTCTTAACATTTCTACCGCTACACCAGCAACCAGAATTTGAAATCTTGAGAACATAATTTCAATGTTTTCATCTTCTTCCATTTTAAGGCTTCATACTTCTGAATGAGCGTAAGAGCTTTGGTTTCTTTTACTTGTGTGTTTCCTTCATGCATCATTGTCAAGGAGTCAAACATGTGTTTTACTGGCTCTCTGTTTGTGATCTTCTCATACTCTGTGTATGAGATAGCCCTCAAGAGAATAGTTCTGGCCTTGTGATGATTTCTGAATTCTCTCTTTTGATGATCTGTCATTCTTTTTCTGTCAATCTTCTGACCGCTTTCATCAACAGGATGTATGTACCCATCAGTCACCTATCCCAGAGATCAGCATCATGAGCTAGAAAGAAACTTTTGTTTTTGTCTTTCCAATAATTGAAGTTTTCACCATCAAAGATTGGGGGTTTGTCGCTGATTCTGTCTTTCTCATCATTGTAATCATTGTTGATGTTCTGACTTGGTCCCACCATAGTGTTTTTCTTGCTTGGATATTTTTCTGACACGGTTAAGTGCTTGTACTCAGAACCAGGCGCTCTGATACCAATTGAAGAATGGAAAAACAAAAGAAGGGGGTTTTAATTGGGGTTTTAAAACTTTAAGTAAAAAACAAGTTGGTTATCCTGGTTCTATTGAACTAAAAACTACTCCAAACCACCCACCAAGGTGATTTCTCCTCTCTCAATGAGGTCTTAATCCACTAATCAAACTTGATAACACAGCTACTATGACAATCGTTAAAGTCTTCTTGAGTTTAAACCACAACCCGATTTTCTCAAGGAATTACACTATACAATATTTAAGAGAGTGTACAAGAAGTGTTTTCTAATAAAATAGTATCACACAAGTGATGTTTTACACAAATGAAATTAAGTACGTTGAAGGTGATGAAGATGAATCGTTTATTGTGCACTCAAAATCATAAACTATTTCTCCTTTAAGCTTTGTTTATATAGGCAACACATGTGGGAGCTCTTGGAATGTTGATAAATAGTAATTAAAGAGCTTTCCAAAAATAGAGATTCTTGTTCCCTTTCAGTCGTTACTTTTGAATAGTCATAAGTGATTTGTAATGCTTCAAAACATGCATGCTTCAGAAGATAAATGTTACTGTTACTTCTTTCCAAAACTGTATGAATCAGAATATCGGAGTTCCTGTTCGCAACGTTTAGGCACTCAGAAGCTGCAGCATTAGAACTTCTTTATAAAAGATGTATTGAATCAGAGTTTGAACAACTATCTAACTCATCTTCTGTGCTTCTTCAATCAGAACTTATCTTCAAAACAAAATATTTATTTAGGGAGCATAATTTTTCTTTGAGTGTTTATTATCATCAAAACTCTTACAAGGGTTGTAGAATCAAACTATGTTCTAACAACACCCACACACAGAAAACTTCCCAATACACTGACAAAATAACAACAAGGCAACACAAGATCCAAAGGTCCCAAGGTCTCAAGGTATCAAGGCTTCTAATCCTTAGTCCAAGAGGTCAAAAACTCCAATATGCAAAGGATAGTAACCAATAGTCCAAGAAGAACCTTAATTCGTTTATTTGTTTAAGTTGATTATTAAGTATTTTCAACAGAGAAAAAGAAAGCTCAAGCGAGCAAAGATAAAATGACATAAAATAAATGCTCAAGTGAGCAAAAGGCAAAGTAAGGAAACATAAACAAGTTGAATGAAATGTAAATGCTAAATATAAAATTCATAAATGTAAAAGCATAAAATAAATACATAAAGTAAAGTTAATTGTTAGTAAGTTAGAAGTTAATGGCCACAAAGTAATGATCAATGATGTTTGAATGATGATCTTGGACCAAAAAATAATGAACACTCATTAGAAGATTGATAAAGTCAAAACCTCCTAACAACAAGTCTTATAAGTATTGGGGAAAAGACAATCAATCAACCATACTTGGACATTAAAACATAAATCTTAAGCCACAAATGATCATTTTCCGATTCGAGACAAATTTAGCGGCCAGTTGTTATACCCCAAAATTTGCCCTCTTCATTTTAACCCTAATTGGATTAAACTTCATCATTAAATGAATACATACATGTCATTATGTCTAAACTCATAGAATAGAGGCATTTCTCTGTGAAAGGAATTATGAAAATTGATTGTTCCGTTAAGCGGCACTGTAAAGCAGAACACGTGGTTTTCCGCATTTTTATGCACTCCACAAGTCATCACCATACAAGATATTCAATCAAAAGCCAATCAATTCATCACCATATCAAGCTCTTATGCATTCAAACACTCCCTGAATTGTGAAAAAAGTCAGGTGTTTCATTTGATTTGAGACAGTGCAGAAAAAAATTCAGTACGATGCATTTCGAGCTCAAAAATTCACAACTCGATATCAGAAAATGGTTTGGGAATGATACTTCAGTCATTAGAACTGTCTTGAGGTCTTCATCATTTCATCTGTTCATGTCGAAGGCTAATTTTGTGAAGAAGATTTTCTAAAGCGTAATATACCTGAAATGCGTTATACAGCGGATTTATTGTTTCTCTGGTTTTCTGATGCTTAAAATTCATAACTTCTAAACAGAAAATCATCTTTGAGTTCCTCTTAGAGAGTTTGAATCGTCTTGTTATTTCCTTCAATTCTTGTGTTCGACTCAGAAGCTAGTTCATTGAGGAAGATCTATGAATGCGTCAATACTCAGAAGCTATACAATGGAAACACAATACAAATAATGTGATGAACCATTGTTTTGTAGATATTAAAAATTCATAAATTTCTCCTGCTTCATTGTTTCCAAGTGATTCTTTAGGCTAAAAATCCTTCTTGATTTTATCTCTGATCCGTATGTTCGGTTCAGGAGCTAATTCTTTGCAGAAGATTTCTAAAAGTGCCAATTACTAGAGAAAATTGCACTATGAATTGTTTTTCTACCAAAGTGTTTCTCAATATTGTAAAAATCGTAACTCTGTCGATTTTTATCATATTAGAATGATTATTTAAACATGAGGTCAGATTGTGCTTTGAAGGCTTCGGTTTATGACTCGCATCCGAGAGCATGCACGAAAATAAGCTGAAATTGTTCAATTGGGTGAAATAAGTCTATTGTTTCTCGCCATTCGAAAAATTATAACTTGTTCGATTTTTATCTTATCAGGGTGATTCTTTTGGAAAAATGTCACACATTTTTTCACTGACATTTTTGCTTCAAGGTTTTCATCCGGATTTTTCACCGAACATCATAAGCTTGTGGTTTGTTCGTGCGCCGTACACAAAATAACCTATAAACTTCTGCAATGTGAATTTTACACAGTGTTTCTCACCGTTCAGGGTGACATAACTTGCTCAAATTTTATCGTAACAGAAAATTTCTTCCAGCGCCACGTCACAAATTTCATCATCAAGAGCTTTGTTTCAAGTCTAGTGTCAAGATTTCACATTGATTTTTATGAGCTTGGAGTTTCGATATCAACAGTGCACAAAATCAGTTGAAAATTCAAGTTTGGAGCCAAAACTATATATTTTCAAATTTCAAATTTCAACGGACTTTTAACTTTTTCCACCAAAACTCTCTCAACACCTTATATTCTCTCTCAACTCTCAAAATGCAAAAGATAAAAAATCGAAAATTTCCTCCTCCCTCTCCAAGGAATTTCTACCAGAAACTCCCTCCACCACCAATACTCTCCCTACCCGTCTCCCCCCCAGCCACCGCACGGTCCTCCTTCATCCTCTTCTTGGTGATTCCGTCCTCCATCCTAGATCCTCCATCGTGAGACGATACTCCCTCCACCGTGAATCTCTTCCACCATGGATCCTCGTTATCTTCTTCGATTTCAACTCTCCGATTCATTTTAGATAATAACTTTTGTTTCCTTGATTTAATTTTTGAATTGATTCAAGATGTAGCTATTTGATTTGAATTTGAGTTAATAACATGAATTGAAATTTTAGTTTGATAATTATATCTTGATTCTAGAATTGAATTGTGGAATTAAACTTGAATTTGTGTTGTTCAACACAATTTGGATCTTAATTTTGGAAATCATTGATTATGTTGATTCAAGTTTGATTTTTTTTTAGATTTATGTGATTCTTGAAATCTTATCATGAACAAATCTGGAATCAGTTGATTGATGTTGTTGTGATTTTTTTATTTCGACGCGATAATTTTATTGTTTACTAAGTTTTGCACGTCGCATTTATTTTTGTTCATTATTTTTGTTCTACGAGTGGAAGTTTGATTTTGTTCAAATATGTGGTGATTTACGTGTTGCAATTTGAATCTGATTCGATACTTTGTTGAAATTTGTTTAAACTCATGAATCAAAATTAAATTGTGTAGTGTTTACTGGTCTTTGACGCGTAATTAATTTTGGTTCCGATGCTTGGAATTTTTGCTACTGGTAACAATTTTTGGATATACTTAATTTGTGAATTCTAATTGGTGTATCGTGTATCGATGCTTCGATTTTGTACCTTGAAACGATATTTTCAAACAACTTTTTAGCAATCTTTGATACTTGGTACATGGATTCCCAGAGTTCACAGATGCGGTGTAACTTGAGTTTTAAATGCGGTTCGATGCTGTTGTACCCCAAAATTTTCCCTCCCATGTTTCTTCAAGGCATTCTCTCAAGGGTTCTCAAATACTCAAGAATCTCAAGGGTTGGCCAGTCAAGATGCTCCTCCTAAGCCAAAGTTCTACAACTAGGGTTTTTAATTTCTCAAGTAAATTTGGGTTGAAAAGGTCATAAATGATTTACATTGTTCTCCATAGGTCCTCAATAGTACCCATGTCAAGTTTCAAGTTTTGCATCACAAGTTTGCTCAGTTAATGACTCAGATGATTGAAAATCAACTATATTGGGTAAAAAGTCAACTATGGTCATCATACAGTCAAACTTCAATATTTTGTGTCAACATCAACATTTTGAAGTGATATTCATCATTTGATCAAGGGTTGATCATGATTCCCCAAGGAAATCTCTCAAACCATAAAAAGTCAAGAATTGCCAAATTAGGGTTTCTTTAAGAGAAGTCAACTGAACTTTGACCAAGCATAACTTTCACATGCTTCATCAAATTTTCCCCAACCAAATCCTATTTTGAAGAAAAATCAATTATCTACAACTTTGTATTATGATAAAGTCAAAAAATTGCTTAATTTAAAATATATGAGCTAATACATTATAGGACATTTTCAAAAGTCAACAAAAAACACTTTGTCAAGGCAACTTACATCAAGATAATGTCTCCAAATGCAAAAATGATCAAAAGAGAAATTGTATAGGACATCTTGAGATTTTCAAAAAGTCCAAGATCACTTTAAAAATATGAAAATTGAGAAAGTTATGAGTTGCACAAGTTGGGAACTTTTGAGAAAATGCATGAAATGCATGAAATACATAATGAACAAACTTGAGATTTTGAGCTAGTGGGCCTAATTTTTGATGTCCAAACATGTACATAAGATGTTAGAGGACCTCTAAATCCATTCATATATTTTTATGATTTTTTATTTATTTTATTTGACTTTTTATTCATTTAATTACAAATAAAATAAAATAAATACGAAAACCATGTATAAAGGCTCGGGCCTTTTGATTTCAATCCCTTACAGGCCCAACAACTCATGCAAGCCTGTCACAAAACCTGCCAAATTTATGTAGACTCAAGAAGGCAAAGATATTTCAAACATGGAAGGTTTTAAAGTTGTTTGGTTTTTGTTTAAACCATGGCTTGATTAGGTGATCTCATACCATATATGTCGAGGCATTTATTTACTCTATATAATGCAAGCAAGCCAGGCCAAAACACACGGTTGCTTGCCTCAAAGAACTAGGAAAAACTCTCCAAAACTTCTCAAAACCCTCGAGCCTCAAAACTCCCTCTACAAGCTCTCTTATCCCAAAATTCCAGTCTTATTCCCTTCCTGGAATATTGAAAGGTATATTTTGACCAGTTAACAATGTCCAAAACACATGAGAATAACATGTCATGCACCTCCGATCAAATAATATTGTAAAATTCAAACTTTAAATTTCATATTGTTTCAAGATTTATTGATATGTCTAACATGATTCTGAGACATGATTAAGCAGGTTTAGACCATCAACATCATCCCATGCATGCAAATTTAGCAAACACCATGTTTTCCTTCAATCAGTGTGACTTAGTTCGAATCACATGATCCAAAGGTTTTTAGCCAAAAATAATGTTTGTTTTTAGCCAAATTTAGCAAACACCATGTTTCCCTTTTTATCTTCATTTTTGCAGGTTTTCGCAAGTTTGTATTTTTGACTTGCTAGAGAAGACAACGAGAGCTAGGGCTTCGGCGCTTCTCCAACCATATGCTTTGTTCATTATTTTTGTTATTTTTTTTGGGTCAATATACCGGATGTACAGGCCACCCAAGTGGTAGCGTGCGTGTTCTTAAGGCATACCTATGCTTGGTCTTGGGTTTGGTCCAGGCGTGGAACTATTTTTTCTAACATTTTCTTTACAGATTCAGTACAATCAGGTCTAATATATGCATGGTGTGCCTCATACAATGACCATCAGATCTCAGAGTTCCAGATCCAAATGTCTCAAATTCACGTTCCATGCTGCATCCTCTGAAAGCTACCCTCACTAGATCCAACGCAGACCTGGGCTTTGTCTAGTTTGGGCCTATATGTTTACTTCTTTCTCACCCCCATTTTACTTGTTTGTAGGTCCATTTTAAATTTCTTTATTTTATTTTAATTAACACTTTCTTTTTTTAATCAGTTTATTTTAATCAACAAAAATCGAAAAAATCATAAAAACATTAGATTTAGTTTTTTATTAATTAATTTAATTTTTTATAAAAGAAATTAATTTTAATTTAATCACACCCTAATTTTATTTTGTTAATTAATTAGAATTATGATTTATTTTATTTCACCCTTCAACTATTTTCCTAAATACAAACCACAAAAAATATTTTCTTACACTTAGAATCTTTTAGGTTTTAAACCTCTTTCCCTCTTCATCATCTCCACGCGTTTGTTTATTTTTAGCATTTATATAATTATGTAACTGCTCGAAGTTTGTAATAGATAAATTAGGATTTTCTTTACACTTTTCTCCCATTTTAAGGTTTGTAAATTCCCCATCCCCGAAGCAATGTAATATCATAGATTATTTCCCGCATTTTTATTTTACTCACTTGTATATATTTAACTGCTAGATTAATTAGGCGTGCATGTCAAGACACAAAACACAAACGCTAGAAAACCTAATCTCAAGATAAATATTGAAATCAAAACACTTCTCACACGCGCACCTCTAGGATGACCCTCACTTATTGCCTCGGATTTAGAAGAGTCATGTCCCTCGAACGTGGGACCCTTTAGCAAAGATCCTTTAGTTAAAATAACGTAGTCCCTCGATGAACATTCAATGTTGCCTCGGTAAACAATCTTAGTACATTAGGGTAATTGCTAAAGTGTCCTACAAGTTGCCTTCGTAACTGTACGATGACCCTTGCCTGTCCCTCAAAACATCCAATGATAGAGCTTCTTACTAACTAATGGTAGGATAACACTATCTAAAGAAGGAGAAAAATAACAAAGATCTTTTTAGTAGGTAGATAGATCATTGTCTCTTTCTCATGAAACAAAAAAATTTCCCACACATACACTCCCTTTTCTAAAATATTTTCAAAGACAAAACACTTTGTACGCATTCTCAACGATACGAGAATCATTACAAAGTTTTCCGCACTAAGGAATCTTTTCAAAATATATTTCAAACACATACACAAAAGTATTTTCAAAAGTGAGCTAGCAACTAAGAGCCCGTAGATAACTACTAATGAAAAGGTTGCTAATACCTTCCCTTTTCATAACCTACCCCCCTAACTCAAAAAAATTCTCAAAAGGTCTTTCCTGTTCTTTTCACCCTTTCCTTTATTGTATAAAAGAAAAGTCGGTGGCGACTCTTGCTATCCGTGACATTTGTGATCAAATGCAAAACCTAAAAGTCAGTTCTTCCACCATATGACAGAACTGGAGACTCTGTTGGGGACATACTTAAAGAGGGGTTAGCTTAGAGCTAAATCACCTTTAATTTGCTTTCCTTGTTTGATTTTCCTGATTTATGTTTAAGGGTTGTTTGGGTTATTCTTGTATAGATCCTATACCTAGATCTGGGGCATTTTAGGTAAGTAGCAATAGATCATGAAAACTGTATAGAGTACACCGATACGGTTGTAGCGATGGCTACATTAGCGTGATACATTGGTTGGTACCGGTGTCCCTTGAGTTGAGTCAAGGAGAATGCTAGGCTGCATCTTGGTGTCATAAAGCACTAACTGGGCATTGAACCTTAGTTGACACAACTTAGCCATTAGAAAGTAGCGAGGTAGCCTTCTTTGGTGCATATTGAAGTTGGTTGACACTCGATGCTACACTCATCGAGGTCGGACTCTCGGGATATTTCGGTTGCAAATTGGATGCTTGTGCTGAAAGAATGACCGGGATAATGATCAGTGATATTGATACTCCTAGAACCTGGTTACTTTCTTTTAGGACAGGTTGAGCCAACTAAAACTCAAGAGGGTACTTACCTACAAACTCCATGCAATCTTAAACCTAAGGCCTTGTGTGTTTTGTTTGTGTTTGTATATGATTAAATTCTTCATGAAATCATAACATCATAACATCATAACATATCATTTTCTAACCATTTCAAGGACCAAGGGATTTATCTTTGTTCTATTTTATAGGCTATGGCCTCCGCTCGCAGAAACACTATCCGGATCAATTTCGTAAGGGTTCCTCCTCAACTTAAAGAGTTAGTCTCAAGGGTTCCCGAAAGTTCTCCATTTATCAAAAGGCATGGTCGATTACTCAGTCTGGTTACCCCGAGTTTTCACGAAGATATGATGAGTGTCCTATTCCATTTCTTCGACCCTGCACATCACTGCTTCACATTTTCCGATTATTAGTTGGTACCCACTATGGAATAGTTCTCTCAATTACTTGGAGTACCGATTCTTAATCTGATACCCTTCACCGGTTTAGAGGAAGCTCCAAAATAAGAAGTTATTGCAGCAGCCTTACATCTGAAGCAGTCCGACATTATGTCTAACTGGGAAATAAGAAGGGGAATCAAAGGTTTTCTGGCTAAATTTCTGAGAGAGAAGGCTCAACTATTTCTGGGTGCTATGAGTTTCCAGGCTTTCGAGGAGATTTTGGCTCTTCTAATCTATGGGTTGGTACTATCCCCTAATCCAGACTAACTCATAGACATGAACACTGTCAAAATTTTCCTTGCTTGTAATCTTATGCCTACCTTGCACGGAGACATTTTGCATTCTCTTCACACTGATATTATGAAGAGGCGAGGAACTCTCATGTGTTGCATACCTTTGTTGTCTAGGTGGCTTGTTTCGCACCTTCCCTGCTCAGTAATGAAGAATGAACAAGGTTTGAGGTGGTTGCAAAGAATAACGTTGCTTTCTCATACAAACATCCACTGGTGTTCCCGTTTTCATGAGAATATCACTATCATTGACCGCTTTGGGGAGTTCCCTAATGTCGCACTCCTTGGCATTAGGGGAGGTATTACTTACAACCCTTCTTTGGCTCTACATTAGTTTGGTTACGCTTGAAGAAATGGTCCTCATGACGCACTTATCTAGGGTATTGTGTTCAATTACGAAAGTGATCCTCAAGGTTATCGTCAGAAGTTTATACATGCTTGGGGCATGGTAAGCAAGATTGATAGTAAGACCTTAGGGAAGAAGAATCCCTCTGGAGCCCTATTTCAAATGGGTGCAAGCTCGCGCTCAAGACCTTATGATTCCATATCCAGCTATCCTACCAGTGATTATGGAGCCTGTTGTCGAAGTAGACGTTTCTCGCACCATCCTTCATCCAGATATGCCCACTGACCTTAAAGAATTGCAGAAGTCTTGGATTCAGCTAAAGGAAGAACATGACACCTTTGAGACTAAATTCTATGAAAGCGAAAAGAAAGTGTTAGAGCTCACAAAGCAACTTCACGAGGAAAAGAGTCTTAATGCATACATCAACACAAAGAGGAAGCGTCCGTTGGAAACTTGAGTCTTAGATTTTATGGTTCATTTTATTGTCTCTTTAAGACTTTATTGTTTTCATTGTAAGCCTAAAATGCAATTATAATTTGAATTCAATAATAAAATATTTGTTTTTGTTTCCTCTTGGTTATAAAATTTAAATCTCCTAAGGTCCTTGAAAACATTTACATTTACATATCATGCATCATTGCATAACAGGTTTTTTCATAAATGTTTCTCATTTTCTCACTGTTTATTTCAGCAGAAAAATGGCCCTTAAACAAAATGTTAAGGATCTCCAGGCTCATCATGCACAATTCCAAGAGACTCTCCTAAATCTGGCACAGGGGCAAAAAGATCCATTGGCACTCGTCGCCAAGAAAAAGAAGACCAAGAAGCCAACTACTTTCCTCAATATGGGGAGAAGTTTCAAAGGTCTTGCTCAACCAGTCCAAGTGGATGATGTCTCCTCTGAAGAAGATGACAACCAGGAGGAAGATGGTAGAAGCATCAAGCATGAAGGAAAGGATAACCAGGGTTATGAGAATGCTCATGAAGATGAAGACTAATCTGATGAATAGTACCCTCTTGCGAATGACAAGTACAAGCAGTTGGAGGATAGACTCAAGGCTATGGAAATTTAGAAGGTTCCTGGATTAGATTTTGATGAACTAGGTCTGGTCCCGGGGGTTGTCATCCCACAAAAGTTCAAGGTCCCTGTCTTTTCTAAGTACGATGGGGTCTCTTGTCCTAAACTTCACTTGAGGTAATATGTTCGAAAGATACAACCTCATACTGCTGACCAGAAATTATGGGTCTATTTCTTCCATGAGAGTTTAGCTGGCACTCAACTTGAATGGTTATATTAGTTGGAGGAAACCAACATTCATACATGGGAAGACTTGGCTACTGCTTTTTACAAGAAGTATCAATATAATGTTGACCCTGCACCGACTCGAGTACAACTATAGATTATGTCCATGGGCTCGAATGAAGTGTTCAAGGAATATGCACAAAAATGGAGGGATTTGGATGGAAGGGTGCAACCTCCTTTAACTGACCGGGAAATGGTAGATATGTTCATGGGCACTCTAATAGGCCCTTTATTTAATATGTTGATTAGAATCTCTTCGTTTGGTTTTATGAAGATGATTTTCACTTTGGAAATAATTGAAAGGGGTATCAAGAGTGGGAAGATTCTGATGGCTACATTTTCTAATGCTCTAAAGAATCCATTCGGAGGTAAAAAGGAAGTAAATGTTGTCTATGGCCATAAGAGCCGTAGTAAAAGTAATCGCCATCAGTTTGTGGGAGCGGTGTTGATTTCCAATTTGGC
Source organism: Vicia faba (assembly GCA_948472305.1). Lineage (NCBI taxonomy): Eukaryota > Viridiplantae > Streptophyta > Magnoliopsida > Fabales > Fabaceae > Vicia > Vicia faba. The sequence continues at coordinate 958,478,822 of OX451740.1, forward strand.
GCCTGTTCAACAGCAACAACGGGGTAACCGACAAAGGCCAGACGCTCCATCGAGGCAGTTTACCAAAATTGGAATGCCTTTATCTCAGGCATTGCAACATCTGTTGAAGGCCGAACTCATTTCACTGCGGGATCCTCCTCAAAATCCCAACACCTCCTCTTCGAAGTATAATCCAAATGCGAGGTGTGCTTATCACTCGAACAATCCTGGGCATGACACCAACAATTGCTGGGCCCTGAAGAGAAAGATTCAGGATATGATCGATAATAAGGAAATTGAGTTCGACCCTCTGGAGACTCCTAATGTGATTAATGTGCCTATGCCGAAGCACGACAAAGGTGTGAATGCAATTGATGTTGTTTCTGATGAAGAAGATGATGATAGTAACTTGGATAATTGGATCTTTCCCACTACTGACAATGGGCTCTACAATTGGAAGACTGAAGATGTTATCTCAATCTCTTTCAGACAGGAGTAAATGTCATTTTCTATTTTCTTATTTTGGTTATGTAATAAACAATGACTTTAAACCTTGTGTCTTACCCAAGGCACAATGGTTCATTTGTTAAGGGTTGATAATTTATAAACATTGCTCATTCAATAAAAACATTGGACGTTTCGCATGCAAATTTTGCAATTGCTTCCTTTCTTTTATCTTATTGCATTTTCAATTAGCTATGTGTTCTTACACATACCCACACACTACATTGCAGATCCTCATCCACTATGGATGTCGTTGATAACGATTCTTTTATTACGGCATATGACTTCGAAAATCCTATCTACCAAGCCAAGGATGAAGGTAAGGAATATTGTGAAATACCCGGAGAACTTCTCAGACTCTTAATACAAGAAGAAAAGCTATCCAACCACATGAAGAGCCGATCAAAGTTGTAAACTTGGGTACTGAGTGTAACACCCCAATTCTACCCCGGCAAATTATATAAATAAATCAGAGTTATAAAATTCAATCATGCAAACGAATCGGGATGTCACAAATTCTTCTATCAAAAATTTATTGCATTCATCGTGGATATATAACACTTTCAAAACATCGGATGAACCATCATCATTCCATCTTTAATTAAATAACTTAACATCTACGCAGCGGAATTCACAATAACAATTTTATCATCAATACAACAACTTCAAAACAACACAATTTAATAATAATCAACTTAAAGTTCCACAACTAAAAATCAACAATAAAAAATAGCAAGCGTTCATCCCCCCGAGTGTTAAATATCAGAGCAATGACACCAACTCAAACTACTGAAGGTATACAACCTTCACTCTTGATTACTTGTACGTTACCAACATAAGGGCAACATTCAAACAAAAGGGGTGAGATATCTAATAATATAATAAAGCGCATGATAATTAATATATTAAATTAGATCACATAACATCACCACTTCTCATATCATAATCAACAATAATCACAACAATAATACACATTCACAACATCATTACACGCTTCTTCATGCAATCATATAATGCGACTCAATACTATGCAAATGCTTGTGGTACCATTGGAGAAGAACTCCCATCTCAAAATTTTGCCAATTAATAGAGGCATCAACAAGGCATAAGCCTTCATCTCAAAATTCGTCAATACAGGTCATCTCGACGAGCATAAGCTCCATCTCAAAAAAATGCAATATATGCGACATAATCATGAATGTAATAACAACACCCAAGTTAACAACATCTCAAATTAACAACATCTCAAATTAACAACATCTCAAATTATCAACATCTCAAAAGCATCTCAACGTCTCATCATCAACATCTCATATCATTAGAATAATTCATCAAACATCATTTATTCATCAAACATCATTTATCATAAATCATCCACACAACATCATTAACAACTTCTCACTAACAACTCAGTTGTACATTAACACAACAGTAATTCATACTGCTATTCTGTAATTCTTACATCATTACTGTCACTAAATCCTACTACTATAATTCAAATAACAACTTCTAAGCATCTCATCTTCATTATTCTAATCAAAACCAACGCAACGATCAACACGAGAATTAACTCTAAATCCTAAATTAGCTACTAGGATTACACTTCCTATTATTCATTTTAATCCTCTAAAACAAAGTTCATCACGTTAGCTATTCAACACTTTGAACGACATCTCAAACGACATCCTAAAACTCAAGTTACATCACTTTAAAACTGAATTTGCCAAAAATCAGGCATTATGAGTCGACGCAAAACCCCTTAGATCGACGCGTACTGCTCTAACTGCCTAACATGAGTCGACGCATCCTCTCATGGATCGACTCATCCTGAGTCTTGCATACAGAATTCATCGACACATGCATCCCACCGATCGACTCATCCTGAGTCTTTCAACCTTCATGTATCGACTCAAGCCTCTTCGTGTCGACTCATACCGAGTCTCTAGGCCCTCATGTATCGACACATCATGTTTGAGGTCGACACATCGTGATTATTCCTGCATAATTCTGCGATTTTCTTCCATGCCTCTCACTACGGGATTCATGTTTTAGCCCTACAAACTTAATACAATCATGATAAATCATCACCTACAATTATACTATGGTTCTATATCGGTCAAACAATATCGGGACATCTTTATTCATCTAAAATTCATCAAATCTTCATCAAACATCATCATATACATCCAATTCAAGAACAAAACAACAATCACCTCTAACCCCACATATCAATCCTCATGAACCCAATTATAAAGTCAGAACCCCACCCTTACCTTGGATTGAAGGTCGCTCTATAATTTTCCGGTTGAATTCTCGTTCTGTCATTTTTCCACTTTTTCCAGTAGCTTCAGGTTCTCCTTATCAATCCTTATTCTTCTACTGCTTATTTCTTTCTATTCTTATAGCAATAATAAAATAACCTATTATTTCTTTATTCCTTATTGGGCTCCAAACTAATACACCCCCTTATTACTTTTATTCCTTCAAAAACAACCCCACATCCAATAGTATTATAATTCTAATATTATTTCTCCACTTAATAAATAAATCCAATTAATCATAACACATCTTCTCAAATATTCCAAAAATAATTTAATTAAATAATTAATTAAATTACGGGCGTTACAACTCTCTCCCACTAAGAATATTTTCGTCCTCGAAAATTTACCTCAATCAAACAATTCAGGATAGGAGTCTTGCATCTTGCTCTCTAACTCCCGAGTCATGCTTTCACCAACAGCTCCTAGACAAACAACTTTAACCAAGGCAATCTCTTTCCCTCTCAGAGTCTTTATTTCACGATCTGTGATTCGTACAGGCATCGTCTCCACCGTAAGATTGTCTCGTACTTGCATATCGTCCATATGAATCACATGAGATGTATATGAAATATACTTTCGAAGTTGCGACACATGAAACACATCATGCAAATTCGAAAGATTTGGCGGTAAAGCCACTCTATAAGCAACATTCCCCACTGTTGTACCCCAAAATTTGCCCTCCCATATTTCTCAAAACATTTCAAGAAAAATTCACAAGTCTAACCCGGCGCGTCATATTCAGGTGTTATTTCGCCAAGATATCTCTGATAACGTATTCTCAAATTCAGGTTCGGCTCAAGAGATAATTCTTTAAAGAAGGTATCCGAATGTGTAAGTTTTCTTGAAGAAATATGGTGAAAAAGTGTGCTGAAAGTGCAGTTTTTACGCGCTAAAAAATTCATAACTTGAAGATCGTGGCTCGTTTTGAACCTGTTCCGGTGGCCAAAATTTCGTCTTAACATTATCTACGTTTTCATCTCTCACGGCTGGAAGCCAATTTCGATCAGAAGGTCTTCAAAAATGTGGATTTATCAAGTATTTTCATACAGAAAATATGTGACAGAAGTTTATTTGCGTCATGTTCAGAAAATCATAACTTGGCCGATTTTCATCGTATCGAGCTGGTTCTGGCGCCAAAATTTCACAAATTGAGTTGGCTACATTTTCACAGAAGGTATTGAGTTCAAACGGTATTCAAAAGGCCTTCGTTTTTTGCTCAGAGTGCGTGACACGCTGAAAATCCTGAATGCTGAATATTATTTCATTTGGGCCGAAACTTCGAAAATTCATAACTCGGTCAATTTTTATCGGATTGGGCTCATATTTTTACACAAGGTCCCTGACTCATAGATCTACAACTTTGCTTCAAAAGTCGAGACCGGATTATGCTCCGATCAATACCAGTTTTTTATTGAAGAATGTGTCAGAGTCGACACTGGAGCCCAAAATAAGTTTGTCTGAGCTGAAACTTCAAAAATTCATAACTAATTCACCGTTTATCCGATTGAGCCGATTTTCGGATAGGAGTTAGTTATCGATGTCGGCTACATTTTGTTTTCACATTTCAACTTCAAAAATTGCACTTAAGTCCCTGCGATTTAGCCTGGAAAGTGACGAACTCAAGTGAACATTGGAGGCCCAATTGCACATTCAAAGCCCATTTTCTTTACCCTAATTTCCATTATATAATCACATTCTTTTCACACAAACCGGGGAGGAGAAAAAAGAGAAAAAAACTTTGCCACAACACTGTTAGAATATCAAATTCTTTCAAGAACCCTAAAACCTTGAAATCCTTATTACAAATCCCTCTCTCACTACAAACAAGCCATCTCAGTTACAAACCAACATCTCACTATTTCTTCAGTAAGGGTAAGATTGATTTGATCTCCATGATCAAAAGGCTATAATCATTCATACATGCCATATTGTGCCTAAACATTAAATTTCTTCATATATTGGCTTTATTTGCATCTTATGATTTTATTTAATGTGTTCATGAGATTCAACACTGCAGATTTTAGACAGGATCCCATGCAGGTTCATTAAGGAACGTTGAGGCCAAATGGCCAAAAGCCAAAAGCCAAATGGCCAAAAGCCATAAGGCAAAAGCCAAAAGCCAAATGGCCAAAAGAACAACTTATGCATGACACCCATACATGGCGAGACAGACCTCCTGAGAAGATTAAGGAACGTTGAGGCCAGAACACAAATGGCCAACAGCCAGAACACAAATGGCCATGAAACCCAATCCAATGGCCAAAGAATGCAGACCACGGTACTCAGGAGTCAATGAACACGCACGTGATGCCAGAAAGTCAAACAAGGCTTTTTGTCTAATGGGCCAGAATACTTCAAAAAAACCTCCCCTTGGGCCTGAAACCCCCCTTGGTTTGCATCCTTTTTAATTTTATTTTCTTTTCTTTTCTAATTCTTTTTTAATTGTTTTAATTGTTTTTTTTCACCATAAAATAATTTTCTATAATAAAAACAGAAAAATCAAAAATACAAATATATTTAATTATTATTAATTTCATCACTAACCTATTTTTTGTAAATAAACTCTAACAATTAACTTAGTTTAATTTAGGTTTTTAAACTTTAATCTTTTTCTTAATAAGTAAAAAGTATCTAGAATTAAGTTTTTTTGACATTTTCATCTTTTTCTTAAATAAATTATTAATCATCATTGTTTATCATTATTATTAATTATCATTAATTTTGTAAATAAACATGTAAATAAATTAATTAACTAGTAAATTAGGTTAACTTTAATATTTTCATTAATAATTAAAATAATCTAGATTTAGGGTTTCCTTTTAATTCTTTTTCTTTATTTTTCATAAATACAAAAAACATAAAAAAAAAGCACTTTCTTTTCTTTCTTTAAATAATTATTAGGCTTTAATTTAATTTAATTTCAAGCAAATGGTCAAAACCCTCGGACGTCCTAATTTTATTTCTTTTCGCGCATTATTTTCTTATCAATTATTATGTAACTGCTTTCCGGATGTAATAGTAATTAGGTTTACCGCATTTATTTACTTTCCGCATTTTTTCCCAAACGGGTCTTTGTATTTTGGCGATGTATAGACCCGCGCCTTGTAATAGCGTAGCTTTTACCTTTCCGTCTTTTAATTTTCCGCACTCTTAAATTTTAAATTGCATGAAAGAATGTATGGTTAACTAAAAACAAGCGTAGCTCACAATGCCATGATCAAAGATAACTGTTAAACTGAAAACAACACACAAATACACACACCACTTCTAGGGTACGCCTCACTGTTGCCTTGCCCTCGAAACGTGGTCGTCGAGTATAGGACATTTTAGTAAGTCCTTATGTCTATGACATGATCTAGTTGCCTCGAAACGGTTGCCTCGGATTTAAAAAGGATCAATGGCATAAGGGTAGCTTCTAAGGTGTCCTACTGTTGCTTTGGTGACCACACTGTCCCTAACAAACGAATTGACCCGAACACCTCCAACGGTGGTGCTACCTATCTCTCACTGGTGGGATGGCACTACCTTAAGGACATTTACACAGCCTAATTCCTTAGGGTAGGTAGATGACTCGTAGATACTTTCTCTATTAAAAAACAAACCAAAACTCTTTTCACACCGACACTTTTCAAAAAGCTTTCAAAAACAATTTTTCAAACACTCTTGAGGACTGATACAAGAGTCGATCTGAAATCTTTAAACGAAACTTTTTCAAACTCACTCACAATTGAAAAGCAAACACTTTTGAAAACACAAATAAGCAAGTATCTAAGAGCCCATGGATAACCATGGATAGAAAGGGTGCTAACACCTTCCCTTTCTATAAATCTACCTCCCGAACCGAGAAACTATCTCATAAGGAATTTTGCTGTGCTTTTGTCCTGTCCATGTTGGAGAAAATAAAAGACGGTGGCGACTCTTGCTTCCACGACATTTCGCGAACCAGCGTTAAACAGTCAGTTCCAGATCCACCGATCACACCCACTCTCTCTGAAATCTGATACGGTCCAATAAAACAAGAAGTGAGCTTCTTAGACTTCAATGCTCGCCCAACACCCATCACAGGTGTAACTCTCAAAAACACATGATCACCAGCTTGAAATTCTAAATCCTTTCTTCGCTTGTCATGATAACTCTTCTATCTGCTTTGGGAAGCTTTCATCTTTTCTCGAATCAACTTCACCTTCTCGGTAGTCTCACGAACAAGTTCAGGTCTAAGTACTACACTTTCACCAGATTCATGCCAACATAACAGAGTTCTACATATTCGACCATACAACGCCTCAAAAGGTGCCATCCCAATACTAGAATGGTAACTGTTATTATAAGTGAACTCTATCAACATAAGATAAGTATCCCATGAACCTCCCTACTCAAGAACATATGCCCTCAACAAGTCTTCCAACGATTTAATCGTCCGTTCAGTCTGACCATTTGTTTGACGATGATACGCTGAACTCAACCTCAACTTAGAACCCAACGCTTCTTGCAAACTCTTCCAAAAATCAGAAGTAAATCTTGGATCTCTATCTGACACAATGCACAAAGGAACACCATGCAACTTCACAATCACACTAGTGTAAATCTCATCCAACTTCAACACTGGAAAAATGATGTTAATAGGAATAAAATGAGTTGAATTCGTAAGCATATCAATAATCACCCAAATCGAATCATGTCCTCTCAAAGTATTAGGCAATCCTGTCACAAAGTCCATTGAAATTCTATCCCATTTCCATTCTGGAACTTCCAACGGTTGCATCAATCCTACTGGTTTCTGATGTTCGACTTTCGACTTTTGAAAAGTCAAACATGCATACACAAACTGAGCCACGCCACTCTTCATCCCAGGCCACCAAAATAAACCTTTCAAATCTTGATATATCTTTGTAGCTCCTGGATGAATACTTAACTTACTTCTATGACTCTCTTCAAGTATCACCTTCTTCATCTCAACATCATCAGGAATACAAATTCGATTACGAAATCTCAACACACCTTGTGCATCTAGCTTAAAATCACTATTGTCAGATTGATTAGTCCCGACCATCAAATCTACCAGTTTCACATCCAACTTTAGAGCTTCTCTGATACTGTCTAAAAATTCATTTTTAATCTTCAACATACCCAACATAACATTCTGTGGAGTAACCTCACAAACTAAGCTCATATCTCTGAACTGCTCAATCAATTCCAACTCTTTAATCATCATTGTGACATATATAAAGTCTTTTGACTCAATGCATCAGCTACCACATTCGCCTTTCCTGGATGATAATTCAAACTGAAATCATAATCCTTTAACAATTCCAACCATCTTCGTTTCCTAATATTCAACTCCTTCTCATCAAATAAATACTTTAAGCTCTTATGGTCACTAAACACTTCAAATCTAGAACCATAAAGATAATGCCTCCAATTCTTCAACACAAAGACAACAACAACAAGCTCTAAATCATTCGTAGGATAGTTCTTCTCATGAGTCCTCAACTGCCTTGATGCATAAGCAACTACCTTACCATTATGCATAAGCACACCTCCTAAACCCATATTAGAAGCATCACAATACATCACAAAAGTCTCTCCTGGATTAGGCAACGTCAAAACCGGAGCCAACGTCAACCTCTTCTTCAATGCCGTAAAACTATCTTGGCACTGAACATCCCACACAAACGCTCTACCTTTACAAGTCAACTTAGTCAACGGAAGTGACAACTTAGAAAACCCTTCGATAAACCTTCTATAATAACCAGCTAATCCCAAAAAGCTTCTGATCTCAGTAGCTGACCTCGGAGTTTCCCATTGCAACACAACATCAACCTTCGATGGATCTATAACAATGCCACTACCTGAAATCACATGACCAAGAAAACTAACCTCTTTTAACCAAAATTCACACTTGGACAACTTTGCATACAACTTCTTCTCTTTCAAAATCTGCAATACTACTCTTAAATGTTCAGCATGCTCTTCTTCTGACTTAGAGTAAATCAAAATATCATCAATGAACACCACTACAAACCGATCCAAATAAGTGTGAAAGATACGATTCATATATTCCATGAATACTCCCGGCGCATTAATAACACCGAAAGACATCACTGAATACTCATAATGTCCATAACGCGTTCTGAAAGCCGTCTTCTGAAAATCTTCATCCTTCACTTTAATCTGATGGTAACCCGACCTCAAATCAATCTTATTAAACACACGAACATCCACCAATTGGCCCATCAATTCTTGGAAGCGGATACTTGTTCTTAATCGTCACCTTATTCAACTGTCTATAATCAACACAAAGCCTCATACTTCCATCTTTCTTCTTCACTAACAACACTGGAGCACCCCATGGCGATACACTTGGTCTTACAACATAAACAATGATTAGAACTCAAATAACAATACTAGACTGTTAGACAACTACGACTCAGCGACAAGGTCGGACCAACCTTTTGCTCTGATACCAACTTTGTAACACCCCAATTCTACCCCGGAAAATTATATAAATAAATCAGAGTTATAAAATTCAATCATGCAAACGAATCGGATGAACCATCGGATGAACCATCATAACATCTTTAATTAAATTACTCAACATCTACGCAACAGAATTCTCAATAACAATTTTATCATCAATACAACAACTTCAAAACAACACAATTTAATAATAATCAACTTAAAATTCCACAACTGAAAATCAACAATAAAAAACAGCAAGCGTTCATCCCCCTGAGTGTTACATATCAGAGCAATGACACAGACTCGAACTACTGAAGGTATACAGCCTTCACTCTCGATTACCTGCACATTACCAACATAAGGGCAACATTCAAACAGAAGGGGTGAGATATCTAACAATATAATAAATCGCATGATAATTAATATATTAAATTAGATCACATAACATCACCACTTCCCATCTCATAATCAACAATAATCACAACAATAATACACATTCACAACATCATTACACGTTTCTTCATGCAATCTTATAATGCGACTCAATACTATGCAAATGCATGTGGTACTATTGGAGCAGAACTCCCATATCAAAAATTTTCCAATTAATAGAGGCATCAACAAGGCATAAGCCTTCATATCAAAATTCTCCAATACAGGCCATCTCAACAAGCATAAGCTCCATCTCAAAAAAATGCAATGTATGCGACACAATCATGAATGTAATAACAACACCCAAGTTAACAACATCTCAAATTAACAACATCTCAAATTAACAACATCTCAAAAGCATCTCAACGTCTCATCATCAACATCTCATATCATCAGAATAATTCATCAAAAATCATTTATTCATCAAACATAATTTATTATAAATCATTAACACAACATCGTTAACAACTTCTCACTAACAACTCAGTTGTACATTAACACCACATTAATTCATACTGCTATTCTGTAATTCTTACATCATTACTGTCACTAAATCATACTGTTATAATTCAAACAACAACTTCTAAGCATCTCATCTTCATTATTCTGTTCAAAACCAGCGCAACGATTAACACAGGAATTAAATCTAAATCCTAAATTAGCTACTAGGATTACACTTCCTATTATTCATTTTAATCCTCTAAAACAAAGTTCATCGCGTTAGCTATTCAACGCTTTGAACGGCATCTCAAACGGCATCCTAAAACTCAAGTTACAACACTTTAAAACTGAATCTGCCAAAAATCAGGCATTATGGGTCGACGCAAAACCCCTTGGATCAACGCGTACTGCTCTAACTGCATAAAATGAGTCGACACATCCTCTCATGGATCGACTCATCCTGAGTCTTGCATACAACATGTATCGGCACATGCATCCCACTGATCGACTCATCCTGAGTCTTTCAACCTTCATGTATCGATGCAAGCCTCTTCGTGTCGACTCATACTGAGTCTCTAGGCCATCATGTATCGACACATCATGTTTGAGGTTGACACATCCTAATTCTTCCTGCATAATTCTGCGATTTTCTTCCCTGCCTCTCACTGCGGGATTCATGTTTTAGCCCTAAAAACTTAATACAATCATGATAAATCATCACCTACAATTATGCTATGGTTCTATATCGATCAAACAACATCGGGACATCTTTATTCATCTAAAATTCAACAAATCTTCATCATACATCATCGTATACATCCAATTCAAGAACAAAACAACAATCACCTCTAACCCCACATATCAATCAACACGAACCCAATTATAAAGTCATAACCCCACCCTTACCTTGGATTGAAGGTCGCTCTATAATTTTCCGGTTGAATTCTCGTTCTTCCGTTTTTCCACTTTTTCCAGCAACTTCACATTCTCCTTCTCAATCCTTATTCTTCTACTGCTTCTTTCTTTCTATTCTTCTAACAATAATAAAATAACCTATTATTTCTTTATTCCTTATTGGGCTCCAAACTAATACACCCCCCTTATTACTTTTATTCCTTCAAAAACAAGCCCACATCCAATAGTATTATAATTCTAATATTATTTCTCCACTTAATAAATAAATCCAATTAATCATAACACATTCTCTCAAATATTCCAAAAACAATTTAATTAAACAATTAATTAAATTACGGGCATTACACTGAGACAGGTAGAGAAGAGGTCAAGATTGACACTGACTTAGAGAGAAGTGTCAACAACAAGGTAATCTAGATGTTGCATGAATATATGGAAATCTTTGCTTGGTCATACAAAGACATGCCAGAACTCGATACTGATATTGTGGTTCACTGTCTTTAGATGAAAGAGGGTTATGCTCCGATTAAGCAGAAGGTTCGTCGCATGCATCCTGAAATGTCAGAAAAGATCAAGGTTGAGGTTATGAAGCAATTCAACACGAGGTTCTTAGTAGTAACATCACATCCTCAATGTGTTGCTAATGTTGTTATGGTGATAAAGAAAGATGGCAAGGTACGTATGTGCGTAGATTACAAGGATTTGAATAAAGGGAGCCCCAAAGATGACTTCACACTGCCATATATTGATGTTTTGGTTGACAACACCGCTCAGCATAAAGTTTTTTACTTCGTGGATGGTTTCTCAAGTTATAATCAGATCAAGATGGCGCTGAAAGACATGGACAAAACTACCTTCGTCACACAGTGGGGCACTTTTTGTTACAAATTTATGCCTTTGGGGTTGAAGAACACCGGGGCAACTTATCAATGTGCTATGGTAGCCTTATTTCATGACATGATCCACCATGAAATAGAGGTCTATGGTGACAACATGATAGCAAGGTCATAGACCAAAGAAGAGCACTTTGATCATCTGCATAAATTGTTCGAAAGACTAACGAAATATAAGCTAAGGTTAAACCCGAACAAGTGCACCTCTGGGGTGAGATCTGGTAAACTCCTGGGTTACGTCGTCTACGGTAAAGGTATTGAGGTCGATGCAGCAAAAGTTAAATCTATTCAAGAGATGCTAGCTCCTTGTACTGATAAGGGAGTCAGAGGTTTCTTAGGACGGTTGAATTACATTGCCCGTTTGATTTCTCATTTGACTGCTACTTGTGAGCCAATATTTAAGCTACTTAAGAAAGATCAAGTAGTAAAATGGAACGACGATAGCCTTTGATAAAATTAAGGAGTACCTATAAGAACCTCCTATTTTGATGCCACCATTCAAAGGAAGACCTATAATCATGTACTTAACAATGCTAGAGAACTCAATGGGGTGTGTACTAGGGCAGCATGATGAGTCTAGTCGAAAAGAGCATGAAATATACAACCTTAGAAAAAAGTTTACCGACTGTGAAACAAGATATTCACTTCTCGAGAAAACTTGCTTCTCTTTGGCATGGGCTTCTCTCCGACTAAGACAGTATATGTTTACCCATACTACTTTGTTGATCTCTAAAATGGATCCCATCAAGTACATATTGAAGAAGCCAACTCTTTCTGGAATAACATCCCAATGGAAAATGGTCTTAAAAGAATACGACATTCAATACACCACTCAAAAATCCATCAAAGGAAGTGTACTGACAATTGATTTAGCACATCAAGCTGTAAACGACTATCATTCTATGAACTTTAAATTCCCAGAACAGAACATTATGCTAGTACAGATTGTGAAGAATCTGGATGGTATGAAGGACCTGAGCCAAGATCCCGATGGACTATGGTTTTTTGATGGAGATTCTAACGCACTTGGTAACAGAATTGGTGTCGTAGTTATCTCTCCTCAGGGATGTCATACGACATTCACTTCCAGGCTTTGCTTTGACTACACCAATAACATGGCTGAATACAAAGCGTGCATCATGGATCTTAAAGCTTCTATTGACTTGAGAATCAAATTCTTAAACGTGTATGGGAACTAAGCCTTGGTAATCAGTCAGGTCAAAGGAGAATGCGATATAAAGAATCTGAATCTTATCCCTTACCGAGAACTTATGCTAACCTTGATTCTGAATTTCGAAGAGATTACTTTTAAGCATATACCCAGAGAAAAGAATCAGCTGGCAGATGCATTGGCTACCATGTCATCCAGGTTTAAGGTCATACGGGACAATGAGGATCCCAGGATTACCATTGAAAGATTCGACGAACCGGCACACTGTTATGAAATTAACACTGATAGAGTAGAGGAAAAGCCTTGGTTTCTTGAAGTGAAAAGATACCTTAAGGCTTAAGAATACTCTAAAGGGGCATCAATCAATGATAAGAAATTCCTTCAGAGGTTCTCGGCTAAGTTCTTCTTGAGAAATAGAATTTTATACAAGCACAATCATAATTCAACTCTACTCTGTTGTATGGATAAGAAGGAAGCAGAAGAGATTATGCAAGATATGCACAAAGGTGTCTTTGGTACTCACTACAGTGGGCATACTATGGCTAAAAAGATTTTGAGAGCTGGTTACTATTGGTCGACTATGGAAACTAACAGTCACCACCATTCGAGAACTTGTCATAAGTGCCAAATTTATGTTGATAAAATTCATGTGCTTCCGGTTCCTATGAATGTTATGACTTCTCCCTGGCTATTTGCAATATGGCGCATTAATATGATCATAGAAATCAAGCCTACTGCTTCTAACGAACAATACTTCATTCTCGTCGCTATTGATCACTTTACAATGTGGGTTGAAGCAGCCTCGTTTGCCTCTGTTACCAAGAATGTGGTCGACCAATTCATCAAACACACCCTTATCTGTCGGTATGTGTTGTACCCCAAAATTTTCCCTCTCACTTATTAAGATTTTTCTCACAAGATCTCCTTTGGATTAAGACTGCATTTGGGTTGATCAGCTCAAGGCACCTCCTCAAGCACTGATGACTGAAAATTAGGGTTTGAGATTGCACAAGGATTTTTGAACTTCCAATGCCCCATATGACTTTCATGGATCATTATGTACCCCCAAGATTACTCATGTCAATTTGTAAGCCTTTGATCACACTTTTGATCAGTCAATTGAACAGTTGACCTAAAAATCAATTATATTGGGGAAAAAGTCAACCATAGCCAATTTACAGTCAAACTTCATAATTTTTGATCCACATCAACATTTTAGACCCATATGTATCATTTGATCAAGTTTGGACCATATTCCTCAAGAAATTTGATCAAATCTCCAAAAGGGCAAAATAGTCAAAATTAGGATTTTGATTGAGAAAGGGGCAATTTCTGATTTTTGATCTGGCAAATGATCAATTGGTTTAAGGCATGATCTCAAGATTCTAATTGCATCATTTTTACCTAGTGACATGATTCAAAACATTGCAAATCCATTTGATTGACAGATGAATTTTGCAGTCAACTAATCAAAAGTCAAGTATATTGAAAAGTCAAACTTTGACTTTTTGGTCAAATTCAAGTGCCAAAGGTTATAATTCATCAAAACATGTCAAAATATGAAACTTTTTCATCAAGAAATAAAGAATTCAAGATTTTATTTTGAAAAGATGAAATTTCTTAACTTAGAAAATTTTCTAAGTATGGAAATTTTCTTATTTTTTCACAACTTTGAGCCAAATTTTCACCATGATGCAAGATGATTCAGAGGAAACTCCCAACATGAAAGTTGTTTATCTCCATGAAATCTACAACTTTTCTTCACACAACTTCTCCTAAAAATGCTTGGATCTCAAGTTATAATTTTGTGAATACATGCTCATGAACTAAAAAGACTTAGTAAAATTTAGCCCTAGTTAGGCAGAATTTTGACCTAACTTCATGGAAATTTTTCTCATAGTTCCAAGGGGAATATTCAAAAGCAATTAAAATATGAGTTGTAGAGAACATTGAAAGCTTTCCAAAAATGTCAAAGAACTCCTTGATATCATTCTTGAGTAGGCAGAATCGAAGAGATGAAGTTGGTGTTTTGTCACTTGGATTACAAGCCATTTTATGAAGAACATTGGATCCAATCCTCAAGCATGCTGTACAAATCCCACTTTGCAGGATTCTAACTTGACTTTCACTCCATAATTAAATGTTTCCACAGCTGTTGGAAGCTTTAATCCAAGCATTCAATGCATTGTACAAATTTAATTCCATTTTGGAAAGAAAGGCAACATTGCCATTTTAGAAAAGCAAGCTTTTTGCAAAGTCAGCTTGCATTGAGCCTTGCATTTGTTCTTTCTGCACAAACACACTCTACACAATCAGAACAAGTGTGTTTAAATGTCTCATCCCCCCTACATGTTTGTACTTCACATTGAAACCATGCTTGCTAGCTTTGCTTCAAAAACAAGTAACCAAGCAAAACATGTGAGTTTTGAAATCTGAGTTGTTACAAGTGTTAAAACCTCTTGCTTATAAGTAGACACACTATTTTCAAGTTGACACACGAATGCTAAGACTCCAAAATACTCCCAAACACTCTGCAACTTAGAATCTGCCATAACTTGACAGTTTTGAACCTCACATAGCCATCTCCAAATCCACTCGTGCATATTAAGTTTTAACCACCCAAACACTTAATATACATCATATCAAAGCAATCCATACCCTTGTTTCCTCACTGTAACTCCTCCATCACTATCCACCATTTTCAAATATCAAGCTTGCAGGTTGACTTGAACAGAGAGATTCAGGGACTTTCAAGGCAAAGTAAGAGTTGGGATACACTCAAGGAGGTCCAGGCAAGCTAAACAGATCCTCAGGCCTTCTCAAAAGTTGCTCAAACTCCATTCATGACTCCAGCTGCAAGAGGTAAAATCTCAAACTTCTATATTTTCATACAAGCATCATTTGATCCTAATTTGTGAAAACAAAATGTAGATATCTTTGCTCTAAAGCTAACCATGTTCATAGTTTCCATTTATATTGACTGTGCATAGAGAATTTTGGATTTGAAATTTCTGAGAAAATTAGGTTTTAATTTAGGGCCAGCAAAATTCGATCTTATCTTTGATTGTTAGTTTACATAAGTTATATGGTTGAATTCGTGGGAAGAAACACCATAACTTTCATGTTTACATTTTCCAATTTCATTGAGAAATGAGCAAGTTACAGGAACCATGGATGGAGGTTGAAGATGAAGTCATTTTCAGAACTTGACTTATGTTATGTATTTATCATTTCACTTATGTTAACGGATGTACAGCCACCCCAGTGGTAAGGCAGTGCGCGTTATTGTTAGAGGTCATGAGTTCGAGCCTCAGCGCGATGCCTTTTGCATTTTCTCACATTTTCCACATTTTTTGTCTCTTGCAGCGCTGGGCCTCCACTTCACGGGCCTAATATTTTTTTTCTAACATTTCCTCCCTGTTTACTTGTGACACCACATTGGCCCATTTTATTTTTATTTCTTTTTTTATTTCTTTTTCTTTTAAATATATTTTCTAAAATACCCAAAAAAATCATAAAATGTACAAAAATAATAGATTTATATTTTGACGTAATTTAAATATTTTTGCACATAAAAATATATTTTCATTCATTATGCTTTATTTATCTTTATTAGTTATCTTGTAAATTAAATTAAAACTAGATTATTATTTACCTAAAGATATTTATTTTTAATATAAAAAAGACCAAAAATATTCCATAATACCACATATTATTTTGAAGACAAATACATAAAAAAATACTTTTTTTTCTTTAAACTTATTTTCCTTTAATCAACTAAAATAGATTTAGGGTTTTTATTCAAAATTCTTTTCTTAATTAAAATCTTTTCTTAATTTATTTATTTTCTTAATTAAATTAAGTTAATTTAATTTAATTACTTTTTCTCTAATTAGGTTTAGGTTAAAACCTCTTTCATACAAAAATCCAAACACAAAAAAATCATTTCTTTCAATTTGCGTTTGTACTTTATAAATTTCTTCAATTATTTGTACAATATTCAATTTGGTTGTAATAGATTAATTAGGTTTATATTATTGATATCCCCATTCATAAATTGTGTACCCCCTCCCACAAATGTTGTAATAGCGTAGTAACTTTAAATTTCGCAATTTATCGCTTTTACATAATATGCTAGTAATTAGAGTTTGTATGGAAAGAATAAAATCAATCAAATAGAAAACCCTAATCCAAGACAAAAATAAGCATGATAATAACACACTTGCACACAAACACCCCTAGGGTTATTCCACTTGGTTGCCTTATACAAATGGGCCATATTACGCATGTAAGGTATTTTAGGAAAAACAAACAAATACAAGATCATAGTCCCTCGATGACGCTATTCAAAGTTTCCTTATAAAATGATCTTAGTCCCTCAAAAGAATGCTAAGATACCTTGCAACATTTCTAATCATGGCTATACGATGACACATGCTCGTCCTGTTAAAATCCAAAGATAGGGTTACTTACCTAATCAATGGTAAGACAACAATGTCAAAGGAAGGGAGAATGAACAAGAAAGACATTTGAGTAGGTAGATTGATCCTAATTACTTGATCCATTTCAAGATAAACATCCTTGCTATTTTCAAAACAATCACATACACCTTCAAACATCTTACAAAACTTGAAAACATTTTCAAAAGATCAACCATCTTTGTATACATTCTTACGAACAAGAATCATTACAAAGATTGCCTAAACAATGACCTCTTTACAAAATACTTTCAAAAACCACACAAAGCACAATTTCAAACAAAAGCAAGTGATCTAGCAAGTAACTAAGAGCCCATGGAAAACTATGGATAAAAAGGGTGCTAATACCTTTCCTTTTTATAATATACCCACCGAACTCAAGAAACAATCTCAAAGGTCTTTCCTGTGCTTTTTCACCTTTCCTTTTGGATAAAAGAAAAGTCAGTGGCAACTCTTGCTAACCGCAACATTTGCGATCAAACGGAGAACCCTCAAGTCAGTTCTCCCACCGTATCACAGAACTGGCGACTCTGCTGGGGATAATTCTAAAAGTGGGGTTACATTAGGGATTAGATCACATTTATTTGCTTACATTGTTTGACTTGTATGCTTTACATTATTGTTCTTTGTTTGAGTTAGAATCCTCTACCCGGATTTGGGATACATTATAGGTAAGTAGCAATACATTGTGGAATCTGTGTGGGGTATACCAACATGGTCTAAGAAATAGCTATTTTAGTGCGACATATTTGTGGGTACCGGTAGCCTTTGAGTTAATCAAAGAGAATACGGGGCCGCTGAGTGATTTCATACAGCACTAATGAACTTTTAGAACCTTTACTTGACCAACTTGGCCTTTAGGATGTAGTGAGATGACCGACTTTGGTGCAGTCCGAAGTTGGTAGATACTCGATACTACACTCATTGAGGTTTAGTTTTTTGGGATATTTCGGTCGCCATTAAAGAGGCTTGAGCTGAAACAATGACCAAGGAAATAAACCTGTGATATTGAGTTCCTTAGAACCCAGTTACTATTACTAGGACAGGTTTGAGCCAACTGAACTTCAAGAGGGTACTTACCTATAAAACTCCATGCAAGCCTAAACCTAAGGACTTGTTTTCTTTGTTTGTATATGCATACTTGTACATAACATCATGAACATCATGAACATCATATACATCCACTAACCATTTCAAGGATTTTGGATTCATCTTTGTTCTTGTTTTGTAGGATATGGATTCACTTCGCAGGAAAACTATTCAAGTCAACCTTGTAAGGATCCCTCCACAACTTAAGGAGCTAGCTTCAAGGATTCCTGAAAACTCTCCATTTACCGAGAGACATGGTCGCCCACTTAACTTGGTCACTTCCAACACAGATGAGGACATGATGAAGGTTCTCTTTCAGTTCTTTGATCCTTTACACCATTGCTTCACATTTCCTGACTATCAACTTGTGCCTACTTTGGAAGAAATCTCCCAACTCTTGAGGATTCCCATTCTCAATCAACTACCTTTCAACGGTACAGAAAGAGACCCAAAGCCAGAAGAGATTGCTCAAGCTCTACACTTACACTCATCTGATGTCACAACTCATTGGGAAACAAGGAGTG
This sequence comes from Vicia faba, assembly GCA_948472305.1. Lineage (NCBI taxonomy): Eukaryota > Viridiplantae > Streptophyta > Magnoliopsida > Fabales > Fabaceae > Vicia > Vicia faba. The sequence continues at coordinate 958,498,028 of OX451740.1, forward strand.
GTGTCAAAGGTTTCCTAGCAAAGTTCCTGTTTGAGAAAGCCCAAAGCTGTTGTAATTCCTTGGACTTGCAAGCCTTTGAGGAAATTGTGGCTCTCCTCATCTATGGGATGGTTTTGTTTCCAAATCCTGACCAACTCAAAGATGTCAACACCGTCAAAATCTTCATATCCCGTAACCCGATGCCTACGTTGCTAGGAGATATCCTACACTCTTTTCACACTCGCACAATGAGGAAAAGAGGTGTCCTTATATGTTGCACTCCTCTCTTGGAAAGATGGTTTGTTTCGCATCTTCCCCAATCTGTATTAAAGAATGAGCAAGGTTCAAGGTGGTCACAAAGGTTGATGATGCTCAAATATTCAGAAATTCATTGGTGCTCCCGATCCAAAGAGAATGTTATCATTGTCGATTATTGTGGAGAATTTCCTAATGTCCCTTTACTTGGCATTAGGGGAGGCATCACCTACAACCCTTGTTTGGCCTTAAGACAGTTTGGTTATTCCCGAAGGGATGGCCCGCATAAGATACTGATTCAAGGTTTGGTATTTTACTACGACAACGACGATCAAGGTCTTCGCCAGAGATTTATCCGAGCTTGGAGGATGTTGAACAAGGTGGATAGCAAGACTTTGGGGAACAAGAATTCCGTCCCTCTTGAGCCTTTCCTCAAATGGGTACGAACTCATGCTCAGAGTCTTATGATGCCTTATCCCTCCGTCCTTCTGGTAACCATTGAGCCTGTTATGGAGGGAGATGTTCCATACACTATCCTACATCCTGACATGCCCACATCTCTTGAAGACCTACAAAGGGATTGGATACAACTCAAAGGAGAGCGAGATACTTTCGAAGCCCAATTCTACACAAGCGAGAAGAAGGTTTTGGAGCTCACTAGGCTACTTCACGAGGAATAGACTTTGAATGCCTACATTGCACCGAAGAGGATGCGAACTACCTTTCTATCTTATAGTTTTTGTATTATTTTGCCCAAGGGGCATTGATGTATTCAAACTTTATCTTATTAATATAACGTGTGTTTCCTTTTTGTCTAAAATAAATTTGAATCTTTGAAATCCTTGAAAACATTGCATATGCATATACCATTCATCATAACATAAATAGGTCTTTCGCAATAAGTATCCTCATCTCTCTACTGTTTATTTCAGTAAGATAGATCTTGAAAAAATAGTGAAGGATCTCCAAGCTCAGAATACACAGTTTCAACAGTTGCTCTTGACCCTAGCTAAAGGACAAGAAGAATTGAAGACTTTTTTGGCCGAAGAGAGGAAAAAGAAAACAAAGAAGGTAACTGGAGTCTTAAACATGGGAAGAAGATTTCATGGCCAGACAAGAAGGAATTTAGAATTGCAACAACATCCAGTGAAAGAGACAACCAAGATGGGAAAGGAAAGGAAACAGTTGTCCCGTTAGAATCAGAAGAGGAAGAGGAAGAAGAAGACTATTCTGAAGAACAATACCCTCCAGCTGATGACAAGTATAAACATCTCGAAGAGCGGTTGAGCGCGATGGAAATCCAAAAAGTGCCAGGCTTGGACTTTGAGGAATTGGGTTTAGTGTCGGGGATTGTGATTCCTCCGAAATTCAAAGCACCTATATTCGCCAGATATGGTGAAGTTTCATGCCCTAAAATGCATCTCCGGTCATATGTGAGGAAAATCCAACCCCATACCGCTGATAAAGACTTATGGGTGCACTTCTTTCAAGACAGTTATCTGGAACTCAACTTGACTGGTTTTACCAATTAGAAAGAGCCAACGTCCATAATTGGGAAAATATTGATGCAGCCTTCTACAAACAATATCAATACAATGATGATCTGGCGCCTACCCGTACTCAATTCCAGAGCATGGCCATGGCCTTCAATGAGGGTTTCAAGGACTATGCACAAAAATGAAGAGATTTGGCTGGAAGAGTTCAACCCCCTCTATCTGAGAGAGAATTGGTAGACATGTTCTTAGGCACATTGTCTGGTCCCTTCTTCAATCATTTAATCGGAAGTTCATCTGCAGGCTTTACTGAACTAATATTGACCGGAGGTAGGGTAGAAGCCGGTATAAAGAGTGGAAAGATTAAAAAAGATACATCTTCTTCTACAGTTGTAAGGAAGCCTTTCATCGGGAAGAAAGAGGTGGCTGCCGTATATCCGCAAAGAAACCAAGATAGGGCCGAACGCCGACCAATGGTGGGGGCTGTTATGATTCCTAAGCCTGCGTCTGATCAACAAAGAAATAATCAACCAAGGATGGAAAGGCCAGTCAGGCAGTTCACCAGAATCAACATGACTCCATCTCAAGTATTACCGCATCTACTAAGATCCAACTTGGTGACCTTAAAAGAAGCTCCGAAAAACCCTAACACAACATCTCCTCATTATCATCCCAATGCCCGTTTCACATATCACTCTGAAAGTCCTGGTCACGATACTAATAACTGTTGGGCTCTAAAGAAAAAAATACAAGACCTCATTGAAGCAAAAGAAATTGAGTTCGATGCGCCCGAAAAGCCAAATGTCATTTCTGCCTCTATGCCCAGACATGGCCACAATACCAATTCCGTTGAAGAAGGATTGTTTGTTACTTCAACTGATGAACTCATGAACCCACTTCTGACTATTAAAGTGAATTTGTTAAATGCCGGTGTGTTCCCGGGCTGTGATAAAGTTTTCCATCTCTGTTTGTCCTCACCAACCGGCTGCCCTTTGTTGAAGGTAGGCGTTCAGTGCCTAATAGATAACAAAGAAATTTTGTTTGAAAAGACTCTTATTCCACCTGTCCCTTTTGAAGACGTTTCTATCATTACCATTTCCGCCAATTCATCCGGGTTCTCCACCAAAAGACTCATTAGAATTACATCAGTTCTGAAAGCAGCTCCCTTAATAATCATAATGTCTGGACTAGTCCCATGTGCATCAGACAAAACCGTGCCATGGAATTATGGGAGGGATGTCTACTACCATGGTATCAAGCAAGACTGGCCAGCCGCCTAAGATTCAAGCTCCGAGAAAGTCAACTCCGACATCAGTAATATTGCAGGAACTAGCAAAATTACCTGAAGTGGTAGGATCTTTTCTCCAAAAATTGCTCCCCCAAAACAGTTTCTAGACCCATAATCATTCCTGCTGTTGCTCCCCCAAAGACTGTTCCCGGTCCTACAATTATCTCCAACAATAATCCTATTGACGAAGTTGTTATTATTCCTACTGACACTCCTGCTGCCGAGTTAACCGAGACTCGAGGAAAAAGTATTCTAGGTGAGCCTGTCTGGATGAAGGCTCATTCATTGACTATCCCTGAGACCTCCAAGAAAGAAATGGAGGAAATCCTAAAAATTATAAAGAGAAGCGACTACGATGTAGTTGAACAACTGGGGCAAACTCCCTTTAAAATCTCCATGCTGGCATTACTACTATGTTCCGAGGCACATGCAAAATCCTTAGTGAAGTTCTTAAAAACCGCCCATGTACCTCAAGAGACATCTGCTGATCAGTTTCAAGACTACGTAGCCAGCCTAACAGCGGACAATGGTTTAGGTTTTTCAGATGCTGATCTGACGCCGAGGGGAAGGAAACATAATGAGGCATTGCATGTTTCAATGGAATGTAGGGGCACAACTCTGGCTCATATTTTGGTGGACACTGGCTCATCTCTGAATGTATTACCCAAAAAAAGCTCTTGATAGACTTGACTGTGAGGGGTTGACTTTGAATCCAAGCAACATAGTAGTAAGGGATTTTGATGGCTCGAAAAGAATGGTACACGGGGAAGTGGATATCCCCATAAAAGTTGGAACCCAAACTTTCAATTCAACTTTTTATGTAATGGACATCCGCCCTTCATACTCCTTCCTGCTAGGCCGACCATGGATTCACAATGCCGGTGCTGTTACTTCTACGTTGCACCAAATGCTTAAGTATCCAGTTCAAGGGAAGATTATCACCGTTCATGAAGAAGAAGAATACATGATCAGCCATCTCAATTCCTTCAGATATGTGGAATTAGACGGTGAATTCATTGAAACTCTATTTCAACAGTTTAAAGAGGTCCCTCAAGATATGGCAGTGACCAAGGCTGTGTCTCAGGTTCCCAAGATTACAAGGCCTCCACTCCGGATGTCACCTCTAAAGGATGCCAAAGCAATGGTAGAAGAAGGAGGATGCACTATTTAGGGACAGCTCCCGGATATCCCATATAAGTCTGACAACTTTGGCCTGGGTTTCACTTCAAGTGCTCAAAAGGTTGTACGTCGTGCTCGTGCTAGAGGACCACCCCTGAAGATCAGCAACCGTGAAGTTAACGCGGTAGAAGATAGTGAAGATGGCTGCAACCTAGAGGATTGGATCTTCCCGACTGTCAATGGAGGGCTCAACAATTGGGAGGCTAGATACTTTGTCCCGATCACTTTTATCCCATAGTAATTTGTATTTACATTTTGTTAGATCTGTAATATTGAAATAATTTGCACTCTTAAAACCTTGTGTCTTACCCGAGGCACAACGATCCATTTGTAAGGGTTATTATCTCATTTTTATATGACATCAATGAATCATGGATGTTTTCGCATACAAACTTTTGTGCTCATTGTTTTTTTTTTCTTTTACATTTTATTCTCTTTCAAAGATAGCTATACCCTTACACACACCCACACTCACAATGCATGTATACATCCATTCGGGATCCCATGGGTAACGATACTGCTATGGCCTTTTGTGACTCTGATAATCTAATCTACCAAGCCGAAGAAGAAGGTGGGGAAGATTGTGAAGTACCAGGGGAACTTTCCAGACTGCTACAACAAGAAGAGAGAACCATTTAGCCTCACGAGGAACCTGTGGATACAATCAACCTAGGTACCGAAGAAGACAAAAAAGAGGTTAAGGTGGGTGCCAATCTGGAAACCAGCATCAAGGAGCGTTTGATTCAGTTATTACACAATTATGTTGAAGTCTTTGCCTGGTCATATGAAGACATGCCGGGGCTTGATGCAGATATTATGGTACATCATCTGCCTACAAGAGAAGATTGCCCGCTAGTAAAGCAAAAGGTTCGCCGCATGAGACCTGATATTTCGGAAAATATTAAAGCAGAGGTCATGAAGCAATTCAACATTGGATTCTTAGCTATCACCTCTTACCCTCAATGGGTTGCCAAAATTGTTCCCGTACCCAAAAAAGACGGCAAAGTGCGAATGTGTGTGGACTACATAGATTTGAATAGGGCGATCCCTAAGGATGATTTTCCACTCCCCCATATTGATATCCTAGTTGACAATACGGCACAACACAAAGTGTTTTACTTCATGGACGAATTCTGAGGTTACAACCAAATCAAAATGGCGCCTGGGGACATGGAGAAAACAACATATGTCACACAATGGGGCACATTCTGCTACAAGGTAATGCCATTCGGACTAAAGAACGTTGGGGAAACCTATCAGTGTGCCATGGTAGCTTTATGTCACGACATGATACATCACGAAATAGAGGTCTACATGGATGATATGATAGCCAGGTCTCAAACAGAGGAAGAGCATCTTGATCACTTACAAAAACTGTTTGAGAGACTGAAGAAGTACAAGCTGAGGTTGAATCCAAACAAATGCACATTTGGGGTACGATCTGGTAAACTTCTAGGATTTATCATCAGCAAAAAAGGTATCGAGGTCGATCGTGCCAAAGTTAAATCAATACAAGAGATGCCTGCTCCTCGTACTTAGAAGGAAGTCAGAGGATTCTTGGGACGTTTGAACTATATTTCCAGATTCATTTCTCACCTGACAGCTACTTGTGAGCCAATCTTCAAACTATTGAAGAAAGATCAAGTAGTCAAATGGAATGATGAATGCCAAGTTTATTTTGACAAAATCAAAGAATACTTACAAGAGCCCCCAGTGTTGATGCCACAAGTCGAGGGAAGACCGTTGATCATGTATTTGACTGTTTTCGAAAACTTAATGGGGTGTGTATTGGGGAAGCATGACGAGTCTGGCCGAAAAGAGCATGCTATTTACTACCTGAGCAAAAAGTTTACCGACTTTGAAACCAGATATTCACTACTCGAGAAAACTTGTTGCGCTCTGGCATGGGTTGCTCGCTGGCTAAGACAGTATATGCTGACTCATACTACCTTGTTGATATCTAAAATGGATCCGATAAAATACATCTGCGAGAATCCTGCTCTTTCTATGAGAATAGAGAGATGAAAGATGATCCTAACAGAGTACCACACACAATATACTACCCAGAAAGATATAAAGGGCAGTGTACTAGCCGATCACCTTGCTCACTAAGCTGTAGAAGACTACTAGTCCATGAAGTTTGAATTCCCGGATGAAGACATCATGACATTAGAAAACTGTGAAGAATTCAGGCCATATGACGGACCTGAACAAGGATCCTGATGGATCCTATTCTTTGATGGAGCATCCAATGCACTCAACAATGGTATTGTTGTTGTACTCATATCTCCGGAAGGATGTCATACTCCCTTTACTGCCAGACTTTGCTTCAATTATAGAAACAACATGGCGGAATACGAAGCGTGTATCTTCGATCTCAAAGCTTCCATAGACTTGGGGATCAAATCCTTGGATGTATTCGTAGACTCAGCTTTGGTTATCATCCAGATCCAAGGGGAATGGGACACCAAACACCCTAACCTTATCCCTTACAAAGAACATGTTTTGACATTGCTGCCACATTTTGAGAAGATTACCTTCGAGCATTTCCCGCGAGAAGAAAATCAGCTAGCAGACACTCTAGACACAATGTCATCTATGGTTAAACTTAATTGGGATAACGAGGATCCCCAGATCACCGTTGAATGAAGGGATTAACCAGTGCACTGTCACGAGATTAATAATGAAGAAGAAGTGGACCAGCCTTGGTTTCACGAAGTCAAGAGGTATCTCGAGACTCAAGAATATCCAGAAGGAGCTTCGGTCAATAATAAAAAGTTCTTAAGGAGATTCTCTGCTAAGTTTTTCCTTAGTAACGACATCCTATATAAACGCAATCATGACACTGTGTTACTTCGGTGCATAGATAAGGTTGAACCTGAAAGGATCATGGTTGAATTACATGAAGGCACTTTTAGAACCCACTCCATTGGGCACACGATGGCAAAGAAAATCCTACGTGCAGGCTATTACTGGTCTACCATGGATGCAGATTGCTATCAACATTCTCGGACCTGCCATAAATGCCAGATTTATGCCGACAAGGTGCACGTACCTCCGGTTCTTCTGAATGTCTTGATGGCTCCTTGGCCCTTTGCTATGTGGGGGATTGATATGATTGGAGAAATCAAGCCGGCAACCTCTAATGGACACCGCTTCATCCTAGTGGCAATTTACTATTTTACAAAGTGGGTTAAGGCAATCTCCTTTTCCTCCGTTACCAAGAATGTTGTTTCCCGCTTCATCAAGCAAAATCTCATTTGCCGGTACGGTATCCCGGAAAGGATCATCACTGACAATGGTACAAATCTCAACAACACTATGATCACCGCCTTGTGCAAACAATTCAAGATTCAGTATCACAATTCTTCTACCTATCGGCCAAAGATGAATGGTGATTTCGAAGCTGCAAATAAAAATATTAAAAAGATCATACATAAAATGACAGTCATATACAAAGACTGGCATGAGATGTTACCATTCGCTCTCCACAGGTATCGTACCATGGCTCGCACATCAACCGGGGTAACACCCTGTTGTACCCCAATATTTTACCTCTCATTCTATCAAGATTCCCCCCCCCCCCCACCCCACAAGACTCTTTGAACTCCAGACAGGATTAGGGTTTGCTCTGCTCAAGACATCTCCTTGCATTGTTAACCTGAAATTAGGGTTTGAGTTTTCACAAGGATTTTTGGACTTCCAATGCATAAAATTACTTTCATACTTCATGTTGGACTTTTAAGATTGCTCATACCAAGTTTCAAGCCTTGAATCAAATTTTTGCCCAGTCAATTGGACAATTGACCTAAAAATCAACTGTATTAGGGAAAAACCCAATTGTGGTCAATTTACAGTCAAACCTCATGATTTTTGATCCACATCAACATTATAGACTCACATTAACAATTTGATCAAGTTTTGACCACAACTCCTCAAGAAATTTGATCAGATCATCAAAAGGGCAAAATGGTCATTTTTAGGGTTTTGACTGTATAAGGGCAATTTCTGATTTTTCACCTAGCCAATGGCAAATTGGGTTCAAGCATGATTTCAAGGAATCAATGGAATCATATTGACCTAATCACAAGGTTCAAAAGATCTCAAAAACATTGGATTGACAAATGAATTTTCCAGTCAACTGATCAAAAATCAACTGTACACTGAAAAGTCAAACGTTGACTTTTTGGTCAAAATCAAGTGCCAAGGGTCATTTTTCATCAAGATGTGTCAAAACATGAAACTTGTTCATCAAGAAAGAAAATTTTGCAAATTAGGGTTTAAAATGGAAAATTTTCATAAATTAGAAATTTTCTAAGTTATGAAAATTTCTTATTTTTTCCCAACTTTGCCCAACTTTTTCACCATGATGTAATTGGATTCAAACAAAACCGCCAAAATGAAAGTTTTAGTCCTCCACAAAATCTACAACTTTGATTCACAAACTTTTACCAAAAGATGTTTGTATCTCAAGTTATGATTTTATGAACAAGGGTCCATGAAACTTTTAACTTAGTGAAATTTTGCCCTAGTTTAGGCAGGATTTTGACCTATCTTCATGGAAATTTTTCACCTAGTTCCAATTGGAATCTAAAAATGAATTTCAAAGATGGATTGTAGAGCATGTTACAAGATTTCCAAAATGTCGAAGAACTCTCCAAGATCATTTGTGGTTAGGGAGAATCGAAGGTTTGAATTTGGAAAAATATCACTTTGGTCCATGGCATTTTTCATGTTGCTACAAGTTGCAATTTCTGTCCAGCCTTGCTTGTACTTGTTTATAGGTCCTTAAACCCTTCCACACTCAAAAATTTAATGTAAACACAATGGATTAAGGCATTGTTCTGATCTATAGAAGTTTTCACATTGAATTAATCTAAAAATGGCAAAAAGTTAACAATGCCATTTTGATAAAGGTTGCTTTATGCAATTTTGTTTCTCTTGAGCATTGCACCAAGCCTTTTGCAGCAAACAACATCCACAAATATCAGGGAAAGTACACCAACTATGTGCATGCTTAGAGCTAGCCTGTACAGGCCTGGCCTTGGTCACTTCTCACTTTTCTTCAAAACCAAGTCAACTTGCAAAAAGGACATAACTTTGCAATCTGATAAAACCAAAGCTTGTAAACATTTCAAACAAGTTTTTGCATATTACCTAAGGTCAGAAACACGAGCTAGCCAGTCCTCAAACCTTCCAAAACACTAAAATCACATTTTCTTGCAAAATAGGGCAGGTTCTACATTTTGATCTCCAAAACAAAATCTACCCGTGCGTTTTGCTTGCAATCAGTTCCAACACATTCCATACAACCTACCTAAACTATCCCAACCATTCCCAAGTAACTGTAACTCCATTTACACACTTCACCATTTTTGAATTCTGACTTTGCAGGTTGAGTTTTATAGAGAGATTCAAGCAAGTTCAAAGCTAGCTAAGCATTGGGAAAGCTCAAGGGAACTTCAAGCAAGCTCACAAGCATCTCAGGCCTCACTAAAAACCCCTACATTGCCATACTCGAGCTTGACTTAAACAGGTAAAGTTCAAACTTCTATCTCTCTATTTAGGAAACATTAGGCTTAGGTTTGTGAATAAAAAATGTAGTACTCATTGCCCTTGAGCTGTACATATGCATAGATTTCATTTAAGTTAACTGAGTTGGGAGAATTTGAATGATGAACTTTATGAAAAAACTAGGTTAGAAATTAGTTCCAGAGAAATTCTCTCTGGTCTTTGAGAGTTAGGTTAATTTTTTTATATGGTTAGAATCGTGTGATTATGCTCTATAACTTTCATGTTGCAAGTTTTTGCTTTTGAGCATGTATGCAGGATTTCCAGTTTTGAATACAGGGTGCGCGTATCTCTTGTCACAAGGTCAGGGATGAAGGCCATCTGGGCTGAGCTTGGCTTGGCATGACTGTTTGCACCCCTAGGCTTGTTGTTCACACCCCCTTTGCCCATTTCATTATTTTTTTTATATTTTTCTATTTCTATTTACATTTCTGACTTTATTTTATTTTTCTAAATATTAAAAATTACCAAAAATATTTTCTTAAATTTTCACTTTTTTTTTTATTTTTTTTATTTTTTTTTGACATAGTAATAATTATTAAATAATATACTTTCATTTTCTTAAAATAAAAACTTGTAAATATTATAAAAATATTATATATTTTTATTTCTATTATTTATACACTTAAATAATATTTTCTCACATATTTTTATTTTTTAACATTTGTAAATATTTTTATTTATTTTATTGTATATAAATAAATAATTATAATATATATATATATTTTCTTAAAACAAATTAGGGTTTCCACCCTTAATAAAAAAATAATAATCTCTTATTTTCTTGTTTTTGATACATTAAATAGTTTACTTTTACATACATAAAAATAATACAAAAACACTTTTGCATATTCATATTTATTTGCATATTTAAATATTGTCTATTTATTTATTTGCACAATGAATTCAATATGGTTGTAATAATGTTAGGGCTTTTATTTCTTGCAAATACCCCCTATTCAAAATTATACCCCCCTCCCCATATCAATGTTGTAATAGTTGTAGATATAATTTTACGCATTTATTGCTTTCAAATATGTTATGATAGAAAGATTAGGGTTTGTATGCAAAATCCAAAATCAAAACAAATAGCTAGACCTAATACAATAAAAAATGCATGAAAATGACAACACAATACACACAAGCACCCCTAGGGTTTCATCCACTTGTTGCCTTTAAAATTGCCATGGTATGCATGCTAGGTATCTTGGCAAAACAAAATAAGAACAAAAAGATCATAGTCCCTCGATGACGCTATCTTGGTTGCCTATACACAAAATGATCTAGTCCCTCAAAAATTTGCTAAAGATACTTGGCACTATTGCTATCATGGTCAATACGATGACCCGCGCCTATCCCGTTTAACATCCAAGCACAAGGTTGTTTACCAAATGCAATGGTAAAACAACAATGTAAAAGGGTTAAAAATGTGTAGGAAAGATCTTTGAGTAGGTAGGTAGATGTTCCTAGTTACTTGATCAAAACTTGCAAACATCCTTGCTATTTTAAAAAACACATCACAACACAATTTCAAAACATTTCCCAAACAATCTTTCAAACATTGAAACATTTTTTAAAAAGATAAAACACCTTTGTATACATTCAAACAAGAATCATTACAAAGGTTGCCACAACGATGGTCTCTTTTCAAAATACTTTCAAAACCACACACAAAAGCACCATTTTAAACAATTGAAAAGCAAAAGCAAGTGATCTAAAACAAGTAACTAAGAGCCCATGGAAAACCATGGATGAAAAGGGTGCTAGCACCTTCCCTTTTCATAATATACCCCCCGAACCCAAAAACAATCTCAAAGGTCTTTCCTATGCTTTTTGACCTTTCCTTTGGAAAAAATAAAAAGTCGGTGGCGACTCTTTCTAAACTGAAAGATTTGCGAACACAAACGCAAAACCTCAAGTCAATTCTCCCACCGCACCACAGAACTGGCGACTCTGCTGGGGAGTATAATAAAAGTGGGGGTACCTTAGGGTTTTAGATCACCCTTACATGCTTATATTGCTTGATTTGATTGCTTTACATTTGGTTCTATTGTTTGGGTTTGAATCCTCTACCCGGATTTGGGAAACATTCATAGGTAAATAGCAATACGTTGTGGAAACTTTGCAGGGTATACCGACATGGTTGAAGCAATAGCTATATTAGTGCAACATATTTGTGGGTACCGGTATCCTTTTAGTTAATCAAAGAGAATACGGGGCCGCTGAGTGATGTCATAAAGCACTAATGGACTTTTAGAACCTTTACTTGACAAACTTGGCCTTTTTTAGGGGTAGTGAGATGATCGGCTTTGGTTCAGTCCGAAGTTGGTAGATACTCGATACTACACTCACTCAGGGTTGTTTTCTTGGAATATTTTGGTCGTCAGTTAAGTGGCTAAACTGAGACAATGAACACAGAAAATAATCCAGTGATATTGAGCTTCTTAGAACCCGATTAATATTTATAGGACAGGTTAAGCCAACTAAACTTCAAGAGGGTACTTACCTTTGAAACCCCATGCAAGCCTGAAACTAGGATCTTGTGTGATTTGTTTGTACATATATACTTGTGCATAACATCATGGACATCATGAAGAATCATATGCATCCACTAACCATTTCAAGGATTTGGATCTTCATCTTTGTTCCTGTTTTGTAGGTAATGGAATCACTTCGAAGGAAAACCATTCAAGTCAACCTTGTAAGAATTCCTCCTCAACTCAAGGAGTTAGCTTCAAGGATTCCTGAGAATTCTCCATTCACCGAAAGGCATGGTCATCTTCTCAACTTAGTCAACACCAACACTGAGGAAGACATGGTGAAAGTTCTCTTCCAGTTCTTTGACCCCCTAAACCACTGCTTCACATTTCCTGATTACTAGCTGGTGCCTACTTTGGAGGAATTTTCTCAACTCCTGAGGATTCCTATTCTCCAACAACTACCCTACAACGGTACAGAAAGAGATCCAAAGCCTGAAGATGTTGCTCAAGCCTTACACCTGCAACCATCTAATATCATAGGTCATTGGGAAACCAGAAGTGGTGTCAAGGGTTTCTTGTCAAAGTTTCTATTTGAGAAGGCCCAAAGCTGCTGGAATTCATTGGACTTACAAGCTTTTGAGGATATTGTAGCTCTTCTCATCTATGGGTTGGTCTTGTTCCCAAACCCTGACCATCTTATAGATGTCAATGCTGTATAATTTTCATGGCTCGCAACTTGGTGCCTACATTGCTCGGGGATATCCTCCACTCATTTCACACTCGAACAATGAGGAAAAGAGGTGTTCTCATGTGTTGTACTCCTCTACTAGAAATGTGGTTTATTTCTCACCTTCCCCAATCAGTTTTAAAGAATGAGTAGGGTTTGAGGTGGTCACAACGATTGATGACTCTTACACATTCAGATGTTCATTGGTGTTCTCGATCCAGAGAAAATGTTATCATCATTGATCGTTGTGGGTAATTCCCTAATGTCCAACTACTAGGCATTAGGGGAGGCATTACCTACAACCCCTGCTTGGCTCTGAGACAGTTTGGGTATTGCCCGAAGGGATGGCCCTCATGACATGCTGATTCCAAACTTGGTTTTTGACTTCGACAACAACGATCAAGGACTTCGACAAAGGTTTATCCAAGCTTGGAGAATGCCCAACAAGGTTGATAGTAAGACTTGGGACACAAGAATTACATCCCCCTTAAGTCTTACCTCAAGTGGGTACGAACCCGCGCCCAAAGTCTTATGATGCCTTACCCCTACATTCTACCTGTGATCAAAGAGCCTGTTTTAGAAGGAGAGGTTCCATACACCCTCCTACATCCTGACATGCCAACATCACTTGAAGATTTTCAAAGGAGTTGGATACAGCTCAAGGGAGAACGCAATACCTTTAAAGCCCAATTCTACGCCAGTGAGAAGAAGGTTTTGGAACTTACTCGCCAACTTCATGAAGAGCAGACTCTCAACACTTACATCGCACCAAAGAGGATGCACAACGTATTTTTACATTAGAATTTTGTATTATTTTCGCCCATGGGGCATTTATGTACTAACAAATTCTTCTTATTAATATGATGTGTGTTCTTTTTGTTTGCAACAAATTTGAATTTCTGAATCCTTGAATGCATTACATGAATAACATATTATTCATCATATGTATAAGCAGGTCTTCACACCAGGTTTCCTTATCTCTCCGCTGTTTATTTCAGCAAGATGGATATAAAGCAGACAGTCAAAGACTTACAAGCACAGAATTCACAGTTCCAACAGCTACTCATGACCTTGGCAAAGGGTCAGGAGGAGCTTAAAACTCTACTGGAAAAATAAAAGGAGAAAAAGAAAAAGAAGAGGGTTGGCGTGGCTACCATGGGTAGAAGATTTGAAGGTCAAGCTAGAAGGGTCCTGGATTTCCCCTCAACATCTGATGAAGGGGTAGGAAAGGGTAAAGGAACTGCCGTGCAATCTGAGTCTGAGGAAGAAGAAGATGAAGAGGATGAAGACTATTCTGAGCAGCCGTACACACCTGCAGACGAAAAATACAAGAATCTGGAAGAGCGTCTGGAAGCTATGGAGGTACAAAGGGTGCCTGGGCTGGACTTTTAAGAGCTAGGTTTGGTTGTTGGGATTGTGATTCCCCCTAAGTTCAAGGTGCCTATATTTTCTAAATACGATGGTTTGTCTTGTCTAAAGATGCATCTGCAGTCTTACGTCAGAAAAATCCAACCACATTCTTCTGATAAGGATCTGTAGGTTCATTTCTTCCAGGACAGTCTTTCGGGGATGCAGTTAGATTGGTTTTACCAGCTAGAGAGGCCTGATGTGCATAATTGGGAGGATTTGGCAGCTGCCTTCTACAAACAATATCAATATAATGCGGATTTAGCACCAACCCGTACTCAATTATAAAGTATGGGCATGGTCCCGAGTGAAGGTTTCAAAGAGTATGCCGAGAAATAGAGAGATTTGGAGGGATGAGTACAACCACCTCTATCTGAGAGGGAACTATTTGATATGTTCTTGGGTACACTGTCAGGCCCCTTTTTCAATCACCTGATTGGAAGTTCGTCTGCGTGGTTCACCAAGTTAATTCTGACCAGTGAAAGGGTCGAAGCCAGAATCAAGAGCGGGAAAATTCAAAGGATGCATCTAGTTACGCTGCTATCAAGAAGACCTTTCCAACAAAGAAAGAAGTCTCAGTTGTCTACTCTTAAAGAAGTCAAGGAAGAGTTGAGCGCCGGCCAGCGGTAGGGGCTGTAATGATTCAGAAGTCTGCAGCTGATCAGCCTCGAAACAATCAACCTGGAACAAACCAAGCAAGGGTGGAAAGGCCTGCACGGCAATTCACCCGGATCAATATGACGCATGCTCAGGTTCTCCCTCATCTATTGAATTTAAACCTTGCAAGTTTGAAAGAGGCACCGAAGAATCCGAATACGTCTTCTCCTTACTACCATTCAAATGCCAAGTGTGCTTATCATTCAGACATCCTGGGGAATGACACCAACAATTGTTGGGCCCTCAAAAATAAGATCCAGGACTTGATAGATGCTAAAGAGTTGGAATTCAACGCCCCTGAAAAGCCTAACGTGATCTCTTCTCCAATGCCAAAACATGGTCACAATGTCCATGATGTTGAAGAAGATCTTTTTGTTGCTACTGTTGATGATTTGATGACTCCGCTACCGATAATCAAGTTGAATTTGCTGAAGGATGGGATTTTCCCAGGTTGTAAAGAAGATTGTTGTATTTGTTCCTCCTTACCAACCGATTGTCTGTTGTTGAAGTTAGACATCCAGCACCTAATGGATAACCATGAGATCCTTTTTGAGAAGACTCTTGTTACACCGACTCCTGTTAATGATGTTTCAATAATTACCATATCTGCCAATCTTTCCAAGGTCTCCAAAAGACCTGTTAAGATTACATCCGATCCAAAGATTGTACCTTTGAAGATAACCATGCCGGGGCCTATCCCGTACAAGTCCAACAAATCAATACCGTGGAACTATGGGGGAGAGATCTTCTACCATGGTGTTAAGAAAATTGAATCGACTGAAGGGAGTTCTAATGAAGAGACTTCCGACATTGGAAACATTGCCGAAACGAGTAAAATCACCCGCAGTGGAAGAATTTTCTCTCCAGAGATTGCGCCTCCAAAGGAAATCTTCGGACCCTTAGCCGCTCCTAAGGTTACCCTTGCACCGATCAACATATCTGCAAGAACTCCAGTTATTGAAGAAGTTGTGACTCCTGAAGTTGTACCCTCTGCTGCTGCTGATGATAGAGGGAAAGGGATCCAAGAAGAGCCTGTCAGGATGACGGCTCAACCGTTGATCATCCCTGAAACCTCTCAAAAAGAAATGGAAGAGATTTTGAAAATAATCAAGAAAAGTGATTATAATGTTGTTGAGCAACTGGGGCAAACCCCCTCAAAAATCTCTATACTGGCCTTGCTGCTTTGTTCAGAAGCTCATGCCAATGATTTGATCAAATTCTTGAAGACGACCCATGTGCCCCAGGAAACCTCCGTGGATCAGTTTCAAGAATGTGTAGCTAGCCTAACAGCAGACAACAGTTTAGGATTCTCTGATGCTGATCTAACCATAAAAGGAAGAAAACATAATGACGCTCTGCATGTTTCGGTAGAATGTAGAGGGACTACTCTTGCACACGTCTTGGTAGATACTGGTTCTTCGCTGAATGTCCTACCAAAGAAAGCATTGGATAGGCTAGATTGTGAAGGTCTAACCTTGAAGCCCAGCAACATCATTGTCAGAGCCTTTGATGGTTCTAAACGGATGGTCCACGGGGAGGTGGACATCCCGATTAAAGTGGGTACTGAAACTTTCAATTCCACATTCTATATCATGGACATCCGTCCCTCATATTCTTGCTTGTTGGGAAGACCCTGAATTCATCATGCTGGAACTGTCACTTCAACCCTGCATCAGAAGCTCAAGTACCCTGTCCAGGGGATGATTGTGACAGTTCACGGTGAAGAGGAATACATGATAAGCCCTCTTAATTCTTTCCTCTATGTGGAATTGGATGGTGAATTCATCGAAACCCCTTTTCAGCATTTTAAGGAGGTAGCCCAGGAGATTGCGGCAGTGCCTTCTGTACCCATGATTACCCGATCTCCACCTCGGATGTCGTCACTCAAAGATGCGAAGGATGTGATTGAAGAAGGAGGAAGCATAATCTGGGGGCAACCTCCCAATTTTTTCTTTCAAATCTGATAAATTCGGCTTGGGTTTCACTGCTGCTAGTCAGAAGGCTGTGCATCGCTCCCGGGCTGGAGGGCCACCAGTGAAGATCACTCATCATGGAGTCAGTGCTTTGGAGGATGCTGAAGAGGAAAGCAATCTAGAAGACTGGATTTTCCCTACCATTGAAGGAGGCTTGTGCAATTGGGAGGCAAAGGACTTTATTCCCATTACTTTCATCAATCAGTAATTTATCTTTCAAACATTTATGTTGGTTTGTAATAATTCCTAAACAATTCGTACACTTTTAACCTTGTGCCTTACCCGAGGTACATAGGTCCATTTGTAAGGGTTTGATTTTTCATCTTCATATGCCATTTTAATGAATCATGGACGTTTTCATATATAAAACTTTTGTGTTCATTTTCTTTCTTTTTACATTTTATTTGTTTAAAGATGGCTATCCCTTACACACACCCACACTCACCAATGCAGGTACCCATCCATTCCGGATTCCATGGGTAACAATTCTGCTATGACCTTCAGTGAATCTGAAGATCTGGTCTACCATGCCGAATACGAAGGTGATGAAGACTGTGAAGTTCCTGGAGAGTTGGCTAGACTGCTACAACAGGAAGAAAGGGCTATTGTACCTCACGAGGAGTTGTTAGAGACTATCAACTTGGGAACAGAGGAAGGAAGAAAAGAAGTTAGAGTGGGTGCCAACCTAGAGCCAAGTGTCAAGGAGCGCTTAGTTCAGCTGTTGAATGATTATGTTGAGATCTTCGCATGGTCCTACGAAGACATGCCGGGACTTAATACATATATTGTGCTTCACCGTCTCCCTACTAGAGAAGACTGTCCACCAATTAAACAGAAAGTTCACCGCATGAGGCCCGACATGTCTGAAAAGATCAAAGCTGAAGTGATGAAGCAGTTCAATGCTTGCTTTCTTGCTATTACCTCTTATCCACAATGGGTTGCTAACATTGTGCCCGTGCCTAAGAAGGACGACAAAGTCAGGATGTGCGTGGATTACAGAGACTTAAACAGGGCTATCCCTAAAGATGACTTTCCACTACCGCACATTGACATCTTGGTCGACAATACAGCTCAGCACAAGGTATTTTCTTTCATGGACGGATTTTCAGGGTACAACCATATCAAAATGGCCCCTGAAGACATGGAAAAAACTACTTTTGTTACACAGTGGGGTATGTTCTGTTATAAAGTGATGCCATTCGGACTGAAGAATGCCGGGGAAACCTATCAACGTGCCATGGTAGCTTTGTTTCATGATATGATACATCATGAGATAGAGGTCTACGTATACGACATGATAGCCCGTTCACAAACAGAAGAAGAACATCTCGACGATCTGCAAAAGCTATTTGTCTGGTTGAAAGAATACATGCTCAGACTGAACCCTAACAAGTGCACTTTCGGAGTCAGGTCTGGTAAACTCTTGGGATTAATCATCAATAACAAAGGCATCGAGGTTGATCCTGCCAAAGTCAAAGCTATACAAGAAATGCCTTCCCCTCGCACTGAGAAGGAGGTCAGAGGTTTCTTGGGATGCCTAAACTACATTGCAAGGTTCATTTCTCACCTAACATCTACCTGTGAACCAATCTTCAAGCTGTTGAAGAAAGATTAGGTGGTTAAATGGAATGATGACTGTCAAATTGCTTTCAATAAAATCGAGGAGTATTTGCTGGAACCTCCTATCTTGATGCCACCCGTTGAAGGAAAGCCGCTAATCATGTATCTGACCGTCCTGGAGAACTCAATGGGGTGCATACTGGGCCAACATGACGAGTCTGGCCGAAAAGAGCATGCCATTTATTACCTTAGCAAAAAGTTTACCGACTGTGAGACTCGTTACTCACTGCTCGAGAAAACTTGTTGCGCTTTGGTATGGGCTGCTCGTCGGCTAAGGCAGTATATGTTGACACATACCACTTTGCTGATCTCTAAGATGGACCCGATCAAGTACATCTTTGAGAAGCCTGCTCTATCCGGAAGAATCTCTTGATGGCAGATGATCCTCACAGAGTATGATATACAATACATGACCCAAAAAGCTATAAAGGGGAGTGTACTAGCCGATCATCTGGCCAATCAAGATGTCGAAGATTACTAATCCATGAGGTTCGACTTCCCCGACGAGGATATCATGACTTTGAGCAACATTGAAGAGAACAAACCGTATAACGGACCTGAACAAGGATCCAGATGGACCCTTTACTTTGATGGCGCCTCCAACGCACTTGGAAACGGTATCGGCGCAGTACTTATTTCTCCAGAAGGTTTCCATACAACTTTCACCGCTAGACTCTGCTTCCGCTGCACCAATAACATGGCCGAGTATGAAGCTTGTATCTTTGGTCTCAAGGCAGCTATTGACTTGGGAATCAAATATTTGATTGTATTTGGGGACTCAGCTTTGGTTATAAGTCAAATCAAAGGAGAGTGGGATACTAAACATCCAAATCTCATCCATTACAAAGAACATGTCCTGACATTGTTACCACATTTCGAGCAGATCATCTTCGAGCACTTCCCGCGAGAAGAGAATCAGCTAGCAGATGTGCTAGCTACAATGTCATCCATGTTTAAACTTAACTGGGATAATGAGGCTCCTCAAATCACCATTGAGTGGATGGACGAACCTGCACATTGTCACGATATTAATACCGAAGAAGTAGTGGACCGACCGTGGTTTCATGACGTAAAAAGGTATCTCGAAGCATAAGAATACCCTGAAGGAGCTTCAGTCAATGACAAAAAGTTCTTAAGGAGGTTCGCAACTAAGTTCTTCCTAAGCAATGGTATCATGTACAAGCGCAATCATTATTTCATTCTACTCCGTTGTGTGGACAAGGTTGAAGCTGAGAAGATCATGGATGAATTGCACAATGGTACCTTCGTCACCCACTCAAGCGGTCATACGATGGCTAAGAAGATTCTACAGGCAGGCTATTACTGGTCTACCATGGAAGCTGACTGCCATCAACATTCTCGTACTTGTCACAAATGCCAAATCTATGCTGACAAGGTACATATACCTCCAGTTCCTCTCAATGTCTTAACAGCTCCTTGGCCATTCGCTATGTGGAGAATCGACATGATTGGAGAAATCAAGCCTACAACATCCAATGGACACCGCTTCATCCTGGTGGCCATTGATTACTTTACCAAGTGGGTCGAAGCAGCGTCCTTCGCATTCGTTACAAAGAATGTGGTTGCCCGCTTCATCAAGCAAAACCTCATTTGTCGGTACGGCATCCCTGACAGAATCATCACTGACAATGGTACAAACCTGAACAACACTATTATCACCGCTCTGTGCAAGCAGTTCCAGATTCAACATCACAATTCATCTCCCTATCGGCCAAATATGAACGGTGTTGTCGAAGCTGCAAACAAAAATATCAAGAAGATCATTCAAAAGATGACAGTCACCTACAAGGACTGGCATGAGATGTTACCGTTTTCTCTGCACGGGTACCTTACCACGGCACGAACATCAACTGGGGCAACACCTTATTCTTTGGTATACGACATGGAAGCTGATTTACCTATCGAGGTTCAGATTCCCTCCTTGAGAAACATGAAGGATGCTAGTTTGAGTGAAGACGATTGGATTCTGACCCGACTTGATCAACTTAAATTGATTGGCGAAAAGCGACTTACTGCAGTTTGCCATGGTTAGGCGTATCAGAAACGAATGATCAAGGATTTCAACAAGAAAGTCAGACGCCAGGTATATCAAGTTGGGGATCTTGTAATCAAGCGAATCATCTTGCCGCAAAGTGATCCCAGGGGAAAATGGACTCCTACCTACGAAGGACCATTTGTGATCAAAACCATCTTTTCTGGTGGGGCAATGATCCTGACCACCATGGACGGCGACGACCTGCCGCACCCTGTGAATGCAGAAATAGTTAAAAGATACTACGCATAAACGACCCGACAAGTTGAAAACCCGAAAGGGCGACTTGGGCAAAAATGGGCATCCCGATGAATCGAAAACCCGAAAGGGCGGTTCAGGCAAAAATTAGGGATAAACAAAAAAATTTGTACACCCGACAAGTTAAAAACCCGAAAGGGCGACTTGGGCAAAAAAGGGTTTCCCGGTGGACTGAAAACCCGAAAGGGCGTTCCAGGCAAAAGTTAGGGAATTAAAGCGTATGACTATGTCTCGTCGGATCACTTTAAGGACAATCTCTTCACAGACAAACTCCAGGTTTTTGATCAATCCAATCATCATCGAACGAAGCAACAAATGGACAAGATATCCAGAGTTACGAAGGCTATAGCAGAATGGGAACCCCATGGGATTTTTTTTACACATAGCCATCTTTCTTTGTATAAATTTTTCTCAATTTTTATGACAACATTCTCTTACTAGGATGTTGTCTCCTTTGTACAAAATACTTACACAAAGTTAATATAAAGATACTTCAAAGTGCAGAAAACTACTTGCCTTTTCCTTTTTCTTTACACTTGTGTTTTATTTGAAAATGTCCAATGGTTTATTAAATGAGCATATGCATTTGAATATAATCACTGTTTACAAATAAACGAAATGTGAAAGAATAATTACTGACAGGTTGAAAGTATACGGAAACGTCTTTAGGCTATTCCAAGAGAAATCCCCTGCAGTACATCATCTGGATCCTCAGTGGAGCTACAACCTTGAAATACATATCCCCAGCGGAATTAAAATTCAAAATCCTCACCAGAGTTAAACTTCATATTCCCAATCCCCGGTGGAGTCATATATCAAACCCTTAATTCTCATCAGAGTTAAGTTTTCAAACTCCCAATCCTCGGCGGAGCAAAACTTTGGGTAATAAATCCCCAGCAAAGATGAAACCTTCTTCCCCAGCGAAGTCAATTTTCTAATACACAGCGGAAACCATCCAGTTTCTCCAGATTCCCCAACAAATTGTCTTAAAATCTGTGAATCAACCAGATAACAGTTAACTTTTATCCCTAACTAAGGATAATTCCCCGGTAGATTGGCATACAACCCCAAACTCCTGAACTTTTTCCAAACAGGAATAAACCTCTTCCCCCAGAGTCTTGAACTTACCCTCCAGCAGGATAGCTTACTCTCCAGCAGTATAACTATTCCCCACAGAGTTTTTACTCCCCAATAGAGTGAAGATTCTCATTCTTAACTCCCCAATTTTAAGTCCCCAAGGTTTTATTTTCCCCTAGCAGATTGAAGATTCTCATTCTGGATTCCCCAATGAAGTTACCTGAGTATTCATAACTCCCCAACGTGAGTTTCTCAGAATTTTTAATCCCTTGTAGATCGAAGATTCTCATTCTCACTTCTCCAGTGAAACCCCCAAGTTTTCAAATTCCCCAGAAGATTGAAGATTCTCATTCTTAGTTCTCCGCAGAAGCCATCAAAATCTTCCTTATTCTCCAGCAGATCAAGGTTTTCTTTCATCTAATCCCCAGTAGAGGTCATCAGAGTTTCCTAATTCCCCAGCCGAGTAAGGATTCCCATATGTTCAATCTCCTGCCATAGTCATCAAAGATCTCTGGATTCCCCAAGCAGGTTTTTTCAAGCAGACTTGAAGGATCCCTATCCCGAGGAGAGTTAGGAAGGATTCTCACATCCCCACAGAGTTTGTCAAAATTCTTGTTAATCCCCACTAGTCTCCAATGATTTTCTATCCCCAACAGTGGTCAACAAGGATTTCTCATCCTCGGCAATCAAAGATTCTGAATCTCCAGCAATGGTCAAGGATTTATTTTCCCCGGCAGCAGTCAAAGATTTCATTATCTCCAACTATCAAGGATTTATCATCCTCAGCAAGACATCTAATCAGCTTACATGCACATACATTACATTCATATATCATAAACATTGATAAAACACATTTATTGCAACATATATTTCATGCAACGAAACTTTGTGTTTCAGCTAACATTTTACCCTTTTCAAGATAAGATTAAAAGCTATCTTTAACAAATATCCAAAGATTTCAGATATAATACGGTTACACTCCAAGACATGGAAGTCATTCTGTTACTTATTCAAATCTCTTATTCAGATACAATATGGATACACCCCAGACACGGAGGTCATTCTATTACTCATTCAGAATTTCAAGTCAAGATACAGTCCAAATACGCTCCAGACATGGATGCCATTCTGCCACTCATTCAGACTTCAAACAATCAGATACAGATTAGATACTCTCCAGACGCGGAAGCCATTCTATTTCTCATTCGTATTCAACTATCAATTTCAAAGTTCAGATACACTCCAGACACGGAAGTTATTCTGTCACTTATTCAGATCCTAGTTACAGTATGGATACACTCTAGACACGAAAGTCATTCTGCTACTCATACATATCTCATTTTCAGATACAGTCCAGATACGCTCCAGACACTGTAGCCATTTTGTCACTCATTCAACCTTTTCCCCAGCTCGGAGATGCTCCATACACGGACGTCATTCTGTTGCCTATTCAGATTTCAGACTCAGATAGAATACAGATACACTCCAAACACGGAAGTCATTCTGTTATTCATTCTAGAATCAAATACAGTTACAGCTTGGATACGCTCCAGACACGGACGCCATTCCCTTTCTCATACAAATCCAATCTCCAGATACAACTCAGATACGTTCCAGATACGGATACCATTCTGATGTTCATTCTCCTGATTTTCAACATACAGTCTTGGATGGCATCTTTAAGCCCATATCCAGCAAGATTCAATCATCTCCAAATGTCATCTTTAAGCCCATTTCCTCAGCTATACTTTGACGAGTCCAAATTTACGGGCACTCTAGTGTCCAATCCTCTTTTACCTTCGAGACACGAAAGGCAAACTCTCCAATCTAACTCTTCAAGTTCAAGAAGATTGAACAGGGGCATCTGTTGTACCCCAAAATTTTCCCTCTCATTCTATCAAGATTCCCCCCCCCCACAAGACTCTTTGAACTCCAGACAGGATTAGGGTTTGCTCTGCTCAAGACATCTCCTTGAACTATTGACCTGAAATTAGGGTTTGAGTTTGCACAAGGATTTTTGGACTTCCAATGCATAAAATGACTTTCATACTTCATGTTGTACTTTTAAGATTTCTCATACCAAGTTTCAAGCCTTGAATCAAATTTTTGCCCAGTCAATTGGACAATTGACCTAGAAATCAACTGTATTAGGGAAAAAGTCAATTGTGGTCAATTTACAGTCAAACCTCATAATTCTTGATCCACATCAACATTATAGACTCACATGAAGCATTTGATCAAGTTTGGACCACAACTCCTCAAGAAATTTGATCAGATCATCAAAAGGGCAAAATGGTCATTTTTAGGGTTTTGACTGTATAAATGCAATTTCTGATTTTTCACCTAGCCAATGGCAAATTGGGTTCAAGCATGATTTCAAGGACTCAATGGCATCATCTTTACCTAATCACAAGGTTCAAAAGATCTCAAAAATATTGGATTGACAAATGAATTTTCCAATCAACAGATCAAAAATCAACTGTACACTGAAAAGTCAAACTTTAACTTTTTGGTCAAAATCAAGTGCCAAGGGTCATTTTTCATCAATATGTGTCAAAACATGAAACTTGTTCATCAAGAAACATAATTTTGCAAATTAGGGTTTAAAATGGAAAATTTTCATAACTTAGAAATTTTCTTTATGAAAATTTCTTATTTTTTCCCAACTTTGCCCAACTTTTTCACAATGATGCAATTGGATTCAAACAAAACCTCCAACATGAAAGTTTTAGTTCTCCACAAAATCTACAACTTTGATTCACAAAGTTTTCCCAAAAGATGCTTGGATCTCAAGTTATGATTTTGTGAACAAGGGTCCATGAAACTTTTAACTTAGTGAAATTTTGCCCTAGTTTAGGCAGGATTTTGACCTATCTTCATGGAAAATTTTCACCTAGTTCCAATAAAAATCTAAAAATGCATTTCAAATATGGATTGTAGAGCATGTTACAAGCTTTCCAAAATGTCCAAGAACTATCCAAGATCATTTGTGGTTAGGGAGAATCGAAGGTTTGAATTTGGAAAAATATCACTTTGGTCCATGACATTTTTCATGTTGCTACAAGTTGCAATTTCTGTCCAGCCTTGCTTGTACTTGTTTAAAGCTCCTTAAACCCTTCCACACTCAAAAATTGAATGTAAACACAATGGATTAAGGCATTATTATGATCTATAGAAGTTTACACATTTAATTAATCTATAAATGGAAAAAAGTTAACAATGCCATTTTGATAAAGGTTTCTTTATGCAATTTTGTTTCTCTTGAGCATTGCACCAAGCCTTTTGCAGCAAACAACATCCACAAATATCAGTGAAAGTACACCAACTACGTGCATGCTTGGAGCTAGCCTGTATAGGCCTGGCCTTGGTCACTTCTCACTTTTCTTCAAAACCAAGTCAACTTGCAAAAAGGACATAACTTTGCAATCTGATAAAACCAAAGCTTGTAAACATTTCAAACAAGTTTTTGCATATTGCCTAAGGTCAGAAACACGAGCTAGCCAGTCCTCAAACCTTCCAAAACACTAAAATCACATTTTCTTGCAAAAGAGGGCAGGTTCTGCATTTTGATCTCCAAAACAAAATCTACTCGTGCGTTTTGCTTGCAATCAGTTCCAACACATTCCATACAACCTACCAAAACTATCCCAACCATTCCCAAGTCACTGTAACTCCACTTACTTACTTCACCATTTTTGAATTCTGACTTTGCAGGTTGAGTTTTATAGAGAGATTCAAGCAAGTTCAAAGCTAGCTAAGCATTGGGAAAGCTCAAGGGAACTTCAAGCAAGCTCACAAGCATCTCAGGCGTCACTGAAAACCCCTACATTGCCATACTTGAGCTTGACTAAAACAGGTAAAGTTCAAACTTCTATCTCTCTATTTAGGAACATTAGGCTTAGGTTTGTGAATAAAAAATGTAGTACTCATTGCCCTTGAGATGTACATATGCATAGATTTCATTTAAGTTAACTGAGTTGGGAGAATTTGAATGATGAACTTTCTGAAAAAAACTAGGTTAGAAATTAGGGCCAGAGAAATTCTCTCTGGTCTTTGAGAGTTAGGTTAAGTTTTGTATATGGTTATAATCGTGTGATTATGCTCTATAACTTTCATGTTGCAAGTTTTTTCTTTTGAGCACGTATGCAGGATTTCCAGTTTTGAATACAGGGTGCGCGTATCTCTTGTCACAAGGTCAGGGATGACAGCCATCTGGTCTGGGCTTGGCTTGGCATGACTGTTTGCACCCCTAGGCTCGTTGTTCACACCCCCTTGACCCATTTCATTATTTTTTTATATTTTTCTATTTCTATTTACATTTCTGACTTTATTTTATTTTTCTAAACATTAAAAATTACAAAAAATATTTTCTTAAATTTTCACATTTTATTTTATTTTTTTTTTTTTTGACATAGAAATAATTATTAAATAATATACTTTCATTTTCTTAAAATAAAAACTTGTAAATATTATAAAAATATTATATATTTTTATTTCTATTATTTATACACTTAAATAATATTTTCTCACATATTTTTATTTTTTAACATTTGTATATATTTTTATTTATTTTATTGTACATAAATAAATAATTATAATATATATATTTTCTTAAAACAAATTAGGGTTTCCACCCTTAATAAAAAAAAATCTCTTATTTTCTTGTTTTTGATACATTAAATAGTTTACTTTTACATACATAAAAATAATACAAAAACACTTTTGCATATTCATATTTATTTGCATATTTAAATATTGTCTATTTATTTATTTGCACAATAAATTCAATATGGTTGTAATAATGTTAGGGCTTTTATTTCTTGCAAATACCCCCTATTCAAAATTGTATCCCCCTCCCCATATCAATGTTGTAATAGTTGTAGATTTACTTTTACGCATTTATTGCTTTCAAATATGCCATGATGGAAATATTAGGGATTGTATGCAAAATCCAAAATCAAAACAAATAGCTAGACCTAATATAAGACAAAAACGCATGAAAATGACAACACAATGCACACAAGCACCCCTAGGGTTTCATCCACTTGTTGCCTTTAAAATGGCCATGGTATGCATGATAGGTATCTTGGCAAAACAAAACAAGAACAAAAAGATCATAGTCCCTCGATGACGCTATCTTGGTTGCCTATACACAAAATGATCTAGTCCCTCAAAATTTTGCTAAAGATACTTGACACTATTGCTATCATGGTCAATACAATGACCCGCGCCTATCCCGTTTAACATCCAAACACAAGGTTGTTTACCAAATGCAATGGTAAAACAACAATGTAAAAAGGTTTAAAATGTGTAGGAAAGATCTTTGAGTAGGTAGGTAGATGCTCCTAGTTACTTGATCAAAACTTGCTAACATCCTTGCTATTTTCAAAAACACATCACAACACAATTTCAAAACATTTCCCAAACAAACTTTCAAACATTGAAACATTTTTTAAAAAGACAAAACACCTTTGTATACATTTAAACAAGAATCATTACAAAGGTTGCCACAACGATGGCCTCTTTTCAAAATACTTTCAAAACCACACACAAAAGCACCATCTCAAACAATTGAAAAGCAAAAGCAAGTGATCTTAAACAAGTAACTAAGAGCCCATGGAAAACAATGGATGAAAAGGGTGCTAGCACCTTCCCTTTTCATAATCTACCCCCCGAACCCAAAAACAATCTCAAAGGTCTTTCCTGTGCTTTTTGACCTTTCCTTTGGATAAAATAAAAAGTTGGTGGCGACTCTTGCTAAACCGAAACATTTGCGAACACAAACGAAAAACCTCAAGTCAGTTCTCCCACCGCATCACACACCCTATTCTCTAGTTTATGGCATGGAGGCGGTCTTGCCTATCAAGGTCCAGATCCCCTCTCTGAGGATTATGAAGGATGCAGGGTTGAACGAAGACGATTGGATCCAGACTCGTCTTGATCAACTGAACTTGATTGATGAGAAGATATTTACTGCTGTTTGCCATGGTCAAATGTATCAAAAATGGATGATCAAGGCTTTCAACAAAAAGGTCAGACGCCAGGTGTATCAAGTTGGGATCTAGTGATCAAACGCATCATACTGCCACAAAGTGATCCTAGAGGAAAGTTGACTCCTACCTATAAAGGACCATTTGTAATCAAAAATATTTTCTCTGGTGGGGAAATGATCTTGACCACCATGGATGGTGACGAACTGCCACATCCTGCGAGTGCAGACATAGTCAAAAGATACTACGCATAAGAGACCCACTAGGTTGACATACCTAGGAAAAACAAGGGCATCCCGGCGAACGAAAAGGTTTCGGGCAAAAATTAGGGATAAGAAAAAAAAATATGTACACCCGACAAGTTGAAAAACCGAAAGGACGACTTGGGAAAAAAAGGGTTTCCCGGTGGACTGAAAACCCGAAAGGGCGGTCCAGGCAAAAGTTAGGGAATTAAAGCGTATGACTATGTCCCGTTGGATCACTTTACGGACAATTTTTGGCTTCCACTGACAAACTCAGAGTTTCTGATCAATTCAATTATCTTCGGACGAGGCAACAAATAGACAAAATGCTCAGAGATACGAAGGCTATAACAGAATAAAAACCCCATAGGATTTTTACACATAGCTATCTTTTCTTTGTATCAAAATTTTCATTTTTTACGACGGAATTTTCTTACTAGAATATTTGTCTCCTTGTACAAAAAATCTTACTCAAAGTCAATACAAAGATATCTCTTTGAAAGTGAAAAAACTATCTATTTTTTTCTTTATACTTGTATTTTGTTTGCAAAAATCATCCAATGATTCATGGTTGAACATATGCATTTGAACATAATTATTGTTTACAAATAAAAAAAATGAAAAAAGGTAATTACTGATGGGTTGAATGGATAGGGAAATACCTCTAGGATATTTCCTAAGAAATCCCCGCAGTACGTCGTTTAATCCCCGGCTGAACAAAATTTCCAGTTATCACTCCCCAGTAGAAGTCGTTAAATTTCTCAGGATTCCCCAAAAGGATTTCACAAGAAGTATATGGCATTTCTCTTACAACATATTTTATTTCTATAAAACATAAATTCATCAACACTTAGACTTCACAACATGAAGGCTTATACTCCATATCCTCAGCAGCAGTCAGGGAGTTATTTTCCCCAGTCCAACAGCAGTGCAACAAACTAGCTCATATACGTATACATTGAATCCATATGTCGTAAACATTGATAACACGAATGCATTATATTATGCATTTCATACGACATAAACATTTCATTTTAGCTAACATTTTACAATTTTCAGGATAAGGTTAACAACTACCATTAACAATATTCAAATTTTTCAGATGCAGTTCAGATACGCTCCAAATATGGATTCCATCATGATACTCATTCAGATTCAACTCTCATATACAGTTCAGATACGCTCCAGATACGGATGCCATCCTGATACTCATTCGGATTCAACCTTCTGATACAATTCAGATATGCTCCAGATACGGATGCCATCCTGATACTAATTCAGATTCAACTCTCATATATAGTTCAGATACACTCCAGATACGGATTCCATCCTGATACTCATTCGGATTCAACCTTCTGATACAGTTCAGATACGCTCCATATACGGATGCCATCCTGATACTCATTCAGATTCAACTCTCAGATACAGTTCAGATACGCTCCAGACACGGATGCCATCCTGATACTCATTTAGACTCAACTTTCAGATACAGTTCAGATATTTTCCAGACACAAATTCCATTCTGATACTCATTTAGATTTAACTCTCAGACACAGTTCAGATACGCTCCAGACACAGACGCCATTCTAATACTAATTCTTTCAGCTTACAAATTACAATACAAACAATAAGTTTTGGATGGCATCTTTAAGCCCATCTCCTACAGCTTTATATCACCTCTCTAAATGGCATCTTTAAGCCCATTCCCTCTACCATCACACCACCAAGTGCAAATTTCTGGGCACTCTAGTGTCCAATCGTCTTCCACCCTCGAGTCACGACTGGAAAAACATGCCAATCCAACTCTTCAGGCTTAAGAAGATTAAATAGGGGCAGTTGTTGTAACCCCAAAATTTGGCCTCTCATTTATCAAGAATTTTCTCACAAGATCTCCTTTAGATCAAGACTGCATTTGGGTTGATCAGCTCAAGGCACCTCCTTAAGCACTAATGACTTAAAATTAGGGTTTGAGATTGCACAAGGATTTTTGAGCTTCCAATGCCCCATATGTCTTTCATGGATCATTATGGATCCCCAAGATTACTCATGTCAAGTTTCAAGCCTTGAATCACACTTTTGATCAGTCAATTGAACAGTTGACCTAAAAATCAGATGTATTGGGGGAAAAGTCAACCATAGCTAATTTACAGTCAAACTTCATAATTGTTTATCCACATCAACATTTTAGACCCATATGTATCATTTGATCATGTTTGGACCATAATTCCTCAAGAAAATTGATCAAATCTCCAAAAGGGCAAAATGGTAAAAATTAGGGTTTTGACTGAGAAAGGGGCAATTTCTGATTTTATATCTAGCAAATGATCAATTGGTTTAAGGAATGATCTCAAGAGTATAATTGCATCATTTTGACCTAGTAAAATGATTCAAAACATTTCAAATCCATTTGATTGACAGATGAATTTTGCAGTCAACTGATCAAAAGTCAACTGTATACTGAAAAGTCAAACTTTGACTTTTTGGTCAAATTCAAGTGCCAAAGGTCATAATTCATCAAAACCTGTCAAAATATGAAACTTTTTCATCAAGAAATCAAGAATTCAAGATTTTATTTTGAAAAGATGAAATTTCTTAACTTAGAAATTTTTCTAGGTATAGAAAATTTCTTATTTTTTCACAAATTTGAGCCAAATTTTCACCATGATGCAAGATGATTCAAAGGAAACTTCCAACATGAAAGTTGTAGATATCCATGAAATATACAACTTTTCTTCACACAACTTATACTAAAAATGCTTGGATCTCAAGTTATAATTTTGTGAATACATGCTCATGAACTAAAAATGACTTAGTGAAATTTTGCCCTAGTTCGGCAGATTTTTGACCTAACTTCATGGAAAGTTTTCACATAGTTCCAAGGGTAATCTTCAAAATAAATTCAAATATGAGTTGTAGAGAACCTTGCAAGCTTTCCAAAATGTCTAATCAATCCTTGAGATCTTTCTTGAGTAGGGAGAATCGAAGAGATGGAGTTGGTGTTTTGTCACTTGGATTACAAGCCATTTTGTGAAGAACATTGGATCCAATCCTCAAGCATGTTGTACAAATCACACTTTGCAGGCTTCTAAATTGACTTTCACTCCATATTTAAATGTTTTCACAACTGTTAGAAGCTTTAATCCAAGCATTCAATGCATTGTACAAATTTAATTCCATTTTGGGAAGAAATGCAACATTACCATTTTAGAAAAGCAAGCTTTTTGCAAAGTCAGCTTGCATTGAGCCTTGTATTTGTTCTTTCTGCATAAACACACTCTACACAATCAGGACAAGTGTGTTTAAAGGTCTCAGCCCCCCTACAAGCTTTGTACTTCACATTGAAACCATGCTTGCTAGCTTTGCTTCAAAAACAAGTAACCAAGCAAAACATGTGAGTTTTGAAATATGAGTTGTTATAAGTCTTAAAACCTCGTGCTTATAAGTAGACACACTATTTGCAAGTTGACACACGAATGCTAAGACTCCAAAACACTCCCAAACACTCTGCAACTTAGAATCATCCATAACTTGACAGTTTTGAACCTCACATAGCCATCTCCAAATCCACTCGTGCGTATTAAGTTTTAACCACCCAAACACTTAATATACATCATATCAAAGCAATCCATACCCTTGTTTCCTCATTTTAACTCCTCCATCACTATCCACCATTTTCAAATATCAAGCTTGAAGGTTAACTTGAACAGAGTGATTCAGGGACTTTCAAGGAAAAGTAAGAGTTAAGATACACTCATGGAGGTCTAGGCAAGCTAAATAGATCCTCAGGCCTTCT
Source organism: Vicia faba (assembly GCA_948472305.1). Lineage (NCBI taxonomy): Eukaryota > Viridiplantae > Streptophyta > Magnoliopsida > Fabales > Fabaceae > Vicia > Vicia faba. The sequence continues at coordinate 958,530,070 of OX451740.1, forward strand.
CAAAATTTGCTCAAACTCCATTCACAACTCCAGCTGCAAGAGGTAAAAACTCAAACTTCTATCTCTTCATACAAGCATCATTTGATCTTGATTTGTGAAAACAAAATGTAGATATCCTTGCTCTAAAGCTAACCATGTTCATAGTTTCCATTTATATGTATTGTGCATAGAGAATTTTGGATTTGAAATTTCTGAGAAAATTAGGATTTAAATTAGGGCCAGCAAAATTAGATCTTATCTTTGATTGTTAGTTTATATAAGTTATATGGTTGAATTCGTGGGAAGAAACACCACAACTTTCATGTTTACGTTTTCCATTTTCATTGAGAAATGAGCAAGTTACAGGAACCATGGCTGGAGGTTGAAGATGAAGTCATTTTCAGAACTTGACTTATGTTATGTATTTATCATTTCACTTATGTTAACGAATGTACAGCCACCCCAGTGGTAAGGCAGCGCGCATTATTGTTAGAGGTCATGGGTTCGAGCCTCAGCGCGCTGCCTTTTACATTTTCTCATATTTTTCCAGATTTTTTTGTCTCTTGCAGCGCTGGGCCTCCACTTCATGGGCCTAGTGTTTTTTTCTTCTAACATTTCCTCCTTGTTTACTTGTGACACCACCTTGGCCCATTTTATTTTTATTTATTTCTTTATTTCTTTTTCTTTTAAATATATTTTCTAAAATACCAGAAAAAATCAAAAAATGTATAAAAATAATAGATTTATATTTTGACATAATTTAAATATTTTTCCACATAAAAAATCATTTTTATTCATTATGCTTTATTTATCTTTATTAGTTATCTTGTAAATTAAATTAAAACTAGATTATTATTTACCTAAAGATATTTATTTTTAATATAAAAAAGACCAAAAATATTCCATAATACCACATATTATTTTCAAGACAAATACATAAAAAAATAATTTTTTTCTTTAAATTTATTTTCCTTTAATCAACTAAAATAAATTTAGGGTTTTTATTCAAAATTATTTTCTTAATTAAAATCTTTTCTTAATTAACTTAAGTTAATTTAATTTAATTACTTTTTCTCTAATTAGGTTTAGGTTAAAACCTCTTTCATACAAAAATCCAAACACAAAAAATCATTTCTTTCAATTTGCATTTGTAATTTATAAATTTCTTCAATTATTTGTACAATATTCAATTTGGTTGTAATAGATTAATTAGGTTTATATTATTGCAATCCCACAAATATTCTAATAGCGTAGTAACTTTAAATTTCGCAATTTATGGCTTTTACATAATATGCTAGTAATTAGGGTTTGTATGGAAAGAATAAAATCAATCAAATAGAAAACCCTAATTCAAGACAAAAACAAGCATGAAAATAACACACTTGCACACACACACCCCTAGGGTTATTCCACTTTGTTGCCTTATACAAAATGGCCATATTACGCATGTAAGGTATCTTAGCAAAAACAAACAAATACAAGATCATAGTCCCTCGATGAAGCTATTCAAAGTTGCCTTATAAAATGATCTTAGTCCCTCAAAAGAATGATAAGATACCTTGCAACATTTCTAATCATGGCTATACGATGACACACGCCCGTCCCGTTAAAATCCAAAGATAGGGTTGCTTACCAAATCAATGGTAAGACAACTATGTCAAAGGAAGAGAGAATGAACAAGAAAGACATTTGAGTAGGTAGATTGCTCCTAATTACTTGCTCCATTTCAAAACAAACATCCTTGCTATTTTTAAAACAATCACATACACCTTCAAACATCTTACAAAACTTGAAAACATTTTCAAAATATCAAACATCTTTGTATACATTCTTACGAACAAGAATCATTACAAAGATTGCCTAAACAATGGCCTCTTTACAAAATACTTTCAAAAACCACACAAAGCACAATTTCAAACAAAAGCAAGTGATTTAGCAAGTAAATAAGAGCCCATGGAAAATCATGGATTAAAAGGGTGCTAATACCTTCCCTTTTTATAATCTACCCCCCGAACTCAAGAAACAATCTCAAAGGTCTTTCCTGTGCTTTTCCACCTTTCCTTTTGGATAAAAGAAAAGTCGGTGGCGACTCTTGCTAACCGCAACATTTGCGATCAAACGCAAAACCCTCAAGTCAGTTCTCCCACCGCATCATAGAATTGGCGACTCTGCTGGGGATAATTCTAAAAGTGGGGTTACCTTAGGGATTAAATCACATTTATTTGCTTACATTGTTTGACTTGTATGCTTTACATTATGGCTCTTTGTTTGGGTTAGAATCCTCTACCCGGACAATGGTACTAATCTCAACAACACCATGATCACTGAACTCTGCATGAAGTTTAAGATCAAGCATCACAACTCTTCTCTGTATCGACCAAAAATGAATGGCACAGTCGAAGCCGCCAAAAAAAATATTAAGAAGATTATACAAAAGATGGTTGTGACATACAAAGATTGGAACGAGATGTTACCATTTGCTCTTCATGGCTATCGTCCTTTGGCTAGAACATCAACTGGGGAAACCCCCTCTCTGATTTATGGTATGGAAGCTGTCCCACTTGTCGAAGTTCAGATTCCTTCTCTAGGAATCATGAAGGAAGCAGACCTAGACGAATACGAGTGGATTCAGACCAGGTTGGATCAGTTAAATCTAATCGATGAGAAGAGGCTTGCGGCTATCTTTCATGGTTAGATGTACCAAAAACGTATGATCAAGGCATTTAACAAAAAGATCAAACATCGTGTATATCAGGATGGTATCTTGGTAATAAAACGCATCATTCTACCACAAGGTGATCCCAGGGGCAAATGGACTCCGACTTATGAAGGGATATTTTTAATCAAGAAAATATTTTCTGGCGGAGCTATGATACTGACCACTATGGACGGTGAATATTTCCCGCATCCTGTGAATGTGGACATAGTCAAAATATACTACGCATGAAAATGACCCACTAGGTTGACTGGCCTAGGAAAAAATAAGGGCATCCCGACAAACCAAAACGGTCCGGGAAAAAATTAGAGATATATATGAAAAGATTGTACACCCGGCAAGTCAAAAACCTGAAAAGGCGGCTTAGGCAAAAAAGGATATCCCGGTGGACTGAAAACCCAAAAGGGCGGTCCAGGAAAAATTTAGGGATAAAAGCGTACGACTATGTCCCCATTGGATCACTTACAAAAAGTTTTATTACCAAAGTCAAAGTTCTAATGGTACAGATCAATTCAATCAACTTCTTGCGACAGCAAGGGATGAGATGTTTGAAGACATAAAGGAAATAACATAGTTGGACCCTGACGAGATCATTTCCACATAGCTATTACTTTGTTTTTACCTCATACTCTTTACATTTCACGACAATTTCCCCTTATTGGGATTTATGTCTCTTTGTACAAAATCGTCTGTTTATGGGAAAGCTATTAATAAAAATACAAATCTCAATATCTAAACTTTTGTTTTTACTTTTTCTATTTTGTTTGCAAAAACGTCCAATGACTAAAATTGAATAAACTTATGCATATAAATATGATTAACTATTAGCAAATATATGCATAAAAATAGGAATAAACATTTACTCAAGACTCTAGGTGTTGGGATAATGTTCAAGCTATCCACAAATCCCCATAGAGCCACTTCCATAGGATTATCCCCACAGTGTAGTCTTACCATACTCACCAGCAAGTTCCCCCAGCAGATAAAGAAACATGATCTTGTTCACGGTAATAGCACTCACCTACAGAGTCCCAATCATTACAGTTTATGGAAATTCTCTTTCCTAGTTAAGTTTATTCCTCCAGAACTGTGAAATCCCCTATGTAGCAGTAGAAATATTGAGACTAAGCCATTTGATTGACTTGACTCGCACAAATCAAATAAAAATTGCCACCATACTTTATTGTTTCTAGAGGAATGAGAAAAGAGAGAATAACCAAAAAAAGGGGAGAGAATCTAAGTTCGGGGGTTGGTTATGCAAAGGGAAGGTATTAACACCCTAAACATCTACGGTACTCCCCAGGAACCTCTTTGAAAATTTGTATAGTTTGGCTATAAATGTTGTATAAAAAAAAGATTGTGGGGATGAGAAAAGAAGTATTTTCTATGTAGCATCTTAGTGCCTACGTACCACCTTCCGTACAATAGGGGATTAGGGTAATTGTAGTTCACCTTTAAAAATTTTAAAACACAAATGTGTTGGTTAATTTTAAGAGACGAGACATCATCGTCATATCCGAGTGGAAGAACATACTTACTACCCACAATTATGAGAAAGGAGAATTTGCATCATCTCAAAGTGAAGGATATAGCTTGGATTTTAAAATAAACAAAGCCTCACTCAACACCCAAGTGGAAAATATCTCCGTTCACTATATATCGTAAAAGTATAGTAGCTCACATCACTACAAAGATTGATAAGAATCTAATCTTTTGAGAAAAGTTTTAAAATAAAAAGCCAAAATGGAAAAGATGGTTTGAATGAGATTCATTGAATTTTAGTCTTCTCACAAAAATGTCAATGTATTATTAAGTTGTTTAAAGTTTGATTAAGAAAATATTTATTGAAAATGCATGGACCTAAGTCCAAGTTTATTATGAAAGCGGTTCAAATTTAGAAAACAAGAAGAGTTTTCAAAAGGAGGGAGAAAATTTTTGAAATTAAAGAAGATGGGAGGAGATGAAGGGACTATCCTAAAGCATAAGGTAAAAGCTAGGGAAAAGAACCGTCTAACCAATAAGAAGCGAACACTTGACACCATGAGTCAATGTAGAATTATCATCCTTTGGATTTGAAACCAAACAAGCAAAGACAATAGACCTGTTAAGAATACCAAAATTCAAATGCATCAAGTCTTCAAAAAAATTGGGCAGAGTAAAGGTTGTATACAAATGAATTCCAAATCGCAGACAAAACATATAATCAGAATAACCTGCATACAAAGAAAACAATCAACCCAATGTCTTGGGGTAAAATCCAAGAACTCCAAACAAAATAACAATGGAAGCCACAAGGTCTCAAGGTAGGTCAAAGTTTCTACTCCTAAGTCCATGAAGTTCATAACTCCAAAATTCCAAGGATAGTAACCAAATAGTTCAAGTAACCTTAAAGTTTTTTATTGTTCAAGTTGGTTATTAGGTATCTTCAAAAAGAAAATGAAAAGCTCAACTGAGAAAAATAAAAATGATATAAAGATAAACGCTCAAGTGAGCAAAAATGAAAATAGCATGAAATGTAAATGCTAAAATAAATGGTGCATAAAAGTAAGGACATAAAGTAAAATCATGAAAATAAAAGTCAATGGTTAATGGGTTATAAATCATGGGTTAGTTGAATGACCATCTTGAATCTTTTATTTGAAAACTCATTAGAAGATTTATAAAATCAAAGCCTCTCAACAACAAGTTTCATTTTCTTTTTGTCAAGTATATCATTCATTTCAAATTCTCGAGGAAACAATTAAATGATCAACGATGTTTAAATGATTCAGTTAGACCAAATTTTATGAAAGTTCATTAGAGGATTGATAAGACCAAAGCCTTCTAACAATGAACCTCAAGGTTATTGGATAAAAGGTTTCAAATTAAACATAATTGGGCTTGAAAACATATGTTTAGGCCACGAATGATCATTTCTCGAATTAGGACAAAATTTAGCGCTATGTTTAGCAATCATAAGTGGACTTATGTAGAAGTTGCACCTATTTTGAGGCCGGCCAATAGCAATCTATGTTCCATATGTTTTGAGAGATGATATGTAGATCATTCTCTAACAACATGTAGCACAAATAAGAAAGGGATAAGATGAAGAGGGGATGGGAGATATTTGAATCAGAGATTTTAATCAAACTATCATTAAAATCATCCATCCATTTTGTTGGAGTTAAACTCAACACCCAAGATTCAATGATGTTAAAGAAGCTCATGATCAAAAATCACATAGCCAGAATATATTAAAAAATAAATTTCATTTAATAAAAAAAATAAAAAAGGTAAATGATTTTTTAAATGAAAATAAAGTGAAAAATAGCAAACTAGATTCAAAGTATCAAAGAAAAATTAAAAGAGACCATAGAAAAGTCAGAAGTAATCCCAAGTATTTTTAGAAATCTTTTAGTAATTTTTTATAAAACAGAGAAGCATTTTTAAATTAATCAAAATCATTTAAATAAAATGGAAAAAAATAAAAATGGTAGAAGTCAAAATAAAACTCTATAAAAATTTCAAAATAACATAAATAAAGAAAAAAAATTTATAAATTTTTTTTAGAATTTTAAAAGCACGAAAAAGTATTTTTTATAATTAAAAACAAGTCAAGATATAGGAAAAATTATAAAAATACCAAATTTGAAAATGAAATCATGAAAAAATAAAAACCAGAAAGAGAATATTTGAAACTATATTTGTGAATTTTTTCATAATTTTTGAGTCTGAAATTAATTTTCTATGATTTTTTGAAGTTTGGTGTAAAAAACAGAAAATAAAAGAAAGTTAAAAAAAATGTGGACCATTGGATGAGAGTCAAAACACACTAGTAATCAGATCCAAAGGATCAGGCACGTTGTGCATGTCATGGTCAGCTTTGGAAATTGCACCGGATCACCTTTTAAATATTAAAAACAACTAAATTTTTGGCGTGTTGGATGGAGTCTGACTAATGAAAGTAATCAGATCCAAGGGCTCTCAAAGCGCACGTATGATAAAGCAAACACACTAGATTGAATTTAAAAAATTACATGTCACGCCTTCATTGGTTGAAGCATGACACGTAGGTCGTTTTCAACCTCCGAACGCCCTAGATTGGGGTTCCTTAAACTGTAAAATTATAGGACCAGACCGATACCATTAGATTCGTCTCTTCAAGATGATTCTAATGGTACCCTCGTGCCAAATTTATATGAACTGAGCAAAGATTGAATTTAGAAAATGCATAAATAATATCGAGCACGAAATTCTGGAATATCTCACTGAAATCCCAATGAAATCACAAATTGTAAAAAGCATGAAAATCAGAAGGATGAAGAGAGTATATTAGTCTTTTATTTAGATTGATTTGACCAAGAAATCTACTTGAACGAAGTAGTAAAAAGTGGCTCTGAAATTGGACTTCTGTAGACCAATATAGGTCACAATTCTTAAAGGTAAGAGTATGGTTAGCTTAAGAGAAATTCAATGAAGCTAACATAATTGAGCTTTTGGTGTTTTGGAGTGAGAGTGAAAGAAATCAGAAATTCAAATTCAGAGTTCGTGTGGGATCTGAACAGGGGCCAATTGGCTATCAATAGCTTGTGAAAATAGGTGGAATATGCATCTTATTTATAGGAGAGGATGAGGCAATGCTTAAGCGTGCGAATGAGAGAGTAATTGAGTGAATTTGTGTGAATCTTCAGCATGAATAATATGTGACTTGTTTAGCATCAAAACTCAGCCAAATCCTGCGTTTTATGATGCTAAATGCTTTTGGAAAGTTGCTAAACATGATTAGAAGCAAATACGTGTGAAAACTTTGTGTTTAGAGGGCACAATATGGATTTCAAATTCTGACTTTGGAGAAAACTTCAATTTCAAGGTACCAACTTTGAATCCATGGTGTTCATAGCTCAAGGGGTCTTAGGGCATAATTCTTGAAGCATTTGAAAGATAGGGTCACCATCTTTACAATGTTCCAAGAATGAGGTCAAATGGAGGCTTGAGATAAGATTTGTGATGATTCAAAGTTGAGAAAAAGATGTTGACTTTTTGTACTTAGAAAAATTCTATGTTTTTTTTCAAAACTGACCTATAGTGTTTTGATTCCAAACAAAGCCTTCCTCCAAAATCTTGCTTTGATCAATGATTCTAGCTTGAAGTAGACTTACCAAAGAGAATTTTGAAACTTGAATTACTCAAAAATAACAAGTATTGAAAATGTTATGGCCTTGTGAAATTATTGAAAATCCATGAGGCGACCTATAATCTTTTTAGTTCTTAGGGCATCTTTCTATAACTTTCAAGTCTTGCACATAAAAGAAGAGTTGAATTTCACATAATTAAGATCATTGTGGGAAAATGATGGGCTCAAGGAGATAAAAATTGACCAAGTTATAATCTTATGAAGTTACATAAGGGAATTTGATGGCCTATCTAGAGGACTTGTAATCTTTTTTCATCATTAGGCATCTTCCATACAAAATTTTCTTGAAAATATTGAAGTGATTAATTGATAAACCTTTAAAGAGAAGCATACATTTGGAATCAACCAAAAATCTCAAAAGATGATCAAGATATAGCCCTTAGAAGTTCAAAACCTTAGCTCCTAAAACACCAAAATGACTTGGAAACCCCTTTCAATTTTGACAAACTTTATTGCACAATAACTTTTGCCATGTGAATAAAAGTTGTTATGGATGATAATAAGAAACCAAATAAATAATAACCAATTTCAAATATTAAGAATTTAAAGAGTTATACCCTTGTGATCAAGGAATCAACAACTTGTCCAATTAGGTCAAACTTCTTCAATCAAACCTTGTATCTTTTGACTTTCTTTGACAAATTGAGGCATTATGAGTCATAGTAGACCTTTTCATGATATTACTTTAAAGCATCCTCATTGATGAAGCTTGAATCTCAATGAAGCTTTGTTGAAGAAGGCATGGAAATAAACTCACGAACCTATAAATCAACATGATGAAATGTGTTGTGCCTTCACCTATAGTATCATCAATTAGAGCAAACATTCATTGTATTTGTTAGTTAAAAGTTAATCAACACAAAAATATATAAACCAAGATGCTTGGTGATTCCTCATGAGCAAACCTAAAGATAGGGAGAAGAAGCAAACCCTAGTGTGATCTTGATATGATTGAGTTGGTATGAGATGATAGAGGAATCTTAGGGGCAAAAATTGTGGGTACAACTACTTCCCTTATTTAACTATCTTCTATCCCGAGATACAGATGTTAAAATCTTCGTGTCGATGCGATTGAAGATACTTAAATATAAAATAAGCCCTTTTTTTGGCCCTAAGATTCCATGTAATGGTTATTATTGTGCATGCAAACAAACAGATCCAAAGGTGACACGGGACACCGCTGGGGAAACAAAATAAAATAAAGGATCAAAAGAAAATTCGACCAGGAAAATAAATCACTGGTGAACAGAAGACTCGACTCTATTGGGGTAAAGCCCAAGGAGGAGATAAAGCCACATCAACTCAAATATTGAGAAGAGAAAGGAAAGGATAATAGTGATCGACAGATAACTGTAAACTATCCAACTCACTAAGAAGATAGCAAAAAAGGTAACGTCGACTCACAGGGAATAGAAATGGTAGGATAATACAACCAAATACCAATATTAGGGTAAGTAATACATGACCAGCATCAATACTCATGATTATAAATAGATGAACTCCTTTAGAGAAAAGTGAATCTCAACGACGAATTATCTTCCATAATGACAAGACTACCATTCATCAGAGTAGTAAATCTCAACAACGAACTATCTCCTGTAATGACAAGACTACCATTCATTGGAGTAATAAAATCTCAACAATGAACTATCTCCCATAATGACGAGACTACCATCCATTAGAGTAACAAAATCTAAACAATGAACTATCTTCCATAATGACGAGACTACCATCCATTGGAGTAACAAATCTCAACAATGAACTATCTCCCATAATGATGAGACTATCATTAATTGGAGTAAAAAAATATCAACAACAAACTATCTTCCATAATGACGAGACTATCATCCATTGGAGTAACAAAATCTCAACAAAGAACTATCTCCCATAATGACGAGACGACCATTCATTGGAGAAACTAAATCTCAACAACTAAATATCCCCCATAATGATGAGACTACTGTCATACCCCAAATTTGTCCTACCTTTTACTTTTGTCTGGCTTAGACTTTGCATTTCATCCACACCATCTTCACTAGTTCCTTTGCATATCATGCACTTCATTGAATAAATAAACCTGAGGTCCAAGAGTTCAGTGGTTGTGTAATATTAAAGTTTCACAGTGTTTTCAGGAAACTAGGATTCTTGCTTCAAGCTCACATTGAGCTTTATCTCCTTCTACAAGTCAATTTCTTATCAAGAGGTTTAAGCGGTGAAACCAAGGAATTCTTTTCATATGGATTAAAATTTTATTTGAGGAGTTTCTCGAGGGACTAAATTTTAAAATAAGATGGCATCTATCATTTTCAAAGTGGTTTGAATTCGTCATGTAGATTCGAAATTGAAAGAGAAAGAAAGCTTGGATTTGGATTGTAAATTGGAATAATGGAAATTGGTATTTCATACAATGTTTTTGGTTCACAAGTCACCAATTCCTTACATCACAAGTTATTATATTCAAGATTCAAGTCACTATTGATTATCTTGAAAGTTTTTTGATTCATACCATGACCACTTGAAATCATACAAAGGCTAGAGGAAATTATGGAGAAAAGAATTCAAACTTCATTTCTTTTGGGATGAGAAACATTTGGTTAAATGTTTGTCTATTACAATTCAATAATTTCTTATTACAAGTCCAAACTGTCCAAATATAACAGGCCCAAAGTTTGCACCCACCAGCCCCACAAAACTGTCCATTCTGCTGCATACCAGTCCATAAACTTGCCCACTCCACTCCAAAACCTATACAAAAAAGTCCAAGCATATCAGTCCAAAACCTATTGTTCCTACACAAAAATAGTCCATGCATAACAATCCAAAAACCTACAAAGATAGCCTGCTAAAACTATCAAAAACTGCTGCAAACAAATGCCAAACATTACACAAAATAGAGATCACCAAATCTGTAATGAAAAGTAGTAAAACAACATGTCAAAATTGTTTAAAATCTCAACAAACTTTCCCCTCAATTTCCACCTCTCAGCTGATATACAAACAATAGAATGGGCAGTAAAAAGGAGACACAAGAGAAATATTGAGAGAAGAAAAAACAAAAAACAAAATAGAGGAGGAGTTTTATATAAAGAAAGAGAAAGAAAAAAAACATTGTAAAACTAGAAGAGAAAAAAAATAGCAGCAACCATGAAACTTTTTTGAGCCATAAAACTGCTTTGATATATAAAACAACAACAACAAAAAAAACCCAGAAACAACCAAAAGGAAAATAGAGACAGAAAACACCTTCAACCTACTGTACAATCTTGCAAGTTTCCCCCTAAACAAACTATCCAAACACTTCACATACAAGTTGTTCCAAAAACAGTTTCTGTGATAGCATTCCCACTACCTTCCAAACACAAAAAAAAAATAGTATTGTAAAACTTGACTGGGTTTGAGTGATTGAACAACTTTCAATATAATGTAAGGATTGAAGCAACTTCCTGGAGGTTCACTGAAACCATTCTAATCATCATAGCATCTTGAAAGGTGTTCAAACTCAAAACACAAATTTCAGTTTCAAGGTAAGTTTTCTTGATCTTGAGCTCTTCATACAAGCATCATTAGTGGTTTATTTGTGAAGATAAAATGTAGATATCATACCCTTGAAGCTAACCATATGCTTGCTTTTCATTTTTATCAATTATATGTTGAGAATTGACTTATGTGTGTGACAGAACAATGTTAGAAGTGAAAAAAACAAGTTATGAGTCGACACATATCTCTACGAGTCGACGTATATCAGGCACAAAACAGGTTTGAATCGACACAAAACGCGCATGTGTTGACACAAAACAAAAATGAGTCGATACAAAACCTTATGTGTCGACTCATAATGTGTTGGTTTTGACTTCCAGGGGTAGGAAATGAGTATGAATCGACACCAAACGCCCATGTGTCGATACAAAACAGAAATGAGTCGATACAAACCCTTATGTGTCAGCTCATACTGTGTTGGTTTTGACTTCCATGGGAAGGTAATGAGTATTAATAGACACAAAACACACATGAGTCGATACAAAACAGGTTATGAGTCGATACAGACCATTATGTGTCGACTCATACCGAGTTGATTTTGACTTCCAGGAGAAACAAAAGATATGTATCGATGCAAACCATCATGTCTCAATACATAAGTTACGTATTTATTTATTTTTTATTTTTTATTTTTTTATATTCATGCATATTATTTATTCATTCAATATGGTTGTAATAATACAATTAGGTTTTATTTAATTTTACCTCCCCATTTGTAAACATGTACCCCCATCCGACATGATTGTAATAGCTTAGGGTTAACTTTTTTGTATGTTTTAGTTGTTGCTTAATTATGCATATGTTATTCAATTAGAACACAGGGCTTCCTCTTGGGCTCATCATCAATGAAAAGATATCCACTTACAAATGCACACTTGCACACATTTCATAGCTTAGTCCCGGGCTTTCCTACGGTGACAACTATTCAATCGATTGTTCCAATTGGTCATTTAGAATACTAGCAACACGCTAGTCCTATTTTCTATGAGCATGCATATAGCCACCTTGTATGGGCTTTTGATTTTTTCTTATATATTGAAGCCACTTTTCTCTTTCCTTGGTTCACATACCGAGATTTTCTTAAAGGGTCTCATAGTTGAATTTGGGCATGACCATTCTCACGAGGTTAATCAAGTCTTTCCCTTGGTTAACCATAACCCGAATCAACCACTTAGGTCCATATACCAAGTGTTTCCATGCACAAAGGGTCTCATAGTTGAGGGTAAGAGCACTTACTCTCACGAGATTAATCAAGCGCACCCCTTGGTTAATCATAACCCGATTCAATTCCCATACACCATGCATTCCATTTACACCTTTCATGATACTACTCATTTTGTCGTCACTTTGGACATGATCACCATACATGATCACTCTTCACAAACATTGTCTCCTTTTACCTTATGTTTATAACATGCTCCCTTAGGATGATAGTTTACTCTTCCTTAAGATGCGAACTAATTAGACCTTAGGTTTGAACCCATGAATGACAACATTAGGGTTTTTCGTAGTCTCCCTCTTAAACCTTTTTCTTCTTTTGTAATTAAAACTTATCATTCACAAATCCAAAATCCAAAAAAATTTAATCATTATTCAAATTCATTTTAAAACTCGCAAAACACTCAACCAATCAAAACTCCCCCCAAAGGGCATGTTATCTATGTTTTACCGCGATACAGGTCGTGCCTATTGCTAGAATGCGTGGGTTAACATCGCCCACAAAAAACACCAACAAACCAACATTTTCTAGAAGAACTGCGGTGTTTTGATTCCTTCACTGGATATGTAGGCAAAGTGTTGTGAGACCCTCATAAACGCACTAATAAAAAACCATTTTCTTTCCCCTTAAGCAAGAATAGTTATAGATAAACACATCCTTAGAAGCAAACAAACAAAATGGATCCCGTTGAGTACAATGGATGTGAGGGGTGCTAATATCGTCCCCTTGTATAACCGGCTCCCTTACCCTTTCTCTTGGTCGCAAGACCATCTTATCCTTCCTCTTGTAGTTTCTCGATATTTCCCCTTCCTTCGGGATAAATAACGCTCGGTGGCGGCTCTATGTTCTTTGCCGGTAGCTTTAGTTGGCGACTCTGCTGTGGAGTTTTTGTGAGTCTATCCTAGTTTTGTTTATTTGTCACTTTGGGTGTTTATTTATTTGCTTTACTGCTTTATTTATTTGCTTTATTTATTTACTTTATTTTTTTACTTTTGTAAATATTGCATTATATTGTTGCTACTCACATATTCTGGATATGTTGTGATGTTGGGTTAGGTGATTACATTTGATAAGTCCTATACCCAGACTTAGGTTACACTTGGTATTAAGATGGGAGGTATAGTCATGATAACTTTGACGGAGTAATCTCGAAGAAGGAGGCATGAAAATCCCCCACTCCGTGGAGGTCCCCTTGAAAGTAGTGTTGTTTACCGAGTAATTGGGAAGAAAATGTTGCTTTCTACCTGGGAACCAGAGAAGCTAAGATCCGTAGAACCATTAAACCATCCATGCATTTTTAGGTGTAGTGGAGAGACTATAACGGAGTAATCCAGAAATAGTTGTCACACGATGCTACACATGGATGATTTTTTCCTGCGAATATTACTGATTACCGAGTAATTGGGATGTCGATAATATCCGAAGGAAGAGCATAGACTCTTAGCTTTCTCTATAACCTTGTTTGGCAGGTGATAACCCCTATTACATACCTTATGGGTGGTTACTTTGACTCCATGCCTGTGACATTGGACTTTTGATCTTGTTACTTTCAGTTTATACAAATGACTACACGGTGGCTATCCAGAATATGTGGAGCTGAAATATCATGCCATAACATACAATGAAATCATATCATCATTTATATACATCTAATATCTAAGGAATTCCAAATACAAGTCTCGTTGAATGAGCTCTTTAAAAATAAAAACAATTTAAAAAAAAAGGGATAGACGAGTCTTTGGATTTCCTCGGAAATGAAGATAAAACATTCATTCATACTATCATGCATTCATTATTCACAAGAGAAACTTATTGGGGTCCATTTTCCATCATACTTCAGTGAACAATAAAGACGACTTCTCCATATCCCTACCGTACTAGAAGCAACCAACGAAGACTTATGGATCTTTTCAAATAGAATCAGAATGCTCTCTGCCGAGATGTGGACACCATGGGGACTCGCATGGATCAGCTTATGGAAACCCTACATGTTGTTATCAAGGGTCAAGAAGAGCTACATCAAAGTGTTGCCAAGCTTGCTACTGCTGCCCCCTCCACTTCTTCTAATGGGAGTGTTGTACCCCAAAATTTTCCCTCTCTTTTTCAAGACATTCCTCATAAAGGATCTCCAAGTCTCAAGGATTCTCAAGAACTGATCAGACAAAATCACCTTCGAAACACTGAGACCATAAATTAGGGTTTTGACTAAGAACGACTGATCATTGACTTTTTGACCTAATACAGGACCTAATGGATTGAAGTAAAATCTAAAGGATTCAAATATAACATGGTGACCTAATTCTATGGCTTAAATAATTTCTCAAGATCAGTGGATTGATAGTTGAAATTTGGTCAACTGTTGAATAGTCAACTGATACACCGAAAGTCAAACTATGACTTTTTTGTCAACATTAAATTTCAAAGATCACAATTCATCAAGACATACAAAAATATGAAGCTTGATCATCAAGAAACCAAGAAAGTCAAAAGTCAATGTGAAAAGTCAAACTTTTCAAAACTTAGAAATTTTTCTAAGTGTTTTTTATACATGATAATTTCATTACTTCATGCCATTCTTTCACCAAGATGCAAGATGATTCAAAGAAAACTTTCAACATGAAAGTTGTAGATTTAGATGATGTATACAACTTTTTTTTTCTGATCAAGTCCTAGAAGTACTTGGATTTTGAGTTATAAATTCATGAAGTCGTGGCATTTTTTTGTATAAAAACATAGAGAAATTTTCAGCAGGTTTGGTCAGGTATTTATCCCAACTTCTTGGCCAATTTGCATCAAGTTCCAATTGGATTATTAAAAAATAGAAAACATAAAGGTTTTAGAGGATGTTACAAGCTTTAAAAAAATTTCAAAGAACTCGTTGAGATCATACTTGAGCTAAGAGAATCAAAGCCATGAAGTTAGGGTGTCATTCTTGAATTACAAGGCAGATTTTATGTTGAACAAGAACCAAATCCACAGTCATGCTGAATAATCTTCACTTTGCAGGCCTCAAACTTGTATATCACTCTTTAATTGAATGCTTACACAGCTGATTAAACTATGATCCAAGAGTTTGAGGCTTTTTCCAATTGTTCATTCAGTTTTTGGAAGAAAGTAACACATCCATTCTTGAAAAGTTCACTTTAATCACAAAGTCAATTTCTTGAGCCTCTAACTTGATGTTTTGATCACACTCAACTCCTACAAGTTAGAAGAAATATGTTTAAAGTGATCAACCACTTTAGATAGCTGGGTACAAACATTGGAAACATGTTCTTCATGCTTTCTTCAAAAACAAGCAAGATAGCCATAACATCTGATTTCAAAATATGAGTTGTTTCAAGTCTCAAACCTTCTCTATAAAAAGAGAGGCCATTTTCAAGATAAAAGGAGGAAGAAGTTTGGTGGTGAGGCCAGAAGTTTGGTGGTGTAAACAATCCCTCAAAATCTCATACTCTCAAAAAGCCATAACTGTCCACGAAGCCTTCACTCTTGAGATTTGAAGTCAAAAACTTTGAACCTCTCACACCTTACAATGTTCTATCCAAACAAACCATCCAAATACTTCATATACTTCATAAGAAGTTGTTCAAACACAAGAACAACTTATGTAACATCACTATTACCATTTCCTAAGCTCAAAAACAGCCAACACATCAGTTAAAACTCAAGATACAAATTTTAGCTCCAAGGTAAGTTTTCTTGACTTTGAACTTTTCATTTCAAACATAATAAGTAACTCATTGTTGAAGATAGATGTAATAACCATTGCCTTTTGAATCTAACAATTTCCTTGCTTTTTATTCTTGCCAATACTGTGTTGAGAACTGACCCATGCACACAATAAAAAAATGTTCAAGGAAAAAAATTGCAGCATGAGTCGACACATACTCACATGAATCGACACATTTTAATCACAGAACCAGGCATGAGTTGACACAAGACATTATGAGTCAATACATACTGCTATCCAGACCCAAAAACAGAAAGACCAAAGGTGTATGAGTCGACACAAAACACAAATGTGTCGACACAAATAAGAAATGAATCGACACATACCCTTAAGTATTGACTCATACTGAGCTGATTTTGGTTTTACGGGAACAAGAAAGGTTATGTGTCAATGCAAAGAGGCATGTGTCGACACATAATGGTTAAGAAATGTTGTTTCCTTTCTTTTACACTGTTTTTATATTTTTTATATATTTTCCTTCATTTATATTCAATATGGTTGTAAAACTTAGGACCTTTATTGCTTTCCACCCCGATTTGTAAATTTGTATACCCCATCCCCAAATGATGTAATAGTGTAGGACATTTATTTTCCACAATTTACCACTTTTATATAAAATGCTAGTAATTAGGGTGTGTATGGCAAGATTTAAAATCAACAAGTAGACAACACTAATTCAAGACAAAAAATGCATGAAAAATAAACAATTTTCACACTTGCACCTCTAGGGTAACCGACACTTGTTGCCTCGGATAAAGATAGTCATATCCCTCGAACGTAGGATGCTTTAGTAAAGACCCTCAAATATAAAATTGTAGTCCCTCGATGACCCTTCGGTGTTGCTTCGGTAAAAGATCCTAGACCCTTATGACAAATTACTAAGGTATCCTACAATGTTGCCTTCTATGACTATACGATGACCCACGCCCGTCCCTTCACATCAAAAGATAGCGCTACTTATCAATCAATGGTAAGATAGAAATGTCAAAGGAAGAGAGAAATAAACAAAAGTATTTTGAGTAGGTAGAACGTTCTTAGTTTCTTTCTCACCATCCATCTTCAAAAATAAACATCTTTTTAAACACACCAAACACTTTCAAAACATGAAATATTTTCAAAAAGTCTAACACTTTGTATGCATTCTTATAGAGACGAGAATCATTACAAAGTTTTCATAAAAGAAGGCGCTTTTTAAAAATAATTTCAAAAACACTTTCAAAAACATCACAAACACATTTCAAGCAAAGCATTTTCAAAGTGATCAAACAACTAAGAGCCTGTAGATAACTACGGATGAAAAGGGTGCTAACACCTTCCCTTTTCATAACCTACCCCCCAAACTCAAGAAAATTCTCAAAAGGTCTTTCCTGTTCTTTTCACCCTTTCCTTTATTGGATAAAAGAAAAACCAGTGACGACTCTTGCTATCCACAAAAATTGCGATAAAACGTAAAACACCCAAGTCAATTTTCCTACCGTATCACAGGGAGAAACAATAATGAAAATGTTGAGACCCCTACTGGAGCTCCTAGGAATGATGTTGATGATCATCACGATGTAATTGATCTTGATGAACCCCATGTGAATCTTTCCGCTGGAGTTGCTGAAACTCCAAAAGTGAACCATGCTCTCGAAGAGCGTCACAAGGCCATGGAGGGTATCAAGACTTCAGGATTCAATACTGCTGAAATGTGTCTCGTGCCTGGGGTAGTTATCCATCCCATGATCATGGTTCCTAATTTTGATAAATATAAAGGCACCTTCTGTCCAGAGACTTATCTTCGTTCCTACTGTCGCAAGATGGCGTCCTATGCTGAAAATGAACCGTTACTCATGCACTTCTTCCAAGATAGCTTGACCCAGGCATCGTTGGACTGGTATATGTAACTAGAAAGAACTCATGTCAGTACTTGGGGAGAGCTTGCTGACGCCTTTTTGGAATATTACCATTATAATACTGCCATGGCTCCTAGCCACACTCAGCTTCAAGGGATGATACAGAAATATGAAGAGTCATTCAAAGAGTACGCCCAAAGGTTGCGTGAAATGGCTACAAGGGTCCAACCTCCTCTCTTGGATCGTGAATTAATTGATTTGTTTATGGGGACTCTATGAGGTCCTTATCTCCAACACATGCTCAATAATACCTGTACTTGTTTCTCTGATATGGTCATTATTGGAGAACGTGTAGAAACTTGTATTAAGGCTGGAACGATCCAAAGTATCCCTAAAAATACCCACAACAATACTGGCATTGGTAGGAAGCCATTTTCTGGTTTCGTCAAGAAAAAAGATGGTGAGACTAGTGTTGTCAGCATCAACCAAGGGAAAGCTCCTGCATATCCTCAAGTTTTGTTTCCTTATTTTCCAACACCTGTTGTAATTCCTAACCAATATGTTCCTCAAGTGTATGCTGCTACAACTCCAGCACCCTGAATGGCCAAACAACGACCTTTCACTCCTCAACCACAATATCTTCAACAATAATAATTTGCACCACTTCCAACTTATCAATAACAAAATCAGTGACCTCAAGGTCCGAGATCTCCACAGAGACAAAGAGCCCTGAAAGAAGATTTGATCCCATTCCTATGTCCTATGCTCAGCTTCTCCCTCAGTTACTTGCCAATCAGTTGGTTCAACTACGTGAACTTGGTCCACCACCTAATCCTCTCCCCAGGGGGTATGACAATAATGCTCATTGTGAATTTCATTCTGGAGCCCCAGGCCACACGATATAGATTATAGAGCATTTAAATGTAAAGTACAATACCTCCTCGATGAAAAGGCCATAAATTGTAACCCTGTTGGTCCCAATACTCAGAATAAACCCATTCCTCCTCACCTAGGGGTAGCAGTCAATGCTATTGAAGAAATTAGTGACCAGACTCTAGTAACCAAGGTTGACGAGATCAAAATGTCGTTATGAACTATTAGAGAACATTTGTTGGAGCACGAGGTGCTGTAAGAACTCTATGATTTCTACTTAACATGTTCCTCTAAACCTGAAGAGTGTACTAGTTTGAAGATGGCTATACAACAGTTAATGGACGAAGGTGTCCTACAGGTAGAGAAGATATTTCGAGAAGAAGAGATTGATGTCTTAGAAATTCCTTATTATCCGAGATGCATCTTAGTAACACCAGTTACCCTGTTGACAATTCAGGCTCCTACTACCCCCATTAATGATTCAAGCTCCCACTACCCCCGCAACAACTCAAGCTCATATTCCTCCTTTATGTAACAACTCAAAGGCAGTTATGTGGGAGTATAATGTGGTCTATATTCTTGGGAAGAAATACGAGTGTCCTCCAATGGCTGACAAGAGTATTACCACCATTGCAAGAACCAGTAACATGACTCGTAGTGGCAGGATCTTTTCTCACCCACCACTGCCTCCCAAAGAAACTAACTGTGATGCTCTGGATAAGGCTAGGGGCAAGCAAGTGATTGATAGTCAACCTAAACCTTCTGTAGGACAAGAAGCGGAGCAGCTTTTGAGGATTTTCAAGCGAAGTGATTACAAAGTGGTGGATCAACTCAACTAGACATCGTCCAAGAAGGACAAGTGCTTGCAACAAATGATGAAATTGACAATGAAGATGTTTCAAGATTTATCTATCAGATTACGCCAGACCAGGAGCTCAACAATTAGACTTCTGTGTACATCCCTGAAGTTGTTTTCCTTGATGTGTAAATTTCGGTTTCCATTTGTTACAAGGATCCTTTGTTACAAGGATCCAGCACATGTTTTCCCTGCTCATTGTGTCACAACTGAAGACGTGTTGGGTGAAAATCCATGGTATTTCGACATCAAAAGATACCTGGAGAAGCAGGAGTACCCCTAGGGTGCTACGATTTATGATAAGAGGACTCTTAGAAAGTTAGCATCCAAGTTTTTA
Organism: Vicia faba; assembly: GCA_948472305.1. Taxonomy (NCBI): domain Eukaryota; kingdom Viridiplantae; phylum Streptophyta; class Magnoliopsida; order Fabales; family Fabaceae; genus Vicia; species Vicia faba. The sequence goes on from OX451740.1 coordinate 958,550,328, forward strand.
TTGTCAGGAGACATTTTTTACAAAAGAAACTATGATTCAATTCTTCTTAGACGCGTGGATAGACACAAAGCAAAATCCATCATACGAGAATTTCACGAGGGTTCTTTTGGGACTCATTCCAACAGACATTTCATGGCCAAGAAAATCTTACGAGCAAGTTATTTCTAGATGACAATGGAAAGTGATTGTTGTGTGTATGCAAAGATGTGCCACAAATGTCAAGTTTATGCAGACAAGATACATATTCCTCCCACTCCTTTGAATGTGATGACTTCACCAAGGCCCTTTGCAATGTGGGGCATTGATATAATTGGACAGATCGAGCCGAGCGCTTCAAATGGACACAAGTTAATTCTCATTTCTATTGACTACTTCACCAAATGGGTGGAAGAAGCTTCGTACAAAAATGTGACTAAGCAAGTCGTCACTCGCTTCATCAAGAAATAAATCATCTTCTGATATGGAACTCCTAACAAGATCATCAATGATAACAAGTCGAATCTCAACAACAAAATGATGAAGGAAATGTGTGAAGAGTTCAAGATTGAGCACTATAATTCATCACCCTATCGGCCAAAGATGAATGGGGAAGTTGAAGCCGCTAATAAGAACATAAAGAAGATTGCCCAGAAAATGGTTATAACATACAAGATTGGCATGAGATGTTTCCTTTTTCCCTGTGCGGCTATCGAACTTCAGTGCGTACTTCCACTGGGGCAATTCCTTTTTCACTAGTCTATGATATGGACGTGGTGCTCCCAGTCGAAGTGGAGATTCCTTCATTAAGGGTCATGATGGATACTAAACTTCATGAAGTTGAATGGATTCAAACATGGCTCAACCAACTCAATATCATTAAAGAGAAGTTCCTAGAAGCCATTTGTCACGGTCAGTTATATCAACAGCGTCTCAAGAGAGTATTTGACAAAAACATCCGACCTCGAGAGTTCCACACATGTGACCTGGTCTTAAGGAAGATTCTCCCAATTCACTCTGATCCAAGAGGTAAGTGTACTCCCAACTATGAGGGGCCATACATCGTGAAGAAAGCTTTCTCAAGAAGTTCTCTAATCCTGACGGACATGGATGGGGAAGACGTTCCACTTCCAATCAATTCAGACTCAGTCAAGAAATACTACACATAAAAATACTCGCTAAGTAGAAAACATGAAAGGGAGGCTTAGGAAAAAGTTAGGGCTAAAAAAGGAAAAAGAAAAAAAGAGAATAACCCGCTAAGTCGAAAACCTGAAAGGGAGGCTTAGGAAAAAATGGGTGTCCCGATGGATTGGAAACCCGAAAGGGCGATCCAGGCAAAAATTAGGGACAAAAAGCGATAGACTGCAGTCTGAAAACTCTTCACGAATAACAAGTACACCCTCCTAACATTGGATGAATCTATTCAACTATTACCTTTCGGAAGCTCAACACTAGGACAATATGGGATATGGGAACTATAGCAATATCAGTTTTAATGAAAGTTTAAGATTTTCCTATTCCTATTTTACTTGTTGTATCTTATCTTTTATTTGCAACTTCCTCATTTAGGAGTTGTTCCATGTACGAATTCCTGTTTACAGGTCAAACTCATTAATAAAAATGTTCCCTTCACAAAAAAGCCTTTGTTATGTCCTTTTTACTTTATTTTTCCTATGTGAATTGTGATTTAGATTCTTTATTAAGCATTGCATTGAAAAAAATAAGGAAATAATAATCACAAGCTAAGATGTGAGACATGACATTACATGGACACGAAGGCATCCCAAGGAAATGCCATGGTATTTAAGTGTTGTTTTTCTATGCAGGTAGCAAGTCATAACGGTCACCTCGACCAAGCTTTCGTCCTCGTCACCTCTTACAGAAGGTTGAGGACCCAATTCCCCAACACCAAGAGACTGGGGGAATTTGATGAGATCCATGTCTCTACTAAATCATCCACAAGAAGTCCAGCATGTGAAGAAAGTCAGATTAAGCTACTCCTTCTCAACAATATTTAATCCCCAGCGAACTCGACAAGGCTATAACTCAATTCTCGAAGATTTCAAGCACTAACCTGTATTAGTATCGCAAGACAACGGGCAACAGACCCCAACGAGTCCAATCTCTAGTGCTCTGCATATAGTAATCATCATTGCATATTACATTGCATCCTCAAACGCATAGCATATCCATGGATCATCATGTCACACTTCAAATGCATATGAAGCATGAACCATATTTGGTACCTTGCCCAAAAGCCCCAAATCATTCCTCAAATCAATAAAACATCCCGACAAAGAATATCATCCAAGTTGACATTCGTCATTACACTACCAACTAAAAAAATAATTCATGGTGCCAATATATTATACTCCCTAACTCTCAATACTCACGTTATCTTTCCTAGGATCATAGGTTGCTCATAGGTCTTACCCTTATGTTATCTTTTATGGGTCGTAGGTCACTCGTAGGTCTTACCCTCATGTTATCTTTTCAGGTCGTAGGTCGCTCTTAGGTCTTACCCTCATGTTATCTTTTCTAGGGTCGTAGGTCACTCATAGGCCTTACCCTCACGTTATCTTTTATAGGGTCATAGGTCGCTCGTAGGTCTTACCGTCACGTTATCTCTTTCTAGGGTCGTAGGTCACTCGTAGGGCTTACCATCATGTTATATTTTCTAGGGACGTAGGTCACTCGTAGGTCTTACCCTCACGTTATCTTTTCTAGGGTCGTAGGTCGCTCGTAGGTCTTACCCACACGTTATATTTTCTAGGGTAGTAGGTTGCTCGTAGGTCTTACCCTCATGTTATCTTTTTTAGGGTCGTAGGTTGCTCGTAGGTCTTACTGTAACGCCCGTAATTTAATTAATTATTTAATTAAATTATTTTTGGAATAATTGTGAAGAAGTGTTATTAAATTGGATTTACTTTATTAAATGGAGAAATAATAATATATTTGAGGTATTCTATCATTATGTGAAATAATGTTAGAAGCTAATATTATTAATGTGGGCCTATATTGTGTGAGAGGAAGTAATAAGGGGGTGTAGGTTTGGAGCCCAATAAGGAATAATATAATAATATTAGGTTATTTTATTATTTGTTAAAAGAGTAGAAAGAAGCAGTAAGAAGAGAAATAATGATTTGAGGAGAACGTGAAGCTGCTGGATTTTGAAGGAAGCGGCAAGAACAAAGATTCAACCCAGAAATTGTAGAGCGACCTTCGATCCAAGATAAGGGTGAGGTTCTAGCTTTATAATTGGGTTCATGATGTTTGATATATGGAGTTAGATGTAATTGATGTTTGTTCTTGCATAAATTGCATTATGAATGATGTATGATGAAGATTTGATGAATTTTTGACGAATAAGAATGTTATTATGTTGTTTGATCCATGGAGTAATAGAGTGTAATATTAGGTGATGAATTATCATGATCATAATAAGGTTTTTAGGGCTGTAGTATAATTCCCGTAGTGAATTACAGTAGAAAATGCAGAAAATTATGCAGAAAATCGCAGGATGTGTCGACCTCAAACCGGATGAGTCGATGCAAGGAGGTTGTTAGACTCAGGATGAGTCGATGCATGCAGGGCTTGCGTTGATGCATGTTAAGTATAAGACTCAGGATGAGTCGACTCGAAGAGAGGATGTGTCGATGTATGATGAGTACAAGACTCAGGATGAGTCGACACGAAGAATGCATGTGTCGATACATGCTGTATTGAAAACCAGAATGAGTCGATCCATAAGAAGGATGTATCGACTCATAGTATAGAGATGAAGCAGGATGTGTAGATCCATAGTGTTTCATGTCGATACATAAATTCTGATTTTTGACATAATTGACTTTGAAATTGTTGTAACTTGAGTTGTAGGATGCTATTTGAGATGTCGTTCGAAGCGTTTATTAGCTAACGTGATGAACTCTATTATAGAGGATTAAAATGATGGATAAGAAGTTTAATCCCAGTAACTAATTTAGGATTTAGGATTAATTCCCGTAGATGACATTTATGCTGGATTTTGGACAGAATGATGAACACGAGATGTTTAGAGACTGCTGTTAGAAATATGACAGTAGGATTTAGTGACAATGATGATGTACAGTAGCAGAATAACAGTATGGCTTACTGTAGTAATAATATACAGCTGAGTTATTAGTAAGATGTGGTTATTAAAGTTGTGTTTAATAATTATGATGAACAAATGATGTTTGATAAATAAGTAATGTTTAATAAATTATTTTGAGATGATTATGAGATGCTGTAATTGAGATGTTTTGAGATGATTGAGATGTTGTTGTTCCGAGATGATTGAGATGTTGTTGTTTGAGATGACTGAGATGTTGTCGTTTTGAGATGATTGAGATGTTGTTGTTTTGAGATGTGTTTTGAGATGTTGTTAATTGAGTGTGTTATTACATTCATGTTGAGTCGCATACATTGCATTTTTTTGAGATGGAGCTTATGCTCGTTAAGATGGCCTGGATTGGAAAATTTTAAGATGAAGGCTATGCCTTGTTGATGCCTCTATTAATTGGCATATTAGATTTTTGAGATGGGAGTTCTGCTCCAATGGTACCACATGCATTTACATATTTTTGAGTCGCATTATATGATTGAATAATGAAGTGTATTTAATGTTGATGAATGAGTATATATGCTATAATTATTGTTGATTATGAGATGAGAAGTGGTGATATTATTGATCTAATTTAATATATTAATTATCACGCGCTTTATTATATTGTTAGATATCCCACCCCTTCTGTTTTGCAAATTATTCTTCCTTAGCACACAAGGGGAGAAGGAACTTTCATTATATGAGCGAAGACCTCACTGGGGAATCTGGGATAGAGGCTTCAGACCATGCAAACCCGAAATCAAAATGATCATCCTGGAGGAAAACAAATAAACTAATACTTGACTGGGGAAATGGTATCACAAACCCAACACCACACCATACATCAATTGGTACCATCTCCAACTATTTAAGGAACACAAAGAGATCATGCGCATACCAGCAAGAGTGACTTGCGAGAACCTTCCATGGGAATATATACTTCCAAAACTTCAAAGTTCGTCCATCCTTGAAATCACTATTTTTTTCTTGAGTCAGAAAATCTAAAGTAAAAAGTAATTTGTAAATTCTTTTTCAAAAAAAAATTAATTATTAAATCTCTTTATTTTGAAAATTACTATCAATAATAAATGGAGTCTTTGTAAGCAGAATAAAATAAGAATTACAAAGAATTGGATAAAAGATCAAACTTTATTAATAGAATGGTGGCCTACGAATGGCGAGACCCCATAGATGATTAGAAAGTTTGGAAAATGGTAATATATTAGAAAAGATACATTGAAATACAATGACCGTTATTCTCCCTAACAATTTTGAATTCCTGAGCAGTGACTTCTGTTGAAGTGTTGTGAGGATCCGAGAAGATTTTTGCTTCAATGATCAAGTCTTGTCTGACGTAGTTACTTGCCAAGAAATCCCTAATGTTAGCCTAAGTTTCCCTTGCGGGTTTTAAACCTAGCAGGAAGGTTTATTTTGCTTGTGTCTCTTACTTTTTCATAGGCCACCTGAAACAATCGGCTGAAAATCATCAAACAATGAAGTCACCATCGAACATCTGTTATCCCACATGAAGGGAAAGGTAAACATTGAGAAAACATGAGAAGGGAGAAGTCACGGTCTTGCGACCGAGAGATCGGGTAAGGGAGTATGTTACACGAGGGGAAGGTATTAGCACCCCACACGCCCATAGTAATCTACTGTATCCACTCTTGTTGTCTATCTTATGGGTGTGTCTAAAATATGATTACTGTTTATTGCTAAGGAAGAATTCATGCAAAATATATGAGATGCGAATGTAGGAAAAATAAAGTTGTACTCGCTTAGGCCCTACCCCCAATGCCTATGTATCCTTTTTGAGGAATCAGAGCTACCGTAGTTTGGCTCAAATGTTTTCGTTTGTTTTGTGTTTTTTATGAACAATGTTAATTCCGGCTTCTGCCGCAGGTTGACCTTTGGAGACTCACGTGTTGGAACAGAAGTAAATTAATCATGTCTTTGCTGAAGAACATTTCGAGTTATGCCCTCGAGGAAAGATGCTACATTTGATTGGTTTGTATTTTGTTGTGGATAATGGTTAGTTGACCTTAAGAGAGAGATGTTAGCCACTTCCCCACTTATCCATGAAAGGAGCCTTTAAGACTTGAACCACTCCTAGGCCTGAGATGGAAGAACAATAAGATTGACAAAAGACCCGCTTATCATCTCCCATACTCAACAAAAGTATGATTCTCATCAGTAATTTTAAAGTGTTTTGATGTTTGAAAGGAAAAAGAAGTTTTTTTGTTTTAATGCAAATGCAAAAGGGGAAAGAAAAGTCAAAGGGAGACTAGCATATTTATAAACCTAATGTTATTATGCCTCATGGACCTAGAATTGGAATTTCGAGGGAATTCTACCTAATGTTTGCATGCTTGGATTTAAAAGCCTAATGTCTAATTTTAGTCAATTAAATCGAAGATTAAATTTGAACCAAAATCTTCTAAGGAATCATGAAAGAATATACAAACAAGTAAAATTAGGCAGCAAGTATTAAAGTATTGCATACAATTCATACACTGGGCGCTAGGGCCCATACAGAAATAATCCATAGCCAATTTTTGTTCCAATGCTACAAGTGTACCAAAAATTTATGTAACGGGCCCATATGGAGGTTTTAGGGATGAACAACACTGAATCACAAGCCCAGGAAATGCAATCGGTCCAAATGCTTCATGACCCAATAGAAACCCTCATCACCGTTTCACACAATTTTGAATATTTATTTCACTAACAGAAATAATAAAATAAGAAATTTAAAATAATTAAAAAAAAATGAAGTAATAGGTCTGGTAATATACGGTGTATAGTAGGGTTACATCTTCTTCTTCCCTTTCTTTTGTGAACACAAGCGGGGCAACCCAACCGAAATCTTGTCTTCGTCTTCTTCAATCGTTGCAAATCGAAACCTTCCTCCCTTCTTCAAGCGGAACCATCATGACCATTCATAATCATTATTCACTTACCATCAAATAGACATCCGAAAAATTTCATCCTCAATCATCCTTCCTTCTCGCTCTCACATGAGCTTCGCCTTCCGCTCTTCTTCAATTTCTCTTAAATGCGCCGTCTAATTTTCAGGTTCACGCATAAAATTATCTAAACCTAACAAGATCCCCAAACCGTAGAAACCCGAAGACGGAGATGCCGACGAAAAACGGTGAATGATGGATAACTTCAGGTAATTTGCTTCTTCTCTTTCTATATTCCTGCTCCTCTTATTCCTTGCTTCTTCCGATTCCTTTTTGCGTTTATGAATTTGTGCATTTTTGTGTTGTTGTTACGAATTATGATACTGCACAAATCGATGAAAGCAGGAGCAGTGAAGTTTTATTGATGATGAATTCGTTGTTGTTGAAGAAACATTATTGTGTTTACATGATAAAGATGAAGATGAATCGAAAGCTGTGGTGAATATGATTTAATCTGTGAGATGATGATGATGAAACGTGAGGGACGAATGTGCAAAAGAAGCTTGGTTCAGAGATGATGCTTGAAGTTTCTTGTAGAGTTGTGCGATGAAAATGGTGGAAGATTATAGAATGGGGAAGATTGAATACTTTATGAAGGTTGTGATGGAGGTTCAAAGAAGATGAAGGTGAAGATCAAATTCAGAGAGAAAGATTAAAGAGGAGCTTTTGGTTTTTCTGGTGATTCTTCCAAGGGGGTTTTCTGGTTTTTTCATCCGGTGAGTTTTCCTCTTATTTTTCTGATATATCAATCATACCCCTCTCCTTTATTTTATTTTTTTCTCAAGTTGACTGGAAGTTTGTTACCTATTTGAGGAAGTTAGCCTTTCTGTTAGGAGAGTGAGAGTTAGTTATGAAGTTTTCTGTTGGTAACTTATGTTTAGAAAACAGTTAAGAGGTTGAATCATTTGGGAATTTGTGTTATAGAGGTGGTTAGTTATAGGCTAGTAGAGAGGGGGTTAGTTAGAGGGTTATTGGTTATAGGTTGGTTAGAGTCAGTTTTGGAGGTTGGATATTTTGTTAGTTTTTTGTTTGGACTGTTTGTATTGGTTTTGATTTTATCTTGGAAACTGGTTTTGGTATTGAACTAGCAAGTTGCAGCTTATGTTTAGATGAGATTTTTTTTACTTTCCCGCTGTATAATGAACTGGAAGGATAATTTCGTTTTGCTTTGTTTTGTCTTTATGATTTTTAGCAGCTGAGCTAATAAATGATCGGATGCTGGGATATTTGCATAACTTGGGAGTGAACCAACATCAGCTAAGACAGAACTCTTGACATTGTCCAAAGGCTTTTCACCAAGGCTGGAGTCGTCGGAGCATCACCGATTACGTCTGAAAATGGATGACGCTTCAAATAAGTAAAGAGATAGTACCCCATTCTACATTATGTTTGTATCACGGCATTGGTTTAGGATTAGACGTTGAACCAGTGATAGACTGAACATATACGCGATGCTTACTTATTCTCCTGTATAAGTACTTTGGGATTACGCGTAAAACTAGGATTTTGTTCGATTTTAATTTTGGGCACGGTCTGGAATGATTTGATGAAGATCTATTTTGAATTGTTTCATGGCAGCATTGTTCTAAGGTCTGAAACCAATTTTTTCCTGTTAATCTCATTTTTATGTTAAGTGTTAGACTGTTCGGTCATGAATCAGACTCAAGTATGGTTTGCATCAATTATGGTTTTAGGTTTTAATGTGATCTATTGGTTTCCTATGTGCTGATATGGTTGTAGAATATAAATGACACAAGATTAACAAGTTTATAGTGAATTTAGTTTGGAGAAAAATAAAGGATGCAAGATGAGATGTATTGATATGGCTCTTAAGCTCGAAGTTTATTCGACTTCATATGTACTATCATTGGAAATACCATGCTAAAATGTCTAAGTTCTAGTGCATTAGCTCATAAATTGAAATCAGTTCCTTTTATAATCTTATTATAGTCGTGCAATTTTGGTGCATGTTGAGTGTTATGTATGACCCTTGAGGACTTTTCCTACACTAATATTAATATCTTCAAATTTGATGATATCCAGGTGCTATGGGAATAGCTTGTTGAAATTGGATGGAGACATAAGGATAGAGTGGAGTTTGGAGAAAACGCAAAGGGGAAGCACACGAAACATTTGTTGTTGAAGAACAAGACTGTGATCGGTGGGAATAGAACTGACTGTTTTAGAACGTTGGTTCGCGTTTGCGTTTGTTTTTGCAAAATGTCGCGGTAAGCAAGAGTCGCCACCGTCTTTTATTTTATCCAACAAGGAAAGGACAAAAGCACAGAAAAATTCCTTTTCGAGATGTTTCTCGGGTTCGGGAGGTAGATTATAGAAAGGGAAGGTGTTAGCACCCTTTCTATCTGTGGTTATCCACGGGCTCTTAGGTACTTTCTCACTATGTTTTCAAAAGTTCGCTTTTCTTTGTGTTTGTGGGTTTGAAAAGAGTTTTTGTTTTAAAAGGGGTGTAAGTGCGAAATGTTTTGTTTTGTTTTTAAAAAGAGCAAGTACTTAATAACATCTACCTACTCAAAAAGGAATTAGATTGTGCAAGTGTCCTTTAGACAATGCCATCCCACTATTGAGGAGTAGGTAGCATCGTCGTTGGAGTTTTTGGGTCAATTCTATTTAAGGGACGTGTGGTCACTAAAGCAATGTTAGGACGCCTTAGTGGTAACCCTAATGTCTTAGATCATTTTATCCGAGGCAATCGTTTTGAGGCAACTTATGATCTTTGGACAAGAGGGCGACCTATAAAACATCCTATACTCAATGACCACATTCGAGGCAACCAAGTGAGGTGTACCCTAAGAGTGGCATGTGCGAGTGTATTGTTTTTCAGTTACATTATCTTTGTATATTTAGGTGTTCTACCGTTTGTTTTCAGATCTTGTCATGCAATCCTAGTTAGCATACATCTAAACAGTTAATATATGTATAGGAATTTAAAGTGCGGGAATTGTAAATCCTATGCTATTACAAGGCTTTGGGGAGGGGGATTATTTACATGTCAAAAATTGGGGGAATAAAGCATTAAAGTGTAAAAGTCTTAGTTAAGCTATCACAAACCAGTAGGCAGTTACAATAAAATAAACGCGCGCGAACCTGAAAATAACCTCTAAAAATCCTAAGAATAAAATCTTTTAGTTGTTTTATTTTATTTTGGGAAAATGATCTAAATCTTCTTAATTTTAGTTTTGAGAAAATGTTAAGATAAATAAATGATTAATTAACAAAGTTAATTTAATGGAAAAAACTAGCCTAATGTTTTTGTGGTTTTTTTTTAATTGATTTTATGTTGATTAAAAAAAAGAAATAAAATAGTCAAAACAAAGATGAAATCGAAGGAACAGGCAGTAAATCAAGAAAGGTATAATTCTGGAGGCCTGGATCGAAAGAGGTGTGGGTTGTCTTTCGATCCAGTGAAGAGGCTTGATCGAAGGTGCATGAGGGGCTTCACTTTGGGGGTGTTCGATCTGGATATGTCATCCTTCGATCTGGGAACCCTGGATCCAGTTTAAAGCTAAGCTGCTAAACTTCGAAGCTCTGAACAAGATTCTGAGAAGATATTTCCTGCAAAACGAGACAAATGTTAAAGATCCAGGGGGGACTTTACCCCCCTGATTCGAATCTCCTCCCAATTCGAATCCTTCCTCAATTTGAATCTGCTGAATCTGGGTCTAGGTTTGTTTTATCCTGAGATTCGAAGGAGAAACTTAGATCGTGCCCAAGCAATGGCACGATCTCATCTTTGTGCTGTAGCTTACATGCAACATAATCAGTAATAACAAGAATACATATGCAATGTGTATTTAAATGTCATGAAGGTGAAATTTTGGTTTTGAAAACCCTTACCAATTAAAGATGTATGATTTGTGGCTCTGGGTGTGGAGATGTTTGCTGAATGGCTGCTTTGGCTTGGATTATTTATGAAAATGTTGATAACCTTTGGTGGGTTTGTGGGCAGTGTATCTCCAAATCCTCCTTTTTTTTCCTTTTTTTTCTCTTTTTCCCGTCCCTCTGTAATGTGTCACTGACCTCGTATTTATATGAGTATGATGGTCTAGTAACGGCAAGAGACAACCAATTAAACAGGCCTTTAAAGCCATGAGACAAGAATCAGACATATTAAAAGATTTCCTTTTTTGAAATATTCATGTCTCTTTGGAATCTTGAATGATCCTGGACACCTTTGATTTTCGAATGCCTCCAGGCCATGCTCTTCGATTGATCCTTCGAATGGACTTCTTATGTGCCCTTCGAATGGGCCTTCTGAATGCTTCTTCAAATGGACCTCTTGAATGTTCTTCGAATTGACCCTTTGAATGCTTCTTCAAATGGACCTTTACATGTTCTTCGAATGAGCCTCTTGACTGGTGTGCTGGCAAGTTGAGGGGCCTTTTCCTTTGTGAATTGAAACAATCTTGTAGGAGATTCTTGCCTCGTGAGTCGAAGGTAAGCCTGAAGTAGTTAATGCATAGTCGAAGCATTGTGAAATTGACTTGATCGAAGGGGGTCCAACGCTCAATCGAAGACTTGCAAACCAAAGCTTGATCGAAGTGTTCCAAACACCTAATCGAAGCTTACTAATCAAAGCCTGATCGAAGAGTGCCAAATTCCCAATCGAAGACTGGTGAGTCAAGCCTGTATCGAAGTATTTTGGATACCCAATCGAAGACTTTTCCCAGATGCCAATCGAAAGACACTTTGTTCATCTTCAAAAAACTTTATTTTCTTTTGGAAAATGTTTGTGACCAACCATGTAAGGGAAGACTTTTGAAAACATGAGAGGGCAAATTTTGGGGTACAACATTTGCCCCTGTTCAATCTTCTTAAACCTGAGGATGTAGATTGGCTTGCGTGCCTTTCGTGATCCGAAGGTGGAAGATTATTGAACACTAGAGTGCCCAGAAATTTGCACTCGCATGGTGTAGTATCAGCATTGTGATGTCGGGAATGGGCTTACAGATGCCATTTGGAGAGATGACATATAGTCATTGGAGATGGGCTTAAAGATGCCATCCAGAAATGATTGTTGGACTGTATTTGAATGAGTGACAGAATTACATCCGAATCTGGATCGTATCTGGACTGTTATTTGAAGGTCTCTGATTTCCTGTCATTAACTGGAAGAAATAAATCTAACCAGAGGAGATCTTTAGTTGCCCTCTTTAACTGGAAGAAATAAATCTAACCAGAGAAGGTCTTTTTTGATAATGATATATAATGAAGGAATCTGAGACGATTGCTACTCGAAACAGATGATGAAGGAATCTTGGACGATTACTACCTCAGCAGGATGGTGAAGGAATCTTGGATGACTTCTACCTCAGCAGGATGATGAAGGAATCTTGGATGACTTCTACCTCAGCAGGATGATGAAGGAATCTTGGATGACTACTACCTCAGCAGGATGGTGAAGGAATCTTGGATGACTTCTACCTCAGCAGGATGATGAAGGAATCTTGGATGACTACTACCTCAGCAGGATGGTGAAGGAATCTTGGATGACTTCTACCTCAGCAGGATGATGAAGGAATCTTGGATGACTTCTACCTCAGCAGGATGATGAAGGAATCTTGGATGACTACTACCTCAGCAAGATGGTGAAGGAATCTTGGATGACTTCTACCTCAGCAGGATGATGAAGGAATCTTGGACGATTTTTACCTCAGCAGGATGATGAAGGAATCTTGGATGACTTCTACCTCAGCAGGATGATGAAGGAATCTTGGATGATTACTACCTCAACGGGATGATGAAGTAATCTTGGATGATTACTACCTCAACGGGATGATGAATGAATCTTGGATGATTACTACTTCATCAGGATGGTGAAGGAATCTTGGATGACTTCTACCTCAGCAGGATGATGAAGGAATGTTGGATGACTACTACCTCAGCAGGATGGTGAAGGAATCTTGGATGACTTCTACCTCAGAAGGATGATGAAGGAATCTTGGATGACTTCTACCTCAGCAGGATGATGAAGGAATCTTGGATGACTACTACCTCAGTAGGATGGTGAAGGAATCTTGAATGACTTCTACCTCAGCAGGATGATGAAGGAATCTTGGATGATTTCTACCTTAGCAGGATGATGAAGGAATCTTGGATGACTTCTACCTCAGCAGGATGATGAAGGAATCTTGGATGATTACTACCTCAACGGGGTGATGAAGGAATCTTGGATGATTACTACCTCAACGGGATGATGAAGGAATCTTGGATGATTACTACCTCAACAGGATGGTGATGGAATCTTGGATGACTTCTACCTCAGCAGGATGATGAAGGAATCTTGGATGACTACTACCTCTGTAGGATGGTGAAGGAATCTTGGATGACTACTACCTCAGCAGGATGGTGAAGGAATCTTGGATGACTTCTACCTCAGCAAGATGATGAAGGAATCTTGGACGATTTCTACCTCAGCAGGATGATGAAGGAATATTGGATGACTTCTACCTCAGCAGGATGATGAAGGAATCTCGGATGACTACTACCTCAGCAGGATGGTGAAGGAATCTTGGACGATTACTACCTCAGCAGGATGATGAAGGAATCTTGGATGACTACTACCTCAGTAGGATGATGAAGGAATCTTGGATGACTTCTACCTCAGCAGGATGATGAAGGAATCTTGGATGACTTCTACCTCAGCAGGATGGTGAAGGAATCTTGGATGACTTCTACCTCAGCAGGATGATGAAGGAATCTTGGATGACTACTACCTCAGCAGGATGGTGAAGGAATCTTGGACGATTTCTACCTCAGCAAGATGATGAAGGAATCTGGGATGACTTCTACCTCAGCAGGATGGTGAAGGAATCTTGGATGACTTCTACCTCAGCAGGATGATGAAGGAATCTTGGATGACTACTACCTCAGCAGGATGGTGAAGTAATCTTGGACGATTTCTACCTCAGCAGGATGATGAAGGAATCTTGGATGATTTCTACCTCAACAGGATGATGAAGGAATCTTGGATGACTTCTACCTCAGCAGGATGATGAAGGAATCTTGGATGATTACTACCTCAACGGGATGATGAAGGAATCTTGGATGATTACTACCTCAACTGGATGATGAATGAATCTTGGATGATTACTACCTCAAAAGGAAATGAAGGAATCTTTGATGACTGCTACTCCAAAAGGTAATGACTTTTATCTGTCGATCGATCTTTCCATAAAAGGTAAAGAGTTAGTTGTATGCAATGTCATGATGTATGCATTGTGTAATGATGTTCTCAAAATAAATGAGATTTATGTTATATGTATTTTGTACGCATATGCTATGAATGTTATTGAAATGTAATTTTGTCTTGGAGAATAAATTATTGACAAGAGTTGGGGAGTTATTAAATCCTGGACTGCTGTTGAAGAGTAGGTATGTCTTTAAACTTTGCTTAGAATGTTTCCACTGAGGATCCTTGTTTTTTTAAGGAGAACTCCGTTGGGGAAAGTTGTGAACTCTATGGAGAGTATTGATTCATTCTTGGGGAACAAGTTCAGGAGTCTCAGTTATCCGTTGCTCTACTAGGGAGTCAAAGTTAAACTGACATCTGGTCGGGTCTAGGTTTCACAGTAACTTGCTGGGGATTGTAGAGTAGTCTACTGGGGAAGAGGATTTGTGGTCCTTTAATTTGTAGTAGTTGGCGAGGCAAACTCAAGCTGGGGAATCCTGGTGTTGTTAGGGAAATAAACCCTGTCGTCAGTCTGCTAGAGAGGTGATATCTTCGTTGGGGGAAGTCCTCGAGGATTCTTGAGGTTGATTCAGCTGGGGAAAGGTTTTCAGAGATTAAACCCTTGCTGGGAGTCATCCTATGAGAAGGATTTTGGGGAGATTTGTCATTGCCCCTAGTAGCAAGTGTTTGTGACATTGCCAGAAAATGTTTAATTGTACGTAACCCTTCACTGAGATTGATGTTCAATGCCCCAAGTGACGGAGATGGAGACTTGCCCCTGGTTACTCTGCACTTCTTCAGAGATTTCTTGAAATATTGACTGGACTGCCCCAGGTGTGCTGGATAGTGACATGTCAAGTCCCTCTGTTGATAGGAGATTTGTCAATGGAAGTGTCATCCTTCTTGAATTGATTTTGTTCACTGAGAGAGCTTTTGTTCACTAGATATTCATTGTGTGAATTTCTCCGCTGTCAAACAAATAACCATGTGCAAACAACGAAATTCAAATAATGCAAAGTTTATGCTTGTCTCAAAGTTTTGAAAAATGCGTTTTTTAGCAGAAAACTTTTTATAAGACAAATTCAACACAAGATTTAGGGCAAAGCCTTACAGGAGTCAGGATACCTTTTGTAACAGTATGCTTTTGAACTAACCCATGCTTCAATTAGGACTTTTGAAGGGTTATAACGTGGCTTGGTTCACGGTTTAAGAAACAAAGGATAAAGGCTCAAAGCATATTTGTACCCACCCGTTCTTCGTGATGTTCTTCAATCCTAAACTCAGTTAATTGTGCGTCAAACTCTATTCAAATTTAGAATGACGTTTTGGTGACGGTTCACACAAGTTGGATTTTGGAAGGCAGTCATCATTTTTTTGCAACATTTTTCATGTTGTCGAGGATTTGTAATGACCTCGTTCTTTTGATTTATTATCCCTAATTTTTGCCTGACTGTTCCTATTTTCGAGATTACAGTCAGCGGGATGCCCCAGCTTTCTTAAGCCTCCATTATAGGTTTTTGCTCAGTGGGCTTTTCTCTTTTGAGAGATTGACTGCCTATGAGATAAGGAACCACCACTGTCTTTTGATTCCATAGGAATGCTTTTGATGTCGTTCGTTGTATTATAAACTGAGAGTTTTGCGACTTCAATGCGCATCTTTTGAATTAACTGAGAGACTACCCTGCCCCAGGTTTAAATTAAAGGTTTCAATTTGTGTTTAAAACAGAAAACTCCTACTTCTTTGGCTCGAAGGGGTTGACTAGGGATTATCTTCCTTATAACTCCAGTGTTTAGGATTTGAAAGAAACGCATGTACATCGTCAGCAAGGTCTGTCCAAAAGCATAATGTATGAGATTATGGCATTGTTTCGTCATCCTCCCTCTAAAGGCTTGTAACTTTTAGCAAGAGTTGAATGTCATAAAGCGAGTAAAAAACATAGTTTAAATGTAATGAAAATGAGTGGATCAAATCAAGACAAACATATGCAATGCATTAATGAAACAGAGTTTGACATTAATAGATAATTGTTCGAATAACAAAGAGATTACAACTTGAAAATTCAAATGAACAAAAGCTTTTAATGATTCGTCATAGGAGAAGTGATTATTTTTGGAGTCTCCGGAGGGTCAAACTTGATCTCCTTGGCATCAATCATGTCTTGGACCTTGTTCTTCAGAGCCCAACAGTTGTTTGTGTCATGTCCCGGACTGTCACAGTGGTATGCACACGTTGCATCAGGATTGTACCTTGGGGAGGCTATGTTGGGATTCTTAGGAGGGTCCCTTAACGTCACGAGATTCAATATCAACAGGTGTTGTAAAGCCTGAGACAGCGACACATTGAGCTTGGTAAATTGCCTCTTGGGCATATTTGGCTTACTCTGATCAACCCGTTGTTTATGGCAAGGTTGTTGTTGGACCCTTGAGGTAGTAGCAACTTGGAGAGGTCTATTCTTCATCAAACCAAACCTTTGACTTCTCGGAAGTTGATTAATGACTTGGTCCCCGACCTTGACCGTTTGCTTCATGTTGTTGTATCTGTCTTGATGAAGATGGTTGATAATGGTTCTCAGGTCTTCTTGTTCCCGAGCTAAGCCTTGGATAAGAGCCATCTACCCCAGCATCTGGGTTTTCATGGCACTGAACTCAGCTTGTAGTTGTTCTAGCCGTTCGTCCTTATTGTCTTCAGGACTTTTCTTGACTAAATTCCCCATGAGGAGTGTTCTCAACTCTTCCTTCCCCTTGGATAGGTTTAGGAAGATTTCCCTGAACTGAGTCTCTTGAGTATGAAGATCTTGGTTGTCTTGTTGGATATCCATGGCTGAAATAAACAACGAGAACATGAGAGACCTGTACTGGAAGACCTGTTATGCAATGATATGTATGATATATGTATGAAATGTTTTCAAGGATCTCGCGGGGTAAACAAGAAACTTGTTAGAATTTGATAGAAGAAACTTCGTGTCGTTAAGAGTCCTTCTTCAAGAGTCAAGCTCACCATATCAAGTGGGTCATAGCCACCGACTCAAATTATCGCGTTTTGATCTCTAGATGACATTGGCTAGAGGAAAATAAATCCCCTTTTCCCCTTGCTAGCCATTTGGTTTACCATAACCTACATCACAGACCCTTGAGATCCTTGAAATGGTTAAAGAAATGTTAAGGCATGATGTTATGATGTGTATGTTATGCGTTTAAGAAAAAGTGTGAGGTGATGTAAGTAAGCCCTGCAATAAATCCAAATTATCGGATAAGGACTGTAAACCAAACCTGCAAGGAACTCATGTTGTCAGATAACAAGAATGTGCAAGTAGTTCAAGTTTGAAGGCACACAAGTCACACAAACAACCTTAAGTTTAGGCTGGCATGGAGTTTAGGTATTACACTCTTTCAGTTTAGTTAGTTTAAACCTGTCCTAAAAATAGTAACCGGGTTCTAGAGGATCTCAATATCACTGATTACCCGAAATCATCACGAGAGTTTAGTCTCAATGAGTGTAGCATACTGCTACTATTCTATGGCCAAGTTGGTCAATTTAAGGTTCTAAGGTCAGTTGGTGCTTAATGACTCCTTAGAAGACCCATATTCTCCTCGTTCCAACACAAGGGATATCGGTACAGACTAAGGTGCCACACCAACGTAGCTACTGCTTCATCCGTGTTGGTCTACGCCGGACAGATCCCTCACAGTTTATTGCTACTTACCTAAAGGGTATCCCCATATCCGGGTTAGGATCTATAAAACTCTGATACAAGCCCATAAAATTAAAGCATACAAAGCATATAATTGAAAACATAGTGATCTAATCCTAAGGTACACCTCACTTATTAAGTCCCTAGCAGAGTCGCCAGTTCTGTGATCGGTGGGAATAGAACTGACTGTTTTGGAATGCTGGTTCGCGTTTGCGTTTGTTTTTGCAAAATATCGTGGTAAGCAAGAGTCGCCACCGTCTTTTATTTTATCCAACAAGGAAAGGACAAAAGCACAGAAAAATTCCTTTTCGAGATGTTTCTCGGGTTCGGGAGGTATATTATAGAAAGGGAAGGTGTTAGCACCCTTTCTATCCGTGGTTATCCACGGGCTCTTAGGTACTTGCTCACTATGTTTTCAAAAGTTTGCTTTTCTTTGTGTTTGTGGGTTTGAAAAGATTTTTTGTTTTAAAAGGGGTGTAAGTGCGAAAAGTTTTATTTTGTTTTTAAAAGGAGCAAGTACTTAAGAACATCTACCTACTCAAAAAGGAATTAGACTGTGCAAGTGTCCTTTAGACAATGCCATCCCACTATTGAGGAGTAGGTAGCATCGTCGTTGGAGTTTTCGGGTCAATTCGATTTAAGGGACGTGTGGTCACTAAAACAACGTTAGGACGCCTTAGTGGTAACCCTAATGTCTTAGATCATTTTATCCGAGGCAACCGTTTTGAGGCAACTTATGATCTTTGGACAAGAGGGCGACCTATAAAACATCCTATACTCAATGACCACGTTCGAGGCAACCAAGTGAGGTGTACCCTAAGAGTGGCATGTGCAAGTGTATTGTTTTAGGTGTTCTACCGTTTGTTTTCAGATCTTGTCATGCAATCCTAGTTAGCATACATCTAAATAGTTAATATATGTATAGGAGTTTAAAGTGTGGGAATTGTAAATCCTACGCTATTACAAGGCTTCGGGGAGGGGGATTATTTACATGTCCAAAATTGGGGGAATAAAGCAGTAAAGTGTAAAAGTCTTAGTTAAGCTATCACAAACCAGTAGGCAATTACAATAAAATAAACGCGCGCGAATCTGAAAATAACCTCTAAAAATCCTAAGAATAAAATCTTTTTGTTGTTTTATTTTATTTTGGAAAAATGATCTAAATCTTCTTAATTTTAGTTTTGAGAAAATGTTAAGATAATTAAATGATTAATTAACAAAGTTAATTTAATAAAAAAAACTAGCCTAATGTTTTTGTGGTTTTTTTTAATTGATTTTATGTTAATTAAAAAAAAAGAAATAAAATAGTCAAAACAAAGATGAAATCGAAGGAACAAGCAGTAAATCAAGAAAGGTATAATTCTGGAGGCCTGGATCGAAAGAGGTGTGGGCTGTCTTTCGATCCAGTGAAGAGGCTTGATCGAAGGTGCATGAGGGGCTGCACTTTGGGGGTGTTCGATCTGGATATGTCATCCTTCGATCTGGGAACCCTGGATCCAGTTCGAAGCTAAGATGCTAAACTTCGAAGCTCTGAACAAGATTCTGAGAAGATATTTCCTGCAAAATGAGACAAATGTTAAAGATCCAGGGGGGACTTTACCCCCCTGATTCGAATTTCCTCCCAATTCGAATCCTTCCTCAATTTGAATCTGCTGAATTTGGGTCTGGGTTTGTTTTATCCTGAGATTCGAAGGAGAAACTTAGATCGTGCCCAAGCAATGGCACGATCTCATCTTTGCGCTGTAGCTTACATGCAACATAATCAGTAATAACAAGAATACATATGCAATGTGTATTTAAATGTCATGAAGGTGCAATTTTGGTTTTGCAAACCCTTACCAATTAAAGATGTATGATCTGTGGCTCTGGGTGTGGAGATGTTTGCTGAATGGCTGCTTTGGCTTGGATTATTTATGAAAATGTTGATAACCTTTGGTGGGTTTGTGGGCAGCGTATCTCCAAATCCTCCTTTTTTTTCCTTTTTTTAAATTTTTCCCGTCCCTCTTTAATGTGTCACTGGCCTCGTATTTATAGGAGTATGATGGTCTAGTAACGGCAAGAGACAACCAATTAAACAGGCCTTTAAAGCCATGAGACAAGAATCAGACATATTAAAAGATTTCCTTTTTTGAAATATTCATGTCTCTTTGGAATCTTGAATGAACCTGGACACCTTTGATTTTCGAATGCCTCCAGGCCATGCTCTTCGATTGATCCTTCGAATGGACTTCTTATGTGCCCTTCGAATGGGCCTTCTGAATGCTTCTTCGAATGGACCTCTTGAATGTTCTTCGAATTGACCCTTTGAATGCTTCTTCAAATGGACCTTTACATGTTCTTCGAATGAGCCTCTTGCCTGGTGTGCTGGCAAGTTGAGGGGCCTTTTCCTTTGTGAATCGAAACAATCTTGTAGGAGATTCTTGCCTCATGATTCGAAGGTAAGCCTGAAGTAGTTAATGCATAGTCGAAGCATTGTGAAATTGACTTGATCGAAGGGGGTCCAGCGCTCAATCGAAGACTTGCGAACCAAAGCTTGATCGAAGGGTTCCAAATACCTAATCGAAGCTTACTAATCAAAGCCTGATCGAAGAGTGCCAAATGCCCAATCGAAGACTGGTGAGTCAAGCCTATATCGAAGTATTTTGGATACCCAATCGAAGACTTTTCCCGGATGCCAATCGAAAGACACTTTGTTCATCTTCAAAAAACTTTATTTTCGTTAGGCAAATGTTTGTGACCAACCATGTAAGAGAAGACTTTTGAAAACATGAGAGGGCAAATTTTGGGGTACAACAAAGACTTATGGGCAACTGGCTCATGAACTTATACTTTAACACCCTTAGGGCCTTGATCTAAACACTTTGAAATTTGGTGTTCCTTTTGTAATATCACACTAATTTTTGACATGTATCTCTTGATCGAAACTCTTGTATGGAACTTTGGTTCTAATGGAGAAGCTTCACATTTTTCTTTCTTTTTTTCAAATTGAACTGTGCTCACAGTATGGTAGTGTGATGAAATTAGGAGTATGATATGCTTGTAGATCCTTTGGAATCTCTTGAATTTAATATCAATTTTCTTAAGCGCTCGAAGTATTGTCTTTTATATTTTCCATGGAATGTAGCTTTGAATACTCCTTTAATGATGTAAATGCCAAGCATAATCATGATTCCCTTATAAGTAAAGTCTTTATCCATAGCCACTTGATTCAGTCTTATTCCCTCCTTTTCATAATAGCTTGCAATCCAAGTAATGACATAACCCCTTTTGAAATTTAATTCTTACACAAAATCCACTTGCATCTCCAATGAATCCTTAACTCATTTACATCTTCTAATTCATACTAAACTTGTACATCAAGCAACAAGTATTTAGAAATAAAAATGCTTAGAGCACAATGAATCTTCAATTGAATTTAGAAAACTCAACCATGATGAAATGTAAACCCTAACAACTCACAACCCTAATCTGTTTGCTTACTGAGGTAACTTGAAAATATGGCTTTGTCTTTGATGAAAATGAGTATCTTGATAAAAAAAGGAAATTCCCAATGACCATGAACACAAACTCTAATCCCTTAAATCCTGATTTATGAAGAACCATGTTGATCCAAGCCCACACGAGGATAAGAGCCTAAAATCACAAAGAAACCCTAACTCCTCAATATCCTCAATCCCATGCCAAATTATTGACCAATGATGCATGAGGTGCAAAATGACCTAACGGAAGTTATCTACATGAGGAAAGTGAAAGATGCATAAGCCAGATAAAAGTAAAAGAGTAGGATAAATTTGGCGTATTACAGCTGCCCCTATTTAATTGTCTTAAACCTGAAAGTATGATTGGCGCATGCATTTCGGAAGTTCGAGGTAGAAGATGATTAAATACCAATGCCAAAAATTCATTCTGAAAGAAAGTGTGCATATTTATTTATTTTTGTGATATTTGCTGAGGAAACAATTTTTTCATTTTTCACGGAAGAAACAGGTTTATGGATGAACCTGGAAGGTGATTGCTCGTAACATGGAAATAATGCGGAATCGGGGTTTAGAAACCGATACAAAGATTACTGAAAAACTGACACGACGAGTGTTTAGAAGTTGACGGTGACGAGGGTTTAGGAATCGACACGATGAGTGTTTAGGAATTGACACAATGAGTGTTTAGAAATTGACACGACGAGTGTTGGTAGATAGCATGATGCCAATGCAAGGAAGAGAAGACTTGTAATGTGGCGTGATGCCAGTACAAGGAAGAAATCGAACTTGTAACGTAGCATGATGCCAATACAAGGAAGAGATTGGACTTGTAACGTAGCGTGATGCCGATACAGGGAAGCGATATGTCTTGTAACATAGCATGATGCTAATACAAGGAAGATATCGGACTTGTAACGTAGCCTGATACCAATACAAGGAAGAGATCAGACTTGTAATGTATCATGATGTCAATACAAGGAAGAGATTTTATTTGTAACTTAGCATGATGCTAATACAAGGAAGGGATTTGGCTTGTAACGCAGCATGATGCCAATACAAGGAAAGTATAACACAGACGAGTGTTAGGATCGATACGGACGAGTATCGAAGAAAGGTTAAACACAAAAGAGTGTTTAAATCAATACAGACGAGTATAGAAAGAAGATACAGATGCGTATCAAGAAAGGTTAAACACGGACGAGTATTTGAATCAATATGGACGGGTATTGAAAGAAGATACAGACGAGTATCAAGGAAAGTTTAAACACAGACGAGGGCTTGAATCAATACGAATGAGTATCGAAAGAAGATACAAACGAGTATCAAGAAAGGTTAAACATGAACGAGTGTTTGAATCAATACAGACGGGTATTAAAAGAAGATACGGACGAGTATCAAGGAAATTTTAAACACGAACGAGTGTTTGAATCAATACGGATGAGTATTGAAAGAAGATACAGACGAGTATCAAGAAAGGTTAAACACGGACGAGTGTTTGAATCAATACGGACGGGTATTGAAAGACGATACAGATGAGTATCAAGGAAATGTTTAAACACTAACGAGTGTTCTAATCAATACGGACGGGTATTGAAAGAAGATACGAATGAGTATTAAGGAAAGGATAAACATGGATGAGTGTTTGAATCGATAAGGACGGGCATTGAAAGAAGATACGGACGAGTATCGAGAAAAGGTTAAACACAGACGAATGTTTGCATCAATACGGATGGGTATTGAAATAAGATATAGACGAGTTTCAAGAAATGGTTAAACATGGACGAGTGTTTGCATCAATATAGACGGGTATTGAAAGAAGATAAGGACGAGTATCAAGAAAGGTTAAACACGAACGAGTGTTTGAATTAATACGGACGGGTATTGAAAGAAGATACGGACGAGTATCAAGGAAATTTTAAACATGAACGGGTGTTTGAATCAATACGGATGAGTATTGAAAGAAGATACAGACGAGTATCAAGAAAGGTTAAACACGGAAGATTGTTTGAATCAATACGGAAGGGTATTAAAAGACGATACAGATGAGTATCAAGGAAATTTTTAAACACAGACGAGTGTTCTAATCAATACGGACGGGTATTGAAAGAAGATACGAATGAGTATCAAGGAAAGGATAAACACGGACGATGTTTGAATCGATAAGGACGGGCATTGAAAGAAGATACGGACGAGTATCAAGAAAAGGTTAAACACGGACGAATGTTTGCATCAATACGATGGGTATTGAAATAAGACATAGACGAGTTTCAAGAAATGGTTAAACATGGACGAGTGTTTGCATCAATATAGACGGGTATTGAAAGGAGATAAGGACGAGTATCAAGAAAAGGTTAAACACAAACGAGTGTTTGAATCAATATGGATGGGTATCGAAAGAAAATACGGGCGTGTATCAAGAAAAGGTTAAACATGGACGATTGTTTGAATCAATACGAACGGGTATTGAAAGAAGATACTGATGAGTATCAAGGAAAGGTTAAACACAGACGAGTGTTTGAATCAATACAAACGGGTATTGAAAGAAGATACAGATGATTATCAAGGAAAGGTTAAACACAGACGTGTGTTTGTATCAATACGGACGGGTATTGAAAGAAGATACGGATGAGTATCAAGAAAGGTTAAACAAAGAAAAGTGTTTGAGTCAATACAGACGGGTATTGAAAGAGGATAAGGACGAGTATCAAGAAATGGTTAAATATGGATGAGTGTTTGGAGGAATAACATGAATGAGTGTTTAGGAGTTGATACAGAAGACTGTTTGGAAGATTGAATTATTTATCAGACGAGTACTAACTACCAGACGAGAACTGGGTTTAGAATTGATCGTCAGACGGGAACTGCTACCAGACGGGAATTTGGTTTATAATTGATTGTTAGACGGGAACTTGGTTTAGAATGATTTTCAGACGAGGACCGACTACCAGACGAGAGTTATGTTTATATGACAAGGTGTATTGATTTTTTTGGGCATTGTGAAGGCGAAGGTCATCAACTGCAGATTTGGGAGCGACATCCTCTTATTGGGATGTATAGTGGCCCTTGAATGATTCAGGTCTTTCGTGTAAGGTGCCTGATATGGCTTATGCTTCATATGCATGTTTGAATTTATTTTTCCGCAAAGATCCATTCTGATGAATCGGCTACGCGCTTTTGAGGATGCAATGTTATGCATTGCAAAGAAATAGACTTCATGGGGATAAGCGAAGGCTCATTGGGAACTGTTGCTCATTACTGGGGATACCAATACATATTGGCGCTGGAACTCTACAATACCAAAGATTGTTGGGGATACTGATAAGAATTTTCACTGAGGAGCTCATGATGCCTAAGATTATCGATGACTCCGCTGAAGATTAAACTGCTGACGAAGCAAGTTTTACAGGTACGTCACTGAATTCTGAATTGTATTATTGGGGAAGAGATAATCTAGCCTGACTGCCCTGCATCATGAACCGTTAAGAGGATGGTAGAATTGAATATGCCGAAGGATGGATAGTGGACACTATATGGATCTCTTCGATTAAGAGCCCCAAGTTTACGCTACACTAGGGAATTACAAAATTACCTCTTAAATCACTTAGGGATAAAAGATGGGTATGGACACTTGCGAATGCCCCGATTTAGCTTTGCGAATGCCCCGGTTTAGCTCCACTAGGGATGCACTTGATTAACTCCACTGGGATGCACTTGATTAAATCCACTAGGGATGCACTTGCGCGTGCCAAGTCAAACGGCGACTCCAAACTTTCTAAATTCACTTGGGGAATTAGGTTTCAAATTGTTTGTAGCAGATGAAGGAAGCTTAGTACGGTGGCTAGGTCAGGGTGACCGTTATGATGCTACCTTCAAAGAAAAACAACACTTGGAATGCATACGACACACCCTTATAGTTATAAATCAACATGAGGTCAAGTTTTATCTCAACTTGGGAAATTTTATTCCCTGTGTTTCTAATGCAGTGTTTATTAATGAACAAAACACATTTCGCATACGAAAAACATTTTATGATAATAAAAGATAACTTTTTGATGAAAACAAACTTTATTGATTGGCCTATGAACATGCATTTGTACAAGGATGCAACTCTTATATGAAGTAGTTGCGAAAAAGAAATGGAAAACACAACAAGTACAAATGGAAATGAGAGACGCTCGAATTTCCATTAAAACTGGTATTTCTACAGTTCCCATATCCTTAGTAGTCTCAATGACTTGCCTCTGAAGAGTAGCTGTTGGACCGATCAATTCCATGCCAAGGTGCTATAGATGTGCATGTGTTATTCATGAAGAGTGTTTAGACTATAGCCTCTCGCTTATGATCCCTAACTTTTGCTTGGATCGCCCTTTTGGGTTTTCGATCTAACGGGATACCCCTTTTTTCTTAAGTCGCCCTTTCGGGTTTTCGACTTAGCGAGTTATTATATTTTTCATGTTATCCCTAATTTTTTCCTGGAATTTTCATGTCCACCAGGATGCCCATTTTTGCCTAAATCGCCCTTTCGGGTTTTCGACTTAGCGGGTCTCCTTATGCATAGTATTTTTTGACTGAGTCTGAATTGACTAGAAGTGGAACGTCTTCCCCATCCATGTTTGTCAGGATTAGAGCACCTCTTGAAAAGGCTCTCTTCATGATATATGGTCCCTTGTAATTGGGAGTCCATTTGCCCCTTGGATCGGAATGGCTTTTCACGATAACATTTCTTAATACCAAATAACCAGGATAAAACTTCCGAGGACGAATCTTTTTGTCGAATACTATTTTAGTCCTCTGTTGGTACAACTGGCCATGACAGATGGCTTCCAGGCGCATTTCGCCAATCAGATTGAGTTGTCTGAATCTTGTCTAAACCCACTCCGCCTCATCAAGATTGGTTTCCATTAGAACTCTCAACAAAGGAATCTCTACTTTGACCAGGGCCAATCTCTGCCCTGTTAAATCTACAAGGTGACTTCCTTGCATATTTATAACACTCGAGCTAATAAGTTGAGGATTATGGAGAAGATTGAGCAGAACCAGGTTTCTCTCTGCAAAGACATGGACACCATGGGTGATCGAATGAATAAGCTCATGGAAACTCTTCATGCCGTCATCCAAGGGTAGGAAGAGCTCAGACTGAGTGTTACTAAGTTGTTTGACAGTGCCTCTACGTATGAGAATAGTGGACCCAGGAACAACAATAGGGGGACTCCTAAAGAGAACCCACGGTTGATTGTGGACGACCACCATGATGTCATCGACCTCGATGGCCCTTCAAAGGATTCTACAGCTTATTTTTCTGAAACTACTAAAATGTACAAGACTTTGGAAGAACGTTTGATGGCTATGGAGACTTCCAAAAAGCCAGGATTCAGTGTTGTTGCTATGTGTCTGGTTCTGGGGGTTGTGATTCCACCAAAGTTTAAGGTACCGGAATTCGACAAGTATAAGGGGGTTACCTGCCCGCAGACTCATCTTCGATCTTACTGCAGAAAGATGGTCGTTTATGCTAGCAATCAGCCATTGCTTATGCATTTCTTTTAGGACAATCTGGTTTAAGCCCCATGGGTGTGGTACATGCAGTTGGAGCAAACTCATGTCAGTACTTGGGGCGAGCTTGTTGATGCTTTCCTGAAACATTATCATTACAACACCGCCATGGCGCCTAGCCGTGGACATTTGCAGAGCATATCTCAGAAAGCTAATGATTCTTTCAAGGAGTATGCCCAGAGGTGGAGTAGTCTGGATGCAAGAGTTCAACCTCCTCTCCTAGACCGTGAACTGGTAGATTTTTTTATGAGTACCCTCCGAGGTTCGTATTTGCAACATATGCTCGGCAGTACTTCCCATTCATTTTTAGATATGGTTATTATCGGGGAGTGGGTTGAAATGTGTATTAAAGTAGGGACTATTATAGGTGCATCTGGCACAAATGGTAATAACAATTCAGGTAGTGGAAAGAAATCGTACCCTAGCAGTTTTGTCAAGAATAAAGAAGGTAAAGTGAGCAATGCCTCTATTGATAAAGGGAAAGCTATTATACAGGTTCCATGTTATCAAACTCCTGCCGCTGCTCCGTAACAACAGTACGCGCCGCCACGAAACTTTCAACAAAATCATAGGCTCAAATGACAAAGGGGTCAACAAAGGCCGCAAAGGTATCCATAGAGGAAGTTTGATCTAATTATGATGTCGTATTCCTAATTGCTTCCACAATTTCTAGTTGGTCAGTTGGTACAGCTCCGAGAGTTAGCTCCTCCACCGGCAGAACTTCCAAGGGGTTATGACGTTAATGCATGTTGTGAGTTTAATTCGGGTTCTCCAGGAAATTCGATTGAAAACTACAAAGATTTTAAGTGTAAGGTGAAATATATTTTGGATGCCAAGGAGTTAAGCTTCACTCCTATAGGCCCTAATGTTCAGAATAATCCTATGTCTCCCCATCATGGGGCTGCTTCCAATGCAATCAGGTTCGATGATGGTCATGACTTACTGACTCAAGTTGATAAGGTTCAAATGTCAATGACGATTTCGAGAGAACATCTTTTGCAACAAGAAGTTCTACAAGAGCTTCATAACCTTTGTTTGAAATGCTCATCCAATCCGGACGAGTGTGATGATTTGAAAAATTCCATTCATAGGTTGATGGAAAAGGGGTTGTTAGAGTTGAGAAGTTCATCCCCAAAGAAGGTGGTGTTTCTATTCTAGAGAACCCGTATTATCCGGCCAATATTCAGAGGAATACTTCACGAGTTCCATTGGTTATACCAGTTCCGGCACTCCTTGCACCAGATCATAATATGGTTTCTCCCCTTCCAACCCAAGCACCGACATCTCCAAATCCAGCTCCCGTTATGGTAGCTGATAACAAGGCAGTGCCATATGAATACAATGTTGTTTACATTCGTGGAAAGAAAGTTGTTTGTTCTCCGATTGAGAATAAGGAAATAACCAACATTGCTGGAACTAGAAGAATAACCCGAAGCGGAAGAGTCTTTGCTTCTACCCTAGCTTCTCCCAAAGAAGTTATTGAAGATATTCCTATGAAAGATAATGGGAAACAAGTATTCAATAATTCTCCCAGGATGTCTTTTGAACAAAAAGTGGAGCAGTTAATCAAGGTGGTCAAGAAGAGCGATTTCAAGGTGGTTGACCAGCTGAATCAGACACCTACAAAGATATCGATCCTATCTCTCCTTCTGTACTCCGAAGCTCATCGAATTGCCTTGATGAGAATTCTGCATGGTTCTCATGTGAATCCTGAAATTTCTATGGCCCAGTTTGAAGGGGTTGTTACAAATATTTCCGCAGGGAACTGTCTGGGTTTCAGTGATGAGGAGCTTCCTCCTAAGGGCCGAGCTCATAAAAAAAAGGTGCATATTTCCATCAAATGTTTAGACACGGTGATGTCTCGAGTTCTGGTAGACACTGGGTCTTCTTTGAATGTGATGCCTAAACATACTCTGTTCAAGATGAACATGGACGAGGATATGATGAGACCTAGCACGCTAACAGTCAAAGCTTTTGATGGGTTAAGAAGATCTATGGAGGGAGAAGTTGACCTACCCATCAAGATCGATCCCCACATATTCAACCTGTCATTCTATGTCATGGATATTCATCCGTCTTATACTTGTCTTTTAGGATGCCCGTGGATCCATGTGGCAGGAGTTGTAACCTCAACTCTGCACCAACGTTTGAAATTCATAATCGAAGACAAGGTCATCGTCATTGGAGGAGAGGAAGATGTCGTAATTTACAATGTTACTTCCTTCGGTTATGTCGAAGTGGACGGGGAAGTACATGAAACCCCTTTCCAAGCCTTGGAAATCATTTCTATTGACAGAGTCCCCGCCATGCTAGAAACTACAAAGAAGTTTTGAGTTCCAATGGTTTCCTTGAGGGATGCCAAAGCCATTGTGGAGTCTGGGATTTCCAATGAAGTCTGGGGAAAAGTGGTCGAGGTGCGCGAAAAGTAGGACAAGTCTGGACTTGGGTTCGGGTCCTCTTTTTCACATCGTGTTGGTACGGGTCCAACTGTGCTCAAAGGAAAGCATATTCCTACACTTTCAAAAGTGTTTGTTAGTGTTGGTCCAAATGTTCAAGGACAAATCCATGCAGTGGATGGTGATGATGAAGACAGTGCGGATATGGCTCAATATATTTACCATATTGAACCTTATCAAGAGCTCGGCAATTGGACTACTATCGATACTCCCGAAGTGGTTTTCTTTGACATGTAATATTCTTGTTTTAAATAAGTCACATGTTTTTCCTGAAGCATGTTGACAGCTTATGAAAAAGGCTCCCTCATGTTTTTATGTTTGTTTAAAATTGAATAAAATCGCATTTTCGCATATAATTTTTGCTCTATGTCTTTTCTTATTTTTGTAAAATAAAAAAATGGCAATTCTTTTCCTTCTAAATCTTTACCCGTTTTTCAATTTGCATCCATATTATAAAATGAGGCATGACTCGTCCATCATGCAGGTCTGCCTCGAATTCCATTAAAAATGATGATGCTACAGTTCCTTACACCAACATCCTTGGAAATCCGAATGACCAAGCCGATGAAGAGAGTGGGGAAGATTGTGAAATTCCAGAGGAATTGCAAACACTACTGAGACCTGAAGAGAAAATGATTCTGCCTCATCAAGAAGCCATTGAGATTATCAATCTCGGTACCGATACAGTAAAAAGAGAGGACAAGATAGGGGCCGCTTTGCAAGATGATGTAAAGAAGGGGTTGATTGAGCTTCTCAGAGAGTACTCTGACATCTTTGCATGGTCGTATGAAGACATGTTTGGTTTGGATACTGATATAGTCATGCACCATTTGCACTCATGACAAAATGTCCTCCGGTGAAGCAAAAGCCGCAGAGAACTCGTTCGGATATGTCTCCCATAATCAAATAAGAAGTTGAAAAGAAGTTGAATGCATGCTTCTTGTTGGAATGTGAGTATTCGGATTAGATCGCTAATATCATACTCATTCCCAAGAAAGATGGGAAGGTGGGCATGTGTGTGGACTATCGGGATTTGAATAAAGCAAGCCTAAAGGATGACTTCCCATTACCTCACATTGACGTATTGGTTAATAATACGTCTAAGTATTTAGTTTTCTCCTTCATGGATGGTTTTTCGGGGTACAATCAGATAAAGATGGCCCCAGAAGACATGACAAAGACGAAATTCACTACTCCATGGGTACTTACTATTATAAGGTCATGCATTTTAGCCTAAAAAATTCCAGTGCAACATATCAACATGCCATGGTGACGCTCTTTCATGATATGATTCATAAAGAGATTGAAGTATATGTTGACGATATGATTGTAAAATTGCAAACCGAGGAGGAACACATGGTCCATCTGCAAAAGTTGTTTGCGCGTCTGCAAAAGTTTAGGCTAAGGCTTAATCTGAACAAGTGCACCTTCGGGGTGCGATCTGGAAAACTACTTGGTTTCATCGTAAGCCATCGAGGAATTGAAGTAGATCCCGACAAAGTAAAAGCAATACAGAATATTCTAGCTCCGAACAATGAAAAAGAAGTAAGAGGGTTCCTTAGGAGATTGAAATACATAGCCAGGTTCATCTCTTATCTCACAACTACTTGTGAACCCATCTTCAAATTGCTGCGCAAGAATCAAAATGTCCAATGGGATGATAATTGCCAGGAAGCCTTTGAAAAGATCAAACAATACCTCCAAGAGACACCATACCTTACTCCTCTAGTTCCTGGGAGGCCACTCATTATGTACTTGACAGTGCTGGAAGGATCTATGGGTTGTGTGCTTGGACAGCATGACGAAACAGGACGTAAAGAGGACACCATATATTACTTAAGTAAAAAGTTTACCGATTGCGAATCCAGGTATTCTTTCTTGAAAAAACTTGTTGTGCGCTTGCTTGGTAAGCTCGACGTCTGAGGTAGTATATGCTGACATACACAAATTTTCTAATATCAAAGATGGATTCGATGAAGTGTATATTTTAAAAACCAGCACTCACAGGAAGGCTTGCCCGATGGCAGATGCTTTTATCTGAATATGACATTCAATATGTTACACAAAAGGCTATCAAGGGTAGCATTCATGCGGATCATCTCGCTCATCAGCCGCTGGAAGTGTACCATTCAATGAAATTTGACTTCGCTGATGATGTTATGAAGCTTGATGATTATGACGTGGTTTATCTGGAAGAGCGATGGAATCTTACGTTTGACGGTGCTTCAAACGCTGCAGGTCATAGAATTGGGGCAATACTGACTTCTCCATGTAATACTCATACACCGCTTATGGCCCGATTATGTTTCGATTGTACAAACAATGTGGCAGAATATGAAGCCTGCATGATGGGCCTAGAGGCAGCCATCAACCTCAAAATCAAAATCCTTGAAGTCTTTTGAGACTCTGTTTTGGTCATACATCAAGTACGAGGTGATTAGGATATGAAGCAACCCAGTTTGATTTCGTACAGAGATTACATCTTGCAGCTAATACCCGCTTTTGATGAAATCACCTTTGAACATATTCCCAGGGACGAAAACTAGTTGGCCGATGCTTTAGCTACTTTATCATCAATGTTCTCGGTGAGCTTTCCGAATCAGCCGCCTAACATAGGCATCCTCCGTTACAAAGAGCCGACACATGTCTTTCCTGCCCGTTGTCTCTCAAATGAGGATATGTCTGATTAGAAGTCGTGGTATTACGACATCAAACATTACCTCAAGAAGCAAGAGTACCCCGAAAATGCTAAAATTTGTTATAAGAGTACGCTTAGAAGGTTAGCATCCAAGTTCCTCTTACCAGGAGGCATCCTGTATAAGAGAAATTATGAATTGGTTCTACTCAGACGCGTGGATAGATACGAAGCAGATTCGATCATAAAGTAAATCCATGAGGGTTCTTTCGAGACTCATTCGAGCAGGAATTCCATGGCAAAGAAAATCCTGTGTGCAGGGTACTTCTGGACGACGATGGAGAGTGATTATTGTGTATATGCAAAATTGTTCCACAAATTCCAAGTGTATGCAGATAGAATTGATGTTCTTCCAACTCCTTTGAATGTTATGACTTCACCCTGTCCGTTAGCAATGTGGGGCATCAACATGATTGGGAGGATTGAACCACGTGCTTCAAATGGTCGTAGGTTAATTCTAGTGGCTATTTACTATTTCACTAAATGGGTGGAAGCGGCTTCTTACAAGAATGTAACCAAGCAGGTTGTTACCAATTTCATCAGAAAGGGAATCATATGCCGTTACAGAGTTCCTCATAGAATCATCACTTAAAATGGTTCTAATCTTAACAATAACATGATGAAGGAGTTGTGTGAATAGTTCAAAATCCAACATCATAATTCATCATCGTATCGACCAAAGATGAACGGTGTAGTTAAAGCTGCTAACAAGAACATAAAGAAGATCGTCCAGATGATGGTAAGAACATACAAAGATTGGCATGAAATGTTGCCTTTTGCTCTACATGGCTACAAAATGTCTGTGCATACTTCAACGGGGGCAAATCCATTTTCTCTTGTCTATGGTACAAATGCAGTGCTTCCTGTCGAAGGAGAGATTCCTTCGTTGAGAGTTCTAATGGAAACCAAGCTTGATGAGGTGGAGTGGATTCAGACAAGATTCGACCAACTCAATCTGATTGACAAAAAGCGCCTAGAAGCCATCTGTCATGGCCATTTGTACCAATAGAGGATGAAAAGAGCATTCGACAAAAAGATTTGTCCTCGGAAGTTTTATCCTGTTGATTTGGTCTTGAGAAAGGTTATCGTGCAAAGCCATTCCGGTCTAAGGGGCAAATGGACTCCTAATTACGAGGGACAATATATCATGAAGAGAGCCTTTTCAGGAGGTGCTCTAATCCTGACAGACATGGATGGGGAAGAATTTCCACTTCTAGTCAATTCAGACTCAGTCAAAAAATACTACGCATAAAGAGACCCGCTAAGTCGAAAACCCGAAAGGGAGACTTAAGCAAAAAAGGTCATCCTGGTCGACATGAAAAGTCCAAGCAAAAATTAGGAATAAAATGAAAAATATAATAACCCACTAATTCGAAAACCTGAAAGGGCGACTTAGGCAAAAAGGGGTATCCCATTGGATCAAAAACCCGAAAGGGCGATCCAAGCAAACATTGGGGATCGTAAGCGAGAGGCTATAGTCTGAACACTCTTCACGAATAACACATGCACATTTATAGAACCTTGGAAGGGAATTGATCAGTCTAACTGCTACTCTTCAGAGGCAAGGCATTGAGACTACTAAGTATATCGGAACTGTAGCAATACCGGTTTTAATGGAAATTCGAGCTTCTCTCATTTCCATTTGTACCTGTTGTGTTTTCCATTTCTCTTTCGCAACTATCTCATATAGGAGTTTCATCCTTGTACAAATGCATGTTCATAGGACAATCAATAAATTTTGTTTTCATCAAAAAGTCATCTTTTATTATCATAAAAATTTTCGTATGCGAAATGTGATTTGTTCATTATTAAACATTGCATTAGAAACATGGGGAATAAAAATTCCCAAGCAGAGATAAAACTTGACTTTACATTGATGTATAACCATAAGGGAGTGTCGTATGCATTCCAATTGTTGTTTTTATTTGCAGGTAGCATCATAACGGTCACCCTGACCTAGCCAGCATACTAAGATGCCTTCATCTACTACAGACAATTTCAAACCTGATTCCCCAAGTCAATTCAAAAAGTTCAGAGTCGCCGTTTGACTTGGCACGCACAAGTGCATCCGCAATGGAGTTAATCAAGTAAATCCCCAGTGAAGTCTCCATCTGAAACAACCGGCTGGAAATCATCAAACAATGAAGTCACCATCAAACGTCTTTTATCCCATATGTAGGGAAAGGTAAACATCGAGAAAACTTGAGAAGGGAGAAGTCATGATCTTGTGATCGAGAGATCAGGTAAGGGAGTCTGTTACGCGAGAGGAAGGTATTAGCACCCCACACACCCGTAGTACTCTATGATATCCACTCTTGTTATCTATCTTATAGGTGTGTCTAATCTATGCTTAATGTTTACTACTACTAAAGGGAGAATGCATGCAAAAGGAATGAGAAAAGAATGTAGGGAAAATAATTTGTACTCGGTTGGGCCCAACCCCAATGCCTACATTTCTTTTTTGAGGAATTAGAGCTACCGTAGTTCGGCTCACAAGTTTTTGTTTGTTTTGTGTTTTTTATGGACAATATTAATTCCGCCTTCTGTCGTAGCTCGACCTTTGGAGATTTATGCGTTGGTACAAAAGTAAATTAATTATATCCTTGCTTGAAAATACTTTTAGAGAAAAGGTGCTTGGGCGCACAAAAAGGTTTGAGTTGGTTTGTATTTTGTTACCTCGAAAAAGGGTTTAAGTGTGATAAGCATGTTTTATGGTTTGCAATAAGAAAGGTTTTAGTTTTAGATGCAAAGATGCAAAAAGGGAAGAAAAGAGTTTAAGGGAGACTAGCCTATTTCTAACCTAATGTTATCATACAATGGTAGTCTTAAGGTTTCGATTAACAAAAGGGAAATGTCTACCTAATGCTAGCATGCATGGCTTGCAACCTAAGGTCTAAATTGCATCCAAAAGGAGCAAGCACGTCCTAAGGTAACATGGTATGTACAAGGATAAAAAAAGCAAGCTCGGAAGAGAACACACATAAAATAAAAAAGAAAATAAGCGAAATGTTTTAGCCAAGGGGAGCGTATCACCCGAGACAAACAAGCGGGAGTGAGATGAAAAAGTAAAAATGTGATGTCCAAAGCTACTGAACACCTAACCAAGATATAGGAGATTGCGGTAGGTGACAAAATACGATATGAATGATCACGGAGTATCAGCATCGGCCGATGCAAACTCCTGACAAAGCGTGAGGGTTCGATTGTGGGACCCTTCCCCACTTGATGACTCAATACACATAAGCAGGCACAACTCTGAAGCATCGTGGTGCGTCATGGGCTAAGGATGAAATAGACGAAGTTGCGGGGGTTGATTACTAACCCTCCCTACTCCCCTCCTTTTGAGGATTTCAATAAGGGATGGGGGGATAATGCAGGCACAAAATGTAAACACACCTACAAAATACCTACACAAAGGTAGGGTTTTAAACAAACCATACATAAGTAGCAAACAAAATGCACACAATGCGGAATTACCCTAAACGTGTCTTTAAATAAACCAGATGGGTTTCTGACATGATCAACAACGACCCCCATCATACATCTCTACCCTAATTCTCATGGCATCAGAAAGCATTAAAGCCTTACTTCTCATGATTTCTAGAAAAGCGGTAAAGTGCAGAATTGAGGAATAAAATATGGTCACAATGATACCGAACGGAGAAGGTCTGTTGCCTCTTCATAACCATGCAAGCAATAAGAAAACTCTACCAAAAGCCTCCTCGAATTTACTTGATCACAATTATGCTCTTGGCTAGATTTAGAGCATCGTGAAATCTTCACCTAAATATCTTGTTTTTTACTAATATCACAAAAATTAAATCACCAAAATTAATCGCAAGTGCAATTGAAACAAGTATTGAAAATAAAACTTCAGGAGGTGCAAAGCTGGATCCAGGATATGCTGCAAGCAAAAATAAGAATGCCATCAAGCCCAATATTACACTTAGCCCAATGAGGAGTTTTTTGTTCACAAACTTCAATTCCCCAAAAATAATACAATGGGCATAGGGAGGGTGTAAGGTCTGGTCCATGATGTTGTTATTCAACATAAGAAACAAATAATAATAAATAAATAAAAATTAAGCTAAAACAATTGAAATTAACGTTTGAACTTCCCCGTTCCTCTTCCTCTCTCTGCGAGCGAACGAAAGATACCGTAGCTACTCTCTCAGTCGTCTTCTTCACTGCAGTCCTCCTCTTATTATCGCTTTGCCACTCATGGTTCACGCCGGCCTCCTTCCTTTTGAAATCGTGGCCGCTACTCTATTCAATACCTTCTTCTCACTCAACCAAGAAATGAAAACTCTCGGCGCTGTGTGATTCACGATTCTCCACGTTTACTTCTCAATTGCGTATTCATCTTTCTAATATGTGTGGTTTCTTCTTCCTACCTTTTCAGTTGTTATTGATAATGATATACTTCAAAGATGATGATGAAAGATGCAGATGCGCTTTTTATTAAAGCTTCTATGTCAATTATGTGAAGAAGATTATGGTGCTGATGCGTTGCAGTGATGATTGAAGTCGTTGATCTTTGTTGACGAAGATGATGTAAACCAGGTGATGAAGAGTTCAGAGGGAGAGCTTTGAGGGATTTTTCCCTGTGAGTTTCTTTGGAATTCTTCTGCAGCTTGAAGAATGATGATGGTTGAATAATTACTGATGCGGTTGTCGAAACAGAAATGGTGAAGCGCGCATTATTGAGAAGAATACGAGAGAGTGCAGAGCATTGTTGTTTGTTCTATGATGCGATGAGGTTGTGATATTGAAGCAGAAAAGAAGATTGATGTGTTGATGAAGATGAGGGTTGAGGTTAAAGAGAATTGATTTAGAGAGAGAAGAAAGTGCAGATTGAAAGGTTAATTTCTGATTTTCTATTCCCCTTTTTTGTTATCCCTTCTCCGCTTCTACTGGAAGTTTCTCTTTTCTGTTGAGAAGTTAGAAAGTTAGTTATAATAGTTAGGAAAGAAGTTTGGGAATTCTGTTAAGAGATGTGAAATTCTGGTTAGAGATCTTCCTCTTGAATTTTCTGTATATAGTAGAAAGGATGGTGAATCCCTTTTTCTTATGATCTGAGTTCTGTTGAGAAGTTTGTTGAATGAGTTAAAAAAACAGTTAAGGGTTGTTAGAATGGTTAGTTAGAAACTGATAAGAGATATTAGGAAAAGCTGTTAGTTTAGAAGCTGTTGGGTTTTGTTAAGAGGGGTTATGGAATAGAGGATAGTTGTAGATTCTTTTTGCATTTTCTGTTATAAAAAATCTCCTTCTATTCTGGGAACGGATTCTGTTATATATCTCCAAAAGTTTTTTACAGGTTATTGGATCTCAGCCATAGATATTGAAATTTTGTTAGGATAATCGATGGAGGAGATTGAACCTGGCGAGTTTGTAATTTAGTTATGAAATCAGTTGGACAGTTAGTAAATTCGGTTAGGAGAATGAGAATTATGGAATTTCTGTTATTGTTGAATGGTTAGGATCCAGTTCCTTTTCCCTCTGAATTTCTGTTATATTTCTGTTCGTAACTAACTTGGGATTCTGTTATGAGCAATTACCCTGAGCTTGAAATCTTCTACAGTTAGTTTTCTGTTATAAATGAGCTGTATTTTCTGACTTAATCCCTTCTCAATTTCCTACAGGAAAACTGTTTTGTTAGTGCAGGGGCTGGTTTTTGTAGCAGCCTAATTTTATCTTTTGTTTTTGCTCATCTATTCAGGGTGATTTGTTTTTATCGGTTATATTTGGTGCTCATGTGATGTTTGATTGGAGAAGGGTTGTATGTGTTAACTGAACTTATTTTATTTTTTTAATATAGTTAGTGTAATGCAAGGCATGAAGTTTGAATTGTGGAGTGAATTTGTGAAAATGGAAGCACCAGGAATGATAGCCTCTAGGTTTAGGATAAGTCACAGGTTTTGTGGATGATTTCTTTATGTAATGTCTTGTGTTAGGTACTGATTTTGTGATGCCTTTGTAAACTTTGTAATGATATTGTTAATGTAAGCATCTTGTAAACCCTTGAATTTTGACGATGAAAGTTCTCTTCCAAATTGCCTTTTGTATCTCCAAGATCTTTAAATATTGTGTTACATATAAATCCAGGGTTGTGATATGAACTTAATAAGAGCCTTTTCCAAGAATGAATTTGTAGTGTTGAGTTTCTTTACTTTTGAATGAAAACATATATAAATATCTTTAAATGAATGAATGAGCCTTGCATATTTCTTAATCCTCACATCAAAACCACAATTGAAGAAGCTTTAGATTTTGATTTTAATGTATTTGAAATGAAGTCCCCAAAGTATATTGATCTCAAGTAAGCCAGTAGACCCGATGAAGAGCTTTGCATCATAAAGTTTACAAACTCTAATTTGTAAATAGTATCCCATTGAATCTTCTTCTCTTGCCTAGAGCTCGTGAACATATGCCTTGAGATTCAAGTAACAACTAAACCTTATTTGATGAAGAAAGGATCATTTGAAATCCTAACTTGTAAAGGATAAGATTTTCTTATATGATAACCTCTTTGTATGACATGGTGAAGTATCCTTGAATAAGACCCTAATGGCTATGGATACACAAAAATCTTCAACAAATCGCATTTCAAGTAATGATAGAACCCCTTTGAAATTTATTAATGAACAAATACGCGTGGAACCCCTCTTGAAGTCCACATGATTAGGGAAATAAATCCTCATTCTTGTGGAGATCATAGGTATAAGATGATGGCCCTCACTGCTTGAGTTTGTAGCCTTTGGAGATAGCCTTAGGATGACTTGCAATTTAAGTGGCAAGTATTTGATGAGAAACAAAAATTGTATCATAAAAAACAAGTCCACAATGTTAGAGAAGGAGAGGCTCAAGATAACCACGAGATCGAGCCCTAATCCAATGATCCCCAGTTGAAGCATAAAAGACAAAAACCCTAATTCTTAAGCCTTGAAGAAAGATTGCAACTTGATGTTGAGAAGAAAGAATACCCATGTAGTTTGATGATAAGGGAGTCCGGGAAATAAAACCCTAGCTTCAAACAAATGATTAATGGAGAAATCAACTGAAACAAGATTGTGCAAAGATGAGGGCCTTAAAGCCATACAGGAACCCTAATTCCTCGAAATCCTTGATCTCTTGCCAAATTATTGACTAAAGATGCATGATGTGTTAAATGACCTAATGGAGCGTATGCAGATGGAATAAGAAGCACAAAATGCATAAGCTAGATAAAAGTGAGAGGGTAGGACAGATTTGGGGTATTACACCGCCCTTTCAGGTTTTCAGTCTAACGAGACACTCTTTTTTTCTTAAGCCGCCCTTTCGGGTTTTTGACTTAGCGAGTTGTTCTTTTTATTTCTTTAGGCGACTTTTTTCATGACGGAATCAGCATTCATAGGATGTGGGAACTCCTCGCCATCCATAGTTTCAAGAATTAATGCACCGCCAGAGAAGACTTTCTTGACAACATACAGGCCTTCAAAATTGGGAGTCCACTTGCCTCTAGAATCAGCGTTAAAAGACATGATCTTCCTGAGCACAAGGTCTCCTTCTCTGAATTCATGAGGCTTGACCTTATTATCAAAAGCTTTCTTCATTCTCTTCTGGTATAATTGGCCATGACGCAAGGCCGTCATTCTCTTTTCTTCAATCAAATTCAATTAGTCAAACCTGTTCTGAACCCATTCAGCCTCTGACAACTTATTTTCCATTATCACACGCAAAGAGGGAATCTCGACCTCAACAAGATGCACTGCTACCATACCATACATAAGAGTGAACGAGGTTGCTCTTGTTGAAGTGCAGACAGACGTATGATATCCATGCAAAGCAAAAGGGAGCATTTCATACCAATATTTATAGGTAACAACCATTTTCTAGATGATCTTCTTGATGTTTTTATTAGAAGCTTCAACAGCCCCATTAATCTTTGGCCTGTAAGGATGTGAATTGTGATGGACAATCTTGAATTCTTCACATAGTTTTGTCATCATCTTGTTATTCAAATTCGAGCCATTATCGGCGATAGTCCTGTTTGGCACACCATACCGACATATAAGATTATTCTTGATAAATTGTACTACCACTTGCTTGGTGACATTAGCATAAGAAGCTGCTTCCACCCACTTGGTGAAATAGTCTATTTCCACCAAGATAAAATGATGTCCATTCGACGCCTTGGGTTCAATCATTCCAATCATGTCAATACCCCACATATAGAAAGGCTATGAGGAATAAATAACATTGAGAAGTGTCAGAGGCACATGAATTTTGTCACCATAAATCTGGCATTTATGGTACTTCTTTGCAAATTTGTAACAGTTAGATTCCATTGTCAGCCACTAGTAACTTTCCCTAAGCATCTTTTTTTCCATCGAATTCCCATTGGCATGAGTGCCAAAGGAACCTTCATGGATTTCATGCATCAACATGTCTTCTTCGTGCCTATCCATGCATCTGAGCAAGACCATTTCATAATTCCTTTTATATAGCATATCTTCATTAAGGAAAAAGCTGCCTGCCAACCTTCTCAATGTCTTTCTATCTTTGTTTAGTGCACCAGCCGGGTATTCCTGAGTCTAGAGAAAATGCTTAATATCATAATATTTAGGTTTTTCATCTGTCGTTTCATCTACTGCAAACACGTGAGCTGGTCAATCCAAACGCCGCATTGTGATACAAATCACATCATTCCAAGTATTTACTTGATACATGGAAGCCAAAGTGGCTAAAGCATCTGCCATCTGATTCTCATCTATGGGAATATGATGGAATTCAACTTTATTAAAGAAGGTTAATAATCTTCTAGCATAGTCTTTATAGTGAATCAAGCCAATGTGACGAGTATCCCATTCTCCTTTAATTTGATTTATTACAAAAGTTCAATTGCCATATACATCTAGAATTTTGATCCTAAGATCTATAGTCTCTTCGAGACCCCTGATACAAGCTTCATGCTCTGCCATGTCATTGGTATAATCAAACACATCACCAATTCCTTTCCCATAAGTATTCACAGCTCCATCGAACACCATGCCCCATCGGGATTCAGGATCAAGACCTTCCCCAGGAAACAGTTCATCACAATCTTTTATTTTCAAAAACATCGCATCTTCATCAAGGAAATCATATTTAACAGACTGTTAATCATCCACTGGTTGGTGAGCAAGATAATCTTCCAACACACTGCTTTTTATAGCCTTCTGAGTACGGTATTCAATATCATATTCAGACAACAACATCTGCCAACAGAAAATTCTTCTAGTAAGAGCAGGCTTTTCAAAAATATACTTAATTGGATCCATTTTGGAAATCAACCAAGTAGTATGATTCAACATATATTGCCGCAGCCGTTTTGTCGCCCAGGCCAAAGCACAACATGTTTTTTTCCAACATAGAATACTGCGACTCACAGTCAGTAAACTTCTTGCTTAGATAATAAGTGGCATATTATTTTCTCGCTATTTGATCTTGTTGTCCCAAAATACAACCCATAGAATTATCTAACACTTTCAGATACATAATCAATGGTATTCCTTCAATAGGAGAGAGAAAGATATGAGGTTCAAGCAGATACTCTTTAATGCTTTAAAATGCCTTTTGG
Source organism: Vicia faba (assembly GCA_948472305.1). Classification (NCBI taxonomy): domain Eukaryota; kingdom Viridiplantae; phylum Streptophyta; class Magnoliopsida; order Fabales; family Fabaceae; genus Vicia; species Vicia faba. The sequence goes on from OX451740.1 coordinate 958,592,052, forward strand.
CAATCATCTGTCCACACACAACCTTGATATTTCTTTAACAACTTAAATATAGGATCACACGTTGAAGTCATATGGGAAATAAGTTTGGAAATGTAATTCAATCGGCCAAGGAAGCCTCTAAATTGCTTTTCAGTTCTTGGTGCAGGCATTTCTTGAATTTCCTTAACTTTATCAGGATCAACTTCAATTCCTTTTTGGATGATGATGAAACCTAACAATTTTCTTGATCGGACATCAAAGGTGCATTTATTTGGATTCAAGCAGAGACGATACTTCCCTAAACGCTGAAACAACTTCAACAAATCTTCTATATGCCCTTCTTCAGTTTGGGATTTGGCAATCATATCATCATTATATACCTCAATTTCCTTGTGCATCGGATCATGGAATAGGGTTGTCATAGCCCTTTGGTACATTTTTCCAGCGTAATTCAACCCGAAGGGCATCACTCTGTAATAGAATGTTCCCCAGGGTGTGATAAATTTTGTTTTTTCCATGTCCTCGGGAGCCATTCTGATTTGATTTTATCTGGAAAATCCGTTCATGAATGAGAATACTTTAAATTTTGTTGTACTGTCAACTAATATATCAATATGAGGCAATGGAAAGTCATCTTTTGGACTAGTTTTGTTTAAATCTCTATAATCTACGCACATGCGAACTTTTCTGCCTTTCTTTGGTACTAGAACAATATTGGAAATCCACTGAGGGTACACTGATGTCATAAGAAAACCGGAATTAATCTGCTTTAAAACTTCTTCTTTAATTTTCACTGCCATATCACGGTGAGTTCTTCACAACTTCTACTTGATTGGCGGGCATTCTGGCTTTATTGGAAAATGATGTACCACATATATCAGTATCCAATCCAGACATGTCTTGGTATGACCAAGCAAAGATATCCACATACTCTTTCAACAATTCAATCAACATGTTCTTCACGTCAGAATAAAGCAATGCTCCAACCTTGACTTCTTTTGGATCTTCCTTTGAACCCAAATTAATCGTCTCCAACGGCTCTTTATATGGCTAAATGGTACTTTACTCCCGCTCAAGCAACTGTGAACCTCTTATGGGATTTCATCATATTCTTCTTCTTCGGCCACATACACATGATATTCAAAATCAGGAGAGGGTTCAGGGTCATTGTATTCAACAGGTTTTTTAATTAATCTGCACATATGATTTATGATTGATTTTAGAAACTGACACATATAGCAAGTGACTATGCAGATTTAATTACAGTTATTATTTTTTTTGAAAGGATTTTTTCTAATTACCATTTTCCAAGAAAAAACAGAGAAAAAGACACAATTTGGGAATCAAAGACAACTTTTATTATTGATTTTAAAGATTAAAACAAACAGATATGCCCATACAATATCAATACTTTCACCTTGGGAAGAGTGAAATATTTTTGAAAAGATTAACAAAAAACAAATTACTTTGAAATATGAATGCAAGAGGAAACATCAATAGTCATCCAATTTTGGACTATTACTCCATGCGTCATGTAGTTTGGCATCTATTGCTCTGATTCACCTTCCAGAATAGCATTGATCCTAGAAACAGATGTATGAAGATAACCTTCGCTATGAAGATGTCTTTATTACTCTTCATAGAGAATCCCAAACCAGCTCTATTCTTATTCACAGGTGGATCAATAATCTGCCCCCACGCCTTGCTAGGGCCATTATGCACTACTTGTTGATAATCCTTAAATGAGGTTATAGAATCCTCAGTTTTCCTCACATTATTAATGAATGAAGCTTGGAACTGAGATCCAACAACAACTTCATTCGCTTCCACAATACTGAAAGAGGATAAATGAGATATTAACAAAGCTTGTTCCCCATTTATGATGACCAACTTTCCTTCACGAACAAACATCAGCTTCAGGTGCAAAGTTGAAGTAATAGCCCCTGCCTCGTGGATCCACAGTCGTCCCAGTAAACAGCTGTAAGCGGGAACAATATCCATAACCTGGAAAGTAATCTGAAATAAGTGTGGGCCTATGTGAATAGTAAAATCTACTTCTCTGATGACGGACTTCCTCGATCCATCAAAATCTTTCACAATTATGCCACTCGGGAACATGGGAGTTCCTTGGTACTTCATCTTCATGAGTGTTCTCCTTGGTATTACATTTAAAGTAGGCACATTATCAATCAGCACATTAGAAAATGAGTCATTCTTATTATTCATGGAGATATGGAGATCCAGATTATGATTCCTTCCTTTATCGAGAAATTCGCCATCCCAGAAACTCAGGTCATTATAGGATGTAATATTTCCTACAACACTACTGAATTGATCCAGAGACATATCACTTTCCACAAAATCATGACCCAATACTCTCACCAAAGATTCCATGTGGGCATAAGAGTTCATTAGCAAAGCTAGAATAGATATCTTAGATGGAGTATGCAACAACTGATTTATGATCTTGTAGTCACTCATCTTGATAATCTTCAACGGGTCGTCCACATCTTTTTCCAGATTAGTACCACTAGATTCCCCCACTGCTTTCTTAGGTTCAGTACTTTCAACAACCTTTTTATTAGCATTAAAATTCCCTTGAATGATAGGTGCAAAAATACGGCCACTGCGGGTTACTCGGCTGGCTTCAGAAATATTCTTGACATCAGACAAAGGTTGGATGGAAATTTCTACATCATCCTCCAAGATTGTCGCATTGTATTTGTATGGCACGACTTTGTCTGATTTGTATGGTACAGGGCCTGGTAAGTAAATAACCATTGGAGCAACAACTGGTTTTCTATGGTACTTAATCTCTATATGGGCAGGAACAACAAAACAAAGAATGATAACATTCACCCCTTCTTCAGAATACTTAGACATCACAGAATCATTGTTGGAGAACACATCTTCATCAGAAGAAAAGAACTCATCTGCAGAAGCATATTCTTCATCTTACATAATCTCGGATGAGTAATCTTCAATCACGTTAATTCCATTGTAATCATCTCTATTTCCTGAAACTTTGATAGTACCATTGTCAAATAACAACACCCCTTTTTACAAAGGAACAACCATGAGAGTCTCTGCAGCATATATGGGGGATTCTGGTTTATACCTCCGTGAAGGCAAGTGTTATCCCCGATGAAGCATTTCTTCTCCATGGTATAAGTCCTTGTCGGCATGAATCATGCAAAGATGGCTTCCTCCAGTGTAGCTTATACTGTTGTTATTTCTATTAAGAGCTTTTATGTTCCCCAGTGAAAGATGCAACTTTCTCCCTAGTCGGAGTTGAGTTCCGAGGATTTTTATCCCTAGCGGAGCAAGTTTGTTTCCTTTCCTCAGTAAAGCCTGGTGATGATGAGTATTATACAAAATTCTGTGTTCCTAGTGTGGTGTTCCTTTATCCCCGGTGGTATAAGATTGTTGAGTTATTCCCCAGTGGAGTTTTGAATCTCTAGTTTCTAGGATCCAGTTTTTTCTTCTTCCCCAAGTTATGATTTGTGTCCTAGCAATAATGTCTCTAGTGTGGTATGAGTAGAATTCTTTTTATTTAAGAATTTATCTGATTCCCTAGCAAAGTTTTCCTTGTCCTGACAGGAGACAAGGAATCTTTTCCCTAGGAAGTTGAGAGTTTGACCAAAGAATTCAAGATTTTCTCTGGACTGTAATTTATTTTTTGCAGTATTCCTCCCAAGGGTTTAATTCCCCAGCATTTCGATCCCTGGAAGTTGTTATTCCAGATTTACAATCTCCTATTGAAGTTCAGATGGGTTATTCTCTACAGAAGATCCAATGTGCAAAGATAGTCATTTGGAAGCTCCATGTCTTCTCAGCATTCAATTATCATAGTGTTCTCCCTAGTGCATCGCTAAACATGCATCATTATATATCATCTATAAAAATAATTCAAACATGCATTGAGGTATAAGCCAGTTATATTTACCTGAAGTAACCAATGTGGTTATATGCTAAGATTTGAATTACCTTTGCAGCTTGTTTCTGGTGGATCCTACCATGTTTCCCTAGCGGAGTCTGTTTTGGTTTACCACCAGTCGGGTCTTTCGTATATCCTTTTTCCCAAGTGAATTATGAATTCTCCCTTTGCCTATGCAAGACCTCCAAAAGTCCAATGTATTTTGGAAACTCTTGTCTAGAGTCCGATCAATTGGTTTTTTTTATTGGCAAGATCTCCTTCGACCGATGATCTACCTGGGTTCAATGTATGGGTATCCCTAATAAGTTTCACCTTCATCTGGCGTTCCATCCTCTTGTTAAGATTCACCTTCGCCTGACGTTTTCTCCTTTTGTTAAGGTTTTCCTTCACCCGACGTTTCTTTCGTTTAAGTTTCACCTTCACTCGACCTTCTTTTGATTTGATGAGGTTCACCTTCACCCGATGTTTCTTTTTGCTTGTTAAGGTTCGCCTTCACCTGACGTTTCTTTCGTTTGTTAAGTTTCGCCTTCACCCGACGTTTCTTTCATTTGTTAAAGTTCACCTTCATCCGGTGTTTCTTTTGGCTTGTTAAGTTCACCTTTTTCCCAATGTTCTTTCTGTTTGTTTAGTTTCTCCTTCACTTGATGGTCTTTTGGCTTATTAAGGTTCATCTTCTCCCGACGTTTCCTTTGTTTGTTAAGTATCGCCTTCACCTGACGTTTCTTTTGTTTGTTAAGGTCCACCTTCACCCGATGTTTCTTTTGGCTTGTTAAGTTCATCTTCTCCCGACATTCTTTCCAATTGATAATTTTTTACTTCACCCAATGATCTTTTCGTTTGATAAGGTTCACCTTCTCCCGACGTTCTTTTGGCTTGTTAAGTTTAGCATTCACCCGACGTTTCTTTTCATGGATAAGGTTCGCCTTCGCCTGACGTTGTTTCCATTTGTTGGTTCACCTTCACCCGGAATTCTTTTGGCTTATTAAGTTTCACCTTCACCCTTCATTCTTTCTGTTTTTTAGGTTTCGTCTTCACCCGACGTTCTTTTGGCTTATTAATTTTCGCCTTCACCCGACGTTCTTTTCGTTATGTTCGCTTTCACCCGACATTCTTTTCTCTTGTTAAGGTTCGCCTTCGCCCAATGTTCTTTTGTTTTATAGGTTTACCTTCACTCGGTGTTCTTATTGCTTGTTAGGTTCGCCTTCAGCAAAGTTTATTTTGGTTTGTTAAGATTCGCCTTCTCCCGACGTTTCCTTTATTTGTTAAGGTCCGCCTTCACTCGGCGATTTTTTGTTTGTTAAAGTTTCTCCTTCGCTCGGAAATATTTTTCATTTTTCAAGTTTTTCCTTCGCCCGGTAATCTTTAGGTTTTTAAGTTTCACCTTCGCCCAACATTCCTTTCATTTGTTAAAGTTTTGCTTTCACCTGACGTTCCTTCTGATTGTTAAGATTCTCCTTCCCCCGACGTTTCTTCCTTTTGCTAAGTTTCGCCTTCACGCGATGATCTTTCCTTTTGTTAAGTTTTCCCTTCACCTGGAGTTTCATTTGTTTGTTAAGTTCTCCTTCACTTAGCATTATTTATGTTTGTAGGCTCGCCTTCTCCCGACATTCCTTTAGAGTTTTAAGGTTCACTTCCACCCGGTGTTTCTTTTCGTTTGTTAAAGTTCACCTTCACCTGGTGTTTCTTTTCATTTGTTGAAGTTAACCTTCACCCGTTGTTTCTTTTGTTTGTTAAGTTTGCCTTCACCCAACGTTCTTTCCGTTTGATAGGCTCTCCTTCGCCCGATATTCCTTTGGAGTGTTAAGGTTTACCTTCGCCCGATGTTTCCTTCATTTGTAAAATTTCTCCTCCACCCGGTATTTCTTTCATTTGTTAAAGTTCACCTTTACTCGATGTTTCTTTTGGTTGTTAAGTTCGTCTTTCACCCAACGTTCTTTGCATTTGTTAAGTTTCGCCTTCACCCGTTGATCTTTTCGCTTGTTAAGGTTCACCTTCGCCCGGCGTTTCCTTCGTTTGTTAAGTTTCTCCTTCACCCGATGTTTATTTCATTTGTTAAGGTTCGCCTTCATCCAGTGTTTATTTTGTCTTGTTAAGTTCGTTGTCGCCCGATGTTCTTTCCATTTGGTAAGTTTCACCTTCACCTGGCTATATTTTCGTTTGTTGAAGTTCGCTTTTGCCTGACGTTCTTTCCCAGTGTTGGTTGTCAGAGTCTGTTGTTAACCAGGTCTCTTGTTGTATGTGTCCAAAATCTTTATCGAACGTGTACATCTGGTCTCTTTTCTTTTGTTATGTTTAACTCTGATCTGAGATGCATTGCTAAGAGGACTTTGTTCCCGAGAACCACTCTTTCCCCAATACAAAAAACCTAAAAGTATAATAATACGTGATAGTCTTCAGAGTGCAAATATTACGGTTCTATTGAGTATTCAATCCTCTTTTACCTTGATTGTTTGAAAGGCATCTGCTAATCTCACCCTTTGGTTAAGGAAGATTGAATAGGGGTAGCTGTTGTACCTCAAAATCTTCCCTGTTCATTTTAACCCTAATTGGCTTATACTTCATCATTACATGCATACATACGTGTCGTCAGGTCTAAACTCATGGAATCGAGGCATTTCTCTATGAAAAGAACTGTGAAGATTGACTATTCCGTTAAGCAGCATTGTAAAGCAGAACTCGAGGTTTTTCGCATTTTTATGCACTCCACGTGTGTTCTAAGCTATTAAATCAACAATCAATTAAGTCATCATCATATCAATATGTTATGCTTTCCAACATGCCCTGAATTGTGCAGAAATCCAGACGTTTCATATGATTTGAGATAGTGTAGAATGAAATTAAGTATGGTGCATTTCGAGCTCATAAATTCACAACTCGAGATCATAAAACTGTTTGGGAATGATTCTTCAAATCATTATAATTGTCTTAAGGTCTTAGCCATTTCATCTGTTCATGTAGGAAGCTAATTTTGTAAAGAAGATTTTCTAAAGTGCAAAATACCTGAAATGCGTTATACAATGGATTTAACGTTTCTCTAGTTTTTGGATGCTTATAAATTTGTAACTTCTGATTGAAAAATCATCTTTGAGTTCTTCTGGAAGCGTTTTAATCGACTTGTTATTTCCTTTAACTCTCGTCTTCGGCTCAGAAGCTAACTCATTGAACAAGATCTCTAAATGCGCGAGTACTCAGAAGCTATACAGTGGAAAATAGTGAAAATAATGTGTTGCACCGTTGTTTTGCATATATTCAAAAATTCATAACTTTTGCTCAGTATATCATTTTCAAGTGGTTCTTTAGGAAAATAATCCGTCTTGATTTTATCTTCGATCCGTATGTTTGGGTCAGGAGCTAATTGTTTGCAGAATGTTTCCAAAAGTGCCAATTACTAGAGAAAATTGCACTCCGAATTGTTTTTCTACCGGACTATTTCTCGATATTGTAAAAATCGTAACTCTCTCGATTTTTATCGTATGGGGACGATTTTTGAAGCATGATATCAAAAAATTTGTAATTTTCAACTTTGCTTCAGGGCCCGAGGTCATTTAAGAGATTTCGATCGTTTAATTAATATACTGATTATTCGATCGAAAAGCATGCCATGCCATTTTATTTATGGATTGATTACACTTCCGATGTGTTTTCTTTTTTATTTTCATGTTATGAGATATATACACTGCTTGTGTTTCTTTGTCTGGATGTGTATCTTATGCAGGTGTATTGTTTATTGTGCTGATGTGTCCGATGCACATGTCAAATGCGATACATTCTGATGCTTATTCTAAGCTTGTGATTTATGACTATTGTGTTGTTGATGCTATCTTGCGCTAAGTTTTCTGGAGTTATTCTGCTTTCTCTTTCTCTCTATGAACTCTTGTTCATTTTATATTGTTTCCAATTCTGGTTTATGTTTCTGCATCATTTACCGTTTTCCTTTCCATGAGAAGTAGGAATAGAGATGCATGACTGGGAGTCCCTGCTTTAGGTGGGCAATTTGTTTAAAGTCCTCAAGTGAGGAGATGTTTATTCTATGAAAGTCCTCGAAATGAGGCGATGTTTTTGTTGGCAAAATACTCCAAAAAGAGAGATTTCTTGTTGTTTGTTTAAAGACCTCAAAAGAGGAATTTTTTCTAAAGTCCTCAAAGTAGGAAATTCCCTTTCCCTTTTAGTTTGTGCTTTCTATCGAGTCAATAAAGTGGAGGAGGGCTTACAATCGGCTCCCACACATTCTAGTATGTATCGTTCTTAGCTCGTGCCTATTCTAGTCCTTTGAGTCGAATAAATTGGAGGAGGGTTTGTAATCAACCCCTACATTTTTTCATTCATTTAGATGATGTTAGCTCGCGTCGCTCGACTTTGATACTCTTAGGTTTTACTCGATGGGGGTGCTCAAGAAAATCAACTGGATAGAGTTCCTTACTCCTACTTTGAGATCCATTGGACTATATTGTTTTCTATTAGCTTGCATCGATGTTCCTTATGGCTTCAGCTCATCTTTGCTTGATTGCGCTTGTGGTAATGCTTCTATTTAAACCTTCACTTGGTGTTATTTCTGTTAGATAGCTTCTCCTTCACCTGACGTTCTTATCGTTTGTTAGGTTCGCATTTGCCTGAAGCTCTTTTCGTTTGGCGAGTTTTCCTTCACCTAGCGTTCTTTTGTTTTGTAGATTCGCCTTCACCCGATGTTCTCCCTTAGGATGCACTCATTTTGCTTCTCATGCGAGTTAGACATTAGGTTTTAATACATGCATGCTAACATAGGTAGAGATTTCCCTTGCAAATTGACCTTAGGATCAATCATTGTATGATAACATTAGGGATAGAGTTAGATAGTCTCCCTTATATGTTTTATTTTCTTTTTCATCCTTAAGACTAAAATCTTTTTCTTGGAAAATGCATAAATCACTCTAACAGTTTCAAATCATTTTTTAAGGTAAAAAACACCAACCAATCCAAACTTCATTTTGCCGCTTGACTTTTCTTTTAAAACCCTTTTCAAGGTAAAAAAACATACAACAAACAAAATCTTTTAAGCCGAACTACGACACTCTGATTCCTTAAAAGGGATACATATGCATTTGGTTCTGGGGCCCAGGCGAGTGAAACTTTGTAAATATTTCCTTCTTTGCGTTTTTCTTTCTTAGCTCGTAAGCTTTAGATTCTAACACACCTTTGATTAGAAAAACAAGAGTGGATTCCATGGGGTACCACAAATGTGAGGGGTGCTAATATCTTCCCCTTGCGTAATCAACTCCCTTACTCGTATCTCTCGGTCGTTTGACTTTGATTTCACCGTTCTTAGGTTTACTCAATGCTTACCTTTCCATTCCCGTGGGATAAAAAACATTGGATGGCGACTTCATTGATTTTCTCTCGATGATTTGTTTGGCCGGTTGTTTCATCGGTCTATAAAAATCTATGTACCATACATGTTAGAGACATTGATAAAAATCAAGCTCATAAGACAATGTAGTACAAGTCAAAACAAAAAGATCAAGACCTAGGTCTTGATCAAATAATAAAAATAGATGGAGGAGAAGAAAATAGAACCAAAATCAAAGTGGATCAAGGTATCATTTTCACATGACCATAAAATGTTCAAAGTCAGAACCAAAATAAAAAATTAAAATTAAAATTTCAATTCAAACAATTAAAAAAACGAATATAAATGGTAAATAATTTGGAATTAATTGATGATATATACAAAGTGTATCAGAACACTAAATAAAAATCCTAAAAAATTACCAAAGGTCAAACACAAGTCAACAAGTGTTGACAAAAAATTTCAAAACTTTTAGAAGTTAGAAACTAATTTTAAAAAATACAAAATTCAGGTAAAATAAACCAAAAATAATAAAAAATAGCAAAGTCAGAAATAAAAATCATACAAGTATACCATAAGTTGTCAAACTATTATTGGATTATTCCACAATTTTTTTCAGAATTGAAAAAAGTAATAAAAACATTTTTAAATGAATTTAAACAAAGTAAAAATTATTTAAAATATCAAACATCAAAATAAAAATCTGGAAAAATATCCATTAAATCATAAATAACTCAAAGTATTTTTTTGTGAAATTTTCATGATTTTTGGATAAAAGAAAAAGGAGTTATGAATTTTTGAAGTTAAAATCACTTTAAAAAGAAAATAAAAAAAGAAATTAAGTCATAGAAAACATGGTGCATTGGATCCATCTTACTTAAACATGCTGGAACATCTGATGGATGCGAGCTAAGGGATCATGGTGGATCAGAGTCAAAACAAACGCATGTGAGCCATAAAAGTTAAGCCAGTAAAAACATTTCAAGTGGCATTGTTTCATTGGTTGAGGATGACACATAGGTATCTTAACCTCCAGACACTTGCAATTAGGGCAAATACAAGATCCTCCAAACTGTAAATTTAGACGATCATAGTGGTATCACTGGACGCGTCTCTTCAAGACGATCTCAACCATATCCTCGCGAAAAAATTATATAAACCACAACTCACTCGATTTGAGAAAAACCAGACAAGTTTATGAATGAAAAGTTGAAAAATAGACCTATCAAATGAATTCATTAATGAAAACTAGTAATGCTATGAGCATCAGAGAACCAAAAGCTACATTGTTGCAAAAAAATTGAGTTGATTTGATTGAGAATTCTACCTGAACGGAGTAGAGGTAAATTGATTTGAACTCTGACTTGGTGAGTTCTATTTGAAGAGCGATTTGGCTTGCTAATGATCTGGTTATATTCAATGAAGTTCAAGGAAGCTAACTAAGTGTATCTTTTGAGTGATTAAGGTGTGAGAATTGAAAAGCGAATTCAAGCTTAAGAGTTTAAATGGGATCTTAGAAGAGGTGATTTCGCTATCAAAAGCTTGTCAAATTAAAAGGGGAAGTTCCCTATTTATAGGAGGAATGAAATAGAATGCTGAGAGAGGGTGAATGATAATAATTGGATTGAAATCGTGTGCACCCGATCATGACAAAAGTGTGACTTCATGTGCACTCAAAAATCACTCAAATGAGGCGTTTTAGATGTTAATTTCCTTATGGAAACTTTTTAATCATGTTTATAAACACAAATGCGTGCTTAAGTGAGCTGTAATTTAAGTTATGTTGATTTTTAAAACTAAACCAAACTCAAAATTTGATTTCATGGTGCCATCTTCAAATGACCACAACTCAAAATGTAGGAAGTTTTTTGGCATGATTCTTTTTGATTTGGATATTCAATGTTACAAGCTATCCAATGTTCTAAAAAGTTTCTATTTAGTAACCTGAGCATAAAGTTATGGTCTCTTGAAGTTAGCTGAAAACAAGCCTTAGGGACTTCTAAAAAATTCAAGTCCTTAAGAGTCAAAACATGACCTATAATGTCTCCTTTAATTCCATTACCTTTCAAGCATTTTTAGGTCTTTCACCTTGAATTACACTTGCAGGAAACATCCTCAAGATTATGTGAGAAAAACAATGAGCTTCAAATGATTAAAGTTGACGAAGTTATGATCCTTGAAAGTTGGCAAAATGTACTTGAAGATTTCATAGATGACCTATAATCTTTTCAAAACTTACATGACCTTCCACTCAAAATTGGCCTTAGGTCCTTGAAGAGAAATTAAATAAGACTCTTTGAAGACAAATGTGGCTTTGAAATCACCTCAAAATCACAAAAGTTGAGCATGTTATGATATTGGGAATTTAGGTCAAGAATTTCACTGATTCTCCAAGCATAATTGGCTCTTGTCATGTAAAGATAAATTATTGAGGATGATGAGAAGAGTCCATATAAAAACTAACCACTTCAAAATATTGAAAATGTAGAGAGGTATGCACTTGTGACCATAGAATCAAGAACTTGCCAAATTAGGTCAAACAACTTGAATCAACTTTGAATCTCTTGAACTTTTCTTGGAAACTAAGGCATGATGAAGCATATAGGACATTGAAATGATATTATATTTAAGAACACTTAATTACGACGCTCAAATCTTGATGAAACTTGTTGAAGAAGGCATGGAAATAAATACATGAACCTATGAAGTTTCTTTATGAATAAAATCACTAACTTTGAGATAAACTTGACCACATGAAGTTGAGAGGGTTCTCAAGCCATAGAACTCTGATTCTAGAAGCATAGCTTTGAAGTTCAAGTCCTTGAGGTTCAATGAATAACCAGTTGACTGAGGATCAATCTTCAAAAATCCTAGCTTAGGAGGTGAGATAGATGCACTTGGCTCAACACCTACAATGTACAAGGCATAAAAGAAAACAAATACATCTTTTTGGATTTTGTTAGAGATTAAGTAAAAATAAAACATGTATGTACAAGTGTTATACCCCAAATTTTGTCCCTAAGATTCCTGTATCATTTCATATCAACCCAATCATATCAAGATCACACTAGGGTTTGGTTCTTCTCCCTATATTTAAGTTTTCTCATGAGGGATCACCAAGCACTTTGATTTTCATATTATGGTCATATTTGTTTTGTGTTGATTAACTTTTAACTAAAAAATACAATTAATGTTTGCTCTAAATAATGATACCATAGGTGAGGGCATAACACACTTCATCAGGTTAATTCATAGGTTCATGGGTTTATTTTCATGCCTTCTTCAACAAAGCTTCATTAAAATTTAAGCTTCATCATTGAGAGTGCTTTAAATAAATGTCATGACAATGTCTACTATGATTTATCATGCTTCAATTGCCAAAGGAAGTCAAAAGATGTAAGATTTGATTAAAGAAGTTTGACCTAATTGGACAAGTTCTAGATTCTTTGATTACAAGTGCATAGCTCCCTCAATTCCAAACATTTTTAAGTGGTTATTTCTACTATAGGTTCTTATTATCATCCACAACAACATCTCTTTACATAGCAAAAGTATTTCTACAAGAAAGATTGTCAAAATTGAAAGGGGTTCCCAAGCCATTTTGATGCTCTAGAAGTTAGGGTTTTGAACTTCTAAGGACTATATCTTGTCCATCTTTTGATATTTTTGAGTGATTCCACAAACATGCTTCTCCTTAAAGGTTTATCAGCAAATCACTTCAAAAGTTTCAAGCAAATTTTGTGTGAAAGATCACTAATGATTGAGAAATATTACAAGTCTTCTAGATAGGCCATAAAATTCCCTTATGTGACTTCAAAAAGTCATAAATTGATCAATTTTTATCTCCTTGACCTCATTAGTTTCCCACAATGATCTTAAGAGTGTTAACTTTAACTCTTCTTTTATGTGGAAAACTTGAAAATGGTTAGAAGATGCCTTAAAAGCTCAAAAGATAATAGGTCACTTTATGGTCTTTCATCAAATTCAAAGGATCATATCTTGTCCAATATTTGGAATTTTTGAGTGGAACAAGTATCACAATACTCTTTAAGTAGTCCACTTCAAGCTAGAATCATCGATCAAAGAAAATTTTTGGGATAAGACCTTGTTTGGAGTCAAAACATTTTGGGTCATTTTTGAAGAAAAACAGAATTTTTCCAAGTATAAAAGTCAACACCTTTTTCTGATTTTGACAAGCACAACTTTTAGCTCAAGCATCCAAATGATCCCTTTCTTGGCACATTATAAAAAATGTTTCCTAATATTTCTAATTCATCAAGAATCAGGTCCTAAGGTTCCCTAAATCATGCACCCCATGAGTTCAAAGTCAGTTAGTTAAAATGTAATTTTCCTTCCAAGTCAGAATTTGAAATCCATATTTTTCCTTCTAAACATAAAGTTTTCACACTTTTTTTCTTCTAATCATGTTTAGCAACTTTCCAAAGCATTTAGCATCATGAAACACAGGTTTCGGCTGAGTTTTGATGCTAAGAAAGTCACACATTGCTCATGTTTCAGATTCATACGAATTCACTCAATTACTCTCCCATTTGCACGCTTAAGCATTGCCTCATCCTCTCCTATAAATAAGATGAACATTCCACCTATTTCCAGAAGCTTTTGGTAGCCAATTGAAACCTGCCAAGATCTCATTTGAACTCTTAAGGCTTGAATTCTTTTTCTCATTTCCACTCTCCAAATCACTAAAAGCTCCATTCAATTAGCTCCATTGAACTTCTCTGAAGCTAACCATACTCTTACTTTCAAGAACCGTGACCTATTTTGAGCTATAAAAGTACAGTTTTAGTGAAAAAAATTTCTACTTCGTTCAGGTAAATTTCCTAGTCAAATCAATCCAAATAAAAGACTAATCTACTCTTCTCATCGTTATGATTCTCATGCTTCTTATAATTTGTGATTTCATTAAGATTTGAGTGAGATATTCCCGAACTTCGTGCTCGCTATTATTTCTGCTTTTTTCAAATCAAGCCTTGCTCAGTTTATATAAATTTCGCATGAGGGTCCCATTAGAATCGTCTTGAAGAGACGAATCTAATAGTACCGGTTTGGTTGGCTAATTTTACAGTTTGTGGAACTCCAATCTAGGGCGTTTGGAGGTTGAAGACGACCTACGTTTCATGCTTCAACCAATGATGGCGTGACATGTAATTTTTTGGAATCCTATCCAGTGTGTTTGCTTTATCTTACGCGTGTTTTGAGATCCCTTTGATCTGATTACTTCCATTAGTCAAACTCCATCCAACGCGCCAGATTTTTAGTTGTTTTTAACTACTAAAAAGTGATTCAGTGTAATTTTCAAAGTTGACCATGATATGCACATCGTGCCTGGTCCTTTGGATCTGTTTACTGGTGCGTTTTGACTTTCATCCAATGGTCCACATTTTTTTAAACCTTATTTTATTTTCTGTTTTTTACATCAAACTTCAAAAAATCATAGAAAATTTATTTTTGACCAAAAAATTATGAAAATATTCACAAAAATATTTTGAAATATTCACAAAAATATTTTGAAATATTCACTTTCTGATTTTTATTTTTTCATGATTTTGTTTTCAGATTTGATATTTTTTATGATTTTTCCTTTGTTTTGACTTGTTTCTAATTGTTTAAAAATACTTTTTGGTATTTTCAAATTCTATAAAATTTCATTAAAAAAATTCTTTATTTTTGACTTTCTGGAGTTTTTTTTAGAATTTTATTCTGACTTTTTATATTTCTTATCATTTTTACTTGCTTAAGTGATTTTAAATAATTCTAAAAAATACTTTTCTGTTTTAAAAAAAATTGCTTAAAAATTTTGTAAACATAATTGACATCACTTCTGAATTTTCTATGGTCTCTTTTATTTTTTCTTTGATGTTTTGAATATAGTTTGCTATTTTTCCTTTTTTTTTTTTTAAACAATTTAAAAATAATTTTTCTCATTTTATTTTGTTTATTAAATGCAATGTTATTTTTATATATATTTTGTTTGATCTTGAACCATGGGATTTTAATCATGGGCTTCATTAACATCATTGGATCTTGGGTGTTGAGTTTAACTCCACCAAAATAGATGAATGATTTTAATGATAGCTTGATAAAAAAATTTGGTTCAAATGTGGAATTCAATTCTTATCCCCTTCATCTTCATCTTATCCCTTTCTGACTTGTACTACATGTTTTTGAGAATGATCTATATATCATTCCTCTAAACATATGGTATATAGATTGCTATTGATCGGCCTCAAAATAGGTGTGACTTCTACATAAATCCACTTACGATTTCTTAACATAGCGCTAAATTTTATCACGATTCGAGAAGTTATCATTTGTGTCCCAAACCCATGTTTGTAAGCCCAGGTATGTTTAATTTGAACCATCATAAATTTTGGTCTAAGTGAATCATTTAAACATTGTTTATCATTTGTTGTTGCCCCGAGAATTTGAAATGAATGATATACTTGACAAAGAGCAAGTGAAACTTGTTGTTAAGAAGCTTTGATTTTATCAATCTTCTAATGATTTTTCAAATGCAAGTTTCAATATGGTCATTCAACTAACCTCTAATTCCTAACTCATTAACAATTGGATTTTATTATGTATCTTTTTACTTATGGCCTTTATCTTATGTCTTTATTTTTATGCACCGTTTACTTTAGCATTTACATTTCATGTTATTTTCATCTTTGCTCACTTGAGCATTTATCTTTATGTTTATTTTTAGTTTTTCTCACTTAAGCCTTTAATTTTATTTTTGAAGATACTTAATAATCAACTTGAATAATAAAAAACTTTAAGATCATATGGAATATTTGGTTACTATCCTTGGCATTGTGGAGTTATGGGCCTCTTGGACCTAGGATTAGAAACATTGACTACTCTTGAGACCTTGTGACTTCTGTTGTTATTTTGTATGGAGTTCTTGGGGTTTACCCCAAGATATTGGGTTGATTTTTTTTTTGTGCAGGTTATTCTGATTATATGTTTTGTCTATGATTTGGAATTCATATGTATACAGCCGTTACTCTGCCCAATTTTTGTGAAGACTTAATGCATTTGAAGTTTGGTATTCTTAATAGGTTTAATATCTTTGCTTGTTTGGTTTAATTCCAAAGGATGGGAATTCTATATTTACTCATTATGTCTAGTTTTGACTTCTTGTTGGTTAGCCGGTTATTTTCTCTAGCTTTTACCTTATGCTTTAGGATAGTCCCTTAATATCCTCCCATTTTCTTTAATTTCAAAAATCATCTCCCTCCTTTTCAAAACTATTCTTGTTTTCTAAACTTGAACCGCTTTCATAATAAACTTGGACTCAGGTCCATGCATTTTCAAAAAAACATTTTCTTAATCAAACTTTAAAAAACATAATCATACTTTAACATTTTGGTGAGAAGACTAAAAGTCAATCAATCTCATTCAAGCCATTTTTCCATTTTGGATTTTTTACTTAAACTTTTCTCAAAAGATTAGACTCTTGTCAATCCTTGTAGTGATGCGAGCTACTATACTTCTACAATATATAGTAAAGTATGATATTTTCCACTTGGGTGTTGAGTGAGGCTTTGTTGATTTTAAAATTCAAGTTATATCATCAACTTTGAGATGACGCAAATTCTCCTTTATCATAATAGTGGATAGTAAGTATGTTTTCCACTCAGATACGACAATGATGTCTCGTCTTAAAATTAACCAACACATTTGTGTTATAAAAATTTTAAAGGTGAACTATGAGTACCCTGATCCCCTATTGCACGAAAGGTGGTATGTAGGCACTAAAGGTTCGCAACTGTGGCGGGTGCAAAAATTATAAAAAATATATTTCTCTTCTCACCTCCCCATCTATTTTTATATACAACACTTATATCCAAAATACACAAATTTTCAAAGAGGTTCTTGCGGAGTACTGTAGATGTTTAGGGTTCTAATACCTTCCCTTTACATAACTAACCCCCGTACCTAGATTTTCTCCCCCTCTTTTTGGGTTCTTCGCTCTTTTCCCATTCCTTTGGAAACAATCAAGCGTGGTGGCAATTTTTATTTGATCTGTACGAGTCAAGTCAATCCAATGGCTTAGTCTCAACATTTCTACCGCTACATACAAGATACAAAATTAGGGTGATTGGTTATCCCTCAATCACAAATTTAAAGAAGAGAGATCAAAGGGTGAGACGTAACCCAAATATTTTGATCTTGATGCATTGTAAAGATACAAGATAATGATGAAGGATTTTAGGAGAAAAAATTGGGTATAACACATAACTGTTATCACTTAATTGACTTATGGATAACAAATTATGCATTAGACCCTCAACATAAACAACATTAGATAAAGAAGGAAGAGATCCATTACCAACTATTCCAGATCCTTTTATTCTTCCTTTTTGGTCTCCTCCAAAGACAACATACCCAACATCATTAAGTTCTAGGTTTTGAAACATATGTTTTCTTCCCTTCAAGTGACGTGAGCATCCAGAGTCCAGGTACCATGACTGGTGTTTTAATTATGTTGCATAAGATATCTACAACATACACTATTTTATCTTTTGGTCCCCTTAATCTTTTGGGTCCTTTAGAATTATTTTTCCCAGAGTTTCTAATAAACTTAGATTTTTGTGCAACATTAATTTTCTGTGTCTGTGCAGAAGTGTAAAAATAAGAAAAAGGATATTCAGGTTTGTGTTCTTCATTATCTTCATCATAAACATAACCAATTCCTCTTTTCCCATTATGACTAACCCCATAGATCATGGAAGGCATCTTTCTTCTATCTAAACGGTTGTTCAAGAATTTTTGAAATGCCTTACAATATTTGTTTAAGGAGGTTTTAGACAATGGAGAAGCTTTAGAAAGAGTTTCTTCAAGTTTCAAACATTTTTTGTTCAGAAAAGGATTTTCTTTTGCTAAAATAAAATTTTCTCCTTTTTGTTCATAAACTTATTTGTCTAGCTTAGCTTATTCTTCAATTTCATATTCATGAACTTTTTGAAGGTTCTTGAATTTTCGTTGAAGTTTTTGATACCTGCTCAGAGATTCTGACAAACATAATTCTAAATGAGCATGAGAAAGTTCAAAATACCTCTTCAGAGTCAGACTCAGTTTTTTTGGTGTTTCTTTCTGATGTAGTAACCATGAATTCTATGTTGGCATGCTCTTCTTTAGATTTTGATTCTTCAGAGTCTAATTCATCCCATGTTGCCAAAAGAAATTTCTTCTTGCCATTTGAACTAATTTTCTTGAAGCTTTCTTTTTTTGTTATTTCTTTCTTGAGCATTGGACATTCATTTTTGTAGTGTCCTGGCTCCTTGCACTGTTACATGTTACTTCCTTGCTCGCTCTTCCTCTTGTAGATGTTTCTAGACGACGGCTCATGTTTCAAGATCCTCTGGTGTTGTTTTTTCTTTTCTTTCAAAGTTTCTTGAATCTTCTTGATAAAAGGGAAAATTCATCTTCGTCATCAGAAACTACATCATCAAAATCTTCTACTTCTTCAACTTGGAAGGCTTTGCACTTTTCTGACTTGGGTATTTCTGATCTTGATCTTAAAGTAACATATTTGCCTCTTTTTTGGGGCTCATCTTCTTATAACTCTTAATATAACTAATTAACTCTTCAAGAGTTATGTTTTTCAGATCATTATCCATCTTCAACGCGGTAACCATTGGTCTCGATTTTATGGGAAGACTTCTGATGATTTTCTTGACATGATAAATTGTGGAGTAACCTTTGCCCGTAACTTTAAGTCCTGCTACTATGGTTTGAAACCTTGAGAACATATTCTCAACAATTTATTCTTCTTCTTCCATTTTGAAAGCCTCATATTTCTGAAATAAGGCCAGAGCCTTAGTTTCCGTAACTAGAGTATTGCCTTCATGTGTCATTCTTAGCGAATCCATAATATCATTTGATGTTTCTCTATTAGTAATCTTTTCATATTCATTGTAAGAAATTGCATTGAGAATAATAGTTCTGGATTTGTGGTTATTCTTGAGATCACGCTTTTGTGCATCATTCATTATGTTTCTAGGAATGGGAATACCATTAGCACTAACAGGTGCTTCATAGCCATTTGTAACAATATCAAAAATATCTATGTCATATCCTAGAAAGAAACTTTCTAGTCTATCAATCCAGTAGTCAAATTTCTCTCCATCAAAAACATGAGGTTTAGCATAGTAACCATCTCTTTCATTTGTATGAGCAACAACCATAGAAGTTTTTCTCACACTAGATCTCTCTACACGGTTAAGTGTTTGATTGAACAATCAATAACAGAGACAGATCTCTGATACCAATTAAAGGTTGAGAAAAACACAAGAAATAGGGGTTTCAATTGAGTTTTCAAAAACATTTTCTTTAGAAATACTTCTCACAAGCAATCAATGATAGGCAAGCTATGAAAGAAAAATGATGCAATCAGTTTATACAAGTTCACCTTAAATAAGGCTACTCTTGTCCACTCGCCAAGGTGATTTTGTCTTCAAAAAGGACTTAATCTACTAATCTTGAAATATTACAAACAACTTCTAAGAGTTTAGAAAAACACATTAGCCCCTTTCAAGTATATAGACTACAACTTAGTCACTTGAGGAAACAAATCTAGAAAGATTTATAATCAAACAATTTTTACTAAGGTGCTTCTAAAAATTAGATATAACACTATAATGAAGAAGAAATGTTTACACACAAATATGAGCAACAACTCTTGTGTATACAACAAAGATAATAAAACACAAATTTAGCGGGTGGAGTGGATTAACTTCGTTAACAGTGAACCAAGATAAAAATAATTGTGTTATTTTATTTTTATTCTTCTGTTAAGAGTTGGTGAAGCATCTAATTATACTTTGAGGCTTGATTTTTTTTGCTTCTAGCATGTATCAAAAGTATCTAAGGTCAAAATCTTCTTGGTAGAATGCTTCTGTCCTTTGGAAACTAGAGAGTTTACTTCATTAATGAGTTGTCAAGATAGTGAAAGGTTGGTGATTCAAAATAAGATAACTTTCATTTATGAAGCACGCCTAGCACTTGATGTGACACATTAGCAGAAGAGATCATATTAGGATTAGGTAAGAAAAGTTTACACTTTACCCCTTCTCAGAAGTTTTACACTCTTCAATTTTTTTAATCATTCCAAAAAACTCTATTTAAAACCCACTCACTCCCACTTCACAAACTTTAGCTACCACTATCCCACACTTTATCTCTTTTAATCCTAGTTATTTGAAACCTTAAAAACATTTTGGTTCTTTCTCGTGGTTCAACAATAGTGTCGCACCGCGAAAAAACCCAGAATCGCCATCAAACTTTATTAATCCCAACAGGAAGGGGAAACATCGAGAAATCCCCAAAAGGAAGGATAAGATGGTCTCGCAACCAAAATATGGGCTTAGAAGTCAGTTATGAAATGGGAAGCTATGAACTCCCCTCAAATTCGTTGTACTCAATGGGATCCACTTTGTTTGTTTTTAGGCGTGTGTATATCTAAAGCTATAACTTGCTAAGAAATGCATGAATGATTTGATTAAGGTAAAAAGAAAAGGTTTTTATTATTGAGTTCATCCAGGTTTAGCAACCCAGTGCCTACGTATCCAAAAGGTAATCATAACTTTCTAGTTCTTCTCGAAAAAAGTTTGTTTGTTAGGTGTTTTTTATTGACAATGTTAACATTCACACTCTAGAAATAGGCATATCTTGTATTGCGGTAGAACAGAAATAACATGCCCTTTTTGAAACAGTTAAAGAGAAAAGCCAAAAGGAAAAAAGGTTTGAATTTTTTGAAGTGTTTTGTTATGAGATTTATCAAATGGTCCCTCAGAGCTGGGGGTATTTGAATATATTCTCCTTTAGTTTTGAAATTGTTTGAGATATGTATTATACTAAAGTCTATGAAATGAGGGCGAATACTTCGTACAAATGAGTCAAGTGTCCCACGTATAAAATACTCTAAAAAGAGGTAAGGAAGGCTCCCGCTTATCTTTCCTCATTTTCTTAAGGCTCATGGCATATTATATGTATTGTATTTATTAGGTGTTTTTGTATTTGATAAGAAATGGGATTTTTTTCAGAAAAGAAAATTTATGCATTGCAAAAGAAAGCAAAAGCAAAGGGAAAATTAAGCTCTAATGTTATCATGCATTGATGGCCCTAATGTCGAACCATAACTCAATTTAATCAAGAATTTAATTTGATAAAATTGAATTAGAGTAAGCATAAGTGATCATATGAAAAATCAAGGCAACCACACAAGCATCAAGAAATTCCAATCATCAATCACATAGAAAAATCATCACAAGTTTCATCAAGAGCAAGCATCAAGATCATGGCACAATTTTGAATTAAAGCAAAACAAAAATGAAGAAAATAAAATCACAAAGTTAATTAAATTCTAAAACTAGACTCCAAACTTAATCTTCTCCAATCAGTCACCATTATGCCGACACGCCATGTGGCGGCAGAGACAGTGGTTTCAAGTCCAAAAACTCCCAGCGATTACATCTCTAGATTTTTTTCAAACGGTGAATCAAAAAATGCTACTCCCTTCCTCCTATTCTTCCTTAAACACAAACAATTCACAGAAACACCATCAAACCCTAGCTATTCCAATTTTAAATTAAATTGCACATGTTGAGAGTTGCATCTTCAAACATTAGGGATATTACTCAACAATCAGAGGTGCACACATAGGTAACAAATTTGATGTGAAATGACGATGAAAAGATATAGTTAGTAGATGGGAAAACTATACCTATTAAATTGTGTTTGATGCCTCTTTTATGATGGAGATAAGATCAGAAAACAATTGACTAAGCTCCTATTAAGTTCCAAGTATGTGACTGTATCTTCAATTTCACTTGAATCACGCTATAGATCTCAGACCAACTCCATGTGCTTCTTGAGAAAATTTATTTGAATAGAGAGAGTGGAGAGTGACAGAAGCTTGCAATTTCATACATTAGATCCTTAGTGATTGATAAATGAAGATTTTAATGAAATATTGCAGAGAAAACCAAAGTAAAATGGATTTCAAAGTGTGTGTGTGTGTGTGTGTGTGTGTGTGTGAGAGAGAGAGAGAGAGAGAGAGAGAGAGAGAGATGAGACAATTTTGAGAGTGATTTGTGAAAAATGTGGAACTGAATGAGAAATTTAGAGGGAAATTCTTATATAGACGTTAGGTTTAAAGTGTTCTCAGGTTTGGAATAAGGCTTGGGTGGTCAATTAGTTTGGAGTTAGTTATTCCTTTCCAAGGAGTTTGTTAGAATAGAGTTTGAACTAAAATGATGTAGGCTCGGATCAACATGCTTCAGGTTTAGTTTTAGGCTTGGAGCAAGTTGGTAGGATTGACATTTAGGTGGAGAATGATGATTTGTTAATGAGAAGCTTGTGGGACACGATTTCCCTTCATTTTTAATTTTCTATTTTAGAATTTATCATGGAGTGATTAGATGAAACATGTGTAGGTTCTTGTGTAATGCAGGGCTTCTTGAGTGAATATTTCCAAATAATGAATCATAGTCAATTTTCACTTCTTAAAGAACCCTAAATTCAATTCTCAAATCCAATCCACAATCAACTTGTATGACAAGCAAAATTAGTTAAGAAACTATTGATGCCTTAAACACAATGAATCCTGAACTTCATTTTTTTCCACAACTCCTATACTACACCTTAATCTTCAAAGACATCTTGACTTGGTGAGCAACATAATAGCATTACCTTGAAGAATCATTGAAAATTAATTACAAGGCTTGAAATATAAAAAAAAAAGCATGATCACCAAGACGTTCTTGTCATGAAACTCTAAGCAAATGTACTTCACTTGATGAATATTAACAAGCTTAAATATGATGAGATGTAAACCCTAATCCACTTGTACTTGAGGGTTGATGAAGAAGCTTGATGAACCTCGATAAGTAAGATGCTTATGACAAATAGAAATCTAAAACTCTAGCTTCAAACCGTAATTGATGAAAAAACCAATTGAATCAGCCTTGAATGAAGTAGAAGAGCCTCAAACCAATAAAAACCTAATTTCCCAAGATCTTTGATCCAATTCCAATATTATGGATGCATGATGTGTTCTATATAAAATGACCTAATGGAAGGTATGTGTATGAAGATAATGAGATGCAAAAGCCAGATGATTTGATTGAAGGGTAGGAAAAGTTTGGGGTATGATAGCTACCCATATTTAATTATCTTAAAACTGAAGGTGAGATTGGCGCCGTCCTTTCGAACATTCAAGGTATAAGAAGGTTACATATCAAGACCTGAAATTTGTCCTTAAGAAATGGTGAGAGTGTTTATGATATCTGCAGGGGAAAGAAAATTATTTTTTCTAGTTAAAAGGTTTGTGGTGATTAGCCATGGTTGAAAGGTGCTAACTTGTAACGTGGTAATGGTGGAAATACAATATGTTTTTGTAGCTAGGTAGGATTGGTTAACACGAATGAGTTTCAGGGATTGGTACAAAAGAGTATTTGAGAAAAATTAACACGAACAAGCGTTGAAAGCAAGGGTAACACAGATGAGTGTTGGAAAGATCAACACAAACGAGTATTGAAGAAAGACTAACACATACGAGTGTTGAAAGATAAACACGGTCGAGTGTTGAAAGATAAACACGGTTGAGTGTTGAAAGATAAACACATACAAGTGTTGAAGAAAGACTAACACGGATGAGTATTTAAAGGTGGTGAATTTGATGAGGATTAAAGAGAGGATTAACATGTACGAGTGTTACGATCAATACTGACAAGTATCGAAAGAAGATACAAACAGGCATACAGGAAAAGATTTACACATATGAGTGTTTAAAATTAATACGAATGAGTATCGAAAGATAATACTTTACGATTATCAAATAAAGGTAGACACAAACGAGTGATTGAATTAAAGATCGGCATAGATGAGTATCAAAATAAGATACTTTACGGGTGTCGAATAAAGGTTGACATGGACGAGTGTTTGAATAAAGATTGACACGGATGAGTATTAAAATATGATACTTTACGGGTATTAAATAAAGGTTGACACAGACGATTGTTTAAAAAAGATCGACACGAATGAGTATCAAAAGATAATACTTTACAGGTATCAAAGAAAAGTTAACATGTACGAGTGTATGAATCAAAGATCGACACATATGAGTATCAAAAATATGATACTTTATAGGTATCAAAGAAAGGTAGACACAGGCGAGTGTATGAATTGAGGATCGACACAGATGAGCATCAAAAGATGGTACTTTACGTGGTATCAAAGAAAAGGATTAACATGGACGAATGTTCAAATTAAAGATCGACACAGACAAGTATCGTAAGATGATACTCTATGGGTATTAAAGAAAGACAGACACAGACAAGTGTATGAATTAAAGATTTTCACAGACGAGTATCAAAAGATGATTCTTTACGGGTATCAAAGAAAGACAGTCACAGACGAGTGTATGAATTAGATCGACACAGGCGAGTATCGAAAGATGATTCTTTAAGGGTATCAAGAAAATATAGATATGAATGAGTGTTTGAATTATAGATCGACATGGACGAGTATCGAAAGATGATACTTTATGGGTATCAAGGAAAGATAGACATGGATGACTGTTTGAATTAAAGATCGACACAGAAGAGTATCGAAAGATGATACTTTACAGGTATCAAGGAAAGATGGACACTGATGAGTGTTTGAATTAAAGATCGAAATGGACGAGTATTGAAAGATGTTACTTTACAGGTAACAAAGAAAGATAGACACGGGAGAGTTTTTGGAAGGATAAAGGTTGACGCATATGAGGGGTTAGAGGTAATTTGTTATCTGGTGTGACACAGACAAGTGTGGTAGATGACTTGTTTTCTTGTATGACATGAACGGGTATGGGGGAGTAAGTCTTTTGGAACAAAGTGTGTCAAGAAATTATTGGGAATATCAGCTAGAGACTTGTAGGGATAAAATTATCTTTGGGGATGTACCATTGTCTCTATTAAGGATTGGTTTGTCTTTTTCGTGCAAGGTACCAAATGTGACTTATGCATCACATGTATGTTTGAGTTTTATGGTGCAAGGATTTGTTTCAATGGATAAGCTACGCATTTTGAGATGTAATATAATGAAATGAAGACTACTATATGCAAAGTGTTAAATGATTAGGCTCTGTTAGGGATTTTGTGGGGAATGGAATATGCTTATTGGGGCCCATTTCCTTTTTTCTTAAGATGCTAATACGAATTGTTGCTTGAAAGCTCATAATACCAAAAATCATAGGGTTCATGAATCTTTGACGAAGTTGGTCTTCAAATGAAGGTTGGTTTGTAGTCTTTCTAGGAAGAAGTGATTGGTTTGAATTTCCTAACATCCTATACTACTTGGTGATTATGAGAATGACATGGATCTCTTTGAGTGCTCAAAGTTTGCTTCATTGATAGGGAGTTGCATGTTGAACAGTTGCATGTTGAACTTCCATGACACTTTTAGCTTGATCTCTTTGATAGCTGTGTCGCACGACATAATTTGCTCGACCAGCTTAGCGAGTATGGATGAGTAACGCCCTTCTATATGGATCTATGAAATAATTTTGCCTTGAATATAATATAAGAACATTCATGCCACAAATACAATATGAGGTGGTCTGCCCCCAATGTCTTGGGCCACGAAGTAGACTGTCCCTTATTTAATAGATTCTAGGAGAGATTTGTTGAATCTCGACGTGATTGCCCCATATTGGTTATAACTGGAATATATATAGCGACGTGATTACCCTAGGTTGACTGCAGCTTAAAGATATTTATCGACGTGATTTCCCCAGATTGAGTTAAACTTTGAATGGATTCCCCTTTCTTGATGGAGTCTTTATGCATTTTTCCCCTTAGAGCTCCCATTATTTGAAGTAACTGACTCCTAGAGGTGATCAAGTTTTCTATTGTTGTTGATCATTTGATCTTCCTTTATGTCAAATGCTTATTCACAAGTAAAATATGTTTGTGATAAGGATGATAATCCTAATGTAATACTTACACTAGCTTCGAGATTAAAGTTTTTAATTGAAAATATGTTGTAACATTCAGTGCTCGAATTACTGATCATATCTATATTAACACAAAAGATAAGCATATTTTTAGGAGTTAATATTACGCAATTTGGCTGTAGTATGATTTCGAAATAAAGCTTGCTTCAATTAGGTCTTTTATGGTTTGTAACATGGCCTGGTTCACAGTTTCATAAAAAAGGATTTAAAGCTCAAAGTCTAACCTAACCCACTCATTCGCCTTGATGTTCTCCAGTTTTACGTTCAGCTAACTTGGCACGAGTGTTCCCCTTTCAAAAGGGTTTCAAACCAATGAGGTTTTTGGAATGGCAGTCAACCACCTTTTGTTTTTGTGTTTGTGGTCACACGAATTTGTTCTTGATGAGAATTTTTGTGATCCCTTGTTTTCTCTTTTTGTTTTTTGTTCTTTTCATTTCCCTAATTTTTGCCTGGACTAATTCTTTGGAATTGGTAGTCCAGTGGGATGCCTTAATTTTTTCCTAAGTCACTTGTTTTCAAGTTTTCGAGTTAGCAGACTTTCTTTCTTTTTTTTTTGTTTCAATTTTGCATTTCTTTTTTTTTTCTAAACAAATCATGTGACATTGGTTTGTTTTGACTTGCTAAAAAGGTTTTGACTTCCTTATTCCTTGGTTGATGAGGGATAACCATTGTGATTTTTTAGTTTTCGACCTCTTGATGTGTGAGGGGTGATATGTGGTTGATATTCATATGGGACACTCCTTTTTCTTTGGAAATTTGAATGCTCGGGAAACTTAATTAAAGACTACCATGCCCCTGGTTAAGATTAAGGGTATTTTCGTGTAGAATGGAAACTCCTATGTCAAGGCTCAAAGGGGTTGACGGAGGATTATCTTCCTTACATATCCAATGTTTAAGTATTTGAAATAATGGCTTACATCGTCAGCAGGGTTTTTTTCAAAAGTATATGATCGATGATTTTTGTGTATTTTGTTTTCATCATTCTCCTTATGATTTTTTTGCTTAAACAGGAATTTGATATCGATAAATAGAAATAAATGAGTGAACATGAATGGATTGATTCAAAGCCAACATATGCAGTGCATTATTATTATCATTAAAAAGCAAAAGAGTTTTTACATGCGAGTAGTATTCAACAAATAAGAAAGGTTTCAAATGAAAATTCAAGAATGATCTAATGATTTCCAATGCTTAGGAGACTCTCTCAGGCGTGACTTATTTCTTTAGGGGATTATTTTTTGCATTTTCATACAGAGGAGGAGTAGGAGTTTGAGTCACAACCGGATAAGTTGGAACCTAAATCATCAAAGAAGTAGTCGGAGCTTGAATCATCAACAGAGTATCTGAAGCATGAATCGTCAATGAAGTACCCTGAGTCACTCGAACATTCTTAGGACAATAGGGAATTTCTAGAATATTAACAACTTCCTTGTAATATACCTTTTCCACCTAGAGTACACTTTCATCTATTAGTTGTTGGATGACATTCTTTAGCTTAACACAATCCTAGGTGTTAGATCCATGGTTTTATGATTGGCATGAATTTTGCTAAAAAATGGTTCATATTTGATGGTGAGAAATATGTCATGACATCATGACCAACTGTCATGGCAGGTTCTACTGTCATGAATATCTGATAGATGTTGAGCTAGATGTTTTGACATCTTAGCCAACTGTATAACATGTGCTACTATTATTTTTCTTGACAAATTTAATTTGATTTTGTGAGATCCTCTTGGATATATCTCACTTATTTTAAAAGGTAAATAAGTTTTTATTAGGAACAATGCATATTTGATTTGGTTTCATAAAAAGCATCTTTGATACTTTTTAGGAAACTTTGAAGATTGGTTCCTATTTTTGTGGAAGATCTCGTAGCTGATTTAAAATTAGAAGATTGGATTTGATTGAAGATTCTAAAATAAGCAAGCATTCACATCAAAAAAAAGCATGGTTTCATAATATAAGGGTTTAGGGTTTTGAGAGTACTTCAGGTTCTTTGTTTATTTTTGTGTGTCACCCATGTATCTTTTGATACATTAAGGTAGACTGATTGTTCATTGTTACTTGCCCATCACTCATGATATTTTAAGCAAATAGTTGATTGTGTGTCAAGTTATTGTTCTCAGTTAAAAGATTTTAAGCAAAAATGAGTATTGTAATTGGAAGTGTGTTTTTCTATTTTTGTTACTATCACTGAGGTGACTGTGGAAAGCGAGAGGGGGGTCTCATATCTAGAAGGTTTCTAGGAAGAAGTAGCACAAGGTAGTGATTAGGTTATAAGTTGTAAGCTAGGGTTGTTTAGCTTTAAACTAATACTATCATAGTGTATTTCCTTTCTGGCTTGGATGCCCCTAGAATAGGGGATGTTGCACTGAACTAGGTGAACAATTGACTGTGTTGTTTTACCTTATGTACTTTAATTCTGCATAATTTACTGTTGGATAAAATTTTTTTTTCAGTAGATGATATCTTAACATCTATCTTGATATTGTGTTTTGGTGTTGGGACATCGATTTTGACATCTGTTTTAAAGTGCCAGAATTTTAATTGGCATCAGAGCAGACACCTTGTTATGTTTTTGGGTGAGCTCTATAGAGAGTAATTTATGGTAGCATGGATAAGGAAGGAGGATACAACAACAGACCGCCTCTATTATATGGTGCAAATTATGATTATTGGAAGGTTAGAATGATAGCCGTTTTGAAAGCCATGGATAGTAAATATTGGAAGACTATGTTGAAAGGATGCAATCATCCTGTTGTCAAGGACAAAGATGGGAATGAGTCCTTGAAACCAAAAGAAGATTGGTCTAAGGAGGAAGATAAATTAGCTCTTGGAAATTCGAAAGCCTTGAATGCTTTATTCAATGGAGTGGACAAGAATGTTTTCAGGTTAATAAATTCATGTTTAGTAGTTAAAGATGCTTAGGAAATCCTCAAGACAACTCATCAAGGTACATCCCAAGTGAAGATGTCCAGACTTCAACATCTCACTCCCAACTTTAAGAACCTAAATATGAATGATGATGAAAGCATTCAAGACTTTCACATGATTGTTCTTGAAATAGAAATGCATCTAGTGCCTTGGAGAAAATATGCCAGAAGAAAAGATTGTTAGAAAGATTCTCATATCTCTACCTAAGAGATTTGACATGAAAGTGACTACCATTGAAGAAGCTCACAAAATCATCAACACGAGGGTTGATGAACTTGTTAGGCCACTTCAAACTTTTAAATTGGCTATGAGTGACAAATTTGATAAAAAGAACAAAAGCATAGCTTTGTATCTAATTATAAAGATAAAGAGAGTCAGTAAGATTTGGACACTAAGGAAGGGTTATAAAATACCATTGTATTAATTGGAAAGAAATTCAACATAATTTTGAAAATAATGGACAAAAAAGGAAAACATAATGTTAGGAACATCTCATTTGACATCAGCAATGATGATGATTTTCAGAAAAATTCCATAATTGAGGAGAAGTCCAGTCAAAGAAAAGGGATTCAATGTTTTGAGTGTGAAGGATTTGGTCACATTAGGCCAGAATGTCCAACCTATCTCAAATAAATACTTACTCTTCCACATGTTTAATAACCAAGGAGAATGAAGTGAAGCTATGGTACCAAAAGCTTGGACATCTTCATCTCAAAAGAATGAAGGATATCATATCTGAAGGAGCCATTTGAGGAATGCTAGAACTCAAGGTTGAGGAAAGAGAAGTTTGTGGTGAGAGTGAGATTAGGAATAAAATCAAGATGTCACACCCAATGTTACAACATCAGACTACTTCCAAACTGCTAGAACTTCTTCACATAGATTCAATGGTACCAATGCAGGTAGAAAGCATGGGTGGAAATAAGTATGTTTATGTGGTTATAGATGATTTTTCAGGGTATACATGGATGAACTTTATTGGACAAAAATCAGACACTTTTGAGGTCTTCAAAGATCTGTGTCAAAGGATTCAAGAGGAACGAAATAGTGTGATTATCAAGATTGAAAGTGAACATGACAAGGAGTTTGAGAATGAAAACTTCTCTTAATTTTGTATTTTTAGAGGTATTAGTCATGAGTTTTATTTTTCCATCACTTCTAAGCAAGATGCAATTATTGAGCAAATTACTAGGGTTATACAAGAATCAACTAGAGTCATGCTTCATGCTAAGCAATTTTCATTGCAGTTTAGGGCTGAAACTCTGAATATTGCATGCTATATTCATAATAGCGTCACTTTGATGGAAGGCACTTCAACTACTCTCTATGAGTTATGGAAAGGAAGAAAGCCTGCATTCAAATACTTTCATGTTTTTGGAAGTAAATGTTACATCTTGACTGATAGAGAACAAGAGGGTTAGATGGATCCCATAAGTAATTTTGAATGGATATTTTGGGGTTACTCTTTAAATAGAAGAGATTATAGCGTGTTTAACTCAAAAACTAAAGTTTTTATGGAATCCACATGTGCGATGATTAATGATTCAATCACTAAAAGGGAAATGGGTGTCGAAGACAATGTTGGAACATTTTATGTGTAGACTGAGGAGTCAAGTAAAGAAGTAATTTGTGAGTTCACAAGAATTGAAGGTCTCTCTAAGAAAATTCAGATAGAACAATCTAAGGAACTCATTAAAGGACACATTGAAGAAATGAACACAACTGGATCTAATGAAGAGATATCAATTTCATGTTTTATCTCTAAACTTGAACAGAAGATAAGTCCTATTATTCAGGAGAAGAGAATTCCAAAATGTATCATTGGTATAGGTGTATATGGTGTGCTATGTTCTCACAGCATAAATTTCATGCTAAAGTAATTTTGCAATGCAAAGTGGGATAATAGTGTTGATGAATATTTCACCTTGAGAAACAGTCTGATTTCCTATTATAATAAGAAGCAAATATGTGATTCTTTGTGTATTGCTGAAGCTAATGCTGAAATAAGAAGAAGTTACTCTCAAATAGTGTGGATTGATCAGATGTTAAAGGAATATAATGTCAAGTAGGATGTCATGAAATTATTCTGGGAAGATCTTAATTTTATCAAATATCGCATTCAACATAGTTGAAACATGAACTTTGACAGTCAAAATCAAGTTATCATAAATCTTGTTAAAATCAAGGTTGTTGCTTTGGAGCAAGTGAACCCCAAGGTTTAGAACATAAGAAGTGGGATAGGAGCCTGCACTATTGAGGAGTCATAGCAATTACAACTATGGAGGAATGTAGCAAATATTATGCCTTTCCTCTATGATCTTGGGCATGATATACCTAAGATAATTGTCAATGTTAAACCTGTCAAAGGATGGAACAAAAGATATTTGCAAGGAAAAAAGGTTATTCTGAAGGAGACACGTTCTAAGGTGGTGGCAAGGAAGTTCAGTATCAACATTTTCTAAAACAAGTGATAGTAGGAAGAAGTGCAGAAGGATCTCTGACAGAGGCAAGAGGTGGAATACCACCTGAATGGTATCAGAGTTTCCATCTGAGTTTTGTTTGTTTCCATTGTTATATTATGCTTCCATATGTGTTTATGCTTGTATGCATTGTGTGCTTCTAATTTTTATTTTACATTTACTCTATTTTTGACAATTTGTGGCTAAAAAGGGGGAGTAAAGTGTTAATGTATTTTGTTTGTCCTGATGTCATGTCACATGTCTTAACATATTGACTAGCATTGTGATAGGACTATACTACTTCTAAGGGAATAATAGTATATTGTTGTTGCTTGTTGTATGCAATTATTTAGGGGGGGCATGATTGTCTGTCATGCTTATTAGTGCTTCTGTTGCTGATGGGGCTATATGTGTATGATGTCTTACCAGATGTTCTAACATCTTGTTTGATGTGTTTATGAAGAACCTGGTTTACTCTAGATAACTCTATTTATTGTGAGGCTTATTTTTATTCTTCTGCTACTGCATGTGCCTCTAATTTGTGAACCTGCATAGTTCATATTTGGTAATTTGTATTTTTTGGTGATTTGGATTTTCCCTTGAGGGAGAGTATTGATTATGTGTGACAGGGGGGTAATGGATATGTCTGGAATTGCTGAGTATTGTGCTTAGCTAGCCCTTGTACTATACTGGAATTGTTTTTGGGTTCTGTTGATGTGATCTCAGACGACATGTCCTAACATGTGATATCTGGAGAATTCTGGAGTTTTGAAGAAGGGATGTGTGTGAGACTGGGTCT
Organism: Vicia faba; assembly: GCA_948472305.1. Classification (NCBI taxonomy): domain Eukaryota; kingdom Viridiplantae; phylum Streptophyta; class Magnoliopsida; order Fabales; family Fabaceae; genus Vicia; species Vicia faba. The sequence goes on from OX451740.1 coordinate 958,624,512, forward strand.
CTCTGTAACTAAAATGTATATCTGATATAATTTTTATGTTTGCAATTTTGTATAAAGTTTACATTTTTTTAATTTATCTTGTGTTTTATGTTTGGGGTTTTATTCCTCTTCTCTAGTTTGATTGTGCTAAGGTTATTTTAGCCAAATTTTGCCAAAGGGGGGGGGGGGGATTTTTAGATCCATGGTTTTATGATTGGAATAAATTTTGCTAAAATATGGTTCATAGCTGATACTGAGCAAGATGTCATGACATCTTGACCAACTATCATGACAGGTTCTGCTGTCATGAATATTAGACAGATGTTGAGCCAAATGTCTTAACATATTAACCAACTATACAACATGGGTTTCTATTTTTTTTCTTGACATATTTGATTTGATTTTATGAGATCCTCTCAGATATATCTCACTTATTTTCGCCGGTCAATAAGTTTTTATTAGGAACAATTCATATTTGATTTGGTTTCATAAAATGGATTTTTGAGACTTTTTAGAAAACTTTGAAGATTGGTTCATATTTTGTAGAAGATCTTGCAGGTGACTTTAAATTAGAAGATTGTATTTGATTTAAGAGTCTAAGCCCATATTGCAAGAGTCTATAAATAAGGACTTGCTAAACCTAAAATAAGCAAGCATTCACATCAAAAAAATCATGGGTGCATAATGTAAAGATTTAGGGTTTTGAGAGTACTTTAGGTGCTTTGTTTGTTTTTGTGTGTCACTCATGTATCTTTTGATACATTGAGGTAGACTGATTGTTCATTGCTACTTGCCCATCATTCATGAGCTTTTAATCAAAGAGTTAATTGTGTGTCAAGTTATTGTCCTCGGTTAAAAGCATATAAGAAAAATTGAGTATTGTAATTGGAAGTGTGTTATTCTATTTTTGTTATTGTTATTAAGGTGACTATGGAAAGTGAGAGGGGGATCTCATATCTAGAAGGTTTCTAGAAAGAAGTAGCACAAGGTAGTGATTATTTTACCTTATGTACTTTAATTCTACATAATTTATTGTTGGGTAAAATTATTCTGACAGCAATTGATGTCTTAACATTTGTATTGACATTATGTTTTGGTGTTGGGACATCAGTCTTGACATCTGTTTTAAAGTTCCATAATTTCACTCAGGATTAGAAGAACATTGTTCCCAATAGTCATAAAGTTACTGCATAACTCCTTGCTTCAATAGGTGTTCTTTACCAATTTATAATGGCCTCTTGATCTCATCAACCTTGGTTATCAAAATCTGTTTACTACCCACTTCAACGACATAGGCTGCTTCCCCTGCATGAGGAGGCATAGAATTGTTATGAACATTGGGACCAGTGGGAGTGAAGGCTGTGATTTTAGCATCTACAAGGTCTTGAACCTTCAACTTCAACTCTCTACAGTTTTCAATTGTGTGGCTTGGGGCCCCAGTTCATGTAATGCATTGACATCATATCCTCTTGGAAGAGGATCTGGTGGTGGACCAAGTTCACGTAGTTAAACCAACTGACTAGCAAGAAATTGGGGAAGGAGTTGACAAGACAGCATGGGAACATGGTCTATTCTTCTCTCAAGCCCTCTTTACCTTTGTTGTCCTCTCTGACCTTGTGGTTGTTGATTCTGTTGTTGATAGTTCTGAGGAAAAAACATATTGTTGTGGCTAAACATACTGTTGTTGTGGTACGAAAGGCTATTGTTGAGCCATCCAGGGTTGTGAAGTTGCAGCAGCGTATGCTTGAGAAGCATACTGGTTAGGAACAACCATAACTGTTGGGAAGTAAGGAAACTGTGTTTGAGGATAGGAAGTCGTTTTACCCTTATCAATAGTAGCAGCACTAATTTCACCCCCTTCTTCTTAACAAAACTAGAATAAGGTTTCTTGCCATTATTAGTGTTACTGTTGTTAGTGCTAGGTGCAATTTAGATCATATCAGCCTTTATACAAGTTTTAACACGCTCCCAAATAATAACCATGTTAGAGAAAGAAGTAGAGGTGCTACTAAGCATATTTGGAGATAAGAACCTCGCAGGGTGCCCATGAACAAATCAATCAATTCCGGGTCCAAGAGAGGAGGTTGGTGTCATATTTCAAATTTGTCCGCCTTAATTCTTATAGTCAAATTATCTTAAAACTTGGTTTTTTCACTAACATTTGGGTATTTATTATTATTATTATTATTATTATTATTATTATTATTATTATTATTATTATTATTATTATTATTATTATTATTATTATTATTATTATTATTATTATTAGTTTATTTTGGTGTTTAGTATAGTTTTAAATTAATATATCAAAACAAATGTTTATTTATCATTTTTATTCTTAGCTTAGCTAGTTTCTAAATAACAATTTTAATGGTATAAATATTTTTGTTTTAAAGAAAACCTTTTTTCTAAAAATCATTATTTAATTGGGGATTTATTACTTTAAAAATTACCTTTAAATTTATTTTAGAGTTTATATGAATTTATATTCTACTTAATTTTACATGTATTTTTGTAAATATTATTCATTTTTGTTATTTCATTGACCAAAGGTCTACTTTTGAAACAATATGCAATTTTCATTTTTATTTAGTTTTTATTAATACTAATATTATAATTATTATTTATCTTTGAATTTGGTTGACCCAAGGTCAACATTTTCATATCTTTTTATTATTTTATTTATTTATTTTACTTTCTCTTTTATTTTTTTAATTAATTTTGTTTGGGGGAAACATTGACGAAAAGTCAACCAGGGTTCTGAAACCCTATGTCTCAGCCGCACCCAATTTCCTTGCTTCTTCCCTAAGATCCCTAAAAGGCCAAAGTCCAGAAGTTTGTATCAAAACAAAAAATGAACCAAAAATTGAAAAAAAATCAGTTTTTATAGATGATTATTTGAATTTACATACATAATTAGACCAAATACACCATATCAGAAACCCTAATTTAACAAGATCAAATCTAAAATCAATCTAAGATTACACTTTTCAATCAAATCTTCAATCTAATTTGTAACAGCAAATCAAATTTAACTAATTTCCTAATCAAACTTAATTCTAAAACATATATAAACTAAGCCTAAAACTATGAAGTGGGGACGGAAAAAACTTTCTCTTGAATCTTATTGATGTGCATCCACCACCCTCACTTAAAGCTCCAATATTTTGAATACTTAGGGTTTCACACTGAAACCCTAAGCCTTTGAGGTAAGCCTCCAATCTGGTACCTCCAAACAGAAGAGACAGAAAGAGATTATAAGAAGGAGAAATAAGAATCAGGGGAAATATATGAGAAGTGTCACTCTGATTCAGGTAGGTAGCCATTTAGCTCTCATAATTTGTTGCATTTGATGTGATTGTTAGATTCACTATGGATTATATGTTTGGAATTAGGGAAATTTTGGGTTTCGGGTTCTTATTAGGGTTAAGGTTCATAAGAATTCTGGGTTTTTGGATGAAGATGTTGTTTACCTTGGTATTTGGTAAACAACCGCTGATCCTCCAAATGGTTACTTATTTGGTTACTCGCAGGATCGATCAGATTGATCCTAGGACATAGGTTGATTTTGAAGTTTGATTAAATTGGATATTGGTTAAATGACAATAAAATAAAGAGGCTTTAAGTAAATTGCATGAAGAAAGAACTTGGTAAAATAAATAAGGCTTTAAATGAGAGGGTTCGACAGGAAAGTAAAGAAGAAAGCAAATAAATTTCTGGGAAAGTAAATGACTTTGATTAATAAAGTTGGTGTTTCACACATACATTTCTCAACAATTCTTTCTCACACGCTGGGTACTCGAATCTATATGAGTGACTTTGTATAGAATTGTGAACACACGCGAGAAACTACATGACTACTACTATTTATACTAAAACATCCCAAGTAACCGTCAGGCATTTACACTGCTTCGAGATGATTCCACTTGGCATGTTCTCAACGTTCGACGCTCCAGATCTTTGCACGTCGCACTTGGTAACCGCTGGAAACCGTTTTCCCTCCAAACGCTTGAATTTCAAACTGCTCCACTCTGAACCATCGAACACCTTCGACGAGAAACTCCCTCGACGTCGAAGGCAACCAACTTCTCCCTTGGAAGAAATCTTTTAAGTACCTTGCCATCTTTCGATGGGCATTTCGACGGACCTAGCTAGTCGACAACATCCTTCAGCTTTAATGGCTGACATTAATAAAACAAGGGTGTCGAATTTAGGAGCCAACAAATTTCCCCCCAAGAATGCCTTATTTTGACTCTAAAAGAAAAAGGCATTCTTTGAAACGCCATTCGACACCTGTCTTTTCACGCTTAGTCACAAATTAAATTGTGCACTTTTTGTTGTCTTCTACCAACCACTGGCAATCCCAAGAAAACCATCATTTATCCGTACCTAAGACGTCACTTCAGTACGGCGTGCAGTGCCAAACGTCATTTCAGAATTTGTCATTATGACAATTCCCAAAAACGAGGACGCACGCTGCGTCCCTCTATTTCTGCAGAACGGCTAAAACAACAGGGGGATGCCACGTGTCCCACTATCTCCTGCAACATTAAATGGCATTTAATGTCCTCGGTTTTGGGGATTTTCCCCCACTACTATAAATAGCAGTAAGTACCCCATTGTGAGACTTTTTACGCCATCTAGCTTTCAGACTTCCCTATTTTCATACAAACTTGTCATCTTTGCAAAAACCTTTCCTCCTTCACTTCATCTTCAACCTCATCATTAACAATGGCATCTGGTTCCAGTGCTCCTAGCGCTACCGTACCATCTGGAAACGTCAAACCTAAGGTTTTCGTCACCGCTCCAGTAGTAACTTCTACGGGCCAACGAAGGGTCCCTGAACCCTTGGACATCGCCGTACGTGATGCTTATTCACACCACCTTATGATCCCGGTTGGATATTCCAACCAGATCTTTGCTATGTCTGGCCCCTTGTATCCAAGTATTGTTGAGGCCATGAAGATCAAGAGTTATTTTCCGGTAGTTGAGAAACTCAAACCGGTTGCATGCGCCAAGAAAGATGCAGAGGATAATGAAGAGCCTGCTAAAGAGAAAATCGACCTTCGTTTCTTCAACAAAGGTGTTAGGGCTTTCAGGTCTGGCCCTAGCCTTACTCCTGATTACGTTGCTTGGCTGGAAAAGATGGAGAAACGCCAAGCTTCGATCTGGAAAGATATGGGGATTTTCGACCTGGTGATGCTGTCGAAGACAGGTTTGAACTATTCTCCGGAGATGTTGATAGCTTCTCTACTTTTCTGGGACTACTCCCACTTTACTTTCCATCTTCCCTGTGGGATGCTGACTCCTACACTCTTCGATGTGGCCGCTATCACTGGCCTTCGACCCACCGGGGACTACTTCGATCCGGAGGAGATGTCGGAGGATCAAATTGGATTCTCTGCCACCAAACAAACCTATACCACCTTCATCAATCACTACCACGACAGGTCGACAGATGCTGTGTCGGATGTCGAACACATAGCGTTTCTAGCCTTATGGCTGACTCGCTTTGTATTTTGCTCGAAGTCCTTACAGGTGACCAAGAAGATGGTCACTCTCGCCACTCAACTCCATGATGGCCAAAATATCTGTTTGGCAGAATTGATTTTGGCTAGCCTCTATGATTCGATTAGTAATGGGGCAACTCTTCTAAAAATTATCGAGAACAGGGCCAGTTTGCTACTTGCTAGGCCTTTTTGGCTGCTCCAATTGTGGCTCAATGCCACCTTCTAATCTTTCTTGCCTAAGAAGGTTCAAATAAATGAGCAGGCTCCAGAGATAGCGAACAGACGCGTCGAAGGAACCAGACTGGCTCTGTTGACGCCTATGGAAGATGGACTGGAGTTTCAGCAAACTTTCACCAACTTCGTTCTGATGTTTGCTCGAAGGAAAGAGTTTGTTTCGACTATGGCTCCGTTTGCTCGACGGAAGGTAGGCCCGACATGGTTCACAAGGCCACATCCAAGGACGTCGAGTGGTCCTCAAGTTGACGAACATACAATAATGTGGGAGGCGTTCCTCACACCAAGGATCATGCCTCTTCGATTCAGGAGCTCTAAGACTCACTTGAGTCTGATTGCATACCAACCAAACCTGGTATCTCACCAGTTTGGTATTATTCAAACCCTACCTTCTCCAATTTTTCCAAGAGAGAAGTCTATGTTGTACTTCTGCAATGATTACACCGAAGAAGCTGCCACTAAACATATCGGAAGATATGCTGGTCGAACAGTTCTCTCGTTGTTTGACTACCAGCTCAACTTTCTTTGTTCACCATCCTTCGAGGAGTGGTGGAAAAGTTATTACGCTGAGGAGTTTTTCGACGAGAAGGACTTCGTGGATGAGCTTCAGAAATCCTTTGTCCTTGTGTTGGACAAAATAAAGAAATGTAAGTTCATCCTTTCACATTACTTTGTCTTTCTCTTTCGACTGCTAGCCTGTTAACTATTTATTTGGTTTCAGTTGTTCGAAAACCTGTAGCCAAGAAGGCTGCAGAAAGCCAACAGGGAGGAGGCCCCTCAACAAAACCTCCACCGCCGGCGAAGACTACAGCGCCGGCGAAGACCACAACCAACCAACAGGGGGAAGGCCCTTCGAAGAAGCCTTCTGTATCGGTAACCAGACTTTCATTATTTTCTTCTGGCTTTCGATTTTTGACTTTCGATGCAATTGCTAAGTCGAATTCCCATTGGTTTTTTAGGCACCTTCGCCCAAGAAACGGCCAGCACTGGTGGTCGAATCTGGGAGCGATGAAGAAGGTGATTCTCCCCCTGCTCCTCTAAAAAGGCGAAAGCTGACGAAGGACGCTCCTGCTCCTGCTCCTGAGGGTCGAACAATTAGAATAAAGGTTGCTGGGAGAAAGCCCAGGCCACCTCCAGTGATCATTGAGGAGCCAACGGAGGAGGAACTAAACGTTCTTCTCAATAAGCATGTCGAAAGCGACAATTCCAGCCCTGGGGCTGAAGCTAATTTACAGGTAATCTCTTAGACCTTTTTGTAACTTAGGTGTAGATACCTACATTCGATTATGTCTCTTTCGATTTCTGAAGATTCTTCCTCTTTCCTTTCTCAGGACACAACTGAAAGCTCACCGCCAAGGACCTCTGAAACACTGGAGTCTGCTGAACTCAGCAGGCCACAAGAAAAAGGTTTGGAAAATGACGAAGCCCATACTGAAATAAATGAGGCCAATGCTGAGACGGTAGAAAAACCAGCAGAGGATCCTCAAACGGAAGAACAACAGCCAAAAGAGGTTCAGGTGGTGGATCTGTCCGAAGAGAATCGTGACGAAGGGGACCATGGCAATGCTGGCGAAGAGAACCAAGGTGCCGCTGGTGAAGAGAACCAAGGTGACACTGGCGAAGGGCACCAAGATGACGCTGGTACTGCCCCAGTCCGAGTCGAAGGGAAAAAAGTCGAGGCACCTACCACTCAACAGCCTCAAACCCAAGACAATGCTGTTGCAAGGGCTGTTACCTCAACGAAGCATAGGTCGAAAGAGGATTTAGAACTCTTGAAACAAACTGACCCTGTTAGATATCTCAACGCAATCATCGAGAGCAAGAGTTCGTCCGATGCTAGTCAGGAGGTTCCTACCCTGTCGGGGAAGTCCACTGAAACCTCTCCTCTTGATGAAGCTTTAGCGAAGGTTAAGGCCCAGTTTTTCAAGAAGGACTTGATGAAGGCTTTAGAGGGGGACCCCACTGCTCCATCATACTTGAGGGATGTTTTGAATGCTGTCGACTTGTTAGCTGTAGCTCCAGAAGTTTCAGGCTTGATCATGGAGTTACACTCCATGATTGATCAAGTCTCAGCAGATTATAGGCGCCAAAGGGGCTTTAATAGTCAGCTTGAGGTGTTATATGGCAAAAGCTCTTCTGCATGGACTGCTGTTTCGGAGACGACTTCTCGAATTGCGGAGTTGTCGAAGCAAAAAGCATCTACGCAGGAAGAAGTCGATGCCATCGATCGAGAGAATGCTTCCTTCAGGGCTCAAATCGAAGAAATAGAGGCTAAGATAAATGCCAACACTAAACGCAAGGAGGAACTTCTTTCGACCGTCCCAGACACTGAGAGTCAAACTGAAATCAAACAGGGCCTGGAATTTGCTGAGAAGGCCCAAGGCTTCGACGCTCAGATTGCCAAGCTTGTGCAGGAGAATGCCTGGTGCAAGAAAAGATTGGAGCTGCAGCAAGTCAAATACCTTCGACTCAAGGACTCTGTTCCCTTCTGATTGATTCAGCTTTTGTAACCATATTTTGTAATCTATATTCGACAACATTACCATCTTGGCTAAAATTTATAAAAATTTCCATTTTGGCTTTTTATGGTCAATTTAGTCTTATTATTTTATTATTTTATTTTTATCTCTTGGAGTGTAGGTTTGTATTTTTTCAAATATTTACCATTTACTCTCAAGAGCCTTTTATCTTCACCTAACTCTTCGACTTCATAGGCTCCACCAGAAAAAGTTTGGATAACTCTGAATGGTCCTTCCCATTTGGGTGACCATTTCCCCATGCTTCGATCCCTTCGATCCATGGGAAGAATTACCTTCCAAACTAGCTCTTCAGGCAAAAATACCTTAGGTTTTACCTTTTTATTATAAGAGTCTTCTACTCTTTTCTTCTGAAGCCTGAGTAGGTCAAGAGCGCGCAATCTCTCTTCGTCTAAATCCACCAGTTCGTCTAACATCATGTTCCAATAAATTTCGGAGGGAATATCATAATGCCTCTGAACCCTTGCAGATTGAAGACATATTTCTGCTGGCAACACTGCATCATGGCCAAAAGTTAGCCTATATGGTGTTGTACCTGTGGCTTCTTTTGGGGACGTTCGACAAGCCCACAGAATCTGGTCTAACGTCTTGTGCCAATTCTTTGGTTTCTTCCCAACATGCTTTTTTATCAAGCCAATCACTACTTTGTTTGCTGCTTCGACTTGACCATTCGCCTGTGCATAATAAGGCGTTGATGTTAGGAGTTTGAAACCTGTTTCCTGAGCAAATTCCTGCATCTTTCGACTAGTGAAAACTGATCCTTGATCAGTTGTTATCGTCTCAGGGATTCCATACCTAAAGATAATGTTCTTTTGAATAAATTCAATGACATTTTCTTGGTCTACATTGACTAAAGGGATAGCTTCGATCCACTTAGTAAAGTAATCAATGCCTACCAGTGTGTATTTCTGACTCTTTGATGATGCTGGTCGAATCTCTCCAATGAGGTCCAACGCCCATCCTCTAAAGGGCCAAGGCTTCACTATCGAGTGAAGTTCGCTTGCTGGTACATGTTGGATGCCTGTATGGACTTGACACTCTTGACAACCTTTGGCGAACTCAACACAATCTTTCAGCATAGTGGGCCAATATAGTCCTTGTCGAAACAACAACCATTTCATCTTATGGCCTGCTTGGTGAGCCCTACATGCTCCAGCGTGCATAGTCGAAAGGGCTATGTATGCCTCAGTTTCACTTAAGCATTTTAGCAATACCCCTTCAGGCGTTTTCTTGAATAACTCATTACCCATGAGTACATAACTCAACACCCTGTACTTTGTTTTTCGTTCTGTCAAAGCTCCTGGACTTTGAAGATAGTCCACAATGGGTTTCCTCCAATCTTGCTCTGATAAATTATCTATGAACGAAATTTCGAAGTTACTTTGATCAGCATATCCTAGTCTCGTCGATTCCAAGTCTGTTGGTGATAGACAAGTTGCTTTTATCTTTTCTCGAACTTCGATTGCTCTTTGCAATCTCGTTTTTGAAATCTTATACCCAGATGCAATCTGTGCCAAGTCGTTGGCTATTTGATTTTCGACTCTGGGTATGTGTCGAATATTGATCGTTTCAAATTTTTTCAATAAACGATTTGCTATCACAAAGTACATAATGAGATTCTCTCTTATGCATTTATATTCCTTTGTGACTTGCTTAATGACTAACTCTGAGTCTCCCATTATTTCGACTCGAGTTGCCCCCAATTCCAACAATATCTCAAGGCCAGTAATTAGAGCTTCATACTCAGCCTCATTGTTCGAACAAGAACCTGATATTTTGTACTTGAATGTTGTTGGAATTTTATCTGGAGAAATAATCAAGACTCCTACCCCTGTTCCATCTTTATGGCTGGAACCATCGAAGTAGCATTTCCAAGGCTCTATCTCCACATAATTAATATTCTCAACTTGAATTGAGTGGTCGACTATGAAGTCTGCAACCACTTGTCCTTTTACTTCCTTAAGAGGCATAAAGGTCAAGGAGTATTCAGTTAATGCTAATGCCCACTTGCCAATTCGACTGTGCAAGATAGGTTTCGACAACATATACTTGAAAACATCAAAATGAGACGAAACGTACACATCAACTGGTTTTATATATTGCTTGAGTTTTGTACAAGAGAAATACAGACATAGACACAATTTTTCAACTTCACTATATCTAGTTTCTGCATCGTTCAAAACTCTACTGAGATAGTAAATGGGTCTTTCGACTCCATTCTCATCCTCTTGGGCTAACATGCTTCCCAAAGTTTTGTCGGATGCAGCTATGTACAATCTCATACTCCTATTGCTACAAGGAGGCACCAAAATAGGTGGCTTAGTGAGGTACCCTTTGATTTTGTCGAAGGCTTCTTGTTGCTCTTGCCCCCATTCGAACCCTTCTTTATTCAGTCGAAGTAAGGGTGAAAAGGCCTGAGCTTTCCCACTTAGATTAGATATGAATCTCCTTAAGAAATTTATCTTGCCTAACAGAGATTGCAGTTCCTTCTTATTCGATGGCGCTTTCGCTTCCAGAATTGCCTTCGTCTTGTTCTGGTTGATTTCGATTCCTTTCTTGTGGACAACGAAGCCCAAGAAATCTCCAGCTTTCACACAGAACGCACATTTCAAAGGGTTCATCTTCAGACCATGTTCTCTCATTCTTTTGAATGATTGTCGAAGGTGGTCAATATGATTCTTCCTGGAAACAGATTTTATAACAATGTCATCAATATATACTTGCATAAAAGTGTTAATAAAATCATGGAAGATAGTATTCATTGCTCGCTGGTACGTTGCCCCAGCGTTCTTTAGGCCAAAAGGCATCACTACCCATTCGTAAGTGCCTAAGGCCCCAGGGCATCGAAAAGCTGTTTTCGACACATCCTCTTCAGCAATGAATATTTGATTATATCCTGAATAACCATCGAGCATACTCAGGTATTCATAGCCAGCGGCAGAATCGACTAGCATTTCCGCCACAGGCATAGGATATTCATCTTTGGGTGTAGCAGCATTCAAATCTCTGAAATCTATGCACACCCTTAACGTACCATTTTTCTTAATTACTGGCACAATGTTTGCAATCCATTCGACATACCTTGTAACACGTATGAATTTGCATTTCAGCAGTCTTTCGACTTCCGTCTTGATCTTCGACAGTATTTCTGGAGCGAAGCGCCTTAGATTTTGCTTGATTGGCTTCTTCCCAGGTTTGATTGACAACTGAAGTTCTACCAATCCTCTGTCGAGACCAGGCATTTCGTCATAATCCCATGCAAAACAGTCTTTAAACTCTTTCAGCAATTGGATTACTTCCAACCTAAGTTCTGGATCAATTTTGGCGCTGATGTAAGTTGGCCTTTTCTCTGACCCTTCGCCTAAGTTGATTTCTTCTAAAGGATCTTGCGCTAACATTTTAATGTTGTTCGCCAAGGGGTCCTTTTCGAAGCCCAAAGGCTCATCATCATAGATGGCGTCGAGCCTCTGTTCCTGCATTTCTTCTGGCATGATATCAGGGGGTCTTGGATCGAAATTCTTTCCTGGACCCGCAGAAGATAACTGTTGATCATTGGCCTGTGTGGCCATGTACTTCACTTCGGCTTCGAGAGCCGTTATCATCTTAGTTTCGGCTACATAAGCCGAAATTCGCTTCAAAGATTGTGACTCAGTCATTATCACTGAATTCACTTCCCCAACCAGTTGGTTGGATATCAGTTAACCCACTGAAGTCTATGTGGGACAAGTCTTCTCTGTCCCATTGGAAACCATGCTCAGGATGCAAGTATAGGGAACAAAAAGTGTTTGGCGCTGGCGCCATGTCGAAGTCAGGTGTTGGACATGGCCCTATGTGAGCCAAGTTCTTGTCGAAATCTGCCAACCCCAGGTGATTCACTTCGCCCAGGTAGTAGCTTTGATCTGCCTCTATGTTTTCGACCATCCCATCTGGACGCCATAGGAGCAGCCTCTGGTGCATTGATGATGGCACAGCTCCAACACCATGAATCCATTCACGGCCCAACAAAAGGTTGTAGTTAGGTTTGGCCGATATGACCATAAACATCGTTGGTCGAAGGATAGATCCTACTTTGATATCCAGCTGGATCACTCCCATAGTGGTCCCTATGCCGCCCTCATAGTTCGACAGGACCATGTTGTGAGGCTTAATGTCCTCATCCCTTTTGCCAATTTTCCTTAGCATAGAGTGAGGAATAATGTTGATGGTCGCCCCGCAATCCACCAAAATTTTATTCACAGTAGTTTCTTCGAGTTTAGCCCTTATAAATAAAGGCTTGAGGTTATTTTTCATCGCCTCTGTAGGTGGCTCGAAGAACCCATTTTGTTCCTCAGTGGTGCCATTGTCCATGACGAAATAGCACACTGGCCTGTGTTTGGCCATTTCTTGTTCCACTTCCCAGTCACTTACTTCGACCTCCACCTGTCGGTTGAATTCTCTGGGCAGCACTGAGACTATATTCACCATTATGTCCAAAGTATCATCAGACTCAGAATCGTCTTCGTCTTCGACTTCACTTTGGTTAGGCCAAACTAGCCTGTTGGTTACTGGCTCTCTTTCTAGAGGTTTCCTTTGCTTCCTTTGAGGAACGTTCGAACTGGTTTCTGCCTTTGGTTCGTTGGCAGCCTCCCTTTCAGCTTTTCGTCTCCTTTGGTATCTCCTCCATTGAGATCGAGACATGGGATTTTTACCTTTGTAGTTGCTTGACACTTGTGCAACTTTAGGTGCAGCAACCTGAGGCTCTTTCTTTTGAGTCAAAGAGGAACCCCTTGGCACGTCGAAAGAGTGCCATCTCTCCTCACTTGGCCTTTTTCGACCAGAGGTTTTGTACCAAGTATCTACTGGCACATTTGTGGGAGGCCTAAAAGTCAATGGCCTCTTTTCTTGGTTTGAACCTCTTTGGGAGGCTCTTCTGGGATCATGTCGAAGATCAACATTTTCCCTTCTCTTATTCACTGCTCTTACGCCTTGAATGTGCTCAGCAGCTTTTTTGTCAAAGATCGAACTGCATCTTGGACACAGCATCACCTCTGATTTCTTTTTCTGGCATCTTTGTAGAAAATATGCCAAATTTTCATTTTCCCGAGGGAAAGCAGTCTTATTAGCTTGTTCTTGCCTCATGGCCTCTTCTGATGCTTTTGGGTCAGAAAGTTCGACCATGTTGATATTCATTGTATCTTTGTTAGCAAGAGTTAACTGCTTCATTTGTATCTCCAGATTCTCCGTCTGGCCTTGAACTGTGGCCAAGTGGGAACTGGGTTTTGGTCCAGTTTTTTGTGCTTCAGCGGTCTCCAACTTCGGGTTTTCGACCTCTTTCTGAACTGCTTCAATTGTCTTCCTGGATAAATTTCCAGAAAAACTGCCAAAGATTGGCATGTTGATGTGGTCCTTTGAGACTTCGACCATTGTAATTCCTGGCTTCTTCGACTGGCTCCTGGTTGCCTCTATCACGTTCACCTCAGAGGGCTCAGCATAGTGGGCTTCAGCCTGCAATGGATTTGAGTCGACAGCCATGGGGGTTTTGTCAGCAAACTTCAACCTCCCTTCTTCAATAGCGTCTTGCACAAGATTCCTGAAAAGAAAACATTGAGAAGTTTTATGGCCCAAAAAATTATGATATTTGCAAAAACCTCTCTTCTTTCTTTGATCAAGAGGAGGCACTTTTACCCCTGGGGGTACTATCATTTGGCCATATTTAACAAGCAGGTCGAATATTTCATCACATTTTGTGATGTCAAAACTATAAGTCTTTTTGGGGAACCTATCGTTGGTCCTTTCTGGACCAATGGGATTTTTCCCACTTGAGGGGACTAACAGTTTACAAGAGTATGGTGGCCCTTGTTTCAGTTCTGCTAAATCGACTTCTCCTTCTTCGACAGCTAAGGTATCGTCGAAGGATTCCGGATCTTCGTCATCCATCTCAACGTATGCTATCCTCTCTCTCTTGTGAGTTTTCGTTGCCTTTGCTTTTTCAGCTTTGAGGCATTCTACCTTTCAAACTCTATCGGCCAGTTGGGCCATGTCTCTCAGGTATTGGGTGTCTAGCTTCTTCCTAATGGAATAATCTAAACCGCCTGCGGCTATTTCGACTAACTCATGTTCTGGCACTTGTGTAAAGCATCTCGCCTTAAGCAACCTAAACCTATTTAGATATTCGTCTATAGGTTCAGTGAAACGTCTCTTCACACTGGCCAATTCTTTCAGGCTTATCTTGGTTTTCCCCATGTAGAATTGTTCATGGAACAATCTTTCCAACTGGTGCCAATGATGGATCGAATTGGGGGGAAGAGTTGTAAACCAATTAAAAGCGTTCTTTGTTAAAGAACTCGGGAAGTACTTGATCCTCAGGTTTTCGTTATTCGAAATGTCACCTGCTTCGATCAAGTATCTCGCCACATGCTCGACAGTAAATTCTGTCGTGTCCCCAGAGAACTTAGTAAATTTGGGGACTTTGCATCTAGGAGGTAAGTCTGTCTGTAACACGTACTCTGACAATGGAGATGTAAAGTTGGGCCTTCGAAAGCCCATGTTCATCCCATTTTGAGTCATGATCCTTTCGATCATGGTTGCCAGATTATTTTCCAAACCCGTATTCTGGTATTGGATATGCTGGACTACTTCGTCAGCATTTTGGTTTCTGTTAATTAACCTTACCTCTGGGGTTATTACCCTAGGTTCCTCGACGGGTTGCTCCAATCGTGCCCTAAGGTTTTCTTCGACAGGCTGTTGAGCCTGGTTGATGGTGGTTTCTTCCTCTAAGAATATCCCATGGTTTCCCCTTATTTGCGCCCTTTGGGGCTGTCGAACCGGTTCGGGTACTCCAAAGAAATCAGTCAAACGCGTCATTTGTGCTGTCACTTGCTGATTCGATTGAGTAGTGTTTTGTATTAGAGGGTTTAGCACTGTACTCAAAGTTTTTGCCAACATTTGCACCATATCATGGTTGCTTTCGTCCATTTGTTGCCTCAAGACTGTTGTCGAGGCATTTGTAAGGCCATGGGCTACTTGGGACGTTCCTCCTAAGAGTTGGGTCCTATTTCTATTCGCCATGCCTACTCCAGAACCTTGGAGTGGCGAAGAGGCACTCACTAAAGGGTCTGAAAAAGTGGACGCAGCATTCGTCAGGCTAGCCACTTTAGAAGTTGGCATACCATAGAGTGGCATAAATCCTGGGGGAACAAAAGGCCTTGTGCCTGAATTTCCCCTGGGTGGGGGAGTTCCCAAAGGCATCCTGGGGCCCGTGAACGAAAGTAATGGCCCCGTTGTTGTGACCGTTACTGCTGGTGTCGAACCAACAGTTGTCGCTTCACTTGCGGTCGTACTAACCGTTGCTCCCACATTCGTTTGTGGGATTTCGTTATTGTTTGGCGGATTCGCCATCTCTTCCCTTCTTCTGGCAGTATTGTAATCGTTAGTGTATATTCTACCACTTCTCAATAACATACAACACTCCTAGAAAAGATGAGATTATTTTCAACAATCAACACACAGTCCCACCGGGTGTGCCAATTTGTTTACCTTGGTATTTGGTAAACAACCGCTGATCCTCCAAATGGTTACTTATTTGGTTACTCGCAGGATCGATCAGATTGATCCTAGGACATAGGTTGATTTTGAAGTTTGATTAAATTGGATATTGGTTAAATGACAATAAAATAAAGAGGCTTTAAGTAAATTGCATGAAGAAAGGACTTGGTAAAATAAATAAGGCTTTAAATGAGAGGGTTCGACAGGAAAGTAAAGAAGAAAGCAAATAAATTTCTGGGAAAGTAAATGACTTTGATTAATAAAGTTGGTGTTTCACACATACATTTCTCAACAATTCTTTCTCACACGCTGGGTACTCGAATGTATATGAGTGACTTTGTATAGAATTGTGAACACACGCGAGAAACTACATGACTACTACTATTTATACTAAAACATCCCAAGTAACCGTCGGGCATTTACACTGCTTCGAGATGATTCCACTTGGCATGTTCTCAACGTTCGACGCTCCAGATCTTCGCACGTCGCACTTGGTAACCGCTGGAAACCGTTTTCCCTCCAAACGCTTGAATTTCAAGCTGCTCCACTCTGAACCATCGAACACCTTCGTCGAGAAGCATCTTCGACGAGAAACTCCCTCGACGTCGAAGGCAACCAACTTCTCCCTTGGAAGAAATCTTTTAAGTACCTTGCCATCTTTCGATGGGCATTTCGACGGACCTAGCTAGTCGACAACATCCTTCAGCTTTAATGGCTGACATTAATAAAACAAGGGTGTCGAATTTAGGAGCCAACAGATGTATGAGTTTTCCAATGAGGTTTCGGGGTACCATGGCAGCCTCAATGGAGGCGCATGATGTGTTTCCATCTGAAGCTAGAGTTAGGGTTCATCATACTTAGGGTTAGGTTAGGGTTCATCATACTTAGGGTTAGGTTAGGGTTCATGGGGTTCACATGTTTTTGGATTAAGATGGATAATGATATGAAGTTTCCGGTTGAAGCTCAACCGCAAACCTAGGAATGGATAGTGGCTTGGGGTTGCACCACCGACTGGATAATTTTTGGTGGGCTGGGCAGTTGAGAGATGATGAGAGAGAGATGGAGAGAGAGAGAGATAGAGAGAGTAGAAAGGGAAAAATGAAATAATTATGAAGGAAATGGGTTTATGTACTCCCTCAACATCTCCCTAGATCAACGATGTGTGGCCATCCACTGGCCACACGATGAGACTACTTTGACATAAACATATGTACGCACATCAACGCTACACCATAATCAACTTTTGATCTCAACCTTTCGTTTATCCTACTTTTGATCAATGTCTCAGAATCAACTTTTGGTAACCACGTGATCTAAATCAAATGCATGTAACTCCTTTAGCACACCTAAGTCCCTGGTCAGTCTCACACAACATCTAAAGGACTTAAACTTGTTTATGGGCTTAGCCCATTGTGTTTAATACCCCATGAATTACTTGTTTGAATTAAAATACACCCCTTTGTTCTTAATTTTTTTTAAATTTAATTCTTTTTCTTTTTCTATATTTGTTTTATAAATTATTTTCTTTAATAAACATATATATATATATATATATATATATATATATATATATATATATATATATATATATATATATATATATATATATATATATATATATATATATATATATATATATATATATATATATATATATATATATATATATATATATATATATATATATATATATATATATATATATATATATAAGAATTTCTCTTTAACTAAAATACTTACTTTGGTTTCATCTTAAAACTTTTAATTCTAATTTCAGATTTACACCTTTCTAATCCTAATTTTAAATATTGACTTTATTAGTCAATAATTTTGACAAATAAAAATCTCGTATTTTACTAACTAAAATATTGTTAGTAACTCTAATATTTATTTACTCACTTATTCACATATTTATTTACTTATTTACTTTTACTTCTAATTTTCAAATTTTAAAACTTAACGTAATTAAAAAAACTAACCAATCAAAAATATTTTTCTACTAACATAATCAAATTCAAGACATTTTTTAATAAAGGATTTCCCCGTTACTTTCACAATGAATAAAAAATTTCGTCTACAATCACTCAACTTTCAAACTCAGGTAGGTTCAAATCATTTGAAAATAACTTAACACAATCCTATAAAAATCACTAACCAACCACATTCGAGCTACGTAGGACTATGATTTTTTTCTTGTTAAAGATACGTAGGCACGCGGTTGAAAAACCAAGACGAGTCCACTAACTTAAAGAATCTGTTTTTCTTTGTTTCTTCTTCTAATACATGATGATATGATAATTAAGTAAATAAATATTCCCTATAAGTCCACGGACTAAAAAGGATCCCCTTGAGTACAAGGGGGATAAAGGGTGCCTAACACCTTTCCTTTATCTAATCAACTCTCAAATCAATCAATCTATAAACAATTAGGGTTTTTCTGTTACTTTATTGTCCTTAGAAAAAATAAGTAGTGGTATAGACTCTCTTATTTTTTGCCAGTTGCGACTGTTGGAACCTTGCTGCTAATTCACGCCACCTCTTGGCGTAATCTTTGAAATACTCTTCAGATTTTTGTGCCATGTTCTAAAGTTGAGCATGACTAGGAGCCATGGTAGGGTTATAATCATAATGTTTCAAGAAAGCATTAGCCAACTCTCCCTAAGTACTAACATGACTTCTCTCTAACTGCATATACCATTCCAACGGTGCCCCAGACAGGCTGTCTTGAAAGAAGTGCATGAGTAATGATTCATTTTCAGCATAATCCACCATCTTGCGGTAGTAAGAACGGAGATGATTCTTTGGTCAAGAGGTGCCTTTGTATTTATAAAAATTAGGAACCTTGAACTTGGGGGGAATAACTATCCAATGCACGAGGTACATTGTAGCAACATTTAATCCAAAGGTCTTAGAGCCTTCCATAGCTTTGAGATGCTCCTCGAGAGCATGGTACATCTTTGCAGTCTCATCAACATAAAAAGTGAGGTCACCACTTTGTTCATCCAGATCAATGACATTATGATTATCATCAACCATATTCTGAAGAATTTCAGTAGGAGACTCAACATTCACAGACTTAGGTCATCCATTTGAAGAAGTAGATGGAGTAGCAGTTGCAAGCTTAGCGACATTCTTCCTGATTTCTTCATTCCCTTGGACGACAGTGTGGCGAGTCTTAATAAGTTGGTTCATTCTGGCACCCATGGTGTCCATGTCCTTACGGAGGGTGTAACACCCTAATTTCCCCCCCCCCCCCCAAATAATTTTAAATAAAATGAGAGTAAATTAAAACTTCACCCAATTAGGATGTCATATTCATCAAATAACAACCTGGTCATATCATAGTAATATGTAAATCATACAACTTTTAAAATTATTAATAATAAGTATAATAAACATCATCATGTCTAACTTTATTTTATTGGAGCAAAAACATTAAACAAATTATTGAAATATTTGTTTAACATAAAACATGTTATCTAAAATAACTCATGTGATAAGTAATTATAAAATTGTAACATAAGAGATGTCACAAAATCTCTGAAAGCATAGCATGACAAATCAATCATTTGACACCTAGTGTTACATATCAGAGCAGACACTGATGAAAGCAATAAAGAAGAGAACTCTATTCTAAAACCCATCCACACCTTCGTTGTGGATTACCCACGTGGAGGCAACATTCAAACAGAAAGAGTGAGATGTCACAATAATATAAAGGAATGCGTAATAATAAGTAGATAACACATTATTTCATGCTTATACACCCAATTCACCATTCACACTTCCACACAAACTAAAACACCAATTTACACATCAATTATGTAATAACATTATTCATGTAACAACAATTATGCAAATGCCTCGGGTCTAAATGCATGTGGTACCAATCCTTTGTGAACACTCAGGTTCATCACTCTATTCCTTACTGTAGGCATAAAGCACACCAAAATGCACTCAATCCACACAATGGGATTGAGGCTCACTAATACAGACCATTGTCCAAACACCAATGGTGTATGATGCATATTAAACATGCAACAACAACGAGTGCATTGTCTTTTACCATTGACAATTATACTCTGCCAATTATGTCCACCATACACCAAGCACCTTCTATATAATATGAAACATCAATTTATAAAGTAACAAGCGAAAATAATGCACAACAACACATATTTCGAACACTGGCATCATACTGCAACAGACACTGACACCACGAAACATCATTACACACCAATTAAATTTAGTTCCAGAAACATGAAACTATTTTTACATGATAGTACATTGTACCAGCTCTCCAAAAGTTCAATTGGCGCGTCAAACAGACACCCGAAACTCAAGATACAAATTTTCAAAGTTTTTAGAAAATTCTGCCAAAACGGGTGGAAATCGATTTCAACAATACCTGAAATCGATTTCACCTTCATTTTTTCAAAATTATAGAAACCCAGTTTTTACAAAAGTACACATGGAAATAAATTTCACCATATGTGTTAATCAATTTTCTCTTCGAATTTTTTCCAATTTTGAAAACAGTCGCAGCTGAAATCGATTTCACCCATAGTGGAAATCGATTTCCACTGCAAAAGAAGTAGTTTTCTGATATTTTAATGTACGAAAACTAGTCTCATTCCAACCCCCAAATTATGATTTGTGGAAGGTTAGAATGGTGTATTTTCTAAAATCCATGGACATCAAAGCTTGGAAGGTTATTTTGAAAGGATGGGAATATCTTGTTGAGAAGGACAAAGATGGGAATGTATCTTTGAAGCCAGAGGAAGATTGGAATGATGAGGATGATAAATTAGCTCTTTGAAATTCCAAATCCTTGAATGCTTTATTCAATGGAGTATAAAATAATATGTTCAGGTTGATTTTATATGTACAGTAGCCAAGGATGCTTGGGAAATTCTCATAACAACTCGTGAAGGTACATCCAAAGTAAAAATGTCAAGACTCCAACTTCTCACTTCTAATTTTAGAATCTAAAGATGAACGATGATGAGACCATACAGGAATATCATATGAAGATTCTTGAAATAGCTAATGCATCTAGTGCTTTGAGAGAAAACATGTCAGAATAAAAGCTTGTTAGAAAGATTATTAGGTCTCTACCTAGAAAATTTGATATAAAGGTGATAGATATTGAAGAGGCCCATGACATCTGTAACATGAGGGCTGATGAACTTGTTGGCTCACTTTAAACTTTTGAATTGTCTATTAGTAACAAGTCTAAGAAAAAGAACAAGATCATAGCTTTTGTTTCCAATGCTGAAGATGAAGAAGGCCAAGTTGATCTAGATACTGATGAAGGTTTGTTTAATACTATTGTATTACTTGGGAAACAATTCAATAGAATTCTAAAGAGAATGGATAGAAGAGGAATACCAAATGTTCAGAACATCTCATCTGACATCACTAATAAATATGATGCTCAAAAGAATACCAGGACTGAAGACAAGTCAAATCAAAGCAAAGGAATTCAATGTTATGAGTGTGAATGTTTTGGTCATGTTGGGCAAGAATGTCCCAACTTTCTCAAGAAGCGGAAAAAAGGGGTTTACTGTACCTTGGTCTTATGATGGTGAGTCAAAAGCTGAATCAAACACTTAGACTGCAAAACTTGTAATGGCTCTTTCTGGGAGAAGGGTAGATGAAGTGGAAGCTTATGATTAAAGTGTTCTCTTTGAATACCTTAATGTATCTTATAAGGACACGTGTGACAGGTGTGAAGAAAGTTTTAAGACAGTAGAAGAACAGAGAAAGATCATAGTTGAATTGGAGAATGAAAGAAGAAGCTTTTATGTTCTGTTTCACATCTTCAAAGTGATGTAACTCTCTTAAATTCCAAGCTTAACAGCATGTCAGATTCCTTGAAGAAGATGAAAAGTAGAGCTTAAATTGTGAGAGAGGATGGAGGTAGTGAAGTTGATTATCAATATGATAACAAACAAAGAAAAGTATTTAAAGAGGAGTTCTTTCCTCTTGAAAGGAAGAGAATGGTCAACATGTCCAACCGCATTTTACAACATCCTGGAAGACATGATAAAACATTATCCAAATTCCAATCATCAATGTGGATATGTCATTATTGAGGTGAGCATGGGCATATTAAGCCTTTATGTTATAAACTGTACGGAGATAAAAAAATCTTCAATTGATTTTAAGGTTGATCAAGCGAGCAAAAATAGAAGTGTTGAAAATAGGGATATAAACTTCATTTCTCATACTTTGATAGTGGGTGCTCTAGACACATGACAGCAGTTCAGAAGTTATTGGTGAATATTAGGTCTCATCCCACAGGTTCTATCAAATTTGGTCATGATTTAAAAGTGAAATAAAAGGAGTTGGAAAGTTGATGTGTGTTAGTTCTCCTAGTTTAGAAGATGTTCTTTTCATGAAAGGATTAACTACTAATCTCATTAGCATTAGTCAATTATGTGACCAAGGTTTGTTAATCTACTTCTCAAAGCCAGAATGTCTGATCAAAAATGAGAAAGATGTTATTATAATGAAGGGCATTAGGTCTAAAGACAAATGTTATCTATAGAAATCTCAGATAATTGCTTATTCTTCCATATTCCTGATAACCCGTGAAGAAGAAGTAAAATTGTGGCACCAAAAGCTTGGACACCTTAATCTAAAAGGATTGAAGGAGATCTTATCTGGAGGAGCTATCAAGGGAATTCCAGAGATCAAAATTGGAGAAGGTAAAGTCTGTGATGAGTGTGAAATTAGAAATAAAACCATGATGTCACACCCGATGTTACAACATTAGACTACTTCCAAATTGCTGGAACTTCCTCATATGGATATAATGGGACCAATGCAGATAAGAAGCTTGGGTGGAACAGGTATGTCTATGTTGTTATAAATGATTATTATAGGTATACTTGGATGAGTTTTTTTAGAGAAAAATCAGATGCTTTTGAAGTATTTAAAAATTTGTGTCAAAGCATTCACGACAAGAATAATGGTGTGATTTTTAATGTCGGAAGTCAACATGACAAGGAGTTTGAGAATGCAAAATTCACCGAATTTTATGTTTCTGAAGGTATTAGTCATGAGTTCTATGAAAAATGGAATTGTTGATCAAAAGACTAGGGCTATGCAGGAATTAGCTAGAGTTATGCTTTTTGCTAAGCAATTATCGTTGGAGTTTTGGGTTGAAGCTATGAGTGATGCTTGCTACATTCATAATAGGGTCATTTTTAGAGGAGGTACTTCAACTACTCTCTATGAGATATGGAAAGGAAGAAAGCCTACAGTTAAGTATTTTCATACCTTTGGAAGTAAATGCTATATTTTGATGAACAAAGATAAAAAAAGGTAAGGAGGATATCATAAGGAATGAAGGGATATTTCAGGGTTAATCTTTAATAAAAAGAGCTTATAAAGTTTTTAACTCCATAACTAAAGATGTTATAGAATCCACAAGTATGATAATTGAATATTAATTCACTGAAAGGGAGAAAGATTTCGAAGACAATGTTGAAACATATTTTGTGCAGACTGAGGAGACAAGAAAAGAAGAAATTTAAGAGTCCATAAGTGTTGATCCAGTTATCTCTGAAGTTAGAGTTCAGATAGAACAACTCAAGGAGATCAATACAAGATACTCTAATTAAGTAAACATTATAGAATACAATAAAGAAATATCAAATTCATGTCTTGTTTCCAAGCGTGAACAAAGGTTATGTTCTACTTTTCAAGAAAGAATGATGTTGAAATGCATCATTAGGTCAAAGTGGGTCAGTAGGTATTTGCATCTAAGAAACATTTCGATTTCCTGTTTCAATAAGAATAAAATTTGTTCCTCTGGAAATACCACTGTTTCTGAGTATGGTGGAACAAGGAGAGGTTGTTCTCAACTGGTATGGATTGACCAGATGTTGAAGGACTATAATGTCAAACATGATGTCATGACATTATTTGGTAAAGATATTATGATATCAGATATCGCATTCAACATAGTTGGAATAAGAACCTTGATAATCATAATCAACTTATCAAGAATCTTCCAAAAGGAAATGTTATTAATATGGAGTATATGGATAACAAGGAACAACTTACTATTATGTTTAAGATCAGATTGAGAACATAAGTAATGGGATTGGAACTTGGATTATTGAAGAGTTATAACTGTTACAAATATGGAGGAGAGCAACTGATACTGCATATTTCCTCTATGTTTTGATGCTTGGGAAGCCTAAGCAAGTTGCTATTAAATTTCACTAAGGGTATCTGTAGAATAGAAGGATTAGTAACATCACCAAAAAGAGCAGGAGGATCTTTGACAGGGGCATGAGGTGAATGACCACTTGAAGTTATGGAGGCTTATTTGTTTCCATCTACTATTGTATACTTCGATCTATTTTTATTGCTTGTGTGCTATGTGTGCTTCCATTTTATTTTTACATTTACTCTATTTTTGTCAATTTTTGGCTAAAAAGGGGGAGTAAAGTGTTAGTGTTTTTGTGTGTCCCGATGTTACGAAACATGCCTTGACATGTAGATTAGCATTGTCGATAGGGTTGTGTTTCTACTAAGGGAAGAGTAGTGATTATGGTTTCTTGTTTTATGAAACTATTTAGGGGGAGCATGATTGTCTATCATGCTTATTTGGTGCTTCTATTGCTGTTGCTACTGCTGATGTGGTAGGATGTCTTACCAGATGTTATAACATCCTATCTGTTAAAGATGTGTGAAAATTTTAATGTGAGGTTGTTTTATCTCCTGCTGTTGTTTCCTATAATGTGTGAACTTGGGTAGTTCATATTTGGTATGCTGGAGTTTCTGGTGATTTGGGATTTCCCTTTGAGGGAGAGTCTTGGTCATGTGTGACAGGGGGAGTTTGATCCTGTCTGTGATATCATACCTCATGTTTGGACATCGATCTTCTGGAGTATTGAAGATAGTGATATGTAACTGCATGTATTCTCTGATATATGCTTTTGTTGCGGTTTGTACAAATTTTACATGTTAGCATGTAGCTTATTTTTTGGTTGTAGTTTTATTCCTCTCTCCAGAATAATTGTACATTGGCTGTTTTAGCCAAAATTTGCGAAAGGGGGAGAATGTTAAATCCATGGTTTTAGGTTTGGAATCAATTTTGCTAAAACATGGTTCTGGAATGATGTTGAGCAAGATGTTACAACATCTTGACCAATTATCATGACAGGTTTTGTTGTCATGTGTATCAGATAGATGTTGAGCCAAATGTCTTGATATCTTGGCTTATTATGCAGCAGGCTTTGCTGATTTATCTCTTGACAAACTTGATTTTTTTTTGAGATATCCTTTTGGATATATATCATTATTTTGTGCAGGTCAAGGATATTTATTAGGAACAAGTGCAAATTTGATTTGTTTTCATAAAAAAAACGATCTTTGAGACTTTTTAGGAAACTTTAAAGATTTGTTCCTATTTTTATGTAAAGATCTTGCAGCTGATTTAAAAATTGAAGATTGGATCTAATTTGAAGAGTCCAATCCCATACTACAAGAGTCTATAAATAAGTACTTGCTAAACCTAAAATATATAGCATTCACATTGAAGAAACTGTGGGTGCAATATAAGGATTGGGGTTTTTGGAGTCTTTTAAGTACTTTGTGTTTTTGTTATGTGTATGTAACTCATGTATCTTTTAATACATTGAGGTAGACAGATTTTTATTTGATAGTTTATCAAGTTACTGTTCTAACTCATGAGCTTTTAAGCAAAGAGTTGAGTATTTTTATTAGTTGAAGCTTTTAAGTAAAACTAAGTATTGTTTATTATAAGAGTAATTTTTATTTTGTTCATTGGTCTAGTCACAAATTTTGTGACTGTAGGTATCATTGAGGTGATTGGAAGTGAGAGGAGGTTCTCATATCTATAGGTGTCTAGGTGGAAGTTGCACAAGATAGTGATTAGGAGAGAAGTTGTAAACTAGGAGTGTTTAGACTTTGAACTAATATTATCATAGTGGATTTCCTTTCTGCCTTGGTGTCATAACAGGAAAAAAAATACGAGAGTCGCCGCCACTATGTTTTATCCTAAGGAGGGGAAAGGAACAGATAAACCTTAAATTTTTTAGAGATTCTAGATTCGCGAGTTGGTTAGATAAAGGGAAGGTGTTAGGCGCCTTTTATCTCATTTGTTCTCAATGGGACCCCTATTTAGGTTTAGGACCTAACATGATTTTCTACTTAAAGTATGTTATTATCATGTGTATATCAAAAAGTTCATAATTTTAGTTATGGAACTCGCCTTGGTTTTAACTGCGTGCCTGTTAACTGAAGATTTCGACATTTGATAAAAATATGAAATTTGATGTGAGAAGGTCATGGTTTAAAAATAACATGAAATTGGACCTTATAAGGTTATTTTTGTAAAACTTATTTTTATTATTCAATGTGTCGAAAGGGCAACTTAAAATGAAAGGAATATTTCAAGATATCTGAAATACTTCGGCAGTCACGTTGGTTGAATTCAAAGTTGAATTCAAAAGCTTCGAGCGAGAAGTTTAAATTTCAAACTAATTCATTTCTCCAGGAAGACGCGTGGAAGTGCCAGAATGTATGCATGTAAAAGGTGTCGAACGTGGCGTAATCTCATAGAAAGACCGTTAGGGTCGAATTGGTATAAATAGGAGTCTTAGATGTTAGGATTCAGTGTGTTCACATCTTTGTACAATATACTTAAATACTCAAAGTACCAGCATTAGAGAAACGAGTTAGTGAGACATGTACGTATCATGCACCATATTTACATTCGGAAGTTATTTACATTTAATGAAATTTCTTCATGTCATTTATATTCTATACGATTTACAGTCTAGAATAGTTTTCTGTTTTATTGCTTTTATAAGAACACTTTATTTTGATATCAAAGTGATTCTCTTTGTTTAAAGAAGTTATCATCAAAACCTTTTTCCTAAAAACTAGAACACAATAGTCATGAGATCAATCTGATCGATCTCGCGAGTAACTGAATCCTTTTTAGAGATTTAGAAGATCAACGGTTGTTTACCAAATTACAGGGTAAACAAATTGGCACGCCCAGTGGGACCCTGTGTCTAGTTTTCAGTTGTTATCTAACTTATTTTGTTGCATGAAATTAAGAAGTGGGAAAATAGCCAATACCACAGATCCTAGAACAAAAAAGCAGAACAATAGGAGAATGGCTAACCCACCCATTAGCAGTGCACAACAAGTTCCTCTCCCCACGGGAGGGAATACAAATGCTTAGAATACAACCGAAGCCACGGCGAAAAGTTAAGGGAGTATGATTATCCCTTCGACTAAGAATGCTACAATCATACCCCAAAATACAAGTGCTTCAACCATATTGTCAAATGCAAAAAATGAACCTTTTGTAATGTCTGTGGCTAGCCAAAATCCGCACGTTTCCCTCAGACCTTTAGTAGGCAGTGTCTCTAGAACCTATGTACCAGGATTCACAATCCCAACATTAGATCCAATAAATGGCATGCCAACTACATTCATGACAGGACTTCAAAATAACAACCCGACATACACACGTCCTTTAACATCTTCCTTCTCACCATTCCAAGGATCAGGTTCAGGGGTAAACCATATGGCACGAAACAATTCGTAGCCAGGATATATGGCCCAATTGCCTCTTATTACCACAAATACGTAGGCAGTTTTAAGGCAATAGATAGATGGTAGTAACCACAAAATGGTGGGAATATTCGCCCAGCAAATGACTACAATCTTTAACCCCCTAATCCAAAGCACCACACAGACGAATTTGCAGAATGCCCAAGCAAACCAACAGATGGCAGCGCAAATTGGGTGCCTTGCGGAATTTTTTGGTGCACCCAGAGAATCAACGCGACAACCACAACCCAGATGGACAAGAGAGAATCAAGGCATACTATTTCAAGAAGATCCAACCATTGACCAGGCCCAACCAGTGATACACCCAGAAGTTGAAATTCAACAACCAGTTCAAAGGGAAGAACCACATAGGTTTCAACAGACTATTCCCAGGGAGGAACCACGAAGAAGGGTAGTCATGGTGAATCAGAACCAAGACGCTGACGAAATTATCCAAGGGTGTGGACAGGATGATATGGTAGGAAACAATAATCTAGCAGCCATAGTCTAAAGCATAATGGCACGGAATGGAGTAAATATTGGCATGCGAAGGCCAAACTATATATCCCCTTTGTCTGAGTACATTCAACAATCTGAGTTACCTAGGCGATAGAAAGTGCCAAAATTCACAAAGTTCTCTGGTGACACCAGTGAGTCAACCATAAAACATGTGGCTAGATATCTTATAGAAGCAGGGGATATAGAAAACAATGAAAGTTTAAGCATTAAATATTTCCCTAGTTCACTAACCAAAAATGCTTTTACTTGGTTTACAACTCTTGCAGCAAATTCCATCCATGATTGGACTCGTTTGGAGAGATTATTTCATGAACAATTTTATGTAGGTTAATCCAAAATCAGCCTAAGAGAATTGGCAAATGTTAAGCCCAAATTCAGCGAGCCTATAGATGATTATCTCAACAGGTTCCGTCTGTTAAAGACAAGGTGTTTCACACAAGTGCCTGAACACGAGTTGGTCGAAATGGCAGCAAGAGGATTGGACTTCTCTATCAGAAAGAAGTTATATCCTTGGTATCTAAGAGACATGACACAGCTGGATGACAGGGTTCTACAAGTGGAGCGTTTGAAGATTGAAAAAGAAAGGGCTAACAAAAGCCACAGGAAAGAAAGAGTGGCTTATGTCGAAGCATGCTCAAAAGAAAGAGATGTCGAAGATGACTCGTCAGAGGTCGAAGAGCACGATATAGATCTTGCAGAATTAAAGCAAGGACCACCTTATCCTTACAAAGGGCTAGCACCTGCGAACGGGAAGAATCCTTTCGAACCAGGAAGGAATGACAAATTCCAAAAGAAATCATATACCTTCGACATCACCAAGTGTGATGAAATATTTGACTTATTAGTAAAATATTTCCAGATGATAATGCCCCCTAGCGCTAAAATTCCTCTGTTAGAACAATGGAAGAAAAGAGGTTTTTGTAAATATCATGATTTTTTAGGCTATAAAACCTCACAATGCTATCTTTTCAGGGATTTGATATAGAGTGCAATCAAGGAAGGAAGGTTGAAGTTTGGAGAGAAGCCTAAGATGAAGGTCGACGCAGATCCTCTTCAGGTTGCTGAGACAAATTTTGCAGAACCTGTAGATATCAACATGGTGGACGCTGTTGAAATCGAAGAAGGTTAACTCGACAAAGTATCTGAAGATGCTCGTGGGTTGGAGACAGCTGAGGGTCTCATAGGCCAGTTCGAAGGGAATGCTACTGATGGCAATACCAAAACTACTGGAGAACCTAAGATTACCGAGGGTCTTAGAGCCAAATTTGAAGAACTGGAAATTGCTGAAGGTCCAAGTTCGAAGTTAACAAAACTGGGGGCAGGGCCAAAGTTGTTGTCAAATCTAATACTACTGAGGGTCTTAGAGTCATATTCTAAGAGCTAGAGAACATTGAAGGTCCCAAGTTCTAAGTAAACATGGTGAATCTGAACCAGCTATCCCCAGAGATGGCATAGATTGAAAGACGTTTGAAGATGGAGGATGACAGGATGCAAACTGGGCACCGGAAAGTAAGCCTGGTGGAATATCTTTTTCATTTCCATACGAAGAATCTTGGAGGACTAGTGTGTCAAAGGTGCAATGCAAAGAATGATTGAATCGCTGCAATGGCATACTATAAAGTGTACCAAGAGAGGGCTAGAAACAACTGGAGGAATGCTAGAGAATTGCTGGCATACCCAAAAATGGGAGAAGCTTGATGGGATTTTTGGTTAGGTGTCATAAGACAAGATCAGAAGTTCTAATATGCCCATGGTGCAGTGCTATTTATGATAGGAAAGCAGCAGAAGCATTCGAAAGAATTCTATCTACACAATACTGGAACAATCAAAGGAGTAGCAGGGGCAGGTATGTAACCAATGCGAAATGAATTCCAAAAAGGGTAGATAGCCCACACCCTAGAGTGAATTGAAAAGTCACCTTCAAGCCACCATCCAACATCCCCATAGACAAATGGATGGAGTATAGTCAAAGCAAGGGGAAAGGAAAAGGCAAAGGAAAATGGAAGAATTTCGAAGAAGGTGGCAGATCTGCATGGGCATATTGAAGACAGTTCCAGTCAACAAAGCAACAAGCCTGTGTTTTTGAGAACTACAAAGGGAAAAACCCAATGATAAGAACCCAGTGGTGAATGTACCAAAGGACTAAGAAGGCTCAAAGGGAACTCACCAGCAACGAAGTAGGGGAATCCAGTACGAATCAAACTACATCTGCTGCACTTGTCAAAGAGAAGCCACCAACACAAAGGAGGCTTTTTCCCCCAGAAAGACTGAGGTATCCGTTTAAAGGGATCCAGAGGAACTAACTAACGAAGAGCAAACCAATGATGAGGACATGCTTACTAACAACTTCGACTCAGATGGGGAGTCCTCTCTGAATATTGTCTGAATTGTGGTTTGTGTACTACCAAATGAATATGATCAAGTAACGGTGGTAGAATATTCTGAAGAAGCAGATGAATTAGAGATGGCAAATCACAAACCTGTGTTCTATTATGTTATGAATAATGGAGCAGTCAAAGTACAGAACGTGTTCTTTGAAAAACCAGACCAAGGTATGAAGAACCATCTAAAGCCTCTCTTTATCAGGGGAAAAGTAGAAAAAGTGGGGATCAACAAAGTAATGATAGATGGGGGTACTGCTGTCAACCTCATGCCTCAATTCTTCCTGAAGAGGATAGGTATGTATGACACAGATATAAAACCTCATAATAGGGTATTGTCTAATTATGAAGGAAACATTGGCCATACACTTGGCGTAGTTCAAGTTGATCTCATTGTAGGAACCATCACCAGACAAATGATATTCATGGTTATAGAGGCCAAGACAGACTATAATTTTCTCTTGGGCCGTGAATGGATTCATGGGATAGGCGCAGTTCCTTCCTCAATGCACCAGCGCGTGGCAATTTGGAGAGAAGATGGAATTACGGAAAATATTGAAGCAGACCAATGCTATTATATGGAAGAGGTTAACTAGATTGATCGAAGGAATTTTGATTGAAACTTGGCCAACATAGGGCCTTGCAGTGCTGCAGATGGAGCATATGCACCAAACAATAATGCTATGTACTTTCTGACCTTGTATCCAAGGCATGGATTTTGCTGGGATAGAGAGACTTTGGGGTAGGAAGATGATGTACTTGGACTTCCAGGGATACGGCCAACAGACTGGGATGACGAAGACAGTGACCATGTCTAAATCTTCCTTCTTCGAAAAGATTTCGGCCTATTTGGCTTAAAACAGACTAAAAACGGATTTAGAAGCTGAAGTAAAGATTATGGATATAAAGGCCAAGGAAGAAATAAATCATGCGAAAGGACCTGGGATTTTCTTCAGGCCAACACCCCCTGACAAAGAGAAGCCCGTCGAAGAAAAAGACCAAAGGCTAGACGCAATATATGATGATGGACCTTTGGGATTTGAGAAGGATCCAGTGGCATCGAACGCAAAGATGCTAGCGCAGGATCCTCTTGAAGAAGTGGATCTGGGAGATGGGACTGTAAGAAGACACACTTATGTTAGTTTAAAGCTTAGTCCAGGAGTGAAAGAAGAAGTAGTCCAGTTCCTTAAGGAGTACAAAGATTTTTTTTCCTGGGATTACGACGAAATGTCGGGTTTAAGCAGGGACCTGGTCGAACTGAGGCTGCTCATAAAAGATGGTAAAAAACCCATCAAACAGACACCATGAAGATTTGCACCGGAGATCCTCTCGAAGATAAAGGAATAATTTGAAAGAATCTTGCGCTACAGATTCATCCGGACCACAAAGTATGTCGAATGGATTGCAAATATAGTACCAGTAACTAAGAAAAATGGTTCTCTTAGAGTAAGCATCGATTTTCGTGATTTAAATTCTGCAACTCCTAAAGATGAATATCCAATGCCGGTGGCTGAAATGTTTGTAGATTCTGCTGCTGGTTTTGAATATCTTAGTATGCTTGATGGGTATTCAGGATACAATCAGATTTTTATTACATAAGAAGATGTGCCAAATACAACATTTCGATGCCCTGGGGCAATAGGCACCTATGAATTGGTGGTTATTCCATTTTGTTTAAAAAATGTTAGGACAACTTATCAAAGAGCCATGAACTCTATATTTCATGATTTCGTAGATACTTTCATGCAGGTCTATATTAATGATATAGTAGTGAAATCTATATCGGGATCTAGTCACCTGGATCACCTTCTCCAGTCATTCGAAAGGATGAGAAAATATGGCCTGAAGATGAATCCCCTTAAATGTGCATTCTTTGTGCAGGCTGGTGACTTTCTTGGTTTTGTGGTCCATAAGAAAGGCATAGGAATCAACCAAAACAAAACAAAGGCAATAATGGAAGAGAAAGTGCCATCAACAAAGAAAGAGTTGCAATCACTGCTGGGAAATATAAACTTCTTGCGAAGATTTATATCAAACTTAAGTGGTCGGACTCAAGCCTTTTCTCCACTCTTGTGGCTGAAGCATGGAGACTTTGCATGGAATAAAGAATATCAAGAGGCGTTCGAGAAAATCAAACAATACTTGATGTATCCACCTATTCTAACGCCTCCTCAAAGATACAAGTGCATGAGGTTATACATATTTGCGTCAGATAAAACTATAAGAAGCATGCTGGCTCAAGAGGATGAAAATGGCGTCGAAAGGGCCATTTACTACTTAAGTAGAGTACTAAATGACGCAGAGACTAGATATAGTTCAATAGTAAAATTATGTCTTTGCTTTTACTTCTCATGTACCAAGTTAAAATATTATATAAATCCAGTTGACATTTACGTTTCCTCACATTTGGATGTTATTAAGCATATGCTGTCGAAACCAATTCTACATAGTCGAATTGGTAAGTGGGCGTTGGCCCTAACAAAGTACTCTTTAATTTTCTTGCCTTTAAAAGCAATGAAGGGGAAAGTAGTCTCTGATTTCATTGTCGACCATGCATTGGTCAAAACATCCCAGAACCTCGTGGAGTTGGAACCTTGGAAATTGTTCTTTGATGGTTCTACACATAAGGAAGGAAGTGGAATTGGAGTTTTGATTATTTCTCTAGATAAAATTCCAACAAAGCTTAAGTACAAAATAGACGGCCCCCCTTGTTCGAAAAATGAAGCGGAATATGAAGCATTGATAGCAGGACTTGAAGCTTTATTGGAATTGGGGGCAACTAGTGTCGAAATAATGGGTGAGTCTGAATTAGTGATCAAGCAAATTACCAAAGAGTACAAGTGCATAAAAGAAAACTTGATATTGTACTTTATGATGGCAAATATATTGCTCCGGAAATTTGAATATGTAGATATCAAGCACATCCCCAGGTTGAAGAATCAAGAAGCAAATGATTTGGCCCAGATTTCCTCAGGATATAAAGTATCAAAAGAAAGATTGGAAGATTTGATCGAAGTACGGGGCAAGGTACTAGCTACTAAACTTTCTCCAGCAGATTTAAAAAACTCAAGTCTAGGTTATGCAAACGAAGTACATTTCGAAGTATTAGCCACAGACAGTTTAGCAAATACAGATTAGAGAAATCCAATAATAAGTTATTTAAAAAACCCAACATCAAGTACTGAAAGAAAGGTAAAATATCGTGCCTTAAGTTATGTGCTAATAGGCAACGAATTGTTTAAGAAAACCCCAGAGGGGGTCTTGTTGAAATGTTTAGGAGAAATTGAAGCTTATTTAGCACTAGCCAACGTGCATAGTGGGGCATGTGGAGCACAACAGGCTGGTCACAAGATGAAGTGGCTTTTGTTTCGATATGGCATGTATTGGCCTATAGTTCTAAAAGATTGTGTAGATTTTCCAAAGGATGCCAAGAGTGCCAGATTCATGTAGGAATTCAACATGTTCCTACAAGTGAACTACATTAGATTGTTAAGCCGTGGCCTTTTAGGGGTTGGGCATTGGATTTGATTGTCGAAATTAGGCCATCATCTTCAAAAAGTAAGAAATACATCTTGGTGGGAATAGATTATTTCACAAAATGGATAGAAGTAATACCTTTGGTGAATTTTTATCAAGAAAGCATCATCGAATTCATCCAGAGGCATATACTTTATAGGTTTGGAATTCCAGAAACTATTACAACAGATCAAGGATCGGTATTTACTGGTAGAAGGATGCAGGAGTTTGCTAAGAATATGGGTTTTAAATTACTAACTTCTACGCCTTATTATGCACAAGCAAATGGACAAGTTGAAGCAGTTAACAAGGTAATCATTGGTTTAATAAAGAAACATGTGGGCAGAAAGCCAAAGAATTGGCACAAAACCTTAGATCAAGTCTTATGGGCTTGTCGAACATCACCCAAAGAGGAAAAATGCAACTCTGTTTCGTCTAATGTTTGGACATGATGCAGTTTTGACAGTAGAGATTTACTTACAGTCAGTCAGAATCCAAAGACAAAATGAAATTCCCACAGATCTTTATTGGGAAATGATGATGAACGAATTGGTGGATTTAGATGAGGAAAGGTTACATGCTTTGGAAATTCTGAGAAGGCAAAAAGAAAGAGTAGCCAAAGCATATAATAAGAGAGTTAAGGGAAAACCTTCTTAAATGGTGATGTGGTTTAGAATGTGATTCTGCCAATGGATCGAAAGAATAAGTTATCGGGAAAATGGTCCCCACATTGGGAAGGCTCCTTTTGAGTCATTCAAACATTCACTAACAATGCCTATGAAATCTAGGAACTGGCAGAAGATCGAAGAATCTTGAAATTTAACGGTAAGTATTTGAAAAAATACAAACCTTTTCTTCAAGATTTAAAGATTGCGACAAACTAGTAAATTAGTGAAATAATGAAGCCAACATGGTATAAAACATAAGAGTGCCAAAATGGATTTGTCTAAGCATGCTTACAATATAAAGCAAATACAACGAATGGTTTATTACATAAATTAAAACGGGATATTCTTCTTCATCCTTTCATACTTGATCTTTGCTAGGCCAAGCTTATATTGAACAACGACGTGTATGCTTTTGAGGCGTACAATGTCTTCAGTCATGGCTGAAGCTCTTTTGACATGCTCAACGCTCTGGGAAGCCAAAGTATCAACTTCAGTAGTGTCTAATCCTTTGATAGCAGCTTGTTTTGCCCTAGTATCATCTATTTTCTTTTGTAACTCCACAATGTGAGACTCCCAAAGTGTAATCGAAGCGGTGTAAGTGTCGAATTCTGCTTGGGCTGCCTTCCTCGAAGACAAAAAATCCTTAGATGGTTTAGAAGCACTCTGAGCTTTGTCAAATTCAGCATTTTGCTCCTGTTCTTTTGCTTGAAGCTTCGAAGTTGCATCAACCTCCCTGTTGTACTCAGCGCAAATTTGGTCAATTAGATTTTGAATATCTATTAATACCTCTCCTACATTAGAGGACAAGAAGTAATGTTGATGCGATTAATAAGCTTTTCACCCCGAAGCAAGCAGTAACATCTGTTTTCAGCACTTCGAACAAATAAGCTTTGAATACAGCTT
The DNA here is from genome assembly GCA_948472305.1 of Vicia faba. Lineage (NCBI taxonomy): Eukaryota > Viridiplantae > Streptophyta > Magnoliopsida > Fabales > Fabaceae > Vicia > Vicia faba. The sequence continues at coordinate 958,659,893 of OX451740.1, forward strand.
TTTTCACTTGCTGAAGGAGTTCGTCATAAGAAGCTTCACTAGCACTGGTGCCAGATTGAGTCGAAACCCCAGAAGCGCTTTTGTCTAGAGAAGAATCCCTTTGATCCATCATTAACTCCACATATTTTAGGGGATCACTCTTCTTTAGCGCTATTTTTTCCTCCTCAATGAGTGTTGGAGTCAAGATGGGATGTGGAATTTATCGAGCTTGCGTGCTTGGTTCATAAGTAGTATCAGGATGTTTTGGATGAGTATCTTCAGGTTATGGTTCTACCTCCTCCATGTCCTCATCATCTGAAAAGTATGTCTCAACCCCATCTGAATATTGCTCTTCCTCCTCCACATAATCCACAGGAAATTAAGCCCTTTTTAGAGAAGAATCTCTATGGATGCTTTCAGAATCTTCATTTTCGTCCAGTATTTGCTTTCCAAATTCTGGCAAGTCATCTTCACTAGGAGAGGAAGTCTCATGTTCGACTTGGACTTCACCTGCTTTAGATTGGGGAACCACAGTCAAAGACGCTTTATTTTGGACAACACCACTGGATGTGGGAGGAGGCGAAGGAGTCTCTGTATTCAAAGGAGCATCTTGGTTGATAAGAGAAATGGGAGGAGTAGTGGATTTATCCTGCATATAAAAATGAAGTTGTTAGGTCAAAAGATTTAAATAAAGATGTACCTTTTGATCATCAGGGTTAGAAGCATTGCTTTTAATATGCTCCAAAATTATAAGCCCGGAGGGTGCAGGTTGAAATTCACGTTGAGGAGGAGGAAGAATTTTTACTTCGACATCTTTTTGATTGGTGGCTTGATATGGAACACCCTTCGATGTTGTGGATTTTTTATGTTTCTTCTTGGCCTTGAAAGGAGTGAGGGGGACATCGTCATCATCATCAGGAATAATGATTGTTTCTTCATCAGAAGCTTTTCTTTTCTTTGGTGTTTTAGGGGGTAAGCCACTACCCTAAAAAAGAGAAGATTGCAAAGAAAATCATGGTCAGAGAATGCAAAAAGTAAGAAGGATTTTTAGGAATGGTACCTTTACATTCTTCGCTACTTTTTTGGGGGAAGCACCCTTTTGCGGAAGAGAATCCTTGGCTAGAATAAGTTCCTGCTTTTGAGGCAGTAGTCAAATCCGCCTTCGTTGTAGGTTTTTCCTTCTTTGTAGTTTTCCTTTTAACAGCTAGAAAACACTATTAAGGTTAGTCAAATGCTCAAAATTGGAAATTTCCAAAAAATTAAAAGGACCAAGGAATCCTTTGGTTCCACACCTTCATGTGTCGGAGACACAATAGAGACTGCTGATAAGTCATAGTGAAGGAAACCTTTGAAACTGTCCAGAGTGCACTTAGTCGAAACCACCCTCTTAGCAGGTTTTTGGGAGTCATTTTTTAACTTATTGAAAATATTGCCACAAGTAAACCAATTTGGATAGTGTGGAAAGAATGCTAAGCGAAATTAGCACTAGGAAATTTTGGAAATTTTGGTGGTTGCAACTCAAAGGCCAAATCATATATATGTTCGGGTTTTACAGAAGAGGGAATCTGTAAACATGGAAGTTTCTTTGTAAATTTTTATTTTAAAGTAGTTGCTTCTTGGAAAAAGGTTCGACTAATATTGGTTGGATCATATACAGTTTCAAAGAATTTCTGAAAGCCTGGATTTCTTGAGTATGAGTTAGTTTACCTTTTGGGACATTTTCCCGCACAAGAAAAAAAGCTTTTGTTAAATGTTCATTTATTTGAGTAGTGTCGAACATGTTGTTCGAGTAAAAGTCAGTCCACCAGGTATAGAAGCCTTTGGTCATGTAGAAAGCATGATGATAAGGAATGAGACCAAATTCAGCAAAATTAGCATGGTACTCTTGGTGTTTCTGGATATCTTGAACAGAGTAATCTACACCTGCAACGCAGATCTCACATTTTCAACTGAAAAGAGGCTCATGGATAAGTTGGCACAATCCAAATTGTCGAGAGACAAAGTTGGGTTGATAAGCTAATAAGCAAACATGGCTCTTAAATGGTAAGGTCCTAGAGACTAGAAGTCTAGGAAGAAGGAATGCACGCCATATGTTTTCAATGTCAATATCTGCATTCTTTACAATATCATCAATTGACAAAGTAAACCAGGAGGGACCATGAGTTCTACTGGCGAAAGGATCCATAGTGGGAGTGAAATTGTGACGTTTCGAAAACATCAACATATATTTGGTGAGGCAAGTTTGAAGGGTCTCAGCATCATCACTGGGAGTTATTTGTAAGAGTCTAATTCCTTCAATGCTTCGACCTGCTATTTTGGGGTCCTCTTCATCAATATTTCCAGCGGTTCGAAGAGAGGGTTCAAAAGTGGCATTTAGCCACAATTGAAGTAGCTAGTAAGGTCCAGATAGAAGTAAGTTGGTACCTGCTTCATAATCTTTAAGTTTGGAAGCAGCGGCCCCCAAACTTTCATACAAACTGGATAAAAGGAACTCACCTAAGCATATCTTTCGACCAGAATGTAACTGGTTCGCCAAGGTTAGAAATCTCTTAGCCACTTGTAGAGATTTGCAACAGAAAATGAATTTAGATAACCACGGATCTAAGAAAGTTATATGCTCAACATCATAAACATCTTCACCGTCCACATGATATAGATCTATGTAAGTACTAAAAGAGGAATTTTTAACATTGAAGTCAATAGTGTTTTCCGACTCCAAATAATGATCAAAAGCCTCTCTAGTAGGAGGAAGTCTAGTAATGGAAGCTATATCAAAGAAGGTAGGAGTTATCATTCCACAAGGGAGGTGAAAAGTGTTGTAGGTACTATCCCAGAAATACAAGGAAGCTAACAGAAAAGGTTGGCAATAACTAAAGCCTAATTTCGAAATTTGAATTAGGTCAAAAATTCCCAATTCTTTCCAAGCTTGAGTTTTTTTCTTCTCAACCTTAGTAAGCCAAGCTAAGTAAGATTTATCTAAGGTTGGACATGATCTAAAAGGTCTAAAGCTCTCAGTTATATAATCCAATTGGAAAGCTTCTCTCTTTATCTTAGGGTTTGAATAACTACTTTCAGAAGTTTTCTTAGAAGACTTTTTAGGTTTCTTGGTGGAATCCTCGACGTTCTCTTCAGAAGCCACAGTTTTATTTGCTAAAGGTTTAGTAACGTGATAAGTTGGAAAGAATTCCACATATTTTTCTAAATCGCCTGTAGCGATTAAAGGCCCTAAGAAGCCTAAGGTTTTACCAGGAAAAAAAAGAAGGAATTAATACCTGAGAAGCATAAATGGCTCTTTGTTCCCTAGTGAGTTTGGGAGGTGTGATAAATTCTTGATTCCCAAAAGTGATGATTTTTCTTATTGGTATGTTTTGAGAAGATGAAACTTTAGAGATTCCAAATTTCTCAACATGTTTGGAATCTTGTTTACCGGAAGACATTGTTATTGATTTGAAGAACTGATGAATTTTTCAAGAAGGAATAAGAGTGTAAATCAGAGAGAGTGTGAAGATTTCTGAGTTTGCAAAAGTAGAAAGAGAAATAATAACAAAGGTAACTTGTTTATAGTGGTAAGTAGAAACATTGGAGGTTACACCTTAGGAAGTTAGTGGGGCATGTGTCAACATCTGATGGAGGAAAGTGAAAGATCACTATTCATGTCCTTGGAAGTTGGTATATAATGATGGTGAAACTGTTGCACGCATGTCTTGATGAGACGTTTTGAAAAAAGTAGTCATGATTAACTATGATGTCAGGAAATGAAGGAAATGAAAGGTTACTAGTCGAAATCTGGTGATTACAATAAATGGCCATTTCTGCATTGATACGAAATGGACATTTATTGGGGGTAATTGTTAGCTAAACATTTCGACATTTGATAAAAATAAGAAAGTTGATGTGAGAAGGTCATGGTTTAAAAATAACATGAAATTGGACCTTATAAGGTTATTTTTGTAAAACTTATTTTTATGATTTGATGTGTCGAAAGGGAAACTTAAAATGAAAGGAATATTTCAAGATATATGAAATACTTCGACAGTCACATTGGTTAAATTCAAAGTTGAATTCAAAAGCTTCGAGTGGGAAGTTTAAATTTCAAACTAATGCATTTTTTTTTACCTATAAATAGTCAAACTTCAAGATTTTTTGTCAACATTCTCATTTTGAAGGATATTTCATCATTTGATCAAGGGTTGATCATGATTCATCAAGGATTGCTCAAAATTCATCAAGATTCAAAAGTTGCTAAATTAGGGTTTTGCAGGAAAAGTCAAACCAACTTTGACTAAGCATAACTTTCTAATACTTTATGAGAAATGACCCATCCAAAGCTCATTTTGAAGAGGATGCAATTTCCTACAATCCATCTTCATACCCCCAAGATCAAAAAATTCACTCACAAGAAGTTATAAATTTGGACATTATAGGTCATTTTTTAAAGTCAACAAAAACACCTTTTTTTCCAAAGCTTATAACTTGAGCATGGAACATCAAAATGAGATGATACCAAAAGGGTTGGTTATAGGACATCTCAAGATTTCTAAAAAGTCCAAGAACACCTCCAAAAGTTCAAAATTGAAGAAGTTATGCATTGTTGAAGTTGGACATTTTTGCAAAATTGCCAAAAGTCAACTATCCCCAAAACTTCAAATTTTGTCAAATGGGCCCATTCTTTTCCACTTGATTTGAGCTTGCATCATTGTCCACGTGTCTTAGCTTCAGCCATGAGCCCATATCTTACTTTTATTATTTAATTTGATTTTTAATTGAATTTATTCATTTTAAATCAAATAAAATCATATAAAATCAAAAGTATTTATAACTCATGATTTTTTGGTTGCTTTAGGCTTTGAATACAGCTATTATGTGAATCAAATTTTCATCAAGTGCATTGGTTACAAGAAGATATGATTTAGGCCAAATTTGGAAGGTTGTAATGGTGGAATCAAATCCAATTCATGAGCATTGATGTGGAGAGATTTATACCAATTTTCTTACCCTACTGCAATATACATTACATAAGGAAGGCAAAGGCACGAAAATAGAGGTTGGAGGCTGTAAGAAGAGGCAGAACAAAAGTTTGAAAAAGTGGTAAAAAGCTTGAATTCAAGATCATAACAAGAGGTGTTTTCAGAAGCCAAAAACTATCCCAATCGCTTCCTGGGTGTTCACTCAACCTTCCTGGATCAAGAGCAAGCGTTCTCACATACCACAAAGCACTGTAAGTATCACGAAAATAACTTTGGTTCTTGAATTCGTGATTCATTATTCTTGCGTCATTTGAACAAATTGCTTGCATATTCATAACACTCATGACATTTGTAAACTTTTTGCATTATTCAATTTGGTTTATAGGCGCTGTAACCCCAAAACACCATAGCTAGGGTTGCGTGTTTGTTTTTAGGGCTTTCTTTTTCAGGAAAAATCAGGACTCAAGAAGGACATAATGTAAATCAGGAAGCCAAGACGAACTCAGCCATGTTTTTGGAATTGATTTATGTGGCCTAGGGAAGATTTTAGAGCAAGCTTGCGTATTTAGCTGCGGATCCAAATCCGCGGTTAATATTTGCAGGATTTGGAGGTAGAAGACGACGAGCTGTCGTTCTCCCATTGGCCAATTCAAATTAATTTTCGCTCATTTTTATTTTCTGGCATATAATTTGTTTTGTTTACATTATAATTTCTTTGTATTTTACTAACAATAGAATCAAAGCAGTGCAGTGGCAAGCATGCAAGCATATCACTTTCAGGACCTGGGTTCGAATCCCAGGTCCCCCACTTTCTTTGTTATTTTCCTTCTTCAGATAATCACATGTACGTCCAAGCATGCAGCGCACCATACGCCTCACACATCCAACAGCCAGATGGCCAAAGGCCAGATCTGGTGATCCAGGCTGAGAGTCCACCATGTAGTCAAGTCCAAGTGCGCACACGAAATCCTAAAAGTGAAACTAGGCCAGTGCTTAATGGGCCTCAGCATTGCTATATGCACCACAAAATTCAGGCCCAAACCTCTCTCTCTCTCTCTCTCTCTCTCTCTCTCTCTCTCTCTCTCTCTCTCTCTCTCTCTCTCTCTTTATTTTATTTATTTTGTTTATTAATTGTTTTTATTATTTTTGTTTTTAATTCTAACCAATCATTAAAACTCTTTTTCTTTAAAATAAAATCACACCAAAATATTTTTATTTAATCAAATTCTAACTTTTATTTTTATTAATAAACATTAATTAAATTAATTTAGGTTTTAATGTTAGAATAATTTTAACCCTTTTTGCAAATAATTAAAATTAACTAGACTTAATTAGGTTTTACTAATTCAATTAATTTTTATTTTCTTTCTTTAAATAACAAAAAATCCAAAAATAACTTCTTTTTTCATTTAATTAATTAATTTAATTTAATATAGTGATTAATTTAGATTTATTTCTTTCTTAAAATATAAAAAAACCACAAAACAGTTTCTTTATCAAATTAAATTCTAACTTTTATTTTTGTTGATAAACATTAATTAATTGATTTAGAATTTTAAATAGAATAACTTTCACATTTTTGTAAATAATTAAAATTTAATTAGATTTAATTAGGTTTTTTTACTAACATTAATTAATTTCTATTTCTTTCCTAAAATACAAAAAAACCCAAAAATATTTATTTTTATTAATTAATTAATTAATTTAATTTAGTAATTAATTTAGATTTATTTCTTTCTTAAAATAAAAAAAACAACAAAAAAAGATATTTTCTCTTAAAAAGGGTCAAAACCCTATTTGCGCTCGATTTAATTTCTCGCACGCGATTTATTTTCTTTTATATCATATTGTATTTATTCCCGGAATGTAATAGATAATTAGGACCATTTAATTATTTTTATCGCTTTATTTATTTTTCCGCATTTAAATTTCAAATGGTTGCTTTTGGCGATGTAAATACCCGACGCCTTGTAATTTAATTTCCGCAATTTATTTTCCACAAAATATAACTGCTAGATGTTTGATAATAGGGATGCATGACAAGATTGAACGTTTAAACCTAAAATCAACCTAGATCACCATTAACATGTACAAAGATAAAATTAACTGAAAACAACACACTCGCACATGCGCACTCTTAGGGTACACCCCACTTGGTTGCCTTCGTACACGGTCATTGAGTATAGGTTGTTTTAGAGGTCGCCCTCTTGTCTAAAAGATCATAGTCGCCTCGAAACGGTTGCCTTGGATATTGTTTCCTCAAACAAATGATCTAAGATATTAGGATTACCGCTAAGGCGTCCTAACATTGCTTTGGTGACCGTAAGTCCCTCATTCGAATTGACCCTCAAACTCCAACGACGATGCTACCTACTCATTCATAGTGGGATAGAATTGTCTAAAGGAAGATAGCATAGAACAATTCCTTTTTCGAGTAGGTAGATGGTTCTTAGATACTTGCTCTTTTAAAAAACAAAAACTCTTCACACTTACACTTTTCGAACAAAGTTTTCAAAACACTTCATACACTCTTGAGGACAAAAGCAAGAGTTAAATCGAAGTTTCAAACAAAAACTTTTTCAAACCCACAAGCACAAAGAAAACAATTTTGAAAACAATATGAGCAAGTACCTAAGAGCCCGTGGATAACCACAGATAGAAAGGGTGCTAACACCTTCCCTTTCTATAATCTACCCCCCGAGCCCGAGAAATATCTCAAAAAAGGAATTTTTCTGTGCTTTTTCCTTTCCTTGTTGGATAAAACAAAAGTCGGTGGCAACTCTTGCTTACCGCGACATTTTGCGAAAAACAAACGCAAAATGCATACCAACATTCCAAAAAACAGTCAGTTCTTCCCACCGTATCACAGAACTGGTGACTGTACTAGGGATCGTTTATAAGTGGGGTGTACCTTAGGAATAGTTCATAATGTTTTCAATTGCTTGACTTGTATGCTTTATCTTTGTGGGTTGAATCGGAGTTACTATAGATCCTAACTCAGATCTGGGGGACACCCTTTAGGTAAGTAGCAATAATATGTGAGGGAACTGTACAGCGTAGACCGATACGGTTGAAGCAGTAGCTACGTTGGTGTGGCACTTTAGCATGTACCGATATCCCTTGTGGCGCAACGAGGAGAATATGGGTCTGCTAAGGGGTCATTAAGCACCAACTGACCTTAGAACCTTTAAATTGACCAACTTGGCCATAGAACAGTAGCAGTATGCTACACTCATTGAGACTAAACTCTCGCGATGATTCCGACCGCAAGAAAAGGTTGCGAAACTGGAATTATGACCGATCGAGGGTGGTCAGTGATATTGAGATCCTCTAGAACCCGATTACAATTTCTAGGACAGGTTGAACCAACTAAACTGAAAGAAGGTAATACCTAAACTCCATGCCAGCCTAAACTTAAGGCTGTTTGTGTGACTTGTGTGCCTTCAAACTTGAACTACTTGCACATTCTTGTTATCTGACAACATGAGTTCCTTGCAGGTTTTATTTACAGTCCTTATCCAATAATTTGGATTTATTGCAGGGTTTACTTACATCACTTCACACTTTTGCTTAAATTCATAGCATACACATCATAACATCATGCCTTAACATTTCCTTAACCATTTCAAGGATCTCAAGGGTTTATGATGCAGGTTATGGTAAATCAAATGTCTAGTAAGGGGCAAAGGGGATTTATTTTCCTCTTGCCAAGGTTGTCTAGAAATCAAAACACGATAACTTGAGTCAGGGGCTATGACCCACTCTATATGGTGAGCTTGACTCTTGAAGAAGGACTCTTAACAACATGAAGTTTCTTCAATCAAAGCTGCAAAATTCAAATTCTAACAAGTTTCTTGTTTACCCCGCGGGATCCTTGAAAACATTGCATACATACATATCATTGCATAACAGGTCTCCCAATACAGGTCTCTCATGTTCTCGCTGTTTATTTCAGCAATGGCTTTCCAACCAGACAACCAAGATCTTCAAACTCGAGAAGCTCGGTTCAGGGATGTATTCCTAAACCTATCCAAGGGGCAGGAAGAGTTGAAAACACTCCTCGTGGGGAACTTGGTCAAGAAAAGTCCTGAAGACAATAAGGACGAACGGCTGAAACAACTGCAAGCTGAGTTAGGTGCCATGAAAACCCAGATGCTGGGGCAGATGGATCTTATCCAAAGCTTAGCTCGGGAATAAGAAGAGCTGACAACCATTATCAACCAGCTTCATCGAGACATATACAACAACATGAAGCAAACAGTCAAGGCCGGGGACCAAGTCATTAATCAACTTCCGAGAAGTCAAAGGTTTGGTTTGAAGAATAATAGACCTCTCCAAGTTGCTACTACCTCACGGGTCCAACAACAACGTTGCCATAAACAACGGGTTGATCAGAGTAAGCCAAATATGCCCAAGAGACAATTTACCAAGCTTAACATGTCGCTGTCTCAGGCTTTACAACACCTGTTGAGATTGAATCTGGTGACGTTAAGGGACCCTCCTAAGAATCCCAACATAGCCTCCCCAAGGTACAACCCTGATGCAAGGTGTGCATATCACTCCAACAGCCCGGGGCATGATACTAACATTTGTTGGGCATTGAGCAACAAAATTCAAGACCTGATTGATGAAGGAGCATTGGAACTCACACAAGACGATCAAATTGAATTCTTTTGCCATCCCCCCAAGGTTCACCATTTAAAGTGACAAGTACTGAGACGAGAAGACTTTTTTTTCATTAGAATTTTCAAGTTGTAATTTTCTTTTGATTGTTCGAACATTTATTCATGTCAAACCTTATTACTTTATCAATGCATTGCATATGTCTGTTTTGAATCAATCCATTCGTATTTCACTATATTCAAATTGCTTTCATTTTTTGTGATGATCAACTCTCGATTAAAAAATTCTAAGCCTTTAGAGGGAGGATGACGAAAATGATATCAAAATCTCTACAGTATGCTTTTGAACAGACCCCGCTGACGAGGTACAGACATTGTTTCAAATCCTAAACAATGGAGTTATAAGGAAGATAATCCCTAGTCAACCCCTTTGAGCCAAAGAAGTTGGAGTTTTTCTTTTCACAAATTAAAACCCTTAATTATAACCTGGGGCAGGGTAGTTTTCTCAGTTAATCCAGGTTCACAATGAATGGCATCAAAGAAGTCCTTCCGAAACAAAAGACGGTGTTGGTTCCGTATAATCATAAGGACAGGCAGTAATTATCTCTCAAAATAAAAGCCCAATAAGTCAAAACCTGTGAAGGAGACTTAAGAAAAACGGGGGCATCCCGCTGACTGTAATCACAAAAAGAAATAGTTCATGCAAAAAACAGGGATAATAAAAACCAAAAGGGAAGAGATCCTGCAAACTCTCAACAAAATGACTGCCTGTTCAAAATAAATTGTCAGTATCTGAACCATCACTGGTATATCAGAGCAAAGACTCAAACAAGATCTAATGCACGATTAGCTGAGTTTAGGATCAAAGAACATCACGAAGAACGGGTGGGTACAAATAAAATTTGAGCCTTTATCCTTTGTTTCTTAAACCGTGAACCAGGCCATGTTATAACCCTTAAAAAGTCCTAGCTGAAGCATGGGTTAGTCCGAAAGCATACTGTTACAAAAGGTATCCTTAACCATCGTAAAACCCAATTCTCCAATTGAGATTCAACCGATTACTTCAACTTAAACAAAAAAATATGAACCCTAGGATGAACCATAGGAACCCTAAATCAACTTCATCGTGGACGGCCGTGAAGGCCATCGTTGAAGATGAATGTTCACCGAGAACATCATCTTTTACCCAGAACACCAAAGAACCCTAACAATCTATACCTTAACCCATAGAACCCTAGCCCAAGAACATAGAACCCTAAAAATGTTATAAACCAGAACCCTAGATTGTTAGAACCCTAACCCTAGTTTTCTTGAAAAAAAACCTAAAATACAACAATCATTCAATCACAGAAACAACAATAGATCCCTTAGCTAAGTATAGGCCCACCTCTCCTGCAGTGATTCTCATAGTAGAAAGGATCCCTCTGTTGTTCCTTCTACTTATCTCTTTCTTCTTATTGTTTGTTTGCAGGCACAAGACTCCAAGAAATTGCAGCAAAGACAAGGATTCTTCAACTATTCTTCTCTAATTTCTTCAAAATTCTCGGTCCCTGTTTTGGTCTAAGTTATATAATTTTAGGGATTGATTAGATTAGGAAATTAGTTATGTTAATTTTCTTTTATAAATTAGAATTAGGATCTGATTGATTCAAATTGATTCAATTTAGGATTTGGTTTGTAAACTAGGTTAGATTTGATTGTATTTTAGAATTTGGTTTTTGTAATCGGATGTATTTGGACAAAATATGTTGTATATTTGTTTTTAATCAATAAAATTATTTTTTCAATCAAAGATTTTATTCAATTCAAAGAGATTTCTGTAATTTGGGCTTTCTAAGTTTTCTTTGGGAAGAAGAAGATCCATTTAGGCGCAACTATGTGATTTAGGGTTTCCATTCAGAATAAATTAAAAAGCAATAATAATTATAATAATAAAATTAAATAATGAATAATAATAATAAATAATAAGGATATTGACCCTAGGTCAACCAAACCACCAAATAATAATATAAATATGTATTGTTTGTAACAAAAACTAATAATTTAATAAAAAATGCAAAAAAAATCAATAATTGTTGAAAATGTTGACTTTGGTCAACCAAACATAAAAATGATAGAATAACAAAAATATTTACATTTTATTTAAAACCACACCCTCCTCTAATGGACTTAACAAATGGAATTTTTGAATGATGATCCCAATAATAATAAAAAATATGATAATAATTTTATAATAGAACCCAATTTTATTTGCCCATATTTCAACTTAAATATAAATAAATATTAATAAACATGATAATGTAATTATAAACAAATGTAATATAGGCAAATAAAATTGGGTTTTATTATAAAATTATTAGTATGAAATGACCTAGTAGCATAAATTGACTATTAGTACCAATGCAAGCAAATTTTAGGTATGATAGTTGCCTCTATTTAATTGCTCTCTGACTGAAGGGTGCGAGAATACGAAGTTTTCGCACATTGGGATCAGAGGGTTATTATATAATGGAAGACCTCAAATTTTGACCAAAAACATTTGAAAGATAAACTGTACAACAAACCAAAAAGAAAAAAGGGCAAGGATGACGTAGTTAACTCACAATGCCTAGAGTGTGGGTTCACATATCTATTTTTGCCAAGGGACTAAATCAATAGATATGAAAAGGGACTCTATCGCATATTTCACATACTTACCACAACTTAGGGGGTAAGTAACGTAGGTACCAACTCTATTTATGCCAAGGGACTAAACCAATGGAGTTGAAAAGGATTTGAGGATAAACTTACTAAAGCTTTGAGACTGACATAGTAAGCGGAAACACAGATTCGTGACATTTATCACAACCTAGGGGATAAATGACGTGATACCAATCTTATTTTTTCCAAGGGACTAAACCAATAAGATTGAAAATTTTGGAAAATAACCTATCATTATGGAGGGGCCCATATGAATAGTTATATTTGATTTTCATATATACCACTACCTAGGGGGTGATAATATGGGTATCAACTCTATTTATACCAAGGGACTAATCCAATAGAGTTAAAAAAGGCGTGTAAACAAACTAGCTAAAGCTTCGGGACTAACATAGCGAGTTGTATTGCAGACTTGCATATTTATCACAACCTCGGGGATAAATAATATGGGTTTGATGTTTTAATTTGGAACTTGAAAGTTGAAAATTGAATGACTAGGCCATGGATATGATTAGTAGATATCTCGCCTAGTGCAATTTTGGTTCATAGTACCTCTAAATGTTGTGTCTATTCTCAACTGAGGTATTTGTCAGTGTAAAAAGATAAGGTTTGAATTTTTTATTCACGCAGGTGTCTTAGCCGGTGATAGGCCTCAAGATATTTTGTAGTAATCTTAGGCCTCTGAAGTTGAAATCCAATGTATGATTGATATGTTTATGCATGATCCTCAATGGAAATGTTATTGATATGTACTTCATATGCACCAAGTATTATGAATGTTTTTGATAATTTTCTCCTTTTAGGCCATTGGGTCTTAGAGTCACTGACTTCCACAATGTTGTTTGTTGCTTTGTTGTTTTGTTGTGGCGTCCCCAAGTTTATTTATATCTTAATATATTATTGTGAATAGTGTCAATGTGATGTTGGTGATTGTATCGTAGGCATAAGTGTGGGTTTCTTTGGACATTTTTTTTCTAACAAAAATGCTTTTTGATGTTTTGTCAATGCTTTTTATGTTGTCAAATCCCAAAAATAATCTCGACGCATTGTTTACAAGAAATAATCTTAGTATTTTTCAAACAAGTCAGAAAAAAAATATAATTGAAACAAATTTGAAAAATAAATTATTTTATTAAATAAAAATGCCTCTGAATAGGCTTGAGTACAAGATGTAATTCCTAGAAAGATGTAATTACGAAAAGAAAAATAAAACTGAAAATGGAAATGAAAAATTATACCTGATATTGTTACTTCTCCAATGTCCTTTGATAACTCTAATCTCCTTGCTTCTTAGAAATATGATTTAGATTAATCCTTCCTGTTCACAATCGTAGATGTAATAAATCCTCTAACCACAGTCTATTTATTCATTTTTTGAATGGAAATTCCTAACTTTTTCCTGGACCTCCCTTTCGGGTTTTTAATCCACTGGGATGATGATTTTGTCTATATGTCCCTAATTTTTTCCCAAGATCACCCTTTAGGGTTTTCAATCCACCGGAACACCCATTTTTGCTTAAGTCGCCCTTTTGAGTTTTTGACTTATAAGGATTTTTATATATAGTATTTTTTTTACCGCGTCGGAATTCAGAGGGTGTGGTAGTTCTTTTTCGTCCATTATTGTAAGGATAAGATATCCTCCTGAGAATGATGTTTTGACCATATATGAACATTTGTAGTTAGATGTCCATTTACCACGTGAATCTAGTCGAGGTAGCAAAGTCTTCTTGAGGACTAGATCCCCTTCTTAAAACACTAAAGGATGAACCTTTTTGTCGAATTCTTTCTTCACATGCTTTTGATATAATTGGCTGTGGCACAAAGCTGTCAAGCATTTTTCTTCTATGCCATAAACAAGAGAGAAAAGGAGTTACACCTATCGAAGTACGTACTGAGGTATGGTAGCCATGTAATGCAAAGGGAAGCATTTTGTGCCAATTCTTATATGTCTTCACCATTTTACGGATGATCTTATTGATATTTTTATTGGTAGCTTCAACGTCCCCGTTCATCTTGGGTCGATAAGGCGATGAATTATGATGCTCAATCTTGAAATCATTGCTTAACTCCTTCATCATTTTGTTGTTCAAGTTTGACCCATTGTTAGTGATGATTCTTCTAGGAACTCCATAAATCATATGATATTTTGCTTCATAAATTGTGTAACGACTTTCTTCGTCATGTTAGAATAAGAAGCAACTTCTACCCACTGGGTTAAGTAATCAATGGAAACTAGTATAAATCAGTGTCCATTAGAACATTTTGTTAGATCATCCTTATCATGTCAATTCCCCACATCGAGGCCATGGTGAACTTAGGACGTTCAGCAGAGTTGGTGGCACGTGTACCTTGTCATCATATATTTGGCACTTGTGGCATGTCTTCCTATAATGGTAACAGTCAGCTTCCATCGTCAACTAATAGTAACCTTGTCTTAATATTTTCCTAGCCATGGCAAGTCCATTTGTATGAGTCCTGAAGTTTCTTTCGTGGATCTCTTTTATGAGCGTGTTTGCTTCGTGTTTTTCCACATACCTGAGTAGAACCATATAATAGTTTATTTTGTATAATACATCTCCATTTAAGAAGAAATTTGATTATATCTTTCATAGAGTTCGTTTATTTATTATTAAGTCACCTTCTGGATATTATTGCTTTTCTAAGTACCTTTTGATTTCGTAGAACCAAGGTTTGTTATCTGGCCCTTCTTCAATTGCGAGACAGTGTGCAGGTTCTTCGAAATGTCTGATTGTGATGTGTGGTTTGTGATTAGTCCAAGTTACTTTGAACATGGCTGACAAAATGGCCAAGGTGTTTGCCATTTAATATTCTTCTCGGGGAATGTGAGTGGAAGTAATCTCTGTAAATTATGTGGCTAGCTTCAAAACATAATCTCGGTATGGAATTAATTTGGGACGTCAGGTGTCCCATTCACTGTTGACTTGGTATATGATTAATGTTGAGTCTCTAAATACCTCGAGGAACATGATCCTTGGAACAATAGCAACTTCTAAACCCAATATACAAGCTTTGCATTCAGCAATATTTTTGGTACAATCGAACCATAACCTCACAGTATAAGGTTTATGAAAATTCTTTTAAGAAATCAATATTTCCCCAATCCCATGTCCTAGCGCGTTTGAAGCGCCATCAAACATGAGTGTCCATGTTGCCCCTGGTTCAGGTCCTTCGTCAGGTCCTGTTATTTCATAGTCTCCTATTACCATGATGTCTTCGTCCAGAAAGTCAAACTTCATTGGTTGATATTCTACCACAGGTTGATGAGCTAGGTGATCAACTAATATACTACCCTTGATGGCCTTTGGTGTAATATATTAGATGTCATATTCGAATAACAACATCTGCCATCAGGCACGCTAGGGCATAAAAAGTCTTCTCAATGAATGAGTACTAGGTTTTGCAGTCAGTGAATTTCTTGCTTAAGTAGTAGATGGCATGCTCTTTTCTACCTGTTTAGTCATGTTGACCCAATACACATCCCATAGATCCTTCGAGAACTGTCAAGTACATAATAAGTGGTCTTCAGCGAATGGGAGACCTTAGAATTACGACTCTTGTAAATATCTCTTTATTGTCTCAAAGGTTGTTTGACAGTCTTCATTCCACTCCACTGATTGATCCTTTTTGAGTAATTTGAATATAGGTTCGCAAGTGGTAGTAAGGTGCGATATGAACCATGAAATGTAGTTCAATCTTCCTAAGAAACCACAAACTTATTTTTCTGTTTTCGAAGCTGGTCTTTCTTGTATGGCCCTTACTTTTCCTGGATCCACGTTAATACCTCATTGGCTTACAATAAAACCCAATAGTTTACCTGATCTAACACCAAATGTACATTTGTTCAAATTCAACCTCGGTCTGAATTGTCGTAGTCGTTTGAATAATTTTTGTAAATGAATGATATGGTTCTCTTCTATTTGAGATTTGGAAATCATATTGTCCACATTGTTGTAAATGATTTTAAAATGAGAGTCGTCACCCTTAATTTTTATCCTAAGGAAGGGAATATAAAGGATAACCATAAAAGTTAGAGATTCTAGGTTTTTTGGACTCGGTTCTAGACGAAGGGAAGGTGTTAGGCACCCCTCATCTACCTTGTTCACAAGGATACTAGGGTTAGAAGTGCAGTTTTTAAGAAATATGGTTTTAATTTTTTATTAGAGGAACTCGCCACGATTTTAGTCGTATGCCTGTGTATCGTCTTAGGAGGAATCAAAGTCTCAATTCGTAGTTCACAGTTGGTTGGTGTTTTTTATGAATTACAAATATATTTTAATTTCCCGCATACTTAGTCTAGGTGTGTGAATAGCAGAGTTTGTTAGACTAAGTGCGCTGTTAATTAAAATACTATCGTAATCCTTTTTTTTAAAAATTAATTGTTGAATTAATTTAATTATGAAAAAGGGTTTATTGTTGGTTAGATATTTTTTAGTGTACTAATTGTAATAAAATTCTAATTAATGCATGCTAAAAAAGGATTTAATGCAATAAAGTAAGTAGAATATTTGATGAGTTTTAGAAAAAATAAAATTTGATTTAATAATAACATTAAATATACTATTAAAATAATTTAAAAATATATAAAACATAAAATATAAAAATAAAATAAAATAATTAAAAACGCAGGGGGTGCAAATTAGGTTAAGCTAGTAAAAATGGGGGGTGTAAGTATTAGGGCCCTGAATTTAAATTTTGAATTCAAGCCCAAAAGACAGGGGGTATGTTTTGAGCCATGCAATAAAGTTGAGGGGGGTGTGCAGTAGGGGTCCAAGTCCAGATAATGGACTTGGCCTATTAAGCCAAGGGGGTCAGTTTTGTGCGTAGTTAGTAAAATAAAACAGGAGGGAGGCGTGATTAACAATGGGCCTAGCCCAAAGGGTTTAGGAGTCCATTTAGACTCCCTGCATGCAGCTGTAGGGCATTATCATGGCCATGCATTGTGGAACGTCTGACTTGAATCATCTGGTGGTGATGGAGGGTGCAAGATAAGTACTATGGGGTGACATGCATTGAATCGTATGACATATATATTTTGTTTCTTTCATAATTTATCAAATCATTCTTTGTTATCCCCTTCGCCTCTCTCTCTGAATGCTCTCTCTTCTCTTTCTCGTTTCAAGCAACACTGAAACCCTTACCTACCCCTCTTTAACCATAATTTTCGACGACACGAACCTTGACCACCCAACTCTTCCTCTCCGATACCACTACATACCCCCAAACCCTAAAAACAATTTCAAAAACCCCAATAACAGCTACATAGATCCAAAAGAAAGCTATGTGCATACCACGAATCCTCTGAGTTTGAACTTCATGTTTTCTTAAGCTTCTTCTTATCGTCCTTCTTTCGTCTTTGACAGGTACAGCGGCGGTGGTTTGACAGAGGCGCAATGGAGATTTGGAGCAGTGGCGGATCAGCTAGGGTTTCAAATGTTGAAACCCTAAGCAGTGGTGAACAAGAGTTGGTGAGGCTCTCTCTGTTCTTCTTCTCTACTTCTTCTGTTAATTTCCTCCGTCAATTCTTTTTTTCTTTTTGTAAATTTCTCCTCCCCTCTTATTTTTGTCTTAGATTTTGGGTTTTTATAGTTTAGAGAATTAGGTATTTTAGGAAAAAATTTTAATTTGTCATTACTGATAGGATTAGGGATTTGTTTTGATTTTGTTGTAATTTCATTATGATTTTGTATTAATATGTTTCTGCATTTGGTCCCGGATTTGATTATGCATTAGTTCTGGAAAATCAAGATTTGATTTGGCTTTAATGTGAAGTTTAATAATTTTATGAATGAAGATATGTTTCTATTTTTTAATTTGTACAGTACTCGATGCAAGATTTAAAACATGTGTTACTATTCATGATTTTAATAGTGCTTGTTTCTTAGTTTGGGCCATGCGTTTTTCTCTAATTTGGACTTAAGCCTTGAAAGGGTTAGGACTTGGGCCTGAAAAATGGATCATGCGATGGCCTTCTATGTTTTTTTTCTTTTAATAAAACAAACACTCTTTTTAAATAAGTATAATGTTTAATTATAATATAATATACTAATAATAATCAATAATCATAACAATAATAACGATAGTCCAGAATAATAGTATAAAAATTAATATTAATGATAGTAACTAATTATATTATAAATAATAGTAATTAGTAAAATTTAATAATAATAAAAAGTCAAAAATTGACTTTCAATTATTTTGATTAAGAAAAATCTTGATGGGCCTATTTGATTGATCAACAATGCACCCCCCCCCCCCCCCTTTTAACTTGAAATGGTTTTCTGGTCTAATGGGCCTTTAGGATGAATTGATATGAGCCTCTTAAAACATACCCCCTTTTTTTATTTAAAAGTGAGCTTCATCATTTTTAGTGGGAGTATCCAATTAATCCATAATCCCCTTGAGTAAACAACATACCTCTAAATGGGCCGACAACTAACACACACCCTCCCCCTTGTAAGAGAAATAGAATGAGCTTTCAATTCCATATGGGCCTTTCTGATTTAGAAAGGCCTAAGAACTCTTAATAAAATTAATCCTGCATGACTTGAAATTTTACGTGGGATTTTCTGATTTAGAAAAGCCCAGTAATTCTCTAATAGGAAAATGATAACTCTAGAGTTTGATAAAAAATGATTGGAAATCTATAGGGAAAATTTAGGGTATGACGGTTGTCCCTATTTAATTATATTTCAATTTAATAGTGCGAGAATACGCAGGTCTCGCATGTTTTGATAAGGAGTTTATTAAATATTGGAAGACCCCAAAATTTGTCAGGAAGATTATAAGGATATGTAGTACAACGTTCACATGGGTATCAAGAATAGGAATAGATGATGATGTATCATCTTACTAGCGTTTGAACTAAAGTTTCTGATAGAACTTAGACACGACGACACGGATAACTCGTCAGTATCTAAGAAATTGTAGATTCTTTTGCATAATTACAAAAATACAAGTTTTGAAAAAAGTTGACTTACTAATGCTTGGAGACTAATATAGTAAGTTTTGGTTTGATTTGTTTTGATTTTGTCTATTCATCGCAACCTAGGGGATGAATAAAACAAATTCTGATAACACATTGCTACATGGAGACTAATGCAATGGATTACATAGATTTATTCGCATATCTATCACAACCTAGGGGATAGATAATTGAAAACATCTTGATAACTACATCGCGGGATGGAGACTGGCCAATGGGTTATATAAAACAAAGTTGTTTTGGATGATCAAATCTTTAGATAACTAAATCAAAGATGGGATCGTATTTTTACCAGTTGTGTCTGTTCTAAACCAAGGTAAACGTTAGTATAAAAAAATCTAGGTTTGAAGAATGAAACTGAAGTTTCGTTGATGATGCCCGTTGTGTCTGTTCATAACCAAGGCTATCAACATGCAGAAATAAACCCCAAATTCACTGATGATATCGGTTGTGTCAGTCCTTAACCAAGACTATCAACATGAAGAAATAAATCCTAAATTCACTGATGATGTTGGTTATGCTTGTCCTCAACCAAGACTATCAATAGGAAGAAATAAACCCCAAATTAACTGATAACGTCGGTTGTGTCTGTCCTCAACCAAGACTACTAACAGGAAGAAATAAACCCCAAATTCACTGATGATGTCGGTTGTGTCTGTCATCAACCAAGACTATCAACAGGAAGAAATAAACCCCAAATTCACTGATGATGTCGGTTGTGTCTATCCTAAACCAAGAATATCAACATGAAGAAATAAACTCTAAATTCACTTATGACATCGGTTGTGTATGTCCTCAACCAAGACAATCAATAGGAAGAAATAAACCTCAAATTCACTAATGATGTTTGTTGTGTCTGTCTTCAACCAAGACTATCAACAGGAAGAAATAAACCCTAAATTCACTGACGATGTCAGTTGTGTCTATCCTCAACCAAGACTATCAACGGGAATAAATAAACCCTAAATTCACTAATGATTTCGGTTGTGTCTGACCTCAACCAAGATTATCAACAAAAAGAAATGAACCACAAAATTTGCTAATGAAGCCGATTGTGTCTCTTCTCAACCAAGGCTATTTCTTAAAGTTTAAACTATTTAGTTCACACAGATAAGCTCTCTAATGATGGACCCCAAGAAAATTGGAACTTTAACCAAAGTAGATTTGAAAGATTCCATGCATGATGTATATGCATAATGTCCTAAATTGATGTGCTACCCAAGTGTGATATGCACTGAGTGTCTGTGTATGCCCCAAATATTTACATATGTACAAAATATGTGTATATGCACCAAATGTTATGAAAAATGTTTTTTTTTTATATTATCTCCTTTTAAACCATTGACTTTGTATTACCAACTCCCCGACATTGTATGTTGCATCATCGCAGTATCTTAGAATTGATTTGAACATGGTGAAGAGTGTCCGTAGGATTTTGATATTTGTATCGTAGGTGCAAGCATTAGTGTGGACGTAGTCGTAGACCTCTTTCGACGTTTTTATAACCAGAATAAACTTTGATGTTTTATGAAATGCTCTTCTGTATTTTCGTATGTTAGATGCACCAAATGTTATGAATGACCTTGATATTTTGATATGGTTATGTGTACGTCATGCATGATGTGAGGCTGAGATTTCCAAGGAATTTACTACTGAGATTCGATTGAGAATTACCTTATGTCGAGGTCTTCTAGAAAATCAACTGCCGAGATTAACCAGGAGAATCTACTACAAATATTTTGTAGAGAAAATACCTTCTGTTGAGGTATTCTGGAAAATCATCTACCGAGATTAACCAGGAGAATCTACTGACAAGATTCGATTGTGAACTACCTCCTGTCGAGGTCTTCTAGAAAACCAATTTCTGTGATTAACCAGGAGAATCTACTGCTGAGATTCTATTGAGAACTACCTTCTGCTGAGGTATTCTAGAAAATCTTCTACCGAGATTAACAAGTGGAATCTACTTCTGAGATTCGATTATGAACTACCTTCTATTGAGGTCTTCTGGAAAATAATCTATTGAGATTAACCAGGAGAATCTACTGCCGAGATTTTGTTGTGAACTACCCTATGCCGAGGTCTTCTGAAAAATAATCTTCTGAGATTAACCATGAGAATCTACTGCCGAGATTCGATTGCGAACTACCTTCTGCTAAGGTCTTCTAGAAAATAATCCGCCGAGATTAACCAGGCGAATCTTCTACCGAGATTTAACATATAATAGATAACTTGATTTTACCATGATGATTGTCTTCACATGCAACATGGTTTATGTTATGCATGTATATTTGATTGATGTATGTAATGAGTGACACATATATGTATCAATGGATGTTGAAATGCAAGTGCGTAAATGGGCTTTTTTTTAGATATGCTCGAATATCGGAATTCGTCAGATGGATGAGATGATAAGTATAGCTTGATTCTGGATCGAAGAGCACTAATGCATGATTTATGCATTCTTTTGCTTTATGATTATGATTCGAATGTTTTTTGAATGGTTCCCCTGTTGTGGGCAAAGAAATGATTAAGACTCACAAAGGTTATTAGTGCAACAAGAATAGTTATTGCAAAAGTGGTAGGGTATTTATGCTGACATGACTTCCTAATACTCGATTAGAACTCAAAGATTGTTGATGTAGGAGAAGGATCCACTAGTGATTGTGAAAGTAAGAAAAGAGCTTGCCCTTTTGTGGCCTGTCTTGCCCCAATGATTAAATTTTAAAACACCATACCCTTTATTAGTTAATCCTTAGAATGATTTTCCCTTGTTGAACCATTTAGAATCGGTTTCTGAGTCTCGCAGTGGTCTACCCCCATATTTGAATTTCAAAAGACATGCCCCTATATTTTGGACTTTGAGGAGTGTCCTAAGAAGGAACTTGGATCTCGCCATTCTGTGATATAGGTTACCCTGAGTGTCTAAATCTTGAAAAGTAGGCCATTTATCGACTGGTGTTTTGAGAAGTGATCCAAGTTGACCAAATCTTAGAATAAATTCCCCTAGTCAACAGGATCCTCAGATGATGTGCCCCTATGATCATTATAATTTCCCCCTGTTTATAGGGGTCCTCTTAGATGCTTTGCCCCTAGTTAGAAGCTTCTTGGAAATGCTGCCTTTGATCAGACCATTTTTGAAATCTCCTTGATGATAACTATTGACTCGTAACTAAAATTGTACCATTTGAAAAGTAATACTAATGTGATACACATGCAAGTTCTTGAAATCAAAATTGATTATTGAAAATAAATAGATGATTAGAGATGAAGAAGTGGCAACATGGTTTAGTTATAATTTAAAAAACATTAAGAGTCGGTTTAACATATATCTTGTTGAGTATGCTTTCATAGTGAACCTAGCTTCAATTAGGGCTTTTGAAGGTTGTAACGCGGTCTGATTCACGGTTTAAAAAAAGGATATAAGGCTCGAAATTTTATTTATCCCACCCCCATTCTCCTTGATATTCTTCGTTCCTAAATTCAATTAACCCAATGAATGTGTTCAGTCTGTAAGAGAATTTTCGTAGTCGCGATGATGAGTAGAAGCATTTATAAGGTTTAAGCACTTGATGAGAAGCATTGATGTTTATTGAGGTGACAGTCACAATATTATTCTCTGATTTATTTATTTCCAATCACTTATTTTGCATGGACTAATTATTTTGAATTTTCTGGTCCATTGGGATGCCCTAACTTTTGAAAATTTTCTTTTGAGATTTTTTTCTTTTGATTCAAGAATGTTGTGACTGTCATATTTGATTTTTGCGAGCTTCTTCTTTATCGCTCCCTCGATGTTGTATGTCGTAAGTGAGAAAGAAGACATTGTGAGCTTTATCTTCATTGCTCTCGATCTTGGATGATGCATGAGAGGAAGAGGATGTGCTTGAACCTTTTGTGTAGATAGATTGATTCTCTTGAGATTAGAATGCATCCATGAATTAATTGAAATCTACCATTCCCCTGGTTAACATTAAGGGTTTTTAGAAAATAAAAATAACTCCAAATTCTGGCTCGATGGTGTTAACTATGGATTATCTCCTTATTTCTCCATTGTTTAGGAAGTGAAACAACTCCTTACATCGTCAGCTAAGCCTTACTATTAAAAAGCATACGTCAGCGAAATTCGATTATTTAGTTTTTTCATCATTCTCCCTCGAAGTTTGTTAAAGAAAATTAAGAATGGAAGAGTGAAAAGTGAAATGGAAAGTGATGAAAAAGTGAATATGAATGAACTGATCTCAAAAACATTCATGATTATTTTATTAGAATTACTGATCCAAAGATACAAATTTACACCAAATGAAACTTAGCTACTAGGAAATTATAATTTGCAACTAATAAAGCCTAATGACCCTATGAAAGAGATCCTTTGTTGATCCACGTGAATTCATGGGATGTGTTTTACCCCAAAAATTTCCCTCTCTTTTATCAAGACATTTCATAAAGGACCTCTAACGCTCAAGGATTCTCAAGGAATTAATCAGACAAAGTCACCTCCGAAACACTGAGACCACAAATTAGGGTTTTGACTAAGAACGACGGATCATTGACTTTTGACCTAATATATGACTTAATGGCTTGAAGCATAATCTCAAAGACTCAAATATGACTTTTTGACCCAATTCCATGGCTTAAATCATTTCTTAAGATCAGTGGATTGATAGTTGAAATTTGGTTAATTGATGAAAAGTCAACTGATACGCCAAAAGTCAAACTTTGACTTTTTGGTCAACATAAAGTCTCAAAGATCAAAATTCATCAATACATTCAAAAATATGAAACTTGATCATCAAGAAATCAAGAAAATCAAAAGTCAATTTGAAAAGTCAAACTTTCCAAGACTTAGAAATTTTTCTAACTTTTTCATACATGATAATCTCATAACTTCATGACATTCTTTCACCAAGATGTAAGATGATTCAAAGAAAACTTTCAACATAAAAGTTTCAGATCTTGATGAATTCTACAACTTTGTATTAGGAGGTTGATGTCCAAAAAATGCTTAGATTTGAGGATATGAGCCCATGAAGTCATGACATTGTTATCCAACACTTAGACAAATTTTCAATAGATTTTGATCAGGATTTTATCCCAACTTCTTGGCATTTTTAACATAGTTCCAAGATGATTTTGTAAAAATGGCCTACATGAAATTTATAGAAGATTGTTTCAAGCTTTCCAAAACATCCAAGAACATGAATTTATCATACTAGAGCTAGGAGATTCAAGGGTATGAAGTTGGGCATCCATCCTTGAATTGCAAGTCCTTTTGTTGAAGAACACATAATAAAATATTCATGCTATGATGCATAATCTTGTGTTGCAGGCCTTCTAACTTGCCAATCTCACCATAATTTAATTCTTACACCTACTTTTGAGCTATTTCCCAAATCTTTTAGTCATTGTCCAAAAGATCTTTCCATTTATAGCATAAAGGCACCATTGTTATTCTTGAAAAGCAAGCTTGTTCGCACAAAACTTGTCTTGAGCCCATACCTTGTTTACTTCTGATTTTACTCCACCATAAATCATGGAAAGTATCCCCTCTATACCAGTAACTTTAGTACTTCATCTTGGGACTATAAAATACTTGACAAAGTTTGATATTTGCATCCCAACCAAACCATAACATGTTGTCTTGTAAAATTAATCAGCCCTTGATCAAAAACCTTTTGCCTATAAATAGAGGGAGAATTTGCAAGAGAAAAGGTCAAAAAATTAGGGAGCTTCTTGTTTGTTGAAAATCCCCAAACCCCCTTTTACTCTAAAAACTAGAACTGTCCACAAAAATCTCCATCTTTGAGCTTTGAAGTCCAAACCCTTTTGAATCTCTCACACCTTGCAAGTTCTGTCCAAACAAACCGTCCAAACACTCCACATACATCATATAGAAGTTGTCCAAACTCAAGAACAACTTCTTTAACATCACTACTTTACAAACTCAAAAACAGCCACTTGCAACTTGACTTCTCCAACTCAATCTCAAAGCACAAATTTCAGTTTCAAGGTAAGTTTTATTGACTTTTAACTCTTCGTGAAAAGAATCATTAATGTTTTATTTTTGAAGATAAAATGTAGATATCATTGCCTTGAAGCTAACCATATGATTGCTTTTTATTTTCACTAGCCATGTGTTGAGAACTAACTTTTACATGTAGCAAAACACTGATAGAAGTAAAAACCAGTAGTATGAGTCAATGTGAAACATTATGAGTCGACACATATAGTGTATAAAACAGGTTATGAGTCGATACAAAATGCGTATGTGTTGACACAAAGCAGTATGCGTCGATACAAAACCCTTATGTGTCGACTCATACTGAGTTGTTTCGACTTCCAGGAGCTAGAAATGGGTATGAGTAGATACAAAGCTTGCATGTGTCGACACAAAGCAGTATGAGTCGATACAAAAATCTATGTGTGGACTCATACTGAGTTGATTTTTATTTCCAGGGGAAAAGAGATGATATGAGCCAATACAAAACAGATATGAGCCAACGCATGCGTCAATACATAAATTTTTTTATCAACGTATAAGCTCATGTGTCAATACATAAAAAATTTCTTTAACCATTTTTTTTTCTTTTTTTTGACATTATCTTTATATTTCTTTATATATTTATTGTCATTCAATATTCAATATGGTTGTAATAGTATAATTATAACTTTATTGCTTTCACCCCCCATTCATAAACTTGTATCTCCATCCCTAAAAAAAGATGTAATAGCGTAGAATTTACATTTTCGTAATTTATCGCTTTCAATATAATTTCTAGTAATTAGGGTGTGTATGGCATGACTTAAAATCAAAAAGTAGACAATCCTAATTCAAGACAAAAATGCATGAAATTAATACACTCGCACACGCGCACCTCTAGGGTAATCCACACTTGTTGCCTCGGATAAAAATATTCATGTCCCTCAAACGTGGGATGCTTTAGCAAAGACCCTCAAATACAAGATTGTCGCCCCTCGATGACCCTTCGATGTTGCCTTCGGTAAACGATATTAGACCCCCACGACAAATAGCTAAGGTATCCTACAATGTCGCCTTCTATGACTATACGATGACCCACGCCCGTCCCTTCACATCCAATGATAGGGCTTCTTACCAATCAATGGTAAGATAGCAACATCTAAAGTAGGATGAAAATAACTAAGACTTTTGAGTAGGTAGAACGCTCGTAGTTGCTTGCTCACAACATTTCAAAGAATCTTTCAAAAACACATCAAACACTTTCAATACATGAAATATTTTCAAAAAGTCCAACACTTTGTATGCATTCTTATAGAGACAAGAATCATTACAAAGTTTGCCTAAACGAAGGTGCTTTTCAAAAATACTTTCAAAACCTACCACAAACACATTTCAAACAAAGGAATTTCAAAAATGAGCTAGCTAGCAACTAAGAGCCCGTAGGTAACTATAAATGAAAAGGGTGCTAACACCTTCCCTTTTCATAACCTACTCCCCGGACTCAAGAAAATGTCTCAAAAGGTCTTTCCTGTTATTTTCACCCTTTCCTTTATTGGATAAAAGAAAAGTCGGTGGCAACTCTTGCTATCCGTAACAATTGCGATCAAACGTAAAACACCCAAGTCAGTTCTCCCACCATATTACAGAACTGGCGACTCTGTTGGGGAGTATTTAAAAGTGGGGTTACCTTAGAGATATATCACCTTTAAAATGCTTTCATTGTTTGAATTGTTTTCTTTACACTTATGGGTCCTCGTTTGGGTTTGTATTGATCCTCTACCTGGATCGGGGAACATCATTAGGTAAGTAGCAAAATATTATGAAAACTGTATGGCGTAGACCGATATGGTTGAAGCAATGGCTACGTTAGTGTGACGCATTTGTTGGTACCGGTATCCCTTGTGTTGAATCGAGGAGAATACGGGGCCACTGAGCAATGTCATGAAGGACTAACTGACCATAGAAGCTTTAATTGAACAACTTGGCCATTAGGAGGTAGTGAGATAGTCGGCTTTGTTGTAGTCCGAAGTTGGTTGATACTTGATACTACGCTCATTAAGATCATACTTTTGGGATATCTAGGCCGCAGGAAAAGATTGATTATGCTGAGACAATGCCCAATGAAGAAAGATCAATGATATTGAGATTCCCCAGAACCTGATTACTTTCTAGGAAAGTTGAACCAACTAAACTTTAAGAGGGTACTTACCTATGACCCTCATGCAAGCCTAAACCTAAGGACTTGTTTCCTTTGCTTGTATATACATAAACATCATGACATCATACCATAGCATTTTCAATAACCATTTCAAGGGTCTCAAGGGCTTATGATGCATGGTAATACCAAACCAGACGTTTATCAAGGGGCAAGAGGATTTATTTTCCTCTATCTAAATGTTCTCAAAGACCAAAGCATAATAGCTTGTGTCAAGGGCTATGATCCACTTGACATGGTGAGCTTGATTCTCATAGAAGGACATTCGATGATACGAAGTTCTTCAATCAAAGTTGTGCCAAAATTCAACTTATAACATCTTCTTGTGTTTACCCCGCGAGATCCTTGAAAGCATTGCATATCATGCATGTCATTGCATAACAGGAATTCTCAAAACAAGTTTCTCATTTTATTTCAGTAAGAAAATGGCTCTGGAGAAAACAGTTAAAGATCTCCAAGCTCAGAATGCCCAGTTCCAACAAGTGCTCTTGAACTTAGCCAAGGGGCGTGAAGATCTGAAAGCACTCTTCACCAAAGGGAGCAAGAAGAAGGAAAAGAAACGATTTGGCATCCTAAAGATGGGGAAGAGGTTTAAAGGCCCTTCCAAACAAGCCCAAGTTGAAGAAGATTTGTCCGAAGAAAATGAAAATCAATATGAAGATGCTAGGAGCACCCACACTAGGGGTGGAAATAATAAAATCTCTGAAGACGAGGATTATTTTGACGAGCAATATTCACCGGACGACTACATATATAAGCAACTAGAAGATAAATTGAAAGCTGTGGAGATCCAAGTTGTGCCTGGCTTAGACTTTGAAGACATGGGTTTGGAGCCTGGGGTAGTTATTCCCCACAAATTCAAGATCCCCGCTTTTGCCAAGTACAATGGTGTCTCATGTCCGAAGCTTCACCTAAGATCTTACATCCCCAAAATTCAACTCCATACCACCGATAAGAAATTGTGGGTGTACTTTTTCAAGAAAGTCTAGTTGGGACACAGTTGGAGTGCTTTTACCAATTGGAAGGAACTAGCATCCATACTTGGGAGGATTTGGCCACTGCTTTTTACCGCCAATATCAATATAACGCTGATCTTGTGCCAACTAGGGTGAAATTGCAAGGAATGACCATGGGTTCCAATGAAGGCTTCAAAGAGTACGCTCAAAAATGGAGGGAACTAGCCGTAAGGGTTCAACCCCCCTTTGTCTGACAGGGAGTTGGTTGATATCTTTATGGGAAGTTTGACAAGACCTTTCTTCAATCACCTGATCGGAAGCTCTTCAACCGGGTTCACCGAGCTGATTCTAACTGGGGAACAAGTTGAAAATGGAATTAGAAGCAGAAAGATCCAAGTGGTTGCATTTTCTGATACGCAGAAGAATCGATATAATGGGAAGAAAGAGTTCAACGTTGTATATGGCCAAGAGGGGCTTGCTAGAGATAACCACAACCAATCTGTGGGAGCTGTGCTAATCTCTAAACCTACATATGTGCAACAACATCAATAGGGGAATCACCATAAGGAGGCCACACCTAAAAGACAATTCACAAAAATCAACATGTTAGTGGCTCAAGCATTACAGCATATGTTGAAGGCAGAGTTGATTACATTAAAGGCTCCTCTTCGGAATCCCAATACTTTTACTCCTAGTTACCATCCCAATGAAAGGTGTGCATACCATTATGATAGTCCTGGACATGATACGAATGGCTGCTGGGCTCTGAAGAACAAAATTCAAGATATGATTGACACCACGGAGATTGAATTCGGCCTTCTCGAGAATCCCAACATGATCAGTGCTCCCATGCCAAATCATTGAGGGTGTTCAGTTCATTTTGAATTTTCAATTGTAATTTCTTTTGTTTGTTCAAACACTTATCTATTATGTCAAACTTTGTTTCATTAATGCATTGCATATGCTTGTCTTGAATTAATCCATTCATTTTCACTATACTTAAATTGCGCTTTTTACTCCCTTTTGTGATATTCAACTCTCATTAAAAAGTTGTAAGCCTTTAGAGGGAGGATGACGAAAATAATACCATAATCTCATATAGTATGCTTTTGGACAGACCTTGCTGACGATGTACATGCGCTCTTTCAATTCCTAAACAGTGGAGTTATAAGGAAGATAATCCCTAGTCAACCCCTTTGATCCAAAGAAGTAGGAATTTTCTTTTTCACACAAATTGAAACCTTTACCTGGGGCAAGGTAGTGTCTTAGTTAATTCAAATGCACGTTCAGTCGCAAGGTTTCACTTCGTACACAATGAATGACATCAAAAACATCCTTCTGAATCAAAAGAAACTGATGGTTCCCTATAAAATAGGTAATCGCTATCTCTCAAAAGAAAAATCCCACTTAGTCAAAACCTACGAAGGAGACTTAAGAAAAATCGGGGCATCCCGCTGACTATAGTCTCAAAACAAAACAAAAAATAGTCAGGCAAAAATTAGGGATAATAAATCAAAAAGAGGTCGCTACAAATCCTTGACAACAAAAGAATGTTGCAAAAAATGACTACCTTCTCCAATAAACTAAACTTATCTGAACCATCACCAAAATATCATTCCATATTCAATAGGAATTCAAACGCATAATTAACTGAGTTTAGGACTGGAGAACATCATGAAGAACAGGTGGGTACAAATGGACTTTGAGCCTTATCCTTTGTTTCTTAAACCGTGAACCAGGCCACATTGCAACCCTTTAAAAGTCCTAATTGAAGCATATGTTAGTTCGAAAGCATATTGTTATAAAAGGTACCCTGACTCCTATAAGGTTTACTGTAAATCCTGAGTTGAATTCATATTCATACAAAATTATTTTATTTTCTAAAAATGCATTTTCAAAAACTTCAATACAGACATAAACTTTGCATTATTCGAATAATGTTGTTTGCATATAGCTAATTGTCTTACAGTAGAGAAATTCACAAGGAGAATATCCAATGAACAAAAATTCTCTCAAGAAACAGAATCACTTCAAATGGGAACATACTTCCAATGACAAATCTCCCATAATCAAGGGGGCATGCCATGTTATTTTCCATTTCATTAGTGGAAATAAAGTCAAGATTCCAAGAAATCTATCATAAAATCCTGAATAGCCAGGGGCAGGTCTCCATCGGAATCACTTAGGGCATTGAACATGAATTCCAGTAAAGGGTCACGTACAACCAAGCAAACATTTTATGGTAGTACTACAACACTTACTACTATGGACAGTGAAAAATCCCTACAAAGTCCCTTTCATAAGGTGATCCCCAGTGAATTCTCCAGAGCCATCTCTATAAGGTTATCCCACAGAATAATCTTCATGGATAAGGGTACAATCATCTACAAGGCTATCCCCGACAAGCGCCAGAACATCTTCAAACAAAAGTGGGGCATCCTCCAATCAATGACATAGTCAAACTCACCAGCAGATAAAGGAGTTTGATCTTCTCCTAACGAACGCGTACATCATGCCAAGTTCAAAACGGATGGAAATTGTTAGTAGTTTATCGTCTTCTAGATACAATGTGGATACAATCTAAATACAAATTTATTCTTACATTCACTCCAGACTCTCCTGCAGATACAGTTCAGATATGATCCAAATATGGATGTCATTTTGATACTCATTCAATATCTCTTCAGATACAATCAAGGCTCAGATTCATTATGACATTGCCCAGCTGAGTTAGTCTTAACTGTAAAAAGAAACCTTGCGGAGTTCTTCCCAAAAGAATTCATCTCCCCAATAAGGTCTTCAAAATACTTTCCTCAACAGGGTTTATTTCCCCAACAGATTACAATCTCCCCGGCTTGAGTCTTTTCCTCAGACTACTACACATCACTGATAGAACTCCACTTGTCCCCATCCGAGTTGACAATATCTCTAGTAAGTTGCTGCAAATCCTGGATTTCGACCAGATACCAGTCAACTATTCTTCCCCAACATAAGTCTTTTCTCTGACTATTACAAATCAACAGACAAAACCCCTTTTTCCCCAGCAGAATCGTTACTATCCCCAGAAAGTTGCTACAAAGCCTGGAATTCGACCAAATACTAGTTAACTTTTATTCTTTCCAGTCAAGTTTCCCTAGTAGAGAAACGGACAACCAAAGTTCCTGAACTCAATTCCCCAAACAGAAATCAGCACCTCCCCAGTAGAGTTTCTTCAAACAAATAAGCAGGAATCCCCAATGGAAGCATTCTAAACAAAGTTAAAGATACACAAATTCACCATCTCTAGAAGTAGTCCGGGAGTTAGTCTCCCAAAACTCCCCATCAGTAGTCAGGAATTTACTTTCCCAGACAAAGATACACTTCAACAACATTTCACATTTCACACATCATAGCATATGCACATGAAACGTACATAGCATTCTCATTCGTTCTGAGAGCATCATTACATAATACATACATCATGCCCTTGCATGAAACTAACTTTATCTTTTCAGGCTGGTTCTCGAACAGGTAAATCTCGTCAACAATCTATCATCTGTCAAATATAATCAGCCAAAGACAGATGACAAATGACATTCTGATACTTATTCTAGATTCTCTCCTCGATATAGTTCATATACGACCTAGAGACAGATGGCATTCTGACACTTATTCCAGATTCTCTCCTCGATACAGTTCAGATACGATCCTGAGATGGATGACATTCTGATACTTATTCCAGATTCTCTTCTAGATACAGTCCAGATATGATCCAGATACAGATGACATTCTAACACTTATTCCAGATTTTTCTCCTCGATACAGTCCAGATACGATCTAGAGACAGATGACATTTTGCCACTTATTCAAGATTCTCTTCTACATACAGTCCAAATATGATCCACAGACGGATGACATTCTGGTACTTATTCCAAATTAGTTCAGATACGATCCAGAGATGGATGTCATTCTGAGAATTATTCCAGATTTTCTCCTAGATACAGTTCAAATATGATCCAGATGTGGATGTTATTCTGACACTCATTCAATATATCTTTCAAATACAGTTCAGATACCATCCAGATGCGGATGTCATTCTGACACTCATTCAATACATATTTCAAATACAATTCAGATATGATCCAGTTCAGATATGATCCAGATGTGGATGTCATTCTGACACTCATTAGACATATTTCTCAAATACAGTTCAGATACGATCCAAATGCGGATGTCATTCTGACACTCATTCAGTACATCTTTCAGACACGAGTCAGATACGATCCAGTTATGGATATTATTCTGATACTCATTCCACTACATCTTTTGACTCAGATTTAATCGGCCAAAGATTTATTCTAATACTTCTCCTAATGACGGTCAAGCTTAGACTTAGTCTAATTTCTATCAACAGTCACTCTGGATGGCATCTGTAAGTCCGTATCTAACAAACTCTTCATCACTTCTTCAAATGGCATCCTTAATCCCATTCCTGACACAATCAACTAACACATAGTCGAGTGTAAATTTCTGGAAACGTTAGTGTTCAATCATCTTCCACCTTCAAGTCACGAATGGCGGACTCGTCAATCTAACTCTTCAGGTTTAAGAAGATTGAACAGAGGCATCTCTTTTTCCCTAAAATTTTCCCTCTCTTTTCTAAATACATTTCAAAAAGGACCTCCAATGCTCAAGGAATTGATCATATAAAATCACCTCCGAAACACTGAGACCATAAATTAGGGTTTTTACTAAGAACGACCGATCATTTACTTTTGACCTAATACATGACTTAACGGCTTAAAGCATAATCTCAAAGACTCAAATATGACATGTTGACTCAATTCCATGGCATAAATCATTTCTCAACACCAGTGGATTGATAGTTGAAATTTGGTCAACTGATACGCCAAAAGTCAAACTTTGACTTTTTGGTCAACATTAAGTTTCAAAGATCAAAATTCATCAATACATTCAAAAATATGAAACTTTATCATCAAGAAATCAAGAAAGTCAAAAGTCAATTTGAAAAGTCAAACTTCCCAAGACTTCGAAATTTTTCTAAGTGTTTTCATACATGACAATCTCTTAACTTCATGACATTCTTTCACCAAGATGTAAGATGATTCAAAGAAAACTTTCAACATGAAAGTTGTAGATCTTGATGAATTCTACAACTTTGTATTATAGGATTTATGTCCAAAAAATGCTTAGATTTGAAGATATGAGCCCATGAAGTCATGACATAGTTATCCAACACTTAGAGAAATTTTCAACAGATTTTGGTCAGGATTTTATCCCAACTTCTTTGATTTTTTCACATAGTTCCAAGATGATTTTGTCAAAATGGCCAACATGAAATCTATAGAGGATGTTTCAAGCTTTCCAAAACAATAAAGAACATGCATTTATCATACTTGAGCTAGGAGATTCAAGGGTATGAAGTTGGGCATCCATCCTTGAATTGCAAGTCCTTTTGTTGAAGAACACATGACAAAATCCTCATGCTATGCTGCATAATCTTGTGTTGCAGGCCTTCTAACTTGCCAATATCACCATAATTTAATGCTTACACCTACTTTTGAGCTATTACCCAAGTGTTTTAGTCATTATCCAAAAGATCTTTCTGTGATCGGTGGATCTGGAACTGACTGTTTTACGCTGGTTCGCGAGAATGTCGCGGAAGCAAGAGTCGCCACCGTCTTTTATTTTCTCCAAATGGAAAGGACAAAAGCACAGAAAAATTCCTTTAAAGAGATTGCTCTCGGTTCGGGAGGTAGGTTATAGAAAGGGAAGGTGTTAGCACCCTTTCTATCCATGGTTATCCATGGGCTCTTAGATACTTGCTCAATGTGTTTTCAAAATTGCTTGTTTGCTTTTCAATGTGGGTTTTAAAAGTTTCTTTGAAAAATTTCAGTTCGGCTCGTACGTCAGAGTGTTTGAAAAATTTGCTTTGAAAGCTTTTGAAAAGTGTCGGTGTGAAAAGATTTTGATTTGTTTTTGAAGAGAGCAAGTATCTACGAGAACCTACCTACCCTAAGGAATTCGTCTGTGTAAATGTCCTTTAAAGTAGTGCCATCCCACCATTGAGAGGTAGGTAGCACCACCGTTGGAGGTGTTCGGGTCAATTCGAAGATTCGGGACATGGTGATCACCAGAGCAATGGGAAGACACCTTAGAAGCTACCCTCATGCCAGGTTCCCGGATCATGAGGACTTACTAAGACATCCTCTACTCGACGATCACCTTTCAAAAGGCAACAGTGAGGCGTACCCTAGGGGTGGTGTGTGCGATTCGTGTGTCGTGTTTCAGTTATTTGTCTTGTCATGTTTGTTGTGATCTACGCTTGATTTTATTATGTCCATTCAGTCTTGCATGCATATTTGTTAACAGTTAAAATATTTGCGGGAAAATAAATCTACGACTATTACAAAGGCGCGGGTCCACATCGCCAAAATTAAACCGGACCCGATTTGACTGAAAAATGAATAAAGCGAATAGAAGTGCGAGAAATAAAATTGTTACAAGGCTTTGGGACATGTACATAATTATAATAAGCGACAAAGTAAAATGCGCGAAAACAAAATAATTAAAAAACAATGGGCGTTGGACCCTTTCATAAGAAATTAAAGTTAATAAGCATTAATTAATTAGAATTAAATGAGGAATTAAAATTAAAGAAAAAAAAAAGAATGTTTTTGGTATTTTTGTGTTTTATGATTAAAAGAAGGAATAAATAATTAATTAAAATTAAAATGAAGCGTCAAACCCTAATTCTAATGTTTTTTAAGTTTATTATGAAAATATTAAGTTTTAACCTAATTTAAACCTAAGTTAATTTACATGCAAAATTTAATTTATAAAAATAAATAAATATTATTATTGAAAAAAGGAAATTAAAAGGAATAAAAATTAAACCTAATTCTATTTTTGGATTTTTATTATGAAAAGAATTAAACATGCAAAACCCTAATTATACTAAATAATTACATATTAACTTATTTAAAAAAAATAATAATTAATTAAAATAAAATAATTATTAACTTTTTATCTTTTTTTGAATTTATGATGTTTTTGTATTTTGTTAAAAAATGATTAATTAAATAAACAGTAATTAAAATAAAAATAACAATTAAAACAAGAATAAAAATAAATAAGAAAAATTAAATAGTAAAGGCAAACCAGGGGGTTTCAGTCCCAATTCAGGAGGTGTTGACCCAAGAACATTGGCCCATTAAGCATTGGCTTCGTTGGACTTTTTGAATCCTGTATGATGCGTTGACTGGGAGTATAGCGTGTTCCTTGAACCTTGGCCTTTTGATTGATGGAACTGGACGCGTGTGTGACTTGAGATGGTGAACGTATGGTGATCCACAAGGGTGTGCTGCATGAGATTAATTGATGAAAAATAATATGGAACATGTGAAAGACCTGGGGTTCGAACCCAGGTCAAGGGGATTGCTAACGCTTGCATCAACCACCTGTGCTAATTGACTTATTTGATATATAAATAAACAATGAATATAATAAGAGAAAACGTGGGTTAGTCATTTGGAACGCGCGCAAATTTGAAACACCCAACCACTGCTTGCCAACGCATCATCGTCTTCGTTCTCTTTTTATTTTTTCTGAAAACGAGACCCTTCAGCCACGGTTTTGGATGCGTGGTTTTAGGCAGGTTTAGAAGAAATAGCGAATAGCGCCATGGTGATCATAAATTGATCGCGACTAGTGCCTTCTCTTCGTCTTGGTGAGATGATTGCAATGGTGTGACTTTCATGGGCTAATTGTTCTTGGTCTGAAAACCCCTAATTTAAGAAACCTGCAACCCTAGAAATTGATTATGGCAAAATCGCATACGATGCATGATTATTCAATTAAATACCATGGTCAGCTTTAGAACTTCATAAGGAACAAGAATCAACAAATAAAAAGTGCAAAGGATGCTTAAATTATGATGCACGATTTCAAAAATTTTGAGATTCAGTCTGAGTTCATGATACCGATTCAAGGCGTTTTGGTGGTTGATATCGATTGGAATCTGTTCAGGAATGCCTAAGGAAGCTATTGAAATAGGTTTGGTGTCTTGAATCACCTTATAACCTTGAAATCAGTTTTGAACTTTTAGGAAAATTTTCAAGTTTGTGTATCGCTTCTGAGCGCAGCTGAGAGTCCTTTTTCATTAGGTTTCTGATCAGGGTTATGTAGTGAGATGATTAGGTCAACAAAACTTGATACAATCCAAGGCATTCAATGATTTTGCAAATTGATTTTCTAAGAATCTTTACATATCTTTTCCATGTGCAATTTGGTGTCAATTAGTTCAAATCAAACCAAAACCTTCCATAATTGGCTAAGCACGAGATATTGATAGTAAAACATGCATGAAAAGATTTTTTTAGGTCAAGTTTATATTTTTCACATATTTAAATAATTTAAATGAATTAATATTAATATAAATTCAAATAAATAATTAAAAATTGAGAAAATACTTCCCTTTGGGCCAAATGGTCGTGCATAGGCTTGGAATGATGAATCATGGAAGAAAAATGGGCCCATTTGCATTTTTAGGTCATTTGAACCATTGTTGACTTTTCAAAATTCCCAAAAATTTCCCAAATTCCACAAGGAAAAACTTGCTCAATTTTTAAGCTTTTCACATGTTCGTGGACATTTCGGAAAGGTCTTTGAGTCCTTTAACCAATGCCTTTGGTCCCATGTCATTTTGATTTACCAATCTCAAGTTATGGCCTTTGACTTAAAGTCCCTTTTTGTTGACTTTTGAAAATGACCTATAATGTTGAAATTGATAACTTTTTGTGAGAGCATTTCTTGGACTTGGAACATGAAGATGAATTGTAGGAAATGTCTTTCTCTTCAAAATGAGCTTTGGATGGAATTTTTCTGATAATCCATGTGAAAGTTATGCCCTGGTCAATTTCAGTTGACTTTTTCAGCTGTCCAAATATAGCAACTTTTGCATCTTTGATGATTTCTGAGCCAAATTTTGAGAATCATGATCAAGCATTGATCAAATGATGTTTGTGGCTTCAAAATGATATGTTGACCAAAAATTTGAACTTTTGACTGTCAAATGACCATTTTGCCCCTACAGTTGACTGTAGTGCAATTTAGGGTTTTGACTGTGCAATTTTGAACTGAATGCCTTGAAACTTGATATGGGGATACTTGACCATCTTTGTAAGCATATGAGACTTGATTGGGTCCTTGAAAACTTCCTTTTCTTGATCAGAACACAAACCCTAGTTTTGACTGCATAGGAGACAGTTGAACTGCACAACCCTTGGGGAATTTTGTGACTTGGCTTGGCAATTTCTTGAAGAATATGGGAGGGCAAATTTTGGGGTACAACAGTTGCCCCTGTTCAATCTTCTTAGACATGAGGATGCAGATTGGATGACGTGCCTTTCGTAATCCGAGGGTAGAAGATGATTGAACACTAAAGTGCCCAGAAATTTGCGCTCACATGATAGCAGTGTGGTGGAATGGGCTTATTGATGCCATTTAGAGGTTGCTGGATAGGATGATGGGCTTATAGATGCCATCGGGATGTTGATCGCGTAGGAGATTCCTTAGCGAGAACCTGCATACCTGCAAAAGAGAGAATGAGTACCTGACACGTTGCAGGAGCTGATTTTAGATGCTTGGTATAGATGTGTCCTGACTAGTTACAGGAGCTGAGTCTGGAGCTTCAAACGCTGATGAATGAACCAGAGATGGTTACTGCTTTAGCATGAATGATAAGAGAACCTTGGGCGACTTTAATCCCAACAACGCTCGTTGAGAAAAATCTTGATGGGAATTATTATCTTCGCAATATTGGGCAGAGAACCATAGGTGATTAAAATCTGAAAGGAATGATCACCTCACACTCATCGTCGGAGAGGGGAACATCTGAAAAAGGGATTACTACCTCACACACCGTCGGAGAGGGAACCATAGGAGACTATCACCTCACACTCATCGTCGGAGAGGGAAACATCTGAAAAAGGGATTACTACCTCACACACCGTCGGAGAGGGAACCATCACTTCTGCTGAGTCTTTATCAGAAAAATCTGTTGGGAGTCGATTTAGCTGGACTAGAGAAGGCCTTGAAATATGTTTGAGAATGATGTGATGAAGGAATCTGAGACGGTTTCTACTCCAAATCTATGATGAAGGAATCAGGGACGATTACTACCTCAGCAGGATGATGAAGGAATCTGAGACGATTGCTACCTCAACGGGATGATGAAGGAATCTGGGACGATTACTACCTCAGCAGGATGATGAAGGAATCTGAGACGATTGCTACCTCAACGGGATGATGAAGGAATCTGGGACGATTACTACCTCAGCAGGATGATGAAGGAATCTGAGACGATTGCTACCTCAACGGGATGATGAAGGAATCTGGGACGATTACTACCTCAACGGGTGACGAAGGAATCTGGGACGATTACTACCTCAGCAGGATGATGAAGGAATCTGAGACGATTGCTACCTCAACGGGATGATGAAGGAATCTGGGACGATTACTACCTCAGCAAGATGATGAAGGAATCTGAGACGATTGCTACTCCAAATATATGATGAAGGAATCTGGGACGATTACTACCTCAGCAGGACGATGAAGGAATCTGAGACGATTACTACCTCAACGGGTAAAGACTTTTATCTGTTGATCGTTCTTTCCTGAAAAAGTGACGAAGTAGTTGTATGTAATGTCATAATGCATGAATTGCATGATTTTAAGATGTTCTCAAAAATAAATGAGATTGGAGTGATATGATGCGTCTATGCATGCTATAATGATGTATGTGACGTTTTATGAATGTGTTTTTCGTCTAGGAAAGTAAATCCTTGACGGGTGCCGGGAAGTCGTATCCTGGGATGATGTTGAAGAATAGTTGCAAGAATTCCAATAGACGAAGATAACTCCGTTGGGGATGATAGCTGCAAGTATACCGGTAGGAGAAGATAACTCCGTTGCGGGATAAACTTGGCAAACGGAAGATTCTGCGGGGAGAAAAGATATTCTAGCGACCATGCTGAGAAGCAACACTCTGTGGGGAGAGAGATGCTTTGCTGAATGTTGATAGTAACTTGCTGGGGGAACCCTTGTCGTTGGAAGTATTGATGGACTTCGCTGGGGATAGGAAGACTTTGTCGACGATGCTTTTTCCGTGGCTTTTGGCTGAGGATAACCCAGTTATATCCTGTTAAGGAAATAACTCTTTAAATAAAGCCGGGCGACGCGTTCGTGCTCTGCGAGGGGAAGCTTCCAAAATTTACTGGGGATAAGCTTACTGCCTGGGGATATGAATTCCAACTTTCCTGGGGAAACGGGGTTGGACTCTTTTGGGGAAGTATTGGACTGTATTGGTCAAGTTTTTCAACGGAACTTACCCTGATGCCTTGGAGGATAGAACAATCAGACTGCTTAGACCAACCTTTATTGCCCCTGTTTCTTGTGGGGTGCTGACGGTTGTTGGCGAACAAACCTTCTTCCGGTAGACAGATGGCGGGACATAGTCGTACACTTTTAATCCCTAACTTTTGCCTGGACCGCCCTTTCGGGTTTTCAGTCCATCGGGATACCCATTTTTGCCCAAGCCGCCTTTTCAGGTTTTCGACTTGCCGGGTGTACAGATTTTTCATTTCATCCCTTCATTTTGCCCGAACCCTTTTGGTTCGCCGGGAAGCCCTTATTTTTGCCTAGGTATGTCAACCTAGCGGGTCTTTGATTTTGCGTAGTATTTTCGACTATGTCCACGCTCTTAGAATGTAGGGAGGTGCCCCTGGCTGCTTGTGTTGCCATATTATCAGAAGGTGTCTGATCGTGCAAGATTCGTTGCTGGAGTGCCCCAAGTGATTCAAGCAGAGATTTGCCCCAGGCTTTTGGCCCTTTTGAGAGATTCTCTGGATATTGACTTAACTGCCCCAGATAATGGACAATAGTCATGCCATGCCCTTTGATTGGAGATACTCCTGTTCATTAGACTTTCATTGTGCGAATTTCTATGTTGTTCAAACAAAAAGTCATATGCAAACAAAGTTATGTTAAAAATGCAAAGCTTATGTTTCGAAAATTTTGAAAATGCATTCTTTCATAAAAACAAATGAATGTTTGTAAAACGTGATGTCAACTTCGTATTTACCGTAGGCCTTCAGGAGTCAGGATACCTTTCGTGCAGTATGCTTTCGAACTAACCCATGCTTCA
This sequence comes from Vicia faba, assembly GCA_948472305.1. Lineage (NCBI taxonomy): Eukaryota > Viridiplantae > Streptophyta > Magnoliopsida > Fabales > Fabaceae > Vicia > Vicia faba. The sequence goes on from OX451740.1 coordinate 958,700,520, forward strand.
GCTAGGACTTTTAAGGGTTATAACGTAGCCTGGTTCACGGTTTAAGAAACAAAGGATAAAGGCTCAAATTATCTGTACCCACCCGCTCTTCGTGATGTTCTCCAAACCTAAACTCAGTTGATCATACGTTAGACCTTGTTTGAGTCTTTGCTCTGATTTTCTGGTGATGATTCGGATGCGGATAATTTATTTTGAATAGGCAGTCATTCCTTTTTTGTTGAGGGTTTATAAGACCTCTTGCTTTTTTGATTTTGTTATCCCTGTTTTTTGCCTGAACTGTTTCCTTTTTGGAATTGCAGTCAGCGGGATACCCCAGTTTTGTAAGTCCCTTTTACAGGTTTTGACTTCTTGGGCTATTCATTGATGATTTTTTTGATAATGACTGCCTGTCCTTATGATTATTCGGAACCATCACTGTCTTTCTTCGTTTTGTAAGGATCTCTTTTTTTGGTGCCATTCGTTATGCACTCGGATCAACTGAGAGAACTACCCTGCCCCAGGTTATGATTAAGGGTTTTAATTTTCGAAAAGAAAAACTCCTACTTCTTTGGCTCAGATGGGTTGACGAGGGATTATCATCCTTATAACTCCAGTGTTTAAGATTTGAAACGATGCCTGTACCTCATCAGCGGGGTCTGTTCAAAAGCATACTGTAGATCGTGGTATCATTTTCGTCATTCTCCCTCAAGAGGCTTAGAATTAACGAGAGTTGACATCAGAAAAAATATGAAAACAATTTGCATATAGTGAATGCGAATATATTGATTCAAAATAGACATAAGCGATGCATTAATGTGATAACAATGTTTAACATGAATAACTGTCTGAACAATCAAAGGAAAATACAACTTTGAACGTTTGAATGAACAAAAGACATTCTCGATGATTCGGTGTAGGATCAGTGTTCAAACTCGACCTCCTTGGCGTCAATCAAATCCTGGATCTTGTTCTTCAAGGTCCAACAGTCGTTGGTGTCATGTCCAGGACTGTCAGAATGATAGGCACATCTCACACCCGGGTTGTACTTGGGAGAGGAAGTGTCAGGATTTTGAGGAGGATCCTTAAGTGTGATCACTTTCGCCTTCAGCAATTGTTGTAATGCTTGAGACAAAGACATGTTGATGTCAGTATACTTCCTATCTTGATGCTTTATCCTGCGCCTATTGCTCTTTCTTGGCTGACCGGGCGTGGGATCAGAAATTTGGATTGCCCCTGCATCATGATGGCCCTTCTTACCATGTATAGCATTGGACTCTTTCTTTCCACTGTGGGGCTTTTTCTGAGTATCAGCAGGTGCGGTTTCTTGAATCTTCCCCGACTTGATACCAGCTTCGATTCTCTCCCCAGTCAAGACAAGATCTGTAAACCCAGCAGCAGAATTCCCAATTAGGTGGTTGAAGAATGGACCAGACAGGGTCCCCAAGAACATGTCAACGAGCTCGCGGTCAGTCAGAGGTGGTTGTACCCTTCCAGCAAGGTCCCTCCATTTTTGCGCATATTCTTTAAAGCCTTCACTTGATCCTAACGACATACCCTGGAGTTGGATACGCGTAGGGGCAAGGTCGGCATTATACTGATACTGCTTGTAGAAAGCAGTAGCCAACTCCTCCCAGTTACGAACTTTGGTCCCATCTAGCTGATAGAACCATTCGAGATGAGTCCCTGAAAGACTCTCCTGGAAGAAGTGGATCCATAAATTCTTGTCCACCGTATATGGCTGAATTTTCCGAACATAGGACCTTAAATGCAGCTTGGGACAAGACGCCCCGTCATATTTAGAGAAGGATGGTGCTTTGAACTTATGCGGGATAATCACACCGGCTGACAGACCCAGATCTCCGAAATCCAGCCCAGGTACCTGTTGAACCTCCACAGCTTTCAGTCTGTCCTCCAGTTGCTTATATCTGTCATCAGCAGGAGGGTACTGCTCTTCATCAAAATCTGTCTCGTTGTCGGAGACCACTGGACTGGGAACCTCTCTCTCATGGTGACTGCTTTCCCTCACAGATGGGGTAGTCCTCTCAGTTTCAGTCTGCGGTGTATTCCCAGATCTGCGTCTAGGGCTGAACAAAACAGTCCTCTTCTTTTTCTTGTCCTTCTTCAAAAGCAGAGCCTTCAGGTCTTGTTGCCCCTGGGTCAAATTCATGATCAGCTCTTGGAACTGGGCGTTCTGAGCCTGGAGGTCCTTGATAGTCTGCTCGGCTGATGATTCAGGATTCATGACGATCGGCTGAAATAAACAGCGAAGAAGGGTAAGCAACCTGTCAAAGGGGTACCTGCAATGCAATGAGATGTATGATATGCATGCAATGTTTTCAAGGACCTCGCGGGGTAAACAGAGAAACTTGTTAGAGTTGAAAACCGGTAACTTGATTGAAGGTACTCCATACTTGTTGAGAGTCCTTCTTCAAGTGTCAAAGGCTCACCATATCCAGTGGGTCATAGCCCCTGACGACCTTAGCTAGAGGAAAGTAAATCCTTTTTGCCCCTTGCTGGGCAGTTGGTTCATCATGACCTGCATCACAAGCCCTTGAGATCCTTGAAATGGGTTAGGATGTATGCAATGGTATGCAATGGTATGATGTCATGCTATGCATGGGGTAATGCGAGTAACCCTGTTATGAGTCCCCATTAAGGACTATAAACAAACCCTGCAAGAAATTCAGCATACTTTGTTATGAGTCCCAATTAAGGACTAAAACAAACCCTGCAAGAAATTTGGTAAACCCTGTCATGAGTCCTAGTTAAGGACTATAAACAGAACCTGCAAGTGGTTAGTACACCCTGTTATAAGTCCCAATTAAGGACTATAAACAAGACCTGCAAGAAACAAGTGTCAGGTAACAGGCACGCAGATAGTCAAGTACGAAGGCACACAAGTCACGCAAAAAGAGCCCTTAGAGTTTAGGCCAGCATGGGGTCTGGGTAGTACCCTCTTGAAGTTGGTGGGTTCAACCTGTCCTAATCAAAGTAACCGGGTTCTAAGGTTCCCAATATCACGGGATTGCTTTCATTGTTCATCGTTTCGATTTAGCCACTGAACTGGCGACCGAAATATTCCAGGAAAGCAACCCTCAATTGAGTGTAGTATCGAGTATCAACCAACCTCGGACTGCACCAAAGTCAGTTATCTCACTACCCTAAAGAGGCCAAGATAGTTCAATTAAGGTTCCTAAGGTCTGTTGATGCTTCACGACACCACGCGGAGGCCCCGTACTATCCTTGACTGAACTCAAGGGTTACCGGTACACACCAAAGTGCCACATCAACGTAGCAGACTGTTTCAACCATGTCGGTATACCCCGCACAGTTCCCTCACAGCCTTGTTGCTACTTTCTAAGAAAGGTATCCCCCAGATCCGGGTTTAGGATCTATAGAACTCCCAAGCAACCCCACAATTTAAAGCAAACAAGGAAAGCAATTGAAAACACAGTTATGAACTAACCCTAAGGTACACCTCACTTTAAGTTAAGTCCCCAGCAGAGTCGCCAGTTCTGTGATCGGTGGATCTGGAACTGACTGTTTTACGCTGGTTCGCGAGAATGTCGCGGAAGCAAGAGTCGCCACCGTCTTTTATTTTCTCCAAATGGAAAGGACAAAAGCACAGAAAAATTCCTTTAAAGAGATTGCTCTCGGTTCGGGAGGTAGGTTATAGAAAGGGAAGGTGTTAGCACCCTTTCTATCCATGGTTATCCATGGGCTCTTAGATACTTGCTCAATGTGTTTTCAAAATTGCTTGTTTGCTTTTCAATGTGGGTTTTAAAAGTTTCTTTGAAAAATTTCAGTTCGACTCGTACGTCAGAGTGTTTGAAAAATTTGCTTTGAAAGCTTTTGAAAAGTGTCGGTGTGAAAAGATTTTGATTTGTTTTTGAAGAGAGCAAGTATCTACGAGAACCTACCTACCCTAAGGAATTCGTCTGTGTAAATGTCCTTTAAAGTAGTGCCATCCCACCATTGAGAGGTAGGTAGCACCACCGTTGGAGGTGTTCGGGTCAATTCGAAGATTCGGGACATGGTGATCACCAGAGCAATGGGAAGACACCTTAGAAGCTACCCTCATGCCAGGTTCCCGGATCATGAGGACTTACTAAGACATCCTCTACTCGACGATCACCTTTCGAAAGGCAACAGTGAGGCGTACCCTAGGGGTGGTGTGTGCGATTCGTGTGTCGTGTTTCAGTTATTTGTCTTGTCATGTTTGTTGTGATCTACGCTTGATTTTATTATGTCCATTCAGTCTTGCATGCATATTTGTTAACAGTTAAAATATTTGCGGGAAAATAAATCTACGACTATTACAAAGGCGCGGGTCCACATCGCCAAAATTAAACCGGACCCGATTTGACTGAAAAATGAATAAAGCGAATAGAAGTGCGAGAAATAAAATTGTTACAAGGCTTTGGGACATGTACATAATTATAATAAGCGACAAAGTAAAATGCGCGAAAACAAAATAATTAAAAAACAATGGGCGTTGGACCCTTTCATAAGAAATTAAAGTTAATAAGCATTAATTAATTAGAATTAAATGAGGAATTAAAATTAAAGAAAAAAAAAAGAATGTTTTTGGTATTTTTGTGTTTTATGATTAAAAGAAGGAATAAATAATTAATTAAAATTAAAATGAAGCGTCAAACCCTAATTCTAATGTTTTTTAAGTTTATTATGAAAATATTAAGTTTTAACCTAATTTAAACCTAAGTTAATTTACATGCAAAATTTAATTTATAAAAATAAATAAATATTATTATTGAAAAAAGGAAATTAAAAGGAATAAAAATTAAACCTAATTCTATTTTTGGATTTTTATTATGAAAAGAATTAAACATGCAAAACCCTAATTATACTAAATAATTACATATTAACTTATTTAAAAAAAAATAATTAATTAAAATAAAATAATTATTAACTTTTTATCTTTTTTTGAATTTATGATGTTTTTGTATTTTGTTAAAAAATGATTAATTAAATAAACAGTAATTAAAATAAAAATAACAATTAAAACAAGAATAAAAATAAATAAGAAAAATTAAATAGTAAAGGCAAACCAGGGGGTTTCAGTCCCAATTCAGGAGGTGTTGACCCAAGAACATTGGCCCATTAAGCATTGGCTTCGTTGGACTTTTTGAATCCTGTATGATGCGTTGACTGGGAGTATAGCGTGTTCCTTGAACCTTGGCCTTTTGATTGATGGAATTGGACGCGTGTGTGACTTGAGATAGTGAACGTATGGTGATCCACAAGGGTGTGCTGCATGAGATTAATTGATGAAAAATAATATGGAACATGTGAAAGACCTGGGGTTCGAACCCAGGTCAAGGGGATTGCTAACGCTTGCATCAACCACCTGTGCTAATTGACTTATTTGATATATAAATAAACAATGAATATAATAAGAGAAAACGTGGGTTAGTCATTTGGAACGCGCGCAAATTTGAAACACCCAACCACTGCTTGCCAACGCATCATCGTCTTCGTTCTCTTTTTATTTTTTCTGAAAACGAGACCCTTCAGCCACGGTTTTGGATGCGTGGTTTTAGGCAGGTTTAGAAGAAATAGCGAATAGCGCCATGGTGATCATAAATTGATCGCGACTAGTGCCTTCTCTTCGTCTTGGTGAGCTGATTGCAATGGTGTGACTTTCATGGGCTAATTGTTCTTGGTCTGAAAACCCCTAATTTAAGAAACCTGCAACCCTAGAAATTGATTATGGCAAAATCGCATATGATGCATGATTATTCAATTAAATACCATGGTCAGCTTTAGAACTTTATAAGGAACAAGAATCAACAAATAAAAAGTGCAAAGGATGCTTAAATTATGATGCACGATTTCAAAAATTTTGAGATTCAGTCTGAGTTCATGATACCGATTCAAGGCGTTTTGGTGGTTGATATCGATTGGAATCTGTTCAGGAATGCCTAAGGAAGCTATTGAAATAGGTTTGGTGTCTTGAATCACCTTATAACCTTGAAATCAGTTTTGAACTTTTAGGAAAATTTTCAAGTTTGTGTATCGCTTCTGAGCGCAGCTGAGAGTCCTTTTTCATTAGGTTTCTGATCAGGGTTATGTAGTGAGATGATTAGGTCAACAAAACTTGATACAATCCAAGGCATTCAATGATTTTGCAAATTGATTTTCTAAGAATCTTTACATATCTTTTCCATGTGCAATTTGGTGTCAATTAGTTCAAATCAAACCAAAACCTTCCATAATTGGCTAAGCACGAGATATTGATAGTAAAACATGCATGAAAAGATTTTTTTAGGTCAAGTTTATATTTTTCACATATTTAAATAATTTAAATGAATTAATATTAATATAAATTCAAATAAATAATTAAAAATTGAGAAAATACTTCCCTTTGGGCCAAATGGTCGTGCATAGGCTTGGAATGATGAATCATGGAAGAAAAATGGGCCCATTTGCATTTTTAGGTCATTTGAACCATTGTTGACTTTTCAAAATTCCCAAAAATTTCCCAACTTCCACAAGGCATAACTTGCTCAATTTTTAAGCTTTTCACATGTTCGTGGACATTTTGGAAAGGTCTTTGAGTCCTTTAACCAATGCCTTTGGTCCCATGTCATTTTGTTTTACCAATCTCAAGTTATGGCCTTTGACTTAAAGTCCCTTTTTGTTGACTTTTGAAAATGACCTATAATGTTGAAATTGATAACTTTTTGTGAGAGCATTTCTTGGACTTGGAACATGAATATGAATTGTAGGAAATGTCTGTCTCTTCAAAATGAGCTTTGGATGGAATTTTTCTGATAATCCATGTGAAAGTTATGCCCTGGTCAATTTCAGTTGACTTTTTCAGCTGTCCAAATATAGCAACTTTTGCATCTTTGATGATTTCTGAGCCAAATTTTGAGAATCATGATCAAGCATTGATCAAATGATGTTTGTGGCTTCAAAATGATATGTTGACCAAAAATTTGAACTTTTGACTGTCAAATGACCATTTTGCCCCTACAGTTGACTGTAGTGCAATTTAGGGTTTTGACTGTGCAATTTTGAACTGAATGCCTTGAAACTTGATATGGGGATACTTGACCATCTTTGTAAGCATATGAGACTTGATTGGGTCCTTGAAAACTTCCTTTTCTTGATCAGAACACAAACCCTAGTTTTGACTGCATAGGAGACAGTTGAACTGCACAACCCTTGGGGAATTTTGTGACTTGGCTTGGCAATTTCTTGAAGAATATGGGAGGGAAAATTTTGGGGTACAACACTTTCCATTTATGGCATAAAGGCACCGTTGTTATTCTTGAAAAGCAAGCTTGTTGGCACAAAACATGTCTTGAGCCCATACCTTGTTTACTTCTGATTTTACTCCACCATAAATCATGGAAAGTAGCCCCTCTATTCCAACAACTTTAGTACTTCATCTTGGAACTATGGAATACTTAACATAGTTTGATATTTGAATCCCAACCAAACCACAACATGTTGTCTTGTAAACTTAATCAGCCCTTGATCACAAACCTTTTTCCTATAAATAGAGGGAGCATTTGCAAGAGAAAAGGTCATAAAAATTAGAGATCTTATTGCGTATTGAAAACCCTCAAACCCCCTTTTACTCTAAAAACCAAAATTGTCAACAAAAGTCTCCATCTTTGAGCTTTAAAGTCCAAATCCTTTTGAATCTCTCACACCTTTCAAGTTCTGTCCAAACAAATCGTCCAAACACTCCACATACATCATATAGAAGTTTTCCAAACTCAAGAAAAACTTATTTAACATCACTACTTTCCAAACTCAAAAACATCCACTTGCATCTTGACATCTCCAACTCAAGCTCAAAGCACAAAATTCAGTTTCAAGGTAAGTTTTCTTGACTTTGAACTCTTCATAAAAAGCATCATTAATGTTTTATTTTTGAAGATAAAATGTAGATATCATTTCCTTGAAGCTAACCATATGCTTTCTTTTCATTTTCACTAACCATGTGTTGAGAACTGACTTTTACATATAGCAAAACACTAATAGAAGTAAAAAACAGCAGTATTAGTCGATGTGAAACATTATGAGTCGACACATATAGTGTATAAAATAGGTTATGAGTCGACACGAAATGCATACGTGTCGATATAAAGTAGTATGAGTCGATGAAAAACCCTTATGTGTCGACTCATACTGAGTTGTTTTGACTTCCAGGAGCTGGAAATGAGTATGAGTCGATACAAAGCTTGCATGTGTCGACACAAAGCAGTATGAGTCGATACAAAAACCTATGTGTCGACTCATACTGAGTTGTTTTGACTTCTAGGAGCTGGAAATGAGTATGAGTCAATACAAAGCTTGCATGTGTCGACACAAAGCAGTATGAGTCGATACAAAAACCTATGTGTCGACTCATACTGAGTTGATTTTGATTTCCAGGGTAAAATAGATGATATGAGCCAATACAAAATAGATATGAGCCAACGAATGCGTAAAGACATAAAAATTTTGTATCAACGCATAAGCTCATTTGTCAATACATAAAAAAATTCTTAAACCATTTTTTTATTTTTTTTTACATTATCTTTATATTCCTTTATATTTTTATTGTCATTCAATATTCAATATGGCTGTAATATTATAATTAGAACTTTATTACTTTCATCCCCTATTCATAAAATTGTATCCCTATCCCCAAAAAAAGATGTAATAGCGTAGAATTTACATTTCCGCAATTTACCACTTCAATATAATTGCTAGTAATTAGGGTGTGTATGGTAAGACTTAAAATCAACAAGTAGACAATCCTAATTCAAGACAAAAATGCATGAAATCAATACACTCGCACACGCGTACCTCTAGGGTAATCCTCACATGTTGCCTCGGATAAAAATAGTCATGTCCCTTGAACGTGGGATGATTTATCAAAGACCCTCAAATACAAGATCCTAGTCCCTTGATGACCCTTCGATGTTCTCTTCGGTAAACGATCTTATACCCTTACGACAAATTTTTAAGGTATCCTACAATTTTGCCTTCTACGACTATACGATGACCCACGCTCGTCCCTTCACATCCAATGATAGGGCTTCTTACCAATCAATGGTAAGATAGCAACATTTAAAGGAGGAGGAAAAGAACTAATACTTTTTGAGTAGGTAGAATGCTTGTAGTTGCTTGCTCACAAAATTTCATAATATCTTTCAAAAACACATAAAACACTTTGAAAACATGAAATATTTTCAAAAAGTCCAACACTTTGTATGCATTCTTATAGAGACGAGAATCATTACAAAGTTTGCCTAAAAGAAGGCGATATTCAAAAATACTTTCAAAACCCAACACAAACACATTTCAACCAAAGCAGTTTAAAAAATGAGCTAGCTAGAAACTAAGAGCCCGTAGATAACTATAGATGAAAAAGGCGCTAACACCTTCCCTTTTCATAACCTACCCCCCGAACTCAAGAAAATATCTCAAAAGGTCTTTCCTTTTCTTTTCACCCTTTCCTTTATTGGATAAAAGAAAAGTCAGTGGCGACTCTTGCTATCCACAACAATTGGGACCAAACACAAAACACCCAAGTCAGTTCTCCCACCGTATTACAGGATACTTCATAGTTTTTGGGCTTGTCAAAGCGTGGGGATGACCCTTGACTTATCTTTGGGCGTACCAATTATTTTGATAGGTTTTGTACCCCAAAATTTTCCCTCCCATATTCTTCAAAGTTTTGACAAGCATCATCTCAATTTGCTCAAGTCTTCTCAAGGGCTACACAGTCAACCACTCTCCTAAGCCAGTCAAACTAGGGTTTTGGTTCTTGCAAAGAAAGTTGAGGTTTTAAAGGGCTCAATCAAGTCCCATATGCTCATATACATTGTCAAGCACCTACATGTCAAGTTTCAAGGCTCACAAGGTCAAGTTGCACAGTCAAAGGTCCTAGTTGCTCCACAATCAACTGTAGGGGTAAAATGGTCATTTGGCAGTCAAAAGTCAAAAATTTTGGTCAACATCTTATTTTGAAGCCACAATCATCATTTGATCAAGTCTTGATCATGATTCCACAAGAATGGCTCAAAAATCATCAAGATGCAAAAGTTTCCATTTTTGGACAGTTGAAAAGTCAACTGTAACTTGACCAAGGCATAACTTTTTCATGGTTCATCAGAAAAATCCCATCCAATGATCATCTTGAAGGGGAAGACATTTCCTACAACTCATCTTCACATTCCAAGTCCAAGAAATGCTCTCACAAAAAGTTATCAATTTCAACATTATAGGTCATTTTCAAAAGTCAACAAAAAGGGACTTTAAGTCAAAGACCATAACTTGAGATTGGTAAATCAAAATGACATGGGACCAAAGACATTGGTTAGAGGACTTCAAGACCTTTCCAAAATGTCCAAGAACATATTCATAGCTTAAAAATTGAGCAAGATATGCATTGGAGAAGTTGGGAAATTTTTGTGAAATGGCCAAAATCATTTATCCTTGAAATTTCATTTTTGACAAAAGGGGCCCACTTTTTCCACTTGATTCAGCTTGGCCATGCTTCCCACGTGTCCCACAAATTATTTCAAAATTTAAAATTAATTTTTTCATTTTTATTTAATTTTATTTGATTTAATTCATTTTAAATCATTTAAAATCAAATAAAATCAAAGAAGTTAATTAAGGGGATATTTCTTGTATTGAATTGCTTTGATACATCATCATTGACATTCCAATTTCGTGCAAGGGGCTAAAAGAAGCAAGAATTCAAATTTTGGCTTAAAAATGGAAGGTGTTTTAATGGAGTTCATAGCAAAATCTTAAGCATGAATGCATTGCATTATTGGCCATAATTCTTATCAAGACACATTAAATAACATGTATACAAGCTAACACAAGCAAAGACACGACCTAAGAGCTCCAAAAACAGCCATACCAAATTGCAAAATTGTCACACAAACTTGAAATCTGAAAACCTAGTTGCAGTGCCTCTCAAGCCTCCATTCCAATCCAAACACATTCCTGATATCCCAAGGAAGCTCTAGCAATCAAAATCAAGCCCAAACGCGCAAAGAACCGTTCACACGAAGTCATACGGTTTGTCATATTTTCCAGAAATACATAACATGATTCATACACGTTTAATCATTTTTCTTGTTTGATTTGCACTAATGAGGACTCTCTGAAGCTATTGGTACCATCCAATTGAATTATGGGCGCCTGAACCAGAATCCACCATGAACGAAAACTAGGTTTTCTGAAACTTCAAATTGGGGCTTTAGGCATATGGCAAAATTAGATCTCGAAACCAATATGAACAGAATCGTTGTGACATGACGAACAAAACCGTACCCTCGCGCTCAATTTATGGTCAAGCATGGCCTAATCGCTATTTTTTTGCAGGTTGTGTTTTGGGGGGGTTTAAAACCCCCGCTATCCATTTATGTTACAGGGACAAATGAAGAAGAAGACTGCGTGGCGAGACATGACTGGGGGGTTTGAATTCCAGCGCGTTTTTTTTATTTCATAGCATTGACTTTGATTTTGTTTTATAATATTTGTTATCTATTACACTACAAACGCGCACAAATAGCTCACTTGGTCAAGACATTCGCTGGTAAGCATTGGGACCTGGGTTCGATTCCCAGGTCCCCCACTTCTTCCATAATTTTTCTTTTAACATACTTCTATGCAGCTTGCCATCAGAAGATCACCAAACATCCTTGCCTGCTTGCCTGCCAAGTGTCCAGGGGTCTCAATCCAAAGGCTATCACATGAACTCCACCATGCACGCCAGTCAACTGAGGCACACGTAATTACAAGAAGTCCAACAAGGCCTGGAATTGAGTGGGCCAAATCACTCCAACAAACCTCCTTAATTGGGTCAGACCCCCCTTGTTTGTATTTCCTTTCTCTCTTTTTTTTCTCTTTTATTTAGTTTAATTATTTTAATTGTTTCTTTTAATTCAAAAAATAATTTTCATAATATAAAAAAATCAAAAATCATAAAAATAAAAAATATGTTTTGTTTAATATTTAAGCCATTAATATTTTTGTAAATAAATCTTAAATAGTTAATTTAGGTTTTCAATTTTAATGTTTTCTTAATAACTAAAATACATAAAAATTAGGTTTTTAGCATTTTATTCTTTTTCTCAATAAATAAATTTTTCTTCTTATTATTATTAACTATTAATTAATTTTATAAATACTCATGTAATTAAATAATTAGTATAAATTAGGTTAAAACTTTAATTTTTTTTCTTTAATAATTAAAAAATATTTAGAATTAGGGTTTCTTTTAATTTCAATTTTCCTTATTCCATAAATACCAAAAACCATAAAAAACAATTCCTTTTCCTTATTAAATAATTAATCAATTCTTAATTTCATTTAATTTCTTTAAAGGGTTCAACGCCCTCGAATTCTCGATTCTAATTTCTTTTCGCGCGTTTGTCCTTATTTTTTGTTTCAAATATTATGTAACTGTCCAAGCCCTGTAATAGTATTTAGAAATTTACTTTCCGCACTTTATTAAAAAAACGGGTCTTTGTTAATTTGGCGATGTATAGACCCACGCCTTGTAATAGCGTAGGACCTTTATTTTCCGTACTTTAATTTTTGTACCCTTTAAACTGCTAATCACATGAAAGAATGAATGGCCCAAATAAAATCAAAGCGTAGCTCACCCAATGCATGATCAAGATAAAATATAATTGAAAATGACACACAATTCACACACCACTCTTAGGGTACGCCTCACTGTTGCCTTTACCCTCGAAACGTGGTAGCCGAGTATAGGACGTTTTAGTAAGTCCTTATGTCCATGACCCATGGCATAAGGGTAGCTTCTAAGGTGTCCTACTGTTGCTCTGGTGGCCACACTGTCCCTACAAGCTCGAATTGTGGTCGTCGAATACAGGACGTTTTAGTAAGTCCTTATGTCCATGATATGATCCAGTTGCCTCGGAAAGGTTGCCTCAGAATAAAAAAAGGATCAATGGCATAAGGGCAGCTTCTAAGGTGCCCTACTGTTGCTCTGGCGACTACACTGTCCCGATAAATGAATTGACCCGAACACCTCCAACGGTGGTGCTACCTATCTTTCAATGGTAAGATGACACTACCTTAAGGACATTTACACAGCCTAATTCCTTAGGGTAGGTAGATGACTCGTAGATACTTGCTCTATTTCAAAAACAAACAAAACTCTTTTCACACCGACACTTTTCAAAAAGCTTTCAAAACAATTTTTCAAACACTCTTGAGGACTGATACAAGAGTCGATCTGAAACTTTAAACGAAACTTTTTTCAAACCCACTCACGATTGAAAAGCAAACAAACATTTTGAAAACACAAATGAGCAAGTATCTAAGAGCCCATGGATAACCATGGATAGAAAGGGTGCTAACACCTTCCCTTTCTATAAATCTACCTCCCGAACCGAGAAACAATCTCATAAGGAATTTTGCTGTGCTTTTGTCCTTTCCTTGTTGGAGAAAATAAAAGACGGTGGCGACTCTTGCTTCCGCGACATTTCGCGAACCAGCGTTAAACAGTCAGTTCCAGATCCACCGATCACAGAACTGGCGACTCTGCTGGGGACACTTATAAAGTGAGGTGTACCTTAGGATAGTTCATAACTGTGTTTTCAATTGTTGTGCTTTATTTGCTTTATTATTGTGGGTTGCATCAGAGTTACATAGATCCTAACCCGGATCTGGGGATACCCTGTTAGATAGCATAAGCTATGAGGGACCTGTCCGGCGTAGACCGACATGGGTGAAGCAGTGGCTACGTTGGTGTGGCGCCTTGGTCTGTACCGATATCCCTTGTGTCGCAACGAGGAGAATATGGGTCTTCTGAGGAGTCATTAAGCACCAACCGACCTTAGAACCTTAAATGACCCAACTTGGCCAATAGAACAGTAGCAGTATGCTACGCCCATTGAGGCTAAACTCTCGTGATGGTTCTAGCCGCAAGAAAAGGTTGCGATGCTGGAGTTATGACCGATTGAGGGTAATCAGTGATATTGGGATCCTCTAGAACCCGGTTACTTCTGATAGGACAGGTCCTAACCAACGAACTGAAAGAGGGTAATACCTAGACCTCATGCTGGCCTAAACTCTAAGGGTTGTGGTGTGACTTGTGTGCCTTATCATGTTTGCCTATGTGAATATTTGTGGTGTGCTTTATCATAACATCATGCCATCATAACATTGCATGCATCCTGCATAAGGACTGACCATTTCAAAGACAAGAGGGTTCACCTTTGCTCTGTTTTGTAGGACATCATGATGCCTATGCGAAGGAACACTATCCGGTTCAATTTTGTTCACCCACCTGAGTTACTTGAGGAGTTGGTTAGCAGAATTCCAAATACTACTTCCTTCATCCAGTGGCATGGTTCTCTTCTCAGTTTAGTCACGGCAAAGTGGGACCAACAACTGATGGGTGTCCTGACCCAGTTCTATGACCCTCTGTACCAGTGCTTCACCTTTCAAGACTTCCAGCTGGTCCCTACCCTGGAAGAGTTCTCTGATTTGCTGGGTATCCCTATCTTGGATCAGATTCCCTTCACTGGTTTGGAAAAGACTCTTAGGCTCGAGGAGATTGTTGCAGCCCTTCCCTTGACCAACCAAGAGGTAATAGACAACTGGGTGACTAGAAGCGGAGTCAAGGGCTTCTTGGCTAAGTTTCTAATTGGTAAAGCTAACAGTTTCTGGAATGACTTAGACTTCAGGGCGTACGAGGACATGCTGTCTCTCTTAATCTATGGGTTAGTATTGTTTCCAAATCCTGATAACTTTGTCAATATCACTGCCATAAGGATCTTCATGTCTCGGAACCCTGTGCCCACTCTCTTGGGTGACATCCTGCAACAACTTTATGCTCGTACTGCCCGAAGACGAGGAACTTTGTGGTGTTGTATCCCTTTGTTGGTGAGGTGGTTTATTTTGCACCTCCCTAAGTTCGTGCTGAAGAACCAGGAAGGAAGAGGTTGGGCTCATAGGTTAATGTCTCTCACTGATAAGGACATCATTTGGACTTTCAGAGGTTTGGATGAGATAGCTGTTATTGATCATTGCAGAGAATACCCTAATGTTCCTTTGATTGGTACCCAAGGAGGGATCTCTTATAATCCATGTTTAGCTCTCCGTCAGTTTGGAAGATCCAGAAGAGCAGGGCCTCAGGAGGTGCAGGTGCCTCACATCAGTTTTGAGTTTCAGAAAGATAGTGACGAACTGCGCCGTAGATTCATCAAAGCTTGGGACAAAATTCACAAAGCTGACCCACAAGAGTTGGGACCGAAGACTTCTCTACCTATGGAAGCCTACCACAAATGGGTCCGCATCCGTGCTCAGAAGTTAGGTATGCCCTATGAATCTGTCAGGCCTATTGTTCTTGAAAGTCCTGACGAAGATGGGATTCCTCCAACTGTTCTCCCTCCTCAGATATCCACTGATGTTGACACACTAAAGAGGTCTTGGGCACAACTACAGGAAGAGCGGGATTATCATCGGGAAAAGTTCAACGAACAGGAACAGAAGATCCAGAAGCTGACCAAGCAACTGGAGAACGAGCGGGCCCTGAATGACTATATCCGTACTGAGAAGAGGAGGCCATGGGAGCACTGATGGGCTTCGGATGTTTCTTTTACAGCTTTATTTCCTTTTCAGTATTTCATTCTTGTAACGCCTAAGGGCAAATTGTTGAACAATTCCAAAGTTTAAATCTAATAAAGTGTGTTCCTTTTGTTTACAAAGTTGATTCCCGATTGTCTTTGAAAACATAATTCATACGCATTTCATTCATCATATGCATCACAGGTGCCCTTTTTCTATAGGTTGCTTAATCTTCTTCGCTGTTTATTTCAGCACTCAAGCATCATGAATCCTGAACTCACTACCGAGCAAGCTATCAAGGCCCTCCAGGCCCAGAATGCCCAATTCCAGGAGATGGTCATGAACTTGGCCCAGGGACAACAAGAGCTGAAGGCTATGCTCCTAAAGAAGAATAAGAAGAAGAAGAGGACTGTGCTATTCAACACTGGGCGCAGACTCGGGAACACCTTGCAGAATGAAGCTGGGAGGACTACTCCATCTGTGGGGGAAGGTAGTCACCAAGGGAGAGAGGTCCCTAGTCTTGTGGTCTCTGACACTGAGACAGACTTCAATGACGAACAGTACCCTCCTGCCGAGGACCGGTACAAGCAGCTGGAGGACAGATTAAATGCTATGGAGATTCAACGTGTGCCTGGGTTGGATTTTGGAGACTTGGGGTTATCTTCTGGGGTGGTGATCCCACACAAGTTCAAGGCGCCTGCCTTTGTGAAGTATGACGGGGCTTCCTGTCCCAAGATGCACCTCCGTTCTTATGTAAGGAAGATCCAGCCTTACACAGCAGACAAGAACTTATGGATCCACTTCTTCCAGGAGAGTCTTTCAGGGACTCACCTCGAATGGTTCTATCAGCTGGATGGAACCAACATTCGTAACTGGGAGGATCTGGCCACTGCTTTTTACAAGCAGTGTCAATATAATTCCGACCTCGCTCCTACGCGTACCCAACTCCAGGGTATGTCACTGGGAACGGGTGAAGGTTTTAAGGAGTACGCACAGAAATGGAGAGACCTGGCTGGCAGGGTGCAGCCACCATTAACGGACCGGGAGCTGGTGGATATGTTCTTAGGGACCCTATCTGGTCCATTTTTCAATCATCTCATTGGTAATTCCTCTGCTGGGTTTACTGATCTGATCCTGACTGGTGAGAGGATCGAGGCTGGTATAAAATCAGGAAAGATACAGAAGGGTACCTCCTCCAATGCTAAAAAGAAGCCCTTCAAGAAGGAGGCCAGTGCTGTGTATGATCCAAGAAGGCAAGACAAACCGGAACGCCGCCAAGCTGTCAACGCGGGGGTAATTTCTAAGCCTGCTGCTGCTCCTCAGCAATACAACCAGCCCAGAGCTGAGAGGCCTAAAAGGCAGTATACTCGGCTCAGCATGACTCTCTCTCAGATCCTGCCGCAACTGCTGTCAACTAGCCTGGTAACAGTCAAGGAAGCTCCGAAGATGGTAAACACAGCATCTCCGAAATACAACCCCAACGCTCGCTGCGCTTATCACTCTGATAGCCCGGGACATTCTACTGATGATTGTTGGGCCCTGAGGAATAAGGTTCAAGACCTTATTGATGCCAAGGAGATACAGTTCGAGGCGCCCGAGAGGCCAAATGTTGTGACCGCTCCCATGCCCCAGCATGGAGTGAACGCTGTTGAGGAGGATTTGTATGTAGCTTCTGTGGATGATGTTGCTACACCGCTGCTGACTGTCAAGAGGAACCTGTTGCTAGACGGTTTATTTCTGGGATGTAGCAAAGGTTGCCCTTTATGTGCTGATGCCCCTGCTGGTTGTTCTTTGCTGAAATCAGGCGTCCAAAACCTGATGGACAGTAAAGAGATTTTGTTCAAAAAGACTACCGTGCCTGCTGTCCCTGTTGAAGAAGTTTCAATTATTACCATTTTTAACAACCCTTCCAAGGCTCCTTCAAGGAAGCCTGTCCAAATTTTTCCTGTTCACAAGATTGCTCCCATCACCATTACTGTTTCGGGGCCCATCCCCTACAAGTCTGATAAAGCTGTCCCGTGGCACTATGGGGAAGATGTTTATGTTCTAGGAGTGAAGCAAGAGTTCAATACTGATACTGGTGTCACCAACATCACTGGGCCTGCTAAGGTCACTCGTAGTGGAAGACTGTTCTCACCAGACATTGCTCCTCCGGTAATTCAGAGGCCTTTGATCATCACACCTGCCAGCGTGTCTGTCTCTTCCCCTGATCAAGTTCCTACCCCTGCTGCCGAATCATCTGACGCTCGGGGCAAGGGGATTTCTGCTGATGTGCCTGTCCGGACGGAGGCACCGAAGACCATTGTTGAGGCTTCCAAGCAGGAGATGGAAGATATCCTCAAGATTATAAAGAAAAGTGATTTCAACGTTGTCGAACAGCTGGGGCACACCCCCTCCAAAATCTCCATGCTATCACCACTGCTGTGTTCAGAGGCCCATGCCAAGGCCCTGATTTCTTTCTTGAAGACAGCTCATGTACCCCAAGAGACGTCTGCTGATCAATTCACCGACTGTGTGGCCAACTTAACCGCTGATAATGGCCTGGGTTTCTCTGATGCTGATTTGACAGCCAAGGGGAAGAACCATAATGATGCCCTGCATGTCTCCATTGAATGCAGGGGCACTACTCTTGCTCACGTGTTGGTTGACACGGGTTCCTCATTAAACGTGCTACCCAAGAAGGCTCTGGACAGGCTGGACTGTGAGGGTTTAGAGCTCAAACCAAGTAACATTGTTGTCCAGGCCTTTGACGGGTCCAAGAGAATGGTACATGGTGAGGTTGACATCCCAAACAGGGTTGATTCGCAGGTATTTGATTCAAAATTCTATGTGATGGACATCCGTCCATCCTATTCTTGTTTGCTGGGTCGCCCGTGGATCCACAAGGCTGGAGCTGTGACTTCAACTTTACATCAAAAGCTCAAATACCCGGTCAGGGTGAAGATTGTAACAGTGCAAGGGGAAGAGGAATACATGGTCAGCCACCTGAACTCCTTCAGGTACGTGGAAATGGATGGGGAGTTCATTGAGACCCCCTTTCAACATTTTGAAGAGGTGCCACAAACATTAGCAGCAGCAGAAGCAGTGGTTGAAGAGGTTTCTCCTTTGAAGATGGCCTCCTTAAAGGACGCCCGGGCTGTGATTGAAAAAGGTGAATGTGCAAACTGGGGCAAGCTCCCTGATTTTACTCCTAAGACTAACAAGTTTGGGCTGGGTTTCACTGCAGAGGCTCAGAAGGCTGTGCGCAAGGCAAATATTGGAAGACCTCCTGTGCTCATCACCCATCCAGGAGTGAATGCTATTGGGGATAAAGACGGAGTGGAAGAATCCGAGTTCGACAGCTGGATCTACCCAACGGCCAATGGCGGACCTAGCAACTGGACCGCAAAAGACTTTACACCCATTACTTTCGTCACCCAGTAATGAACTTCTTTATTTTGGATTTGTAATAAACAGTAATTTGAAACTTTATGGCCCGGTGTCTTACCCGGGGCACCGTGGTTCTGTTTGTGAGGGTTTTTGTTTGTCACCTTCATATATCATGAATAAAAGCATTAGACGTTTTTCACATTTCAAATCTTGCGCTCCCTTTCTTTCTTTCTTTACATATATTGCAAAACAACTGTATTTACACACACTCACCTACACAGGTTTCAATCCACTCTGGATCTCACTGGTAACGACTCTGCTACTGTCGGTTATGACTTCGAAAATCCGATCAACTTAGCCGAAGACGAAGGTGAAGATGATTGCGAAGTGCCTGGAGAGCTTGCAAGACTGTTACTCCAGGAAGAGAGGGCAATCCAACCACATGAAGAGCCAGTGGAAATGGTGAATCTGGGTACTGAGACAGATAGAAAGGAAGTCAAGATTGGTGCCAATCTCGAGCTCAGCGTGAAACAACGGCTGATTCAGATGCTGCATGATTATGTGGAGATCTTTGCCTGGTCTTACGAAGACATGCCTGGGTTGGATACCGACATCGTAGTCCATCATCTGCCTACCAAGGAAGACTGCCCTCCGGTTAAACAAAAGGTCCGCCGTATGCGTCCAGAGATGTCCGAGAAGATCAAAGTTGAGGTTATGAAGCAATTTGATGCCGGGTTTCTAGCAGTGACTTCTTACCCTCAGTGGGTTGCCAATGTGGTGCCAGTGCCGAAGAAAGATGGTAAGGTCAGAATGTGTGTCGATTACAGGGATCTGAATAGGGCAAGCCCCAAGGATGACTTCCCCTACCTCACATTGACGTTCTGGTTGACAATACTGCCCAGCATAAAGTGTTCTCCTTCATGGACGGCTTTTCAGGTTATAATCAGATCAAGATGGCCCCTGAAGATATGGAAAAGACTACCTTTGTTACTCAGTGGGGCACCTTCTGCTACAAGGTCATGCCATTCGGGTTGAAAAATGATGGGGCAACCTACCAACGTGCCATGGTTGCTTTATTTCATGACATGATCCACCATGAGATTGAAGTTTATGTCGATGATATGATTGCAAGATCCCAAACTGAAGAGGAGCACCTTGACCATCTGCAGAAACTGTTTGACCGGTTGAAACTGTACAAGCTGAGGTTGAACCCGAACAAGTGCACATTCGGGGTTAGATCTGGAAAGTTGCTAGGCTTCGTTGTAAGTGATAAGGGTATTCAAGTGGACCCTGCCAAGGTTAAAGCCATTTAAGAGATGCCAGTTCCTAAGACAGAGAAAGAGGTCAGAGGCTTTCTGGGACGTCTGAATTACATTGCCCGATTCATCTCACACCTAACTGCTACCTGTGAACCAATCTTCAAGCTGCTGAAGAAAGATCAAGTAGTACGTTGGAATGATGAATGTCAGGCTTCTTTCGACAGGATCAAAGAGTATCTCCAAGAACCACCCATTCTTATGCCACCGGTTGAAGGGAGACCTCTAATACTATACCTGACAGTACTTGACAACTCAATGGGGTGTGTGCTGGGGCAGCATGACGAGTCTGGCCGAAAAGAACACGCCATTTATTACCTTAGCAAAAAGTTTACCGACTGTGAGACCCGATACTCACTGCTCGAGAAAACTTGATGCGCTATGGTATGGGCTGCTCGCCGGCTGAGACAGTAATGCTGACTCACACTACCTTATTGATTTCAAAGATGGATCCAATAAAGTACATATTTGAAAAGTCTGCTCTGTCTGGGAGAATAGCAAGATGGTAGATGATCTTGACAGAATACGACATCCAGTACACGACTCAGAAAGCCATCAAAGGAAGTGTATTGGCAGACCACTTGGCACACTAGGCAGTAGACGACTATCAGTCAATGAACTTCGAGTTTCCGGACGAGAGCATCATGATAGTGACTGATTGTGAAGTACCTGGACCGGATGAAGGACCTGAGGAAGGATCCCGATGGTCTATGCACTTTGACGGAGCCTATAACGCTTTGGGTAACGGCATTGGGGCTGTGATCATATCCCCTCAAGGCACTCATACTCCACTCACTGCCCGACTATGTTTCAACTTCACCAACAACATGGCGGAGTATGAGGCGTGCATCATGGGTCTCCAAGATGCGATTGACTTAAGGATCAAGTTTCTGAGTGTCTTCGTAGATTCCGCTCTCGTGATCAATCAGATCAAAGGCGAGTGGGATACGAAACATCCGAATCTTATTCCTTACAGAGAATGTGTGTTGACATTGATCCCCCATTTCACAGAGATAACTTTTGAACATTTCCCGAGAGAGGAGAATCAGTTGGCGGACGCGTTAGCTATGATGTCTTCCATGTTCAAAGTCAAATGGGACAATGAGGCTCCCCGGGTCATTATCTGGAAACTGGACGAACCGGCATACTGTTGTGATCTTGAGGCTGAAGAGGTAACTGAGAAACCCTGGTATCATGAGGTGAAGAGGTATCTCGAAGCTCAAGAGTATCCTGAAGGTGCATCTGTCAACGACAAAAAGTTTCTAAGAAGGTTCGCAGCAAAGTTCTTCCTTAGCAACGACATTCTGTACAAGCGAAACCATGATTCGACCTTACTGCGCTGTGTGGATAAGACTGAAGCAGAAAAGATCATGGCAGAGCTACATGAAGGTACCTTCGGAACACATTCTAGTGGACACACTATGGCAAAGAAAATCCTTCGGGCGGGATATTTCTGGTCCACAATGGAAGCTGATTGTTACCAACATTCTCGGACGTGTCATAAATGCCAGGTTTATGCAGATAAGGTGCATGTTCCTCCAGTTCCTCTGAACGTCCTGACTGCACCTTGGCCTTTTGCAATGTGGGGCATAGATATGATCGGTGAGATCAGACCTACGGCATCCAACGGGCATCGCTTCATCCTGGTGGCGATTGATTACTTTACAAAGTGGTTTGAAGCAGCTTCCTATGCTACAGTAACCAAGAATGTCGTGGCATGGTTCATTCGGCATAACCTGATTTGTCGATACGGCGTCCCAGAAAGGATCATTATGGACAACGGTACCAATCTCAATAACAAGATGATCATTGAGCTCTGCGAGCAATTCAAGATGCAGCACCACAACTCTTCTCCTTACCGGCCGAAGATGAATGGGGCTGTAGAAGCAGCGAATAAGAATATCAAGAAAATTGTGCAGAAGATGACAGTGACCTATAAAGATTGGCACGAGATGTTACCGTTCGCTCTTCATGGGTACCGAACCTCAGCAAGGACGTCAACCGGGGCAACTCCTTTCTCCTTGGTCTACGGTATGGAGGCAGTCTTACCGATCGAAGTGCAGATACCCTCTCTCCGGATAATGAAGGATGCAGACCTGAGTGAAGATGATTGGATCCAGACACGACTTGATCAGCTAAATCTAATTGACGAAAAGAGACTTACTGCTATTTGTCATGGTCAGACGTATCAAAAACGGATGATCAGGGCATTTAACAAGAAAGTCAGAACACAAGAATATCAAGTTGGGGATCTGGTAATCAAGCGTATCATCCTTCCTCAGAGTGATCCAAGGGGAAAATGGACCCCTACGTATGAAGGGCCATTTGTGGTTGAACATGTGTTCTCAGGAGGAGCCATGATTCTCACCACCATGGATGGTGACGACCTTCCTCACCCCGCCAATGCAGACATAGTAAAAAGATACTACGCATGATAAGAGACCCGCTAGGTTGACATACCTAGGCAAAAATTAGGGCTTCCCGACGAACCAAAAGGGTTCGGGCAAAATGAGGGATGAAATGAAAAAATCTGTACACCCGGCAAGTCGAAAACCTGAAAAGGCGGCTTGGGCAAAAATGGGTATCCCGGTGGACTGAAAACCCGAAAGGGCGGTCCAGGAAAAAGTTAGGGATAAAGCGTAATACTATGTCTCATTGGATCACTTTGCATCCAGAATCCGGTATCAACACCAAGTTCAGACGACATCGATCAATCAGCTTCATCTTCAGCTAGGTCATCAAGTGATGAGACGCTCGAAGATATAAAGACGATAGCAGAGTTAGAACCCAGTGGGATTGTTCTTTTCACATAGCTGTTTTGTTTTCTTTGTACAAATTGTATAAACTCTTTTGTTTGGCGGTGTTCTCTTACTAGGACGTCAGCCTCTTGTACATAAACGCCTATTTTACAGGCAATTCAAAAATCAATATAAATTCACTCTTCAGCTAAAATTGCCAACTGTTTTTTCCTTTTCTGTTTTGTTTTGCGAAGAACGTCCAAGGTTCAATTTGTGATATATGCATTTGACAATAATTGCTAACTCATAAATGTTTGCATACGAAACGAAGGATCAATTACAGGTGACATTAGAAATAGGGGCAATAATGAGTTGTCCAAGCGATCTAATTGCTCGGTCCACCAAGGTACCAAGGTAAGTTCAGCTGAAGAACATAACCAAGTTATCTTAATTCCCAAGAGAGTGAGCCAGCAAGTCAGTACACTCCCCAAGCAGAGCTACAGTCAGCCTTAAGGAAGTTGGGTACCCTCCAGCAAATCTCAACATTCCTCAACGCAATATACGAACATTCCTAACAAGCATCCCCGGCAGTCTTGATCTAAGATTGTTCCCCGGCGGTATACAGACATTCAATGGAGCCACTTCCCCGGTATATCTCAAAATTTCCCCAGGAGAGTCCAGTATGAAGAGTTCCCCAGGAAAGTGGAATCAATCTCCCCAGCAGTAAGCTTATCCCCAGTAGATTCTGAAAGCTTATCCCCACGGAGCACGAACACGTCTCCCGGCTTTATTCAAAGGTTATTTCCCTACCATGATATAACTGGGTTATCCTCAGCCAAAAGCCACGGAAAGATCGTCCTCGGCGAAGTCTTCCCATCCCCAGTGGAGTCTATCAATTCCTTCAACATAACATATCAATGGTATCCCCCAGCGGAGTTATCGTCAAACATCTCAGCAAAGTACCTCTCTCCCTACAGAGTACTGTTTCCCAGCAAGATCGCTAGAGTAGTTATTCCCCGCAGAGTAATCTCTTCATCAAGTTTATTCCCCAACGGAGTCATCTTCTCATACAGGTATTCTTGCAACTATGATCCCCAGCGGAAACAACAAAGCACTATTCCTCAATATCAGCCCATGATTTAACTTCCCGGCATCCGTCAAGGATTTATTTTCCTAAGACAAAAACATGCATTCATAAACCTCGCATCTTCATACATTATAGCATGCATATACGCATCATGAACATATAATCTCATCACGCATGTCATACATCATGACATCACATACAACTAACGTTTTGTCTTTTCAAGACAAAAGTTAATACAAAGATAATTGCTATCAACTGTCGTGATTCCAGATCCGATTCCTGTATCTTGCCAGGGTGTATCTGTTGACGACTACAGTACCAGACTCGATTCCTGTATCCTGCCAGGGCACGTCTGAAGAGTTCGAAGATCCGATTCCTGTATCCCGCCAGGGTGTATCTGTTGACGACTATATTACCAGACTCGATTCCTGTATCTTGCCAGGGAACGTCTGAAGAGTTCGAAGATCTGATTCCTGTATCTTGCCAGGGTGTATCTGTTGACGACTACAGTACCAGACTCGATTCCTGTATCCTTCCAGGGCACGTCTGAAGAGTTCGAAGATCCGATTCCTGTATCTTGCCAGGGTGTATCTGTTGACGACTACAGTACCAGACTCGATTCCTGTATCCTGCCAGGGCACGTCTGAAGAGTTCGAAGATCTGATTCCTGTATCTTGCCAGGGTGTATCTGTTGACGACTACATTACCAGACTCGATTCCTGTATCCTGCCAGGGCACGTCTGAAGAGTTCGAAGATCCGATTCCTGTATCTTGCCAGGGTGTATCTCTTGACGACTACATTACCAGACTTGATTCCTGTATCCTGCCAGGGCACGTCTTAAGAGTTCGAAGATCCGATTCCTGTATCTTGCCAGGGTGTATCTGTTGACGACTACATTACCAAACTCGATTCCTGTATCCTGCCAGGGCACGTCTGAAGAGTTCGAAGATTTGATTCCTGTATCTTGCCAGGGTGTATCTGTTGACGACTACATTACCAGACTCGATTCCTGTACCCCGCCAGGGCACGTCTGAAGAGTTCGAAGATCCGATTCCTGTATCTTGCCAGGGTGTATCTGTTGACGACTACATTACCAGACTCGATTCCTGTATCCTGCCAGGGCACGTCTGAAGAGTTTAAAGATTCAATACCTGTATCCAGCCAGGGCACGTCTACATAAAGAGTTTGAAGATCAACTCCTGTAACAGACCAGGTAATTTTCTTTCTTTCTCAGGTACGCAAGTTCTCGCTAAGGAATCTCTTACGCGATCAACACCTCCCGATGGCATCTATAAGCCCATCTCCACAATTATCCATCACAGTTCCAAATGGCATCTATAAGCCCATTCCCGACAAGGCTCTGTCACATCTCCAGATGGCATCTATAAGCCCATCCTCCTATCCACCATCTCTCCAAATGGCATCTGTAAGCCCATTCCCGCTGTCACACTGCTGATACTCTACTATGTGAGTGCAAATTTCTGGGCACTCTAGTGTTCAATCATCTTCCACCTTCGGATCACGAGAGGCACGCAAGCCAATGTACATCCTCAGGTCTAAGAAGATTGAACAGGGGCAACTGTTGTACCCCAAAATTTGCCCTCCCATATTCTTCAAAGTTTTGACAAGCATCATCTCAATTTGCTCAAGTCTTCTCAAGGGCTACACAATCAACCACTCTCCTAAGCCAGTCAAACTAGGGTTTTGGTTCTTGCAAAGAAAGTTGAGGTTTTCAAGGGCTCAATCAAGTCCCATTTGCTCATATACATTGTCAAGCACCTACATGTCAAGTTTCAAGGCTCACAAGGTCAAGTTGCACAGTCAAAGGTCCTAGTTGCTCCACAATCAACTGTAGGGGTAAAATGGTCATTTGGCAGTCAAAAGTCAAAATTTTTGGTCAACATCTTATTTTGAAGCCACAATCATCATTTTATCAAGTCTTGATCATGATTCCACAAGAATGGCTCAAAAATCATCAAGATGCAAAAGTTTCCATTTTTGGACAGCTGAAAAGTCAACTGTAACTTGACCAAGGCATAACTTTTTCATGGTTCATCAGAAAAATCCCATCCAATGCTAATCTTGAAGGGGAAGACATTTCCTACAACTCATCTTCACATTCCAAGTCCAAGAAATGCTCTCACAAAAAGTTATCAATTTCAACATTATAGGTCATTTTCAAAAGTCAACAAAAAGGGACTTTAAGTCAAAGACCATAACTTGAGATTGGTAAATCAAAATGACATGGGACCAAAGACATTGGTTAGAGGACTTCGAGACCTTTCCAAAATGTCCAAGAACATGTTCATAGCTTAAATATTGAGCAAGATATACATTGGAGAAGTTGGGAAATTTTTGTGAAATGGCCAAAATCATTTATCCTTGAAATTTCATTTTTGACAAAAGGGGCCCACTTTTTCCACTTGATTCAGCTTGGCCATGCTTCCCACGTGTCCCACAAATTATTTCAAAATTTAAAATTAATTTTTTCATTTTTATTTAATTTTATTTGATTTAATTCATTTTAAATCATTTTAAATCAAATAAAATCAAAGAAGTTAATTAAGGGGATATTTCTTGTATTGAATTGCTTTGATACATCATCATTGACATTCCAATTTCGTGCAAGGGGCTAAAAGAAGCAAGAATTCAAATTTTGGCTTAAAAATGGAAGGTGTTTTAATGGAGTTCATAGCAAAATCTTAAGCATGAATGCATTGCATTATTGGCCATAATTCTTATCAAGACACATTACATAACATGTATACAAGCTAACACAAGCAAAGACACGACCTAAGAGCTCCAAAAACAGCCATACCAAATTGCAAAATTGTCACACAAACTTGAAATCTGAAAACCTAGTTGCAGTGCCTCTCAAGCCTCCATTCCAATCCAAACACATTCCTGATATCCAAAGGAAGCTCTAGCAATCAAAATCAAGCCCAAACGCGCAAAGAACCTTTCACACGAAGTCATACGGTTTGTCATATTTTCTAGAAATACATAACATGATTCATACACGTTTAATCATTTTTCTTGTTTTATTTGCACTAATGAGGACTCTCTGAAGCTATTGGTACCATCCAATTGAATTATGGGCGCCTGAACCAGAATCCACCATGAACGAAAACTAGGTTTTTTGAAACTTCAAATTGGGGCTTTAGGCATATGGCAAAATTAGATCTCGAAACCAGTATGAACAGAATCGTTGTGACATGACGAACAAAACCGTACCCTCGCGCTCAATTTATGGTCAAGCATGGCCTAATCGCTATTTTTTTGCAGGTTGTGTTTTGGGGGGGTTTAAAACCCCCGCTATCCATTTATGTTACAGGGACAAATGAAGAAGAAGACTGCGTGGCGAGACATGACTGGGGGGTTTGAATTCCAGCGTGTTTTTTTTATTTCATAGCATTGACTTTGATTTTGTTTTATAATATTTGTTATCTATTACACTACAAACGCGCACAAATAGCTCACTTGGTCAAGACATTCGCTGGTAAGCATTGGGACCTGGGTTCGATTCCCAGGTCCCCCACTTCTTCCATAATTTTTCTTTTAACATACTTCTATGCAGCTTGCCATCAGAAGATCACCAAACATCCTTGCCTGCTTGCCTGCCAAGTGTCCAGGGGTCTCAATCCAAAGGCTATCACATGAACTCCACCATGCACGCCAGTCAACTGAGGCACACATAATTACAAGAAGTCAAACAAGGCCTGGAATTGAGTGGGCCAAATCACTCCAACAGACCTCCTTAATTGGGTCAGACCCCCCTTGTTTGTATTTCCTTTCTCTCTTTTTTTTCTCTTTTATTTAGTTTAATTATTTTAATTATTTCTTTTAATTCAAAAAATAATTTTCATAATATAAAAAAAATCAGAAATCATAAAAATAAAAAATATGTTTTGTTTAATATTTAAGCCATTAATATTTTTGTAAATAAATCTTAAATAGTTAATTTAGTTTTTCAATTTTAATGTTTTCTTAATAACTAAAATACATAAAAATTAGGTTTTTAGCATTTTATTCTTTTTCTCAATAAATAAAATTTTCTTCTTATTATTATTAACTATTAATTAATTTTATAAATACTCATGTAATTAAATAATTAGTATAAATTAGGTTAAAAATTTAATTTTTTTTCTTTAATAATTAAAAAATATTTAGAATTAGGGTTTCTTTTAATTTCAATTTTCCTTATTCCATAAATACCAAAAACCATAAAAAACAATTCCTTTTCCTTATTAAATAATTAATCAATTCTTAATTTCATTTAATTTCTTTAAAGGGTCCAACGCCCTCGAATTCTCGATTCTAATTTCTTTTCGCGCGTTTGTCCTTATTTTTTGTTTCAAATATTATGTAACTGTCCAAGCCCTGTAATAGTATTTAGAAATTTACTTTCCGCACTTTATTAAAAAAACGGGTCTTTGTTAATTTGGCGATGTATAGACCCGCGCCTTGTAATAGCGTAGGACCTTTATTTTCCGTACTTTAATTTCCGTACCCTTTAAACTGCTAATCACATGAAAGAATGAATGGCCCAAATAAAATCAAAGCGTAGCTCACCCAATGCATGATCAAGATAAAATATAATTGAAAATGACACACAATTCACACACCACTCTTAGGGTACGCCTCACTGTTGCCTTTCCCCTCGAAACGTGGTAGCCGAGTATAGGACGTTTTAGTAAGTCCTTATGTCCATGAACCATGGCATAAGGGTAGCTTCTAAGGTGTCCTACTGTTGCTCTGGTGGCCACACTGTCCCTACAAGCTCGAATTGTGGTCGTCGAATACAGGACGTTTTAGTAAGTCCTTATGTCCATGATATGATCCAGTTGCCTCGGAAAGGTTGCCTCAGAATAAAAAAAGGATCAATGGCATAAGGGTAGCTTCTAAGGTGCCCTACTGTTGCTCTGGCGACTACACTGTCCCGATAAATGAATTGACCCGAACACCTCCAACGGTGGTGCTACCTATCTTTCAATGGTAAGATGGCACTACCTTAAGGACATTTACACAGCCTAATTCCTTAGGGTAGGTAGATGACTCGTAGATACTTGCTCTATTTCAAAAAAAAACAAAACTCTTTTCACACTGACACTTTTCAAAAAGCTTTCAAAACAACTTTTCAAACACTCTTGAGGACTGATACAAGAGTCGATCTGAAACTTTAAACGAAACTTTTTTCAAACCCACTCACGATTGAAAAGCAAACAAACATTTTGAAAACACAAATGAGCAAGTATCTAAGAGCCCATGGATAACCATGGATAGAAAGGGTGCTAACACCTTCCCTTTCTATAAATCTACCTCCCGAACCAAGAAACAATCTCATAAGGAATTTTGCTGTGCTTTTGTCCTTTCCTTGTTGGAGAAAATAAAAGACGGTGGCGACTCTTGCTTCCGCGACATTTCGCGAACCAGCGTTAAATAGTCAGTTCCAGATCCACCGATCACAATAGGGCAATGGGCGAATCACCAATGAAAGTTGAAACAAAGGCGTTGCATAGGCTTATATAGTGAATGGTTGCCTTCTCTCCACAATAACATTTGTAGGACCAAGCTCCTTTGAATCTCCAATATTTGACCTTTCCTTCACCAATCTAAGATTTTCTTTAAATGCTTGGACTTTGTTCTTGAGCATCGGGAAATCTATCAACTGGATTGATAGCAACCAAGGATGAAGCTGGAAATTCATGACATGCAAATGTATGAATGCATGAAAATGTATGGGTATACGAAATTATTTTTTGACTTTTGGGTATTCAAAAAAGTTTCATGGATATGCAATGTGACGCAGATGTGATATTAGGGTAGCCGTAGGGGTACCCTATAGAGGTTTAATGGTAGATATGGAAATGATGATGTCCTACACTGACTCAGAGATTGAGACAGGCAGGAACTCCTTAAGGATGAAGATAACGATAGACATGGAAATGAGGATACCCTATACTGACTCAGAGGTTGAGATAGATAGGAACTCCTTAAGGATAAAGAAAGACGAAGAAGAATCCCTACAGGCTAGGGATTATAACAGAGGGACGAGAATTCCTACAAGCTAGGAACTGTGATAGACCAACGAACAGTTGAGATGAAGGTTGGACTTGAGGGAATATCATAGAAGAGAGAACGTGATGACCAGTCAACAATCACCAGATCCAATGGCCTGATATAGTCCACATGGCGTGCATTAGCGAGGACGTCCTTCGTGGGAAGATGAACAAGATCCAATAAGAGCTCTAAGGATAATGTCGGACGAAAGGGGGTCCCTACAAGCTAGGGATTAATATTTTCAAAAGAAAATCCCTACTGGCTATGGATTATATCATTAGAAATACGGAAGCCCTACAGGCTAAAGATAATAGTGGAAGAAAAGATAACCCTTGCGGGTTTAGGGATTGTAGTGGGATTTGTGAAAGGTGTCCTTAGTTGGTAGGTTCCTAGTATTGGTCTAAGAATATTATACCCTCCCCATAAGGTGGTTTCTTTAAGGGTATCATGAATAACACAAAAGGGACAGGCACAAGGGCCTTCCTTAAGTGCATCCTCGTTACATACCAAAACTTTTGTTTTTAGGTCGTGAAAGGTCTCGTCATGAGATTTTGGTTTAAGGGTCGTACAAAGATTCATAGGTCTCATTCCAAAGTCCTACTTCCCAAGAGGATGTCTCTTGAGAGATATTCCTTTCGCAAAATTCCACTGACTCTAGGCGAAGTCGTCACATAAACTCATAGGGTTGATGTATCCCCTTGGCTAATAGACGAACCTTCTTTCTAAGGGTTTTTGAAAATAATTTTGCAAAAATTAAATCCCACCACAAATGAATAAATGTAATAAATATAATAATAAACAATAATAAATAAAGCTAAAATAGAAGAATAAATAAAAAACCCTAAAAATCCCTAAACCAAAAGAAAAGGTTTCTAAACCCTAGGGTTGATTCCCCAACAGATTTTCCAGCTGTTGTAACTGGTTTTAAAATGAGAGTCGCCACCCTTAATTTTTATTCTAAGGAAGGGAATATAAAGGATAACCCTAAAAGTTAGAGATTCTAGGTTTTTGGCCTCGGTTCTAGACGAAGGGAAGGTGTTAGGCACCTCATCTACCTTGTTCACAAGGATGCTATGGTTAGAAGCATAATTTTTAAGAAATGTGGTTTTGATTTTTTTTATTAGTGGAACTCGACACGATTTTAGTCGTATGCCTATGTATCCTCTTAGGAGGAATCAGAGTCTCAATTCGTAGTTCGCAGTTGGTTGGTGTTTTTTTATGGATTACGAAGATATTTGAATTTCCCGCATACTTAGTTTAGGTGTGTGAATAGTGGAGTTTGTTAGACTAAGTACGCAGTTAATTAAAATACTATCGTAATCCTTTTTTTGAAAATTAATTGTTGAATTAATTTAATTATGAAAAAGGTTTATTGTTGGTTATATATTTTTTAGTGTATTAATTGTAAAAAATGTCTAATTAATGCATGCTAAAAAAGGATTTAATGCAATAAAATAAGTAGAATATTTGATGAGTTTTAGAAAAAATAAAATTTGATTTAATAATAATAGTAAATATAATATTAAAATAATTTATAAATATATAAAAAAATAAAAAATAAAAATAAAATAAAGTATAAAAATAAAATAATTAAAAATGCAGGGGATGCAAATTAGGTTAAGTTAGTAAAAATAGGGGTGTAAGTATTAGGGCCCTGAATTCAGATACTGAATTCAGGCCCAAAAGACAGGGGGTATGTTTTCAGCCACACAGTAAAATTGAGGGGGTGTGAGCAGTAGGGGTCCATGTGCAGATATTGGACTTGGCCCATTAAGCCAAGGGGGTCTGTTTTATGCGTAGTTAGTAAAATAAAATAGGAGGGAGACGTGATTAACAATGGGCCTAATCCAAAGGGTTTGGGAATCCATTTGGACTCCCTGCGTGCGGTTGTAGGGCATTATCATGGGCCTGCATTAGGGAACGTCTGAATTGAATCATTTGGTGGTGATGGAGGGCGCGGGATAAGGATTGTGGGGTGACGAGCATTGAATCGTATGATATATATATTTTGTTTCTTTCACAATTTATTAAATCATTCTTTGTTATCCCCTTCGCCTCTCTCCCTCTCTCTCTATCTGAATGCTCTCTGTTCTCTTTCTCGTTTCAAGAAACACTGAAACCTTAACCTACCCCCCTCGACCACCCAACTCTTCCTCTCTAATACCACTACAAACCCCGAAACTCTAAAAACCATTTCAAAAACCCCAACAACAGTTGCAAAGATCCAAAAGAAAGTTATGCTCTTACCTCGAATCCTCTGAGTTTGAACTTCGTGTTTGCTTGAGCTTCTTCTGATCGTCCTTCTTTCGTCTTTCACAGGTACAATGACGGTGGTTTGATGGAGGCACGGTGGAGATTTGAAGAAACATAGGCTCCTCTATGGCTTCAGATGTTGAAACCCTAAGTGGCAGTGAATAAGAGTTGGGGAGGCTTTCTCTGTTCTTCTTCTCTACTTCTTCTGTTAATTTTCTCCGTCAATTCTTTTTTCTTTTTGTAAATTTCGCCCCCCCCCCCCCTCTCGTTTTTGTCTTAGATTTTAGGTTTTTATAGTTTAGAGAATTAGGTATTTTAGGAAATTTTTTCAATTCGTCAATTCTGTATTAGTTCTGGTTAATCAAGTATTGATTTTCCTTTAATGTGAACTTTAATAATTTGATGAATTAAGATTTGTTTGTTTTTTAATTTGTATAGTACTCGTTACAAGACTTAAAACATGCGTTATTATTCATGATTTGAACAGTGCATGTTTCTTAGTTTTGGGCCATGTGTTTTTCTCTAATTTGGACTTAAGCCTTGAAAGGGTTTAGACTTGGGCCTGAAAAATGGATCATGCGATGGATTTCTATGTTTTTTTCTTTTAATAAAACAAGCACCCTTTTTAAATAAGTATAATGTTTAATTATAATATGATATACTACTAATAATCAATAATTATAACAATAATAACGACAGTACATAATAATAGTATAAAAATTAATATTAATGATAGTAATTAATTATATTATAAATAACAGTAATTAATAAAATTGAATAATAATAAAAAGTTAGAAATTGGCTTCCAATTATTATGATTAAGAACAAAAATTGGGCCATCAAGAAAAAATTTTATGGGACTATTTGATTGATCAACAATGCACCTCCCACCCCCCACCCCCCCCCCCCCCCTTTTTTAACTTGAAATGGTCTTCTGTCTAATGGGCCTTTAGGAAGAATTGATACGGGCCGCTTAAAACATACCCCCTTTTGTATTTAAAAACGAGCTTTATCATTTTTAGTGGGCCTATCCAATTAATCCATAATCCCCCCCCCCCCCCCCCCCCCCTTGTAAGACAAATAGAATGAGCTTTCAATTCAATATGGACCTTTCTGATTTAGAAAGGTACAAGAACTCTTAATAAAATAAACCCTGCAAGACTTGAAATTTTACATGGCCTTTTCTAATTTAGAAAAGCCCATTAGTTATCTAATAGGAAAATGGTAACTATAGAGTTTGATAAAAAATGATTGGAAATTCGTAGGGAAAATTTTGGGTATGACACACGTATACTTCGACTTCCTTAAGGATTATGTCATAAAATAGCCTGGCCATTTCTTGTTGATAGGTTTCCCCTGTGTTCTTTAGACCTAAAGGCATCGCTTTGTAGAAAAAGGTTCCCCAAGGAGATATAAAAGTAGTCTTTTCCATGTCTTCGGGAGCCATTTTGATCTGATTATATCCTGAGAAACCATCCATGAAAGAGAATATTGAAGCTTGAGCAGTATTGTCCACCAAAATATCTATGTGAGGTAATGGGAAATCATCTTTAGGACTTGTTTTGTTTATATCTCGATAGTCGATACACATGTGTAATTTTCTTGGGTATCGGCATGATGTTAGCAATCCAAGGTCGATAATCTACCACAACTAAGAAACCTACGTCAAATTGCTTGAGGACTTATTCCTGAATTTCACTAGCCATGTCTGGATGAGTTCTTTTAAGCTTTTGTCTAACTGGAGAATAACCCTCTTTGAGTGGTAGTTTATGTACGACAATGTACGTATCCAAACCTGACATATCTCGGTAAGACCAAGCAAATATATCCACGTACTCATGTAGGAGCTTGATCAGTCTTTCTTTTATGTTTTCCTCCAAGGTTGCACCTATCTTGATCTCTTTTTTCTTTCTCTGTCCCAAGATTGATGATCTCTATAGGTTCCTTGTATGTTGTATGTCATTTAATTTTTGCTCTAGTAACCTTGCTAACTCTTCAGAGAGTTCATAATCTTCCTCATCCTCCTCTTCATCTTTGTTAATTGGTGAATCAAAATCATATAGGATCGTAACAATATAGTTATCAGTGAGTTTAGGTGTGGATCTGCATATTTTATCAGGTTTTGGTTCTTTTTAGAATGCTAATTTGGAAAGTGAGAATGAAGAAAAAGTATTGCCATTTTGAAAAAGTTAGTAAATAAAAGACAAAGAGATGGATCTCAATTGGATGCAAAACAATAATTTTTATTAATTGAAAATACTATTTAAAAATAAATGGGGGCCCTTACAGGCTACACTTATTCCTCGAGCGGGACATAGGTTCTTTTAAAACAGAAAAAATTACTTAGGAAAGAAAAATATCTCTGGAAACTCCACGGCCGTCCAATTCTTGAGTTCTTCGCCTTGAAGACTGTTAGAACATAGTTTGATTCTACAACCCTTAATTAGAGTTTTGATGATAACAAAATACAAAGAATAAATAAATTGTAAATATTTATATATAAGACAAATATGCTTCTTAAAATTATGTTTTGTATATACAGAAGTTCTGATGGAATCAGCATCAGCATCAGAAGATCATATCAGCATCAGAAGATCATATCAGTAACATGTGCTATACACTGAAGCTACCAGATCATATGTTGAAGCCTGATGACCAGAATCTGCGCATAAAACACTCTGTCTCTGATCAAAGATCTTTACCAAGTCATCAGCACTCAGAAGCGTCAGCATAAGTTTAAAGCAGAAGACTCTGAAGCGTTACTATGTATTCAAGACGAATTAATTACCAACGGCTCTCTTCAAGACAAGATCTTCTCAAAAAGGAAAGAACGTTATTATCATTGAAAGTGCTTTATGGATAACAACGTATCTTTGCCTTGGCTATATAAACAAGTCTGTGTGAGAAAAAGACTACACATATAATACGCATATAATACACACGCACTCATGATTTGCCAAGCCTTCAACACCAAGCTTACTCAAACACATTAGCAATCCAGTTTCATTCTAAGCTTAAATTTGTGTATTATCACAGTTGTGGTATACTGTTTTATTAGAAAACATTAAACACATTATTGTTCAATTCTTTGTAAGAGATTTCCTTGAGATAAACTGATTTGTGGTTATACTCAAGAAGGCTTTAACAGTTGTTAAAGTGGCTGTGTAATCCTTTGAATATAGTGGATTAAGACCTCGTTGGAGAGAGGCGAAATCACCTTGATGGGTGGACTGGAGTAGTTTGAGATCAAACGAACCAGGATAAAAATACAGTGTTGTTTAATCTTTTGATTTAAGTTTTAACAATTCAACCCCCCTTCTTGTGTTTTTCACATCTTCAATTGGCATCAGAGCGCCTGGTTCTGAGCTTATAACAATTAACCGTGTCAGTACAAGATCTAGCGTCAGAAAAACACAATGACAGGACCAAATCAAAACATCAGCAATGACAACAATGAAGAAAGAGACAGATTCAGTGGCAAACCTCCAGTCTTTGATGGAGAGAACTTTGACTACTGGAAAGACAGAATTGAGAGTTTCTTTCTGGCCCATGATGCTGATCTGTGGGACATGGTGACTGATGGATACACGCACCCAGTGGATGGAAGTGGTCAGAAGATTGACAGGAAAACAATGTTTGATCAGCAAAAGCGTGATTTCAGAAATCATCACAAGGCCAGAACAATTCTTCTCAGCGCCATCTCCTATTCAGAGTATGAGAAGATATCAAACAGAGACACTGCAAAGAATATGTTTGACTCTCTGAGAATGACGCATGAAGGCAAAATTCAAGTCAAAGAAACCAAAGCCCTTGCACTCATTCAGAAGTATGAGGCATTCAAGATGGAAGAGAGTGAATCAATAGATACTGTGTTTTCAAGATTTCAAATTCTTGTTGCTGGTCTAAAAGTTCTTGACAAAGGGTATTCTACTGCTGATCACGTTAAGAAGATCATCAGAAGCTTTCCAAAACAATGGAGGCCAATGGTCACAACGCTTAAGCTAGCCAAGGATCTCAACAAAATCTCTCTGGAGGAACTTGTCAGCTCCCTCAGAAGTCACGAGATAGAGCTAGAAGCAGATGAACCTCAAAAGCAAGGTAAGCCATTAGCTTTAAAATCTAACAAAAAATCTGACTCCAAAGTTTTGCAGGCTGTGGAAGAAACCTCTGATGGGTCCTCATCAGAAGAAGATGAACTATCTCTCCTCTCCAGAAGGGTGAACCAATTGTGGAAGCAGAGGCAAAGGAAGTTCAAGAATCCCAGAAGATCAGAAAATCAGAATGAATCTTTATCAAGATACAGAAGGTCAGAATCCTCCTCTGGATACAGAAGATCTGAAGGCTCTTCAGGAAACAGAAAGCCAAACAACAAAGACATCATCTGTTATTAATGTAACGAGCAAGGGCACTAAAAAAGTGATTGCCCAAAGCTTCAGAAGGAAAATCCCAAAAAGAAGTTTGGCAAGGAAAAAAAGAAAAGTCTCATGGCTACATGGGATGATTCTGACACATCTGAAGCTGACTCAGAATCAGATGATGAAAGAGCAAACATAGCTCTCATGGCAAACATAACAGAAGACAGTGAAGCTTCTGAGTCAGAATCTGAATCAGATACAGAAGAGGTATTCCTTGACTTTACTATAAACTTTACTAAGGCTGAACTAGCTGAAAGCCTTAATGAAATTCTGGAAAGATATCAGCAGATCAGATTCAATTTCAGAAACCTGAAAAAGAATCTTTCTTCTGACTCTGATAAGACTGAGAGTCTCAAATTGGAGAATTCTGAGTTAAAAGACAAAATTTCAAAATTAGAAAACCAATTGCAAAACTCTCAGAAGGAAACAATCCCTGAAACTCCCAGCAGTGCTGATAAGATCATCAAGGAGTATGATCACAACTTTCAGAAGTTTCTGGCTAAAAACATAGACAGAAGCAAAATGGCTTCAATGATCTATGGAGTTAGCAGAAATGGCAGAAAAGGGATATGATATCAAGGTAAGGTACCTACACCAAAGAATGCCATGGATTTAGTTATAAAACATACTCCACTTAATTCACACTTTATATATGGGCACACACATGACATAAAATATACAAGTAGTGATTACTCTGTCAAACCAAAATTCAACCAGAGTTTTGGTAAAACTAACAAATCAGGACCCAAGAGAATATGGGTACCTAAGGATAAAATAATACATGTGGCAGATATCTTTATCAGCAAAGCAAAAACACCAGTCATGGTACCTGGACTCTGGCTGCTCACGACACATGACGGGAAGAAGGCATATGTTCCAAAGCCTGGAACTTAAGCCTGGAGGCCACGTAGGTTTTGGAGGCAATCAGAGAGGAAAAATCATTGGCTCTGGAATAGTAGGTAATGGAAATCTTCCCTCTATAAGTAATGTTTTACTAGTTGATGGATTAATGCATAATCTGTTATCCATAAGTCAATTAAGTGATAACGTTTATGATATAATCTTCAATCAAAATTCATGCAAAGTTGTTAGTCAGAAAGATGGGACTATCCTATTTAATGGAAAGAGGAAAAACAACATTTATAAAATAAAACTTTCTGAACTAAAAAGTCAGAATGTAAAGTGTCTTCTGTCTGTTAACAACGAGCAATGGATCTGGCACAAAAGATTGGGACATGTTAGTATGAGAAGAATATCTCAGATTAACAAACTCAATCTGGTCAGAGGACTTCCTAACCTGAAGTTCAATTCAGATGCTCTGTGTGAAGCATGTCAGAAATGCAAGTTTGCAAAACCAACTTTCAAATCCAAAAATGTTGTTTCCACCTCCAAGCCATTAGAACTTCTGCACATTGACTTATTTGGACCAGTTAAAACTGCTTCAGTCAGTGGCAAGAAGTATGGGTTAGTAATCGTAGATGACTATAGCAGATGGACATGGGTAAAGTTCTTAAGGCACAAGGATGAGTCACACTCTGTGTTTGTTACCTTCTGCAACCAAGTTCAGAATGAAAAGGATCTTAGAATTGTCAAAGTCAGAAGTGATCATGGTGGAGAATTTGAAAACAAAGATTTTGAGTTATTCTTTAATGACAAAGGCATTCTGCATGATTTCTCTTGTCCTAGAACTCCCCAGCAAAATGGAGTTGTAGAATGAAAGAACAGAACATTACAAGAAATGGCCAGAACCATGATCAACGAGACTAACGTTGCTAAGATCTTCTGGGCAGAGGCAATAAACACAGCGTGTTACATTCAAAATAGAATCTCCATAAGACCTATTCTAGAAAAGACTCCATATGAATTGTGGAAGAACAGAAAGCCCAACATTTCCTATTTTCACCCATTTGGATGTACATGTTTCATTTTGAATACAAAAAATTATTTGAACAAGTTTGACTCTAAAGCACAAAAGTGTATTATGTTAGGATACTCTGAACGCTCAAGAGGGTACAGAGTATACAATACAAAAACACAGATTGTGGAAGAATCAATCAGTGTTTGTTTTGATGATAAGCTTGACTCTCAAAAGTCAAAGCATAATGAATTCCTTGCAGGTATGGAAGTTGAACTCACAGGTACTGAAGACAAGTCATCAGAAGCTCTCAACAGAGACACTCCCTCAACATCAGAAAGAGGCACTGCAAGCAATCCAACACCTTCTGTTGATCAACTTCAGAAAAGACTATCCAGAAGCAGCATGGATCACCCAGAAGAAACAATCTTAGGAAGAAAGGAAGATCCAATCAGAACAAGATCTAGCTTCAGAAACTCTGAAGAATCCCTCATGGGACTGGTTTCTCTAATTGAACCAACTACAATTGATGAAGCACTTCTGGACAATGACTGGATTCTAGCAATGCAAGAGGAGCTAAATCAATTCACAAGAAATGACGTATGGGATCTAGTTTCCAAACCTAAAGGATTCAACGTCATTGGAAAAAAATGGGTGTTCAGAAACAAACTGAACGAACAAGGTGAAGTCATCAGAAACAAAGCACGACTGGTAGCACAAGGTTATAGTCAACAAGAGGGGATAGACTATACAGAAACCTTTGCTCCAGTCGCCAGGTTAGAATCTATCATACTCTTAATTTCATTTGCTGTTAATAAAGGAATCACTCTGTATTAGATGGATGTTAAGAGTGCATTCTTAAATGGCTATATAGAAGAAGAGGTATATGTGCACCAACCCCCTGGTTTTGAAATTTCCAAAAATCCAGAATATGTTTTCAAACTAAAGAAGTCACTGTATGGTCTGAAACAAGCTCCCAGAGCTTGGTATGAAAGACTAAGTAACTTCCTGTTAGAAAAGGAATTCACCAGAGGGAAAGTGGACACAACCTTGTTCTGTAAGACAGTTAAGAATGACATTTTAGTATGTCAGATTTATGTTGATGACATTATATTTGGATCTACTAAACCTTCTCTGGGAAGAAAGTTTGCTAAATGTATGCAGGCAGAATTTGAGATGAGCCTAATGGGGGAATTGAAATTCTTTCTGGGCATTCAGATTAATCAAACCCCAGAAGGAACTTACATTCATCAGAGCAAATATGTCAGAGAACTTCTGAAGAAATTTGATCTCTCAGAATGTAAGCCATCAAAGATTCCAATGCATCCCACGTGCATTCTGGAAAGAGAAGAGGTAAGTAAAAAGGTAGAACAGAAGGTCTACAGAGGTATGATTGGTTCTCTTCTCTATCTGACGGCTTCAAGGCCTGACATTTTATTCAGTGTTTGCATTTGTGCTAGAATCCAATCAGATCCTAGAGAATCTCACTTAACACCAGTTAAGCGAATTTTCAAGTATCTGAAAGGTACTACTAATCTGGGTTTGTTTTATAGAAAATCAAGTGATTACAGCTTAGTAGGATACTGTGATGCTGATTTCGCTGGAGACAGAGTAGAATGTAAAAGCACTTCTGGAAGCTGCCAGTTTCTGGGAGAAAATCTGATCTCATGGTCCAGCAAAAGACAATCCACAATTGCTCTATCAACAGTAGAAGTTGAATACATAGCAGCAGCTGGATGCAGCACACAAATGCTCTGGATGAAAAGTCAACTTGAGGACTTCCAGATATTTGAGAGTAACATTCCTATCCTCTGTGACAATACTTCTGTTATTTGTCTCAGCAAAAATCCTATTTTGCATTATAGGGCTAAGCATATAGAAATAAAACATCATTTTATTAGGGACTATATTCAGAAAGGGATTTTAAATTTTAAATTTATTAACACAGACCATCAATGGGATGATATTTTTACAAAACCTCTTTCTGAAGATAGGTTCAACTTCATTCTGAAACATCTCAGCATGAAGCTCTGCCCAGAATGAAATTGTTTTGATTCTATATCTTAACCTTCAGAACGTTGTTTATTTTTCTATGAACTACTGATCAATCTTTCTTCAGATCTTTAAAAGTACATATTGTATCAGAATCTATCCATGAAGATCTGAGCGCTTCATTTCAAGGATAGAAATGTGTTGTTCACTCAAGCAAACAAGTGTCATCCAGTCATCAGCTATTTTATGAGGCTGAACATGCGTTCACGTTTCTGAAAAGGAAAAAGCGCTGATTGGATGCATTGAGACACATGTCATGGGTAACCATTCCAAATATATTTCTGAATCCCCTAAAATCAGCTATCATTAAATGCTAATAATCATTATTAATTTCTCTCTCTTGCCATTTATGTTTTCAAAATTATTTAGAAATCTATTTAAACACACTTCACACCATTTACACTCTTTTACCTTCAATATCATTTTCTCTCAAGCTTATTGTTTTCAGTTTGCATATTTTCTCAAAAACCCTTTCAATTTCTTCAAATACCTTCGTGTGAACATGGCTTCTTCCAGCATTCCTACTTCAAGTTCCCAGAAAACAGGTTCATCTGAACAATACGAAGAACCCTACAGAACGCTTCTCACTCCAATCAAAAATCTAGAAGTTCCGTCAGAATTGATCGTGGATTTCAATAGTCTACAAGAGAATGGGTTTAATCTCTCTGAAGAGGTTAAAGCTCAAGGCTGGGAAAAATACTTTGACAGACTGGTGGGTCCAACATTCCCTATTCTGGTAAAGGAATTTTGGATTCACGCTTAGTCTTCCAACCATCAAGTTACTTCATACATTATGGGGAAGAAGATTGTTATTACTGAAGACCTCATTGCACACTTAATAGGCTAAAATGGTGGTGGTGTTCGTTGCATTGACATGGCTGAAAGGTACGCTGATGTTGCCCTACTTGCAAGGGAAATCTTCACACTAGGGCTTCCCTCCAGCAAGATAAGGGATTTAAAAGACCAACACAGAATTTGGGCCAAGATCATTATGGGGTGCATAAACCACAGGAAGCCTACCAGCTCTCCTGACTACATCAATATTGATCAGCAATTTCTGATCTATTTCATCTCTCAGAAGGTCAAGGTGAATCTGGCTCATCTTCTGTTTAACCATCTGAAGACCAGTGTTAAGGAAACAAGAGAAGAGGAACGTACAAAAAGGGATTGGATACCCCTAGGAAGACTTATATCAGATATTCTAACAGAGAATAAGCTTATTGATCACCTTATAGAGGCTCAAGAAATTAGCTCTTTGGAAGCTACTGTTGGCAAACAGCTGAATGCAAAGAATCTGAAGAAAATGAAGTTGATAGAGAACATCAAGAAGGAACCCAGCGTCACTCCTTTTGCAGCTATCTCCAGCAGAAGAGTCCCTCTAGATAACTTCCCTTTGTTCTCAGAGATTGATTCTAAGCCAGACATAATACTCAGATATCTGGATGCTTGCAAGGCTGATGGTACAACACCAAATCTGAATATTCAAGATCTTCAACAGAAGGCTCCAGAAGTTGTGCTGAAGAAAACCAAGAAAAGGAAAGTTGTAGCAGAAGGATCCTCCCAGCAGACTCCTAAAAAGAGAGGTAATCTTTCTTTTGTAACTGTTTTAGATTCAATTGATGTATCAAAATCTATCCCAACTTCGACTCAATCTGAAAACCCCACACCACAAACTTTTGATGACTTTGACATTGACTTTGACCCCTCTGAATCATTAACTCTTAGAATATCTCGCTCCCAACCTCAAAATCCAAATATTGATGAAACCCAACAAGAACTTGCAAAAGTTCTTTCTGATATAGACCAACATACTTCTACTCCCATTCTAGAAAATCCAAATCCTGAAACTATCACAGAACCACAACCAGAAATTCCCATCTCACCACAACCAGAAATTCCCCTCTCTCCAGAACCAGAAATCCCACTACCTTCATCTCCTCAACCAGAAATTAATCCACCCTCTCCACAACCAGAACTATCTCACCTAGAAGTTCAAACTTTTGAGGCTCAACCCTCTGAATCCCCTGAACCAGAACCTCAGAATCAAATTGTTGATTCTGATACCATTCCTATTCCTGGAATCACACAACCTCTGGCCATTCATTTGCCTTTTGGCACCATTGTGAATTTTCCCCAACTTCCCTCTTCACCAGAATTAACTCCACCAAATTCCCCATCAAGTCCAATCATAATTCCTGACTCTCCCACTCCCTCACCAAAGAACAATCCAGAAGACAACATCAAGACTGTTATTGACTTAACAGTTTTTGAACGTCTTGCTGCCATCAACCACAAAACTGCTATCCCAAAACCAAAACATCCAGATGTTGGTACCAGCATATTGAACTTTGAAACAGAAGTACAGAAGTGGATCACTTCTCTGAAACAAGCTAGTCTTGAGTTGGTTGATCCTGCTGCATCAGACTACCTTTGGAAAAAGTTCAGAAGATGGGTATGCTCTGAAACCTTTAAGTTGCAAGAACAGAGCTACGGACAAGCTCAACAGAACTTCAGCAATCTGCTGAAAGAAATTGAAGGTCCAGTTCTGAGCAAGCTGATTAAAGAAGAAGTTCTCCATCTGGACATTGCTCCCTGGTCTGAACATCGTCCAGCATCCAAAGTTCAATCTGATACTCAAGAGCAGATGGTTCTTGCTGAAGCACTAGGTCAAGAAGAAGATATTGCATAAAGCTCTGAGAAGCATCATGTTTCTGAAGATCCTCAAGCTTCCTCCCTTGACAGGCAGACTCTAGAAGACTTGAAAAGATTTGATATGCTGATGCAGGAGAGAATGGATAAGCAAGACAACAAAATTGACGCAATACCAAGCATGTTAACCCAGCAACAGGAAACCAACACCCAGATTAAGAGCATGTTGGAGGCTTTGTTCACACGTCTTCCTCCTCCTTCTTAGAATTTCCTTGTTTTTAAAACTTGTTTATCTGTAATATTTTTACATTACTTTGAACTTATCATTGCTTCTGGTTTTTGAATATAAATGCATTTTTGGCTCTGATTATTTGTTCTTTTTGATAACTGACAAAAAGGGGGAGAAAGAATGATATTTTTCAATAACGGATTACTGAGACATAAGTCTCAAACATTCTGATCTATTTAAATTTTGTCTCTTCTGAAAAGCTTACAGGTACAAAATTATGACGAAAGATACAGTAAAGTATAGTAAAGTTCTGATGCTCAAAGACTCATGGAATTAAAGGGAAGTAATCAACTCAGGTGGAGTTTTCTCTTGTTAGCTCTGATACCTTTTATTCTTTATTTTCAATTGAAAAAAAATATATGTTTTTGTCATCATCAAAAAGGGGGAGATTGTTAGAACATAGTTTGATTCTACAACCCTTAATTAGAGTTTTGATGATAACAAAATACAAAGAATAAATAAATTGTAAATATTTATATATAAGACAAATATGCTTCTTAAAATTATGTTTTGTATATACAGAAGTTCTGATGGAATCAGCATCAGCATCAGAAGATCATATCAGCATCAGAAGATCATATCAGTAACATGTGCTATACGCTGAAGCTACCAGATCATACGCTGAAGCCTGATGACCAGAATCTGCGCATAAAACACTCTGACTCTGATCAAAGATCTTTACCAAGTCATCAGCACTCAGAAGCGTCAGCATAAGTTTAA
Organism: Vicia faba; assembly: GCA_948472305.1. Taxonomy (NCBI): domain Eukaryota; kingdom Viridiplantae; phylum Streptophyta; class Magnoliopsida; order Fabales; family Fabaceae; genus Vicia; species Vicia faba. Next base: position 958,744,894 of record OX451740.1, read on the forward strand.
AGCAGAAGACTCTGAAGCGTTACTATGTATTCAAGACGAATTAATTACCAATGGCTCTCTTCAAGACAAGATCTTCTCAAAAAGGAAAGAACGTTATTATCATTGAAAGTGCTTTATGGACAACAATGTATCTTTGCCTTAGCTATATAAACAAGTCTGTGTGAGAAAAAGACTACGCATATAATATGCACACACTCATAATTTGCCAAGCCTTCAACACCAAGCTTACTCAAACGCATTAGCAATCCAGTTTCATTCTAAGCTTAAATTTGTGTATTATCACAGTTGTGGTATACTATTTTATTAGAAAACATTAAACACATTATTGTTCAATTCTTTGTAAGATATTTCCTTGAGATAAACCGGTTTATGGTTATACTCAAGAAGGCTTTAACAGTTGTTAAAGTGGCTGTGTAATCCTTTGAATATAGTGGATTAAGACCTCGTTGGAGAGAGGCGAAATCACCTTGACGGGTGGACTGGAGTAGTTTGAGATCAAACGAACCAGGATAAAAATACAGTGTTGTTTAATCTTTTGATTTAAGTTTTAACAATTCAACCCCCCTTCTTGTGTTTTTCACATCTTCAAAGACCATCGCAGATGAAGTTGGATGCTTCTTTGCTGCTGCTGCTTTTGTTGGATATCATTGACATTTATCCACCATTTTCTACTCCTATGTTGATAAAGGACTCTTGGATGGGAGGAAATTTCCCTTTATCTTTCTTAGTAGCTTTTGACGGTTAATAGCCCAAACCAAAGCAGACTTTCTTTTCGGGTATCTCCACGAGCCTGCCCCAACCTTTTAATGTTCGGTCTCCCTCAATTGTTTGCAAGTCGTGCCACGATGTCATGGTAGTTTCTGGTTTCTTGACTTTATCTATCGGGAGGGTTTTGTACCCCAATTTTCCCCCCTAATATTCCTCTATCATCTCATATCAACTCAATAATAACAAGATCACACTAGGGTTAGGCTCTTCTCCCTACCTCTAGGTTTGCTCATGAGGAATCACAAAACATCTTGATTTGTATGTTATGGTCATATTTGTTTTGTATTGATTAACTTTTAACTAACAAATACAATGAATGTTTGCTCTAATTGATGATGCTATAGGTGAAAGCACAACACATTTCATCAGGTTGATTTATAGGTTCATGAGTTTATTTCCATGCCTTCTTCAACAAAGTTTCATTGAGATTCAAGCTTCATCCTTGAAGATACTTTGAAGTAATATCATGAAAAGGTCTACTGTGATTAATCATGCCTCAATTTGTCAAAGAAAATAAAAATATGCAAGACTTGATTGAAGAAGTTTGACCTAATTGGACAAGTTTTGATTTCTTGATCACAAGTGCATAACTCTCTCAATTATTAATATTTGGAGGTGGTTTTTGTTTCTATGGGTTATTATTATCATCCACAACAACTTCTATTCATATGGAAATAGTTATTATGCAAGGAAGATTGTCAAAATTGAAAAGTTTTTCCAAGTCATTTTGGTGCTCTAGGAGCTAGGGTTTTGAACTTCTAAGGGCTATATCTTGCTCATTTTTTGGTATTTTTTAGTTATTCCAAAGGAATGCTTAAATTTAAATAGTTACCAACCAATTTCTTCAAAATTTTCAAGAAAATTTTATGTGGAAGATGCCTAATGATGAAGAAAAATTACAAGTCCCATAGATAGGCGATCAAATTCCTTTATGTGACTTCAAAAGATCATAACTTGGTCAATTTTTATCTTCTTGAGCCCATTCTTTTTCCACAATGATCTAAGGGATGTGAACTTCAACTCTTCTTTTATGTGAAAAGCTTTAAAATGGATTTAATATTCCCTAAGAATGCAAAATATCATAGGTCATCTCATAAATTTTCCCCAACTTCACAAGACCAAATTTTTTCAATACTTGGTATTTTTTAGTGATTCAAGTTTCAAAATTCTCTTTGGTAAGTCCACTTCAAGATAGAATCAATTATAAAATCTCAATTTGGAAGAAATGCGTTGTTTGGAGTCAAAATATTATAGGACACTTTTTGAGAAAAACTTAGAATTTTTCTAAGTACAAAAAGTCATCATCTTTTTCACAACTTTGACACATCATAAATTTTAGCTCAAACATCCATTTGATTCCATTATTTGAAAATTGTAAATATTGTAATATTATATTTCAAATGCTTCAAGAATCATTCCATAAGACCCATTGAGCTATGAACACCATGGATTTAAAGTTGGTACCTTGAAACTGAAGTTTCCTCCAAAGTCAGAATTTGAAATCCATAATCCAGCTTCTAATCACCAAATTGTTGCGTGTTTTTACTTCTAATCATGTTTAATAATCTTCCATAAGTGTTTAGCACCTTGAAACGCAAGAATTAGTTGAGTTTTGATCAAATACAAATCACATTTTTCATGCTTGCAACTTCACACGATTTCCCTCCAAACTCCACTAATTCTTTCAATTATCATTCCCATTCACTTCCCTATAAATAGAGGGACATATTGCATTCATTTCCTCAAGCTTTGAGATCCAAATACACCCTGTCAAAGTTCACTCGTAACTCATAAATTTGAAATTCCATTCCATAGTTTCAAGCTCTTTCTTCACAATTTCTTTACATATTCATCATCCTCCATAAACACACAAACTCTCCAACACTTAAACCAAGCAAATCGAGCCATATTTTGAGTTACATAAGTTCACTTTCAGAGCTATTTTCGTGAGCCTCGTTCAGGTAGTTTTCTTAAACAAATCGTTCCAAATAAAAGCCTATTATACTCTACTTATCCTTCTGATTCTTGTGCTCTTGCAATTTTTAAAATCATTGAGAATTGAGTCAGAAATCATAACCTAAAGTGTTCGCTATTATTTTTGGTTTTCTGCATTTTTCTCTCTTCTCAATTTATATAAACTTTTCACGAGGCTGAGGTTAGGATCGTCTGGAAGAGAAGAATTTAATGATATTAGTCTGAGCTTCTAATGTTTCCGTTTGAAGAATCTTAGAAAATCCCACGCGCAGGGTGTCTGGAGGTTGAAGACAGCTTACGTGTCGTTCTTCAACCAATGAATATTAGACATTTGTTTTATTTTCATTGGTTGCTTATTTTTTGATTCATCGTGTTTTGGATGAGGGTCCATGATATGCACAACGCACCAAGTTCTTTGGATCTGTTTACTAACGCGTTTTGACTTTTCATCCAATGGACCATATTTTTTTCCTTTTATTTTATTAAAATCTGATTTAATAATTGATTTGGTGTGATTTCCAATAGTGACCATATCATGCACAGCGTGTCAGATCCCTTGGATCTGCTTATAAACACGTTTTGACAATGATCCAGTGGTCCACATTTTTTTGGCTTTATTTTATTTTCTGATTTTTTTATATTTATATGTTTTAGACTTCAAATAATCATAGAAAATCCATTTTTGACTAAAAAATTCTGGAAAAAATTATAAAAAACATTTTACTCATTTCTGACTTTTTGAAAATTTTCTAGAATTTTATCTTGACTTCTATTATTTTTGATATTTTTCTTCACTTATTTGAGTGATTTTAATTAGTTTTAAAATACATTTTTGTTTTAAAAAATTAATAAAAATATTTGAGGTCATTTCTGATTGTTCTATGGTCTTTTTAAATTTTTCTTTGATACTTTGAAAATAGTTTGTTATTTTACCTCTTAATTTCATTTTAAAAACAATTTAAAAGTCATTTTTTCATTTTTTTCATTTATTCATTAAATGCAATTTATTTTTTTAAATATATTCTGACTATGTGATTGTTGATCAAAAACTTCATTAACATCATTGGATCTTGGGTGTTGAGTTCAACTCCACCAAAATGGATGGATGATTTTAATGATAGTTTTTATCAAAGTTTTTTATTCAAATGTATCTCCTCCCTCTTTATCTCATCCTCTTATCTTTTGTGCTACATGTTGTTAGAGGATGATCTACATATCATATCTCCAAACATATGGCACATAGATTGCTATTGACATACCTTAAAATAGGTGTAACTTCTATATAAGTCCACTTACGATTGCTTAACATAGCGCTAAATTTTGTCCCGATTCGAGAAATGACCATTGGTGGCCCAAACCTATATTTGCAAGCACAAGTATGTTTAATTTGAAACCTTTGATCCAATAACCTTGAGGTTCATTGTTAGGAGGCTTTGATCTTATCAATCCTCTAATGAATCTTCATAAATTTTGGAACTAAGTGAATCATTTAAAACATCGTTGATCATTTATTATTTCCTTGAGATTTTGAAATGAATGATATGCTTGACAAAAAGAAAATGAAACTTGTTTTTGAGAGGCTTTGATTTTATCAATCTTCTAATAAGTTTTCAAATATAAGTTTCAAGATGGTCATTCAACTAACCTCTAATTTCTAACAATTGACTTTATTTTATACTTTTACTTTATGCTTTTTACTTTAAGCACATTTATTTTAGCATTTTCATTTCATGCTATTTTCATCTTTTCTCACTTGAGCATTTATCTTTATGTCATTTTTATTTTGCTCACTTGAGCTTTTCATTTCTTTTTGAAGATACCTAATAATCAACTTGAACCATAAAAAAAACTTTAATGTTACTTGAACTATTTGGGTTACTATCCTTGGCATGATGGAGTTATAGACTTTTTGGACTTAGGATTAGAGACTTTGACCTACATTGAGATCTTGTGACTTCTATTGCAATTTTGTCTGGAGTTCATGTGGTTTACCCCAAGACATTGGGTTGTTTGCTTTCTTTGTGTGCAGGTTATTCTAATTATGTGTTTTATTATCTTTTTTTGTTTGGTTTGAAATCCAAAGGATAGGAATTCTATATTGACTCATTATGTCAAGTGTTGGCTCCTTGTTGGTTAGACGGTTCTTTCCCCTAGCTCTTATCTTATGCTTTAGGATATTCCCTTCATCTCCACCCATCTTCTTTAATTTCAAAAATCTTCTCCCCTCCTTTTTAAAACTATTCTTGTTTGCTAAACTTTAAACACTTTCACAATAAACTTGGACTTAGGTCCATGCATTTTCAAAATCTTTTCTTAATCAAACTTTAAATAACTTAATAATACTTTTACATTTTTGTGAGAAGACTAAAAGTCAATCAATCTCATTCAAACCATCTTTTCCACTTTGGATTTTTTCTTTAAAATTTTCTCAAAAGATTAGACTCTTGTCAATCTTTGTAGTGATGCGAGCTACTATACTTCTACGATATATAATGAAGTGAGATATTTTCCACTTGGGTGTTGAGCGAGGCTTTGTTGATTTTAAAATCCAATCCATATCCTCCATTTTGAGATGACGCAAATTCTCCTTTCTTATAATTGTGGGTAGTAAGTATGTTCTTCCACTCGGATAAGACGATGATGTCCCATCTGTTAAAATTAACCAACATACTTGTGTTTTAAAAATTTTAAAGGTGAACTACGAGTACCCTGATCCCCTATTGCACGGAAGGTGGTATGTAGGAACTAAAGGTTCGCAACCGTGGCGGGTGAAAAAATTGTAAAATATATTTCTTTTCTCACCCCCATAATCTATCTTTGTATACAACTTTTATAGCCAAAATACACAAATTCTCAAAGAGGTTCATGCGGAGTATCGTAGATTCTTAGAGTGTTAATACCTTCCCTTTGCATAACTAACCCCCGAACTTAGATTCTCTCCCTCTTCTTTTTGGGTTATTCTCTTTTTTCCTATTTCTTTGGAAAAAATAAAGTGCGGTGGCAATTTTTATTTGATTTATGCGAGTTAAGTCAATCCAATGGATTAGTCTCAACATTTATATTGCTACAGAGGGTAACTAGTGTATCTACTTCCAAGACATGGAATGGTGTCTCCATGCAGTCTTCTTCCACAATGATGTACCTATAGGACTCCAGGTGACTTACAAAGATGTCATTTTCTCCATCAATCACAACCAATTTTCCTTCGACGAGGAATTTCAATTTTTGATGCAGGGTTGAGGTGACAGCCCCTGCAGCATGAATCCACAGTCGCCCGAGTAGGAAAGTATATATCGGTTTTATATCCATTACATAAAAGGTAATATAGAAAATATGTGGGCCAATCATTATTGGAAGATCCACCTCTCCAAATACTATGCTCTGTGAGCCATCGAAAGCTTTAACCACCATAGAACTTGGTCTTATAACTATGTCATCCATTGTTAGTTTCATCAGGATAGTCTTTGGTAGTACGTTCAGGGAAGAACCAGTATTATTGAGTAACTTGGATAGACTGGTACTTCTGTATTGGATTGAGATATGTAGTGCCTTGTTATGAGATCTACCTTGTGAAGGTAACTCACTATCATTGAAACCTAGGTGTGTTCCTGATGTCATATTGGCCATGACTCTATCAAATTGATCCACTATGATCTCCTTTGTTACATGGGAAGCACTTAGGATTTTCATCAGAGAATATCGGTTTGCTTCTGAATTGAATAGCAATGAGAGTATTGAAATCTTGGACAGAGTTTGGTGAAGTTGATCCACCATCCTATAGTCACTTTTCTTGATCATTTTTAAGAACTCATCAATCTCATGATTAGTGAAGGTTTTTCTTGGAGGCCCCTACCCTTGGTTGGTCTCAACCACAGTTTTTCCTTTATCTTTAACCAAGGTGTCATTCTTTTTTATTGATCTGGAGCATATAAGAGACCACTACGAGTCATGCCCCTTATTCCTGCTATATTTGTAATTGTAGTCCCTTGACTTGTTGAGGGATCATATTCTTGTTTCAACCCATTAACATAAATAGTTGTGTCATAACTCCATGGCACAACCTTATCGCTTTCGTAAGGAGTGGGAGACGCCCCCTAATCACCATTGTACTCTTCGGAGGCATCAATATCTTCAAAGTTTGACTTTGGCATGGTATTGTTACTGGTATTTTTGTTGAGCTTGGCTCTCCATAAGGAATTACAAGTGGTATCTTCGCAGAACTCAAATCTTGGCAAGGGATCACCAATAGTCTTCTTGTATTCCCATTAATTGCAGCTACATATTCTTCCCCGGGGTAATATCCAAATTGGACTATCCCTTGATAAACCAATTTTTGCAAAGTGTTCTTGAAAACATCATTGTGTTCCAAGAGGAAGTCGTGTTCCAATAAATTCTCCTTTAGGATATCTATTGGAGCTTTTACTTATTTAGTCTCTCCATAATTAGCAATTATCTCAATTGTCTTTGCAACTGGACCATCATGTAGAGGCATGGGGTTTGTCTTGATATAGGTCATATCTTGGGAGTCTATCACATTGTGAACCTTGTGTATGAAGGCCCAACATTTCTCAATGGTATGCCCTGGAGAATTAGCATGATATTCTCACATCTCAATCTCCATAAGCCAAGTATGCATTCCATCAGGATCATACCTTCCCTTGAAAGTAGGCGGATTGTTCCTCTAAAACTTCCCCAAATGACGGAACTCGTTGTTCCCTCCAGCATTAAGTTGATTATACATAACCTGAGCAACATCCTGCAAAGCAGAAACAATCACAACATCGTTTCTTCTAGTCATTTTTGTTTCACACCATCAACAATAAATGGTTAAGAAACAACCACGACAGTATTCAAGTGTCTCACCAGACCGACTCAACAACTTGGTCGGACAGACTGACCTACTCTGATACCATTATATAACACCCTAATTTCCCCCTGAATAATTTTAAATAAAATTAGAATAAATTAAAACTTTACCCAATTAGGACTAATGATTGAAATAGTACTAATGATTGAAATCTCATACTGACAATCATATCATAAAATATTAGTCACTAAAGGCCATCACCACATACATCTCAATCTAACATAAATAATCTAGAGAGTATAACATCATCTCTCAAGTAAACATGAATAAAATGAAAATAACATGAATCTAAATGTTCCTCGTGTTACATAGACCAGAGCATGACTCACTACCTAGTAAAATGGATAAATAAGGACTAGCTCCTCCAACTACTCCTTGCAAGAAGCACAGCTATCTTCGGTACTTGAGCAATGTCGCATAATACATCATTCCAACAAAAGGGTGAGAATTAATATCATTATGGAAATATATAATAATAAGTAATGTACTACAAACATACATCAAATGAATTTATCACACTTCACATAACCATGTATTCAACATACTTCAACACATATACAACATTGCTCAAAGATAAGCAATTACAATTACCACAAAAGTAACATTCAAACCAATATCACATATTGCACACCAACTCAACATTTCACATCAACAAATGTGACTCCAATGCAACTCAATGCAATATACATGTGGTACCAAATGTTATCCTTACCTGTTCTGTCTGGGTTCAAGATCTCCAAGACAGATAACCATCAATAAAAGCTTGGTTCAGCCTTAAGCTTTCAAACCCCCTAGCGTTAGGTTTAGGACAAGTCAGTAATTCCCACGAAATTACCAAACACCGCCTATTGACAAAAATTATGCATGTGCAATCTCAACATAAATATGAAATCAAGACCATCTTCATATCATAATCATACAAGCATATTTCACATAATTCAACACATTTGAATTATCTTCACCAAATTGCACAACATACATATTTCATGTCATCAATCACACATAATGCATTTTCATAGCATTAATAATCTTAACACATCATTATAACATGTAGAAAACAAGTCCAAAACATGTTATCTTCAATTAACACTAATTCCAAACAACTACATACACCAAAATCAAGTATATGTTTCTCATTAAAAGTCATCCCAAACTAATCCAAAACTCATAGAATAAATTATTAAGATCCATGTAAATCAATTATAAATCATAAGCATACATTATCCATAACAGTTTCAGAAAATAATAATTTTTGAATCCCAGATTGTGCTAAGCTCCCTATACCGCGCTAAGCGGCCTCGCGATTATGCAGAAAAATTCTGCTACAGACAGTTCTACCTTTTTGCAAACTTTTCCATTAAAACCCACCAAATCAGTCATGTTTCATACATTAAATACATATTAACATATATCTAACATGTACCATCAATTAGAAACATTAAAACATGACTTCTAACACAAAATTTTTGAATCTCAAATCCAAACTCTAACATATCAAAACTAGTATTTAAAGAACAAATTCCTAATTTCATGTTACTACCCATCACATACCATTACATATACCCATAAATCAAAGAATACCCACCCTTACCTTAGATGTAGATACTTTTAGGGTTCTTCTTCTTTCTTCCTCTTTTCTCCTCTTCTCTTCTCTTCTCTGCTCTTACTAACCCTTTTTCTCTCTGTTGGGCTTATTTCACCCACTCATTAATATGACATATAAGGCGTAACACGCCAAATTCTACCCAGTAGTTATAACGAAAAATCAGAGTAATTAAAAATTTCCAACACATTTGGGATATCACAATTTAACATGTTGCAACACATAAACAGATATATAACACTTTAGTTTTCGGAAGATCATATAATAACTTGCATCGGCTTTTAAAACAAAACTACTTATTTTATTAATAATGCAGCAGAATCATAATTACAACTTCAAGTAGCATCATATGTTTCGTTCAACTAAAACGACTTGAGGGGCAACATATTTATTTCATATAATTTAACTTAGGATTCAACAACTAAAACAATTTCAACAAATAAACAAATATTCAATCATTTCCCCGCGAGTGCTACATATCAGAGCGACCAACCGACTTTGAACTAATAAGGCTAAGAAAATCTTCATTCTCGATTACCTGCACGTTACCAACAGAGGGAAACATTCAAACAGTAAGGGGTGAGATTCTTAAATCATATAAGTGAGCGCATGATAAATCATATATTAGAATTCAGGAATATAAAATCACCACTTCACAACTTTCAAACATCCTTAATTTCAAAAAAACATCAACACGACATAACAACTAATTCACAACCTTTAAATGATACCTGTTACAATAAGTCAACAACATAAAGCAACAACAAATCTATCTTCACCACAACTCAAGATGCAACATCGAATGCAACTCAAATACAATGCACATGCATGTGGTACCATTGGAGCAGAACTCCCAACTTAAAAACATTTTCCAGTAATCTCGAGGCATAAGGCATAAGCCTTCAACTTAATATTTTGCCAATCCAGGCCAACGTGATGCCAATCCAGGCCAACATGGTTCCAATCCAGGCCAACGTAATAATGCAAATGTATGTGACTCAATGAATGCAACAATCACATACAACAACAACAACAATCACTGTCACAAACGCATAAGCCCATATCGTCACTTTACCAATAATTAGAGGTACTCATTGTTGCTTCAACATTGGCCATAGGCCTACGACTTAATAAATTTATCAATCACAACATATAAGCGATAACATATTCAACAACAACAATCTATTCGACAACGTTGGCATAAGCCTACAACTTAATCAACTTATCAATCACAACATATAAACAACAACATATTCAACAACAATAATGTATTTGACAATGTTGGCATAAGCCTACAACTTAATCAACTTATCAATCACAACATATAAACAACAACATATTCAACAACAACAATGTATTCGACAACGACTTATTCACAGCAATAACCAACAACACAATTCCATAAATCGGAACCATTCAACTTATTTCGAATTCACATGCAAATCAACTTTATTCTACATAATTCTAACCAAAACAAACCAACTAAAAATACCTATATGTATATACGAATTATTCCGACAATTTCAACTAATTCCGGTTAACTACTTTTACCGCTCAAATCTACAACTTCTACCGATAACTCTCTGCTAAATTATTACATCTGCCACTAATATACTACTCTGTTAAATTATTTATTACCAACTCCGCAACTAAAACCATCACTGCTATTTTAATTTCTACATCTACTACTAACATAATTCTACTAATTATTAACTCTGTTACTTTATTCTACTGTTCCTCTAAATTTACCACTTATTATTATTTCTGTTATTATTCTCTATCACATAAAACAACTCTACAAAAAAATATGCCACTACTACTAATGTTCCTTCTGCTATAACATGCTACTGATAAGAATAGTTTAATTTGTTCTCAAACTGCTTTTGTGTTTAATAAACTCCATATTGATACCACATTAACAGTTATATAGCATAGTGCCACAGAAACGGAAAACTGAAACAAGTGCCCCTGCCTAACACTCAGTGCCTACGACACTTTCCTTCCACTACCACCCTAGTGCCGAACGGCACATCCTCTTTCTTCTCAAGGTTGCCGAACGGCAACCTCCCATATACAACAAGTGCCGAGCGGAACTTCCACCCCAAGCCAATTTTTCTTCTTATTATTATCTTTGATACTGTTTCATTGAATTTCCTGCTATACTGTCTCGATACTAAATCCATTCCAGAGACAAGTTATAACACAACAACCCTCTTATTCTTAGAAAATTCCATAATCAAATTAATTATTACCACAAAAACTCAAGCCAACACAAATCAACAAAACAGTATAATACCACATATTAATTCCCACATACAAAATATCATATACCCCATTATAGGATAAGAAACTCCACCCTTACCTTGGATTGACGGTTCTCTATAATTTCTGGTCGAATCCCGATTGACATCCGTTGTTGCCATAGCTCCAAACCTTTACTCTTCTTCTTTTCTCCATGTACTGCATCCTTTCTTTTCTCTTTCTCTAAAACCCTTATTCTTCCTTACAGTCAGTTCTTATTCTCTCTTCTACTTTACAAAACCTAATTCCTTCTTATTCAACTTTAACATATAATTTCTATTATTCTTAATAATTCTATTGGGCCTAATCTTAGCACCCCCACTTTTACCACTATCACAATATAAGCCCAATTAAATAAATAGTCACATAATATAATCTAATATTATTTCCAATAATATTCTTAAACTATGATCGATCCATACTTTAAATAAAACTAACTCACAAATAATATTATAATAATAATCCTCCGACTAAATCGTCTAATTTATCCGACCATCAACTTACCGCTCAACTCAACATATTTATTCAATTATGCTTCTTAGAATAATACTGATAATTCTAAACTTCAACAATTCCAATAATTAAACCCTTAATTGATTTAATTAAATTATTAATTAAATTCGGAGTGTTACAACTCTCTCCCCCACTTAGAATATTTTCATCCTCGAAAATATATTTGATACTACCACTCTTAGTACGAATTTCGCATCCAACTCGTTGATTTCCAAGTTGTGTTTGGCAACACTTCGACCACTACTTTCTCGACATAACAACGCTCAACAAGATATAATATAAATCCACACGTGCTAATAATTCAACATCTCCGTGACATAACCGCTAACAACTCATCAATCATTTCAACAAAATATCATCAACCTTATTTATATTGTCGTATCGCTCTTATAGTGACATCAACATAGCCAACATAATCGACTTCGTCATATTATGAAATATTATCCCTTTACTTACAGTAGCTAACAACAATATCACAGCAACGGGAACAAAATCATCACAACATCAACTTAACTGTATAACTTAACAATTATACACACAACTCCCCAACAACTAACAACCACAATAATTTCCTTATAGGATCAACAAATATCTCCGAGATATCACAACCCCTTGGCACATCATCCATACATCAACAATCCACTAAATCAAGCATGTAGATTAAGACACACCATGCCCATAGGCTTCTAAGGTTTTAATCCTTCACTTTTAACGAGTCGTTCACACATAGAAATTGCGCCACATCACACTTCAGATGCACAACTCTGATCATCCATCTTAAGTCACCGTCCTCGTTAAAATTTCCATCGACTATATGATTTACATGTTTCAATCTAGTTTCAGACGTTCTTAACATCCACCATAAAGCCACTGTTCACTTGATAATCTCAATCCTTCACTTCGCGATGTTAGCTCACATATAACTTGCCACTCCGACTTGTTCAACACGTCTCAATCCTTTCTTAGCAATTCCTCTGTTACTTCACACAACCTGGGGAGTAACTATCCTCACGATATAACATCCATCATTTTACACACCATTAAGATAGCACATCAAATCTATACCGTCCGACATGGTCTCGTCTACTATCAACAAGAGATTAAGGGTGATCAGTTCCTCAATTTGTCAATAGATAGTCGACAGTCACAATGGAGTATAAACTATCGTTACTAACTATAATAGTGTTCCTTTAGAACTTGTACTCAAGTCACCTAAAGCAGCATAATCCAATAATTTCCAATGAGGTTTACAAATACTCCCACAATTTCCCTTTCATTCCAATCACACTTTCAACATTATCATCTCATCTAACAACACTTCATATATATCTACACCTCAAACAACTATGATAGTAATCATCTAAGCTCAACAAGCTACTAACCTCTATAACAGACTTCGTTGTTCTCCAACTTAGAACTGCATCCACCTTGAATGGATCTACATACACTTTCACTTGGAAATAAAATTACTCAAGAGAACTCTTCTCTGAAAACTATAACATAGATCCTGACAACTTAGCATAAATCTTCCTCTTTTTCAACACCGTAAATTCCACACAACCTCGCACTATCGTCTTTCGTTCTAATTAAAAACACCAAAGCTTTCAAAATGATACCTTTTATTTCACAAATTACTTTAAATAAATCTTCCAATTTCTCCTTTAATTCACTCAACTCGGACGCTGACGTCCCGTACAACACTGAAGAACAAGCCTAGTCCCAAAGACAAACTTAACAGCAAATTGCACTTACTTCCAATATCATCATGTGATAAATGAATCTATTACAGATACTGGAACCATTTTTAAAATGAAGCTCATTTCGTTAGCTTTTCAGCTCTTCAAACGGAACTCAAATCAGATGCCCGGAACTCTAGTTATGAATTTTCGAAGTCCCACAACAATTCTGCAGTTTCCTGCAATTCGCTTACGGGAATTCCACTCCAAAACTCATTTGTCTTCAACTTAGACATATTCCAAACAACTCTTAACATATCTCGTACTCCCAAACCTCTTGTAACTCAAGAGATGCATTCCTTCGCTAAAGTTCAGGTTCCAAAACACTTGGGCAACAATTCCTTTTGCAACGCTACTCACTTCTTCAAATTTCGACTCAGACTCGCGATTCACAACTACTTATCAACTTCAACTACTTCCGAAAATCACTTATGTGATCCTAACATAAAATTTACCGCAACTTTATTACTCCATCATTGTTCAAACATCGACATCTTACACTTGCTTCGTAAATCAACAAATATTACATCGCTCTTCATTCTTCGAGAAGTAAGCACCAACAATCTCTGATAAATTTCTCTCAAGGCGCTCTAACTCGACTAACAACAAGACCTTGAATCCAAGTCTCCTTCAAATTAGGGAACAACAAGACTCCAACAATTCTTGCATTGTCATCATCGGTAGCACACTGAACCAACACCTTTCAATTGAACATATCCAAGAAGCAAAGCTTCTCCCCCACTTATCTTCAACCAACTTCCTGCATACAACTCGATTAGAAAACAACAAGCACCGACAGTGTTTCATACACTTGTCGCGAACTAAGGAATAAACGATATTAGACAACTTGGTCGAACGAACCGACCTGCTCTGATACCTATAATGTAATACCCCAAATTCTACCTGGTAGTTATAACGAAAAATCAGAGTAATTAAACATTTCCAACACATTTGGGATATCACAATTCAACATGTTGCAACACATAAACAAATACATAACACTTTAGTTTTCGGAGGATCATATAATAACTTGCTTCAGCTTTTAAAACAAAACCACTTCTTTTAATAATAACACAGCAGAATCATAATTACAACTTCAAGTAGCATCATATGTTTCGTTCAACTAAAACGACTTGAGGGGTAACATATTTATTTTATATAATTTAACTTAGGATTCAAAAACTAAAACAATTTTAACAAATAAACAACTATTCGATCATTCCCCCCTGAGTGCTACGTATCAGAGCGACCAACCGAATTTAAACTAATAAGGCTAAGAAAATCCTTATTCTTGATTACCTACACGTTACCAACAGAGGGAAACATTCAAACAGTAAGAGGTGAGATTCTCAAATCATATAAGTGAGTGTATGATAAATCATATATTAGAACTCAGGAATATAAAATCACCACTTCATAACTTTGAAACATCCTTAATTTCAAAAAAACATCAACACGACATAACAACTAATTCACAACCTTTAAATGATACATGTTACAATAAGTCAACAACATAAAGAAACAACAAATCTATCTTCACCACAACTCAAGATGCAACATCGAATGCAACTCAAATACAATGCACATGCATATGGTACCATTGGAGCAGAACTACCAACTTAAAAACATTTGCCAGTAATCTCGAGGCATAAGGCATAAGCCTTAAACTTAATATTTTGCCAATCCAGGCCAACGTGGTACCAATCCAGGCCAACTTAATAATGCAAATGTATGTGACTCAATGATTGCAACAATCACATACAACAACAACAACAATCACCGTCGCAAAGGCATAAGCCTATATCGTCACTTTACCAATAATTAGAGGTACTCATTGTTGCTTCAACACTGGCCATAGGCCTACGACTTAATCAACTTATCAATCACAACATATAAACGACAACATATTCAACAACAACAATGTATTCGATAACGTTAGCATAAGCCTACAACTTAATAAACTTATCAATCACAACATATTCAACAACAACAATGTATTCGACA
The DNA here is from genome assembly GCA_948472305.1 of Vicia faba. Taxonomy (NCBI): domain Eukaryota; kingdom Viridiplantae; phylum Streptophyta; class Magnoliopsida; order Fabales; family Fabaceae; genus Vicia; species Vicia faba. The sequence continues at coordinate 958,760,660 of OX451740.1, forward strand.
ACGTTGGCATAAGCCTACAACTTAATCAACTTATCAATCACAACATATAAACAACAACATATTGAAAAACAACAATGTATTCGACAATGACTTATTCACAGCAATAACCAACAACACAATTCCATAAACCGGAACCATTCAACTTATTTCGACTTTGTGATAGGATGGCAGAACCGACTGTTATACTGGTTTGTGTTTTTTGTTCGCAAAATGTAGCGGTAAGCAAGAGTCTCCATCGACTTTTATTTCAATCAACAAAGGAAAAGGAAAAAGAACAGAAAAATCCTTTTTCGAGATGTTTCTGAGTACGGGGGGTAGATTATAGAAAGGGAAGGTGTTAGCACCCTTTCCATTCGTGGTTTTCCACGGCCTCTTAGGTACTTGCTCATTTTGAAATTGCTTGTGTGTGATTTTCTTTGAAAAGTTTTGTTTTACTTTGTTTTAACCCTTGTTTATGTTCTCAAGAGTGTGACGGAGTTGTTTTTGAAAACTATTTTGAAAGTGTTTGTGTAAAAGAGTTTTTATTGTTTTGAGCAAGTACTTAAGATTTTCTACCTACTCGAAAAAAGCTCTGTTCGTTTTCCTTTTAGACAGTGATATCCCATTATTAAGGAATAGGTAGCACCGTCGTTGGAGTTTGAGGGACTATCGAAAGGGACAAAATGGTCATTAAAGACAACATGTAAGGATACCTTAGCAGTTCGAAGGACCTGTCATCATATATCCGTAGGCAACATCGAGGGACAAGATCATTTCTCGTAGGCAACTCGAGGGACGTTAAGGGACTATGATCTTTATGATGACTTTTAGATTGAGGGTCTTTTGCTAAGATATCCCTACGTTCGAGGGACACGACCATTATTTCTGAGGCAACCAAGTGAGACAAACCCTAGGAGTGAGCATGTGCGAGTGTAATTTTCAATTAATTTATCTTTGCACATTTAGGGTTTTCTACCGTATAAGTTTTCAGTTTGTCTTTCCATACAATCATATTAACATACATCTAAGCAGTTTATAGTTTGCGGAATTAAAAGCAATATAGTTTAAAGTCCTAGCTATTACAAGGCTTTTGCAGATACATAATTATTTTGGACTAAAGATAAAAATGCGGAATTTAAACCCTAATTACTATTACAACCTCGAAACAGTTACAATAATGATAAAAGGAAATCAAAAAATGCGCGCGGCGAATTAAATGCGAGAATAATTTAGGAAACCTAAAAAATCTAATTGAAAAAAGATTTAGGTTAGTTTTTTTTGAGAAAATTTAATTAGGTTATGTACAAATTAAAATCCTAATTTCTAATTAATTTAAATTATAAAAAAAGAATTAAATTTGCCCTAAATTAAAATAAACTAATTAATTAAGGAAATAAAATATTTTTATAAAACAAATGATTTTTATGTTTTTTTTGATGATTTTTTGATTAAATAAAAAATAATGATTTTTTGGTGTTATTTTAATAAAGGAAAATAATTAGTAAAACAATTTAAAAAAAAATTAAAATAGAAAAGAAAAGAATGGGCATGTGTTGTGCCAGCCTGAGAGTGCACCATAATCCTTCATTGTTTGAGGCGTTGGATATGAATTATTGATACATTCAATGGCCAAATGGTGGTAGCGCATGGTAGGCGTTTTGGATGATGATGCATTGAATCTGTAGAAACAAAGTAAGAAAACAAAATTTACTGGGATGGTTAGTTGTATATATAATAACATAAATAAAATATAAAGGAAATAAAGTGGTATTTCCCAAACGCGCGCGTGATTCAAATCACCCAATAGGATTCTGCCACCTAATTGTCTTCTTCCCCATAACTGTTGTTTTTGGCCACACTTTTACCTACAATTGTTTCCGTCACTAAAGGCTATAGTAACGGATTTTGTTCGTTGTCATAAACCTGTAAAATTAAAAAAAAAACGTAGCACAAGCAGAATAAATTCAAACCAAAGACATGGATCAACTGCAAATCATCTCCTGAGCATGATAGTACACCTAATTTTGTCCAATTTTTCCTTTATATAGAATTCCCAATTTGGGATCTCAAAACCCTAACAATGGCATCGTGCCTTTCCTGCACTTAAACTTCAATCAAACTAATCAAAAACATTGCAAATATGATAGTAAGCATGGATATATGATCAAAACATGTTTATGATGGATAAACCATTGAAAACGAATCTTGAAAAAAAAGATGCAAACCGTGGCACTGTGAGGCGTGACTTCTGAAGGTTTTAAGGCTTGAGGATGATTGGAATGGCTTCAGAACACATCCAAGAACAGATTGTTGGCTTTGGAATTACTTGAAACGGCATATGGAAGAAATACAGTCTGCACTTTTTCTTCCAAAATTTGCAATTTCTTCCCCTTGTTTTCACGACCCCGAACCCTCTTTTATGCTTTAGAGATGTTAGGTATATATGATAGAATGATTTAGGTCAACAAAAACTGATCATATCTTTGCAAACTATGGAGATTTGATTTCATTCTTTTCCTTGTATGATTTGTTTCCAAAATAGACCAAATTAAGATCTTTTCCAATCAATTAGCTCTTGCACAAATTTTTTGATTTGCTAGTTGTTCATGGACTCATAATATGCTCATAAAATCAAATCTTTGATTTTATTTGATTCTTCTACTATTTAAATTGATTTATTTTGATTTAAATGGATAAAAAATCAAAATAAATAATAAAAATAATAAAATAATAGGTGGATAAGATCAGGGGTCGTGGGACATATTAGGAACAAGCTTCAAACAATAAAACATGGGCCCATTTGGAAAAAAAAAGTCATTTTGAACAATGTTGACTTCATTCACATTTCCAAAAATTGGTCAACTTTGACAATACACATCTCTCTCATTTTTAACCCTAAGAAGGTGTTCTTAGACTTTTTAGAAAGCTTAGGATATCCCCTAAACAACCCTTTTGGTTTCCTCTCAATTGGGACTTCCATGTTCATGTAAGAAGCTTTGACCCAAAAGGTATTTTTGTTGACTTTTCAAAAGGACCTATAATGTAGAAATTCATATCTTTTGATGAGTGCATATTTTGAACTTGTGGGATGAAAATGAATTGTTGGGAATTGCATCCTCTTCAAAATGAGACTTGGATGGAAAATATCTGATAAAGTATGAAGAAGTTATGCTTGGTCAAAGTTTGGTTGACTTTTCCTGAGAAACCCTAATTTAGCAACTTTTGGATTTTTATGAATTTAGGGCATTCCTTGAAGAATCATGATCAATACTTAATCAAATGATGAAAGTTGCTTCAAAATGTGGATGTTGACCAAAAATCTTAAAGTTTGACTGTATGTGGGCCACAGTTGACTTTTGACCTAATATAGTTGATTCTCAAGCATCTGAGCAGTTGACTGAGCAAACTTCTTATGCAGTGCTTGAAATTTGACATGGAGGGTATTGAGAACATATTAGGACCATGGAGAGCATATGAGGTATTTGGATTCCACCTATCTTAATGAAAATTGAAACCCTAATTTGAGACACACTGCCTTAGGAGAGAGTTTGTCTGGTCAACTCTTGGGAAAACTTGAGCAAATTGAGGATCTCTAGGAGTATGTATTGAGTAAAATGAGAGAGAAAATTTTGGGGTACAACAGCTGCCCCTGTTCAATCTTCTTAAACCTGAGGATGTAGATTGGTTGTCTTCCTTTCGTAATCTGTTGGTGGAAGATGATTGAACACTAGAGTGCCCAAAAATTTTCACTCGTCTGAGATGGTGCTGGACTGTGTAGGTAGTATCGGGAATAGGCTTACAAATGCCATTTGGATGATATGATAGAGAATCGTCAGAGATGGGCTTAAAGATGCCATCCGGAAGATATGACGGAGAATCGTCGGAGATGGGCTTAAAGATGCCATCTAGAGGATGTTGATTTCCCGAGATGTTCCTTCGATGAGAGTCCTGTTCCTATTGTAGATAAGGAATATGCTGAGGAATGTTGGTATTTGTCTTGGGAGAAATAGAATTTTAGGAGCTTCAGTTGTCCGTTACTCTACTGGGGAATTAACTCTGTAGGTGAACTGCATATCTAGTCAGTGTACAGGCTGCATCACGACTTACTGGGGAAATGCGAAACCAATCGTGTTTGACCAGGTCCAGGTCTTACAGTGTTGTAAACTATCGTATGGAGGTAAGAGAAAAGAAACCTGGGTCGTAGGGTTTCTTTCAAATGAATGCCCTGGATAGTAGGGCTTATGGGAAGGATCCTGGGTAAGGTTGCTTCGTGAGGAGTTTGGGTAAAACTGCATCTTAACTGAGAAGGAACCTAGGTAAGGTTGCTTCGTGGGGAGTTTGGGTAAAACTGCATCTGAACCGAGAAGGAACCTGGGTAAGGTTGCTTTGGGATAAGTCTGAGTGAAACTTCAGAAGGAACCTGGGTAAGGTTTCTCGTGATGAGTCTGTGTAATCCTTTAGGGGGAACCTGGGTAAGGTTACTTTGTGATAAGTTCGTGTAAAACTTCAGAAGGAACCTGGGTAAGGTTACTTTGGGATAAGTTTGTGTAAACTTCAGAAGGAACCTGGGTAAGGTTACTTTAGGATAAGTTCGTGTAAAACTTCAGGAGGAACATGGGTAGGGTTACTTCGGGATAAGTCCGTGTAAAACTTCAGAAGAAACCGGGGTAAGGTCACCCTGGGATAAGTCTGTGTAAAACTTCAAGAGGAACCTGGGTAAGGTTACTTTGTGATAACTTCGTGTAAAACTTCAGAAGGAACCTAGGTAAGGTTACTTGGGGATGAGTTCGTGTAAAACTTTAGGAGGAACCTGGGTAAGGTTACTTTGGGATGAGTTCGTGTAAAACTTCAGAAGGAACCTGGGTAAGGTCACCTTGGGATAAGTTCGTGTAAAACTTCATTCATAAATGTATGAGAAAGGACCCGTGTAAGATTTTTCAGGATAAACCCGTGTGAAGCCGCATTTAGGAGAAACCCTTGTAAGATTGCTTCGTGACGAACCCGTGTAAAGCTACATTTGGTCGCGCAGATAATTATTATGTTTAGTTTCAGGAGCTAATCTTGAACTTGCTGGAAGTTGTTAATGATAACCATCTTTCTTGAAAAGGTACATGATTAATCGTATATGATGCATGAAATGCATTGTATGATGATGTTCTCAAAATAAATGAGCTTATGCTGGATGCAATATGTATGCGCATGTTATAATGTATGAACATGAAATGCTATTGTGGCACGTCCGAGTTTGGGAAAATAAATCCATGACTGCTGTTGGAGAGTACTGGAAATTACATTCCTGATCGTAGTAGAAAAAGTGGTTCTTCTACTTCCGCTGGAGATGGCGAACCGAAGATGACTATGTTGGGGATTGACCCCTTGTTTACAGATATTCTGCCTAGGAGAGACTCTACTTGAGAACAACTCTGCGGGGGAATAATTATGTTGGAGAAAGAAGCTTCCATAGCTGAAGGGATAATCTTTGTCGGGGATTGAGCTTCTGTATTCAGAGAAATAAACTTTGTTCGGGAGAAAACTTTATGACCCGCTTGCGATTATGAAATTCGATCGGGGAATATAGATGTCGATTCTCTGAAGGAACTTTGCTGGGGAACGTAGCTCCTATTTGGGGGAGCTGATGTCAAATCTTTAGTTGCCTCTACTCTGTGGGGAGTGTGTAGCGATAAAAAATGTAGCGGCGTAAATCGGAGATCGAGCTATTAATTAACTCGTCTCACAAAAGCAAGAGTCGCCACCGCGCTTTATTATTTCCAAGGGAAAAGGGAAAAGAGCGAAATAAAACCCTAAAATATGCAATGTAAAATAATACTTAAAAGTAATGAAAATACAAGGCGTTTTGAAAAGAGATCTAGAGTTCGAGGGTTGGTTATACAATGGGAAGGTATTAGCACCCAATGCGTCTATAGTATCCTATAGGAACCTTTTGAAATATCTGTTTATCAAAATTGTTTGTTTGATTAAAATATCTTGTTTGGCCAAAAATGGGTATGGACGAGATTTTGAAGATACGGCGACCTAACGTCGAAGTTTTGACTTAAAAGGTGTGAGTTTTAAAATTGAACATTTGAGAAAATTATCTTATGTTTTAACAAAATAGAAGAAAAAAACGAAAGATGAACGAGGGTATTTGCACGATTAGATGAGATATGTTTGATGACATGAAGTCAACAAAGTTAAAACAATTCCCTTGGATTTGAGACGGACAAAAGATATAAAGATTAACGATCGAATTAATTAAAATGACAATTGAACAATTAACTAATGTAAATTAAATCATACTAGCATGCATTTTAACAATTAAATAAATAACCAAAAGTACATGAAGATTAAATTACAAAATCATGGATTTTTAATAATTAAACAAATAGAAAAAATTGAATAATAAAACTAACTTATATATATTTTTTGAATAATTAAATAAGAGATTGATAACAAAAATAAAGACTAGATATGACAAAATTTAAATAAATTATAAATTTTAATTAAACACGTTTTTGTATTTTGTGATTAAATAATAATTATACAATAAAGTAAACCAATATATAAAGAAAAGGGTTAAAGGAGCAAGCAAACAGAAGAAAAAATGTTCCCAGCAGGAATCGAGCTTGGGTCTTAAGGGTAATAGGTAGTATGCTTTTCCAGTTGAGCTATGTTGTTATTCATTTATTAACATGATTTTATTAAAACATAAATGAAAGTGGTAACGATGTTGGACCAAACAGGCCCAATGGGCCGACCCGCTTTGGAGGAAAGGAACAAGAAAATTTTGTAACCCTAATATGCCAATTGAGATGCATCGCTGCTAGTATATCCCATTGGAAAGAAGAATAAAAAAACAAAATCCTACCGCTATTAATCAAACAACATATTACAGGAACAAGTCAAAAGAAAAAAAACAACGATTCTCTCTCTCTCACTTACGGATTACTCTCTCGTCTTCCTCTCTCTGCTCCAATTTTTCGCTAAATCCCCTCTTTATCTCACGCTAAGTATTCATCCGTTCTTACTCGATTCCAATAACAACAACCAAACTTGTTCTACTTCCATCCCTGTTCCTTCTGATCTCAAAAATCATAAGAGGCAAGTTTCGAAATGGCGGATCTGGGAACTAAGAGGTGAGTTCCGAAATTTCTATAATTTTTGTTAGTGAATGTGTGTGTTATGTATGTATACAGGGCCATGGAAAGTAAACACAAGGGGTGAAGTAGGTTTTCATCGGAAACAAGGATGGAGCATATTGATTTAAACACGAGTTTGTTTGAGTTTGCGATTTACGCGGCTGTGATTTTGTGATACGTTCTGTTACATGAAAACAATGCAAGATTGAAGTCACGATGATAGTTATACTATTATTGTTGTTCTGATTGGATGTTGATGATGCGGATTGGAATCATAGATTCGGATATCATTCGTAGAAGGTGCATAGATGATTAATGAAGTAGCTTGAAGAAGTTGCAGGTTGTGGTTTTTGACAGGTTAGGTGTTTTGACAAGGTTAAATTGGTTACAGATTCATGATTGTTAATGGGTTCTAAGTGTTTTGCAGGTTTTATGCTAGTTTGACAGGTTTCAAGTGGTTAGTATTTTGACAGGTTCTATTGTTGATTAACAGGTTAAGGCTTTGACATGGAGAAACTGGTTTTTTTATCAGGTTTTAAGTTTTACAGGTTAGGTGTTTTGGAACAGGTTAAGGTTTTTGTAAGATCTCATGCTTTGTACAGGTTAAGCTGGTTCTGGTTTATGTTTTGGACAGCAGATTCTAAGGTTTTTCTAAAAGGTTAAGGTTTTGACATGTTCTAAAGTTTTATCAGCTTCTAGTGTTTTTAACAGGATTCTAGTCTGGTACAAGTTCTAAGGTTAATTGGTTTTAAGAGGTTTAACTGGTTTTAAGATTTGTAACAGCAGGTTTCAGGTTTAGGTAACAGCGGGTTCTATTGATTTGGTAACAGCGGGTTATATTGATTTGGTAACAGCGGGTTTTATTGATTTGGATGGATATGCTGGTTTCAACAGGTTGGCGACTGGTGGCTGCTATAGGAAGAGGATAGAAATTGATGTTACGCGACGGGAGGAGTATGTTCTTTCATTACACTTATTATTCTTACCGTTATTATGAATACTATACATGTCTAAACGCTAATAATCATGCAGCAACTCAAATAAAGTTCAACAATGAAAAGAATGATAAGGCAAACATTGTAAAGCCAAGAAAAATGGTGCCGAAAGTGATTTAAACATGAGTATTGCAACAGTATATAGGGAGGAGGAAGAGAATAATACCTATCGGAGCCTCTCCGATGGGGCTTCTAAAAAGGTAGCAAGTTTTTCTTGAGTTTGCTATGTTTTTCTTCTTGCTGAATTTTAGAACAAAACTAATTTTTTTTTCTGTTTTCCTCTCTTGTTGAACAAAACTCTTTTTTCTGTTTTTCTCACTCTTGCTGAATTATTGATTTCTCTCCTCCCTTTTGTGTTGACAAAAGCCTCTATTTATAGTGAAATATGTGGGGTTTTGGGGGGGGGGGGGGGGAACAGTAGAAATTTGAACAAATCCAGGCCCTATTTTGATGTTTTATGGGATAGCTTTTTGAAGTATCCATTTTAGTGCAATATTTGGAGCTTTGCAAACTGTTTTGTAACAGCAAAATGTGCAGATTTTTGTCTTATGGGCTGCATTCTGGGCTGTTTTGCAGGGCAGATTTGGACAGCAGCTTGGCATGGTCTTTGTTGACACAAGGTTGAAGAAAATGGACAACACTACACTAAAAAATAATGGACTGTTATGGATTAATGTAGTGCTGGAAAAAATGGGCAGCATTGAGACTGTTTTGTAGCAAGAATAATAGTTGATTTTCATGTACAAAACTTGTATTTTATTTTATAACTTTGTAACAACAAGTCCAAATAAAATGTAACATGAATAAACATGATTTCTTCAATATATTCTCAATTTCTTTGGTAGTCATAAATAAACTTGAATCTTCATATGATCATGAATCTTGATATATCTTGATAAAAATTCAAGGCCTTCCATTTGAATTGGGAAAAAGTTGAACAATACTTGAATAAATTTTTGAATGATGAATAAATAATAATGCGAGTCTTAGACTTTAATCTTGCATTTTTGTAATAGAGATCCAAATAAATCACATGAATTGATTTTGTAATCAAATATAAATCCTCATGTAATTAATCTTGTGATGACCGATTAATTGGATTGAATTCCTTTTCCCACTAACTTCTTGAATAAATGCTTCATGTAAGTAAATAACCATGATGTAAGTCCACCAAAATAATCACAAAAATAATCTTGAATAAATATTTCATGCGATAAATGATTATTCTTGGATGAGATCTCTTTATAGCTCCTCTTTAATTATCACTTGAATTCAAATAAAGAAAATTCCCAATATTCCAAATAAATTCTTCTAGAATGGTTTTGAATTTAATTATCCCATTTCGACGAAATTCACCCCGCGTCATGAGAAAATTTGCAGATGACTTTTGGTCAAAGAAATTGAAAGTGACGGCATAACTTGGTTTTCTTGTATTTTAGAACAATGTGAAACACACATGAACTGAAGACAGTAGAACTTCGACCGTTCTTTCTTGAAAAAATATTCAGAGAAACTGGAGACTATCTGTTGGACAGAGTGTGGAAATAAACGCACAATTCTCTGAAATTCTTTTAATGAATCAGCTTTTGGGAATTAACGACCGACCCCATTTCTGCCTCGAGACTCAAAACCCTAATCGATGTACGACGTCCGATACTCTTCTTTCAGACCTGTTTCCTGCACATGAAAACAAAACAACAAAACATACACTTCGTGCTTGATTAGTGGTTAGTCATTCATAAGATAAAATGCTCACAACACTCGATAATCTCTACACAGTCAAAGCTCGAAAGCAAAACGTTTGAAACCTACCATATTTTGTAACCTTGAAAATAATGCAAATGAAACAGGGATCTTAGGTCAAATATTGGGGTATGACAGCTGCCCCTATTTAAGTTTCTTCTATCCGGAGATATGAAGATTAAACTCTTCGTCTCAACGATATTGAAGGTACTTAAATACATAATACGCAATTTTTGCCCTAAGATACCGCCATTATGTTTATGATATGAATGTAGTATTTAACTTTATGGAGAATGATACTGTATGAGACAAAATAATGCCGGAGAAACCAAGCACAAACAACCCACAGGAACAGAGATTATACACTACTGGGGAAATGAGTCATCGACTTCGAATGATAGACTCTTAACGGAGAATAAAATTTGAGAGAATACGACCTCTGACCCTAACAAAGAAGACGTCTTACATAGGCCACGAAAAAACAGATTATTGACCCAAGATAATGGTGAGTTCACAACCCAAGGTCAAAGATAGACGAAAGATGTATCAACTTTTGCTGATAACGAACTACCGACTTCTGAAGGTAAAGATTAACAACAAACTTCTCTGCGAGATTTTCCAGAGAGATACCAATTAATGCTGAAATAATATATGGTTGTAGATACACAAGCTGCTCAAATAAAGAAGCTGCCACTTGCTGTCTTCAAAGGATATCAATAACATACAAGCTGCTCAAATAAAGAGGCCGCAACTTGCTGTCTTCAAAGGATATCAATAACATACAAGCTGCTCAAATAAAGAGGCCGCCAATTGCTGTCTTCTAAGAAAACTATAACATACAAGCTGCTCAAATAAAGAAGTCGCCACTTGTCGTTTTCCAAAGATGTCAATAACGGACAAGTTGCTCATGAAGAGACCGCCGCTTGTCGTTTTCCAAAGATATCAATAACGCACAAGTTGCTCATGAAGAGACCGCCGCTTGTCGTTTTCCAATGATGTCAATAACGCACAAGTTGCTCATGAAGAGACCGCCACTTGTCGTTTTCCAAAGATGTCAATAACGCACAAGTTGCTCATGAAGAGAATGCCGCTTGTCGTTTTCCAAAGATGTCAATAACGCACAAGTTGCTCATGAAGAGACCGCCGCTTGTCGTTTTCCAAAGATGTCAATAACGCACAAGTTGCTCATGAAGAGACCGCCGCTTGTCATTTTCCAAAGATGTCAATAACGCACAAGTTGCTCATTAGGAGACTGTCGCTTGTCGTTTTCCAAAGATGTCAATAACGCACAAGTTGCTCATGAAGAGACCGCCGCTTGTCGTTTTCCAAAGATGTCAATAACGCACAAGTTGCTCATGAAGAGACCGCCGCTTGTCGTTTTCCAAAGATGTCAATAACGCACAAGTTGCTCATGAAGAGACTGTCGCTTGTCGTTTTCCAAAGATGTCAATAACGCACAAGTTGCTCATGAAGAGACCGCCTCTTGTCGTTTTCCAAAGATGTCAATAACGCACAAGTTGCTCATGAAGAGACCGCCGCTTGTCGTTTTCCAAAGATGTCAATAACGCACAAGTTGCTCATGAAGAGACTGCCGCTTGTCGTTTTCCAAAGATGTTTCAGAAGAAAGTTATGATATCACCGCCAGAGAATAAAATTCTTCTTCAAAGGGAACCATGAATAGATACTTCCTAAGGAGATCATATACTTAAATGCGCAAAATAAATGCACTATTCATCTAGGGTGCCTAGCCTTGAGAAAACCACGAGATAGCCTATGCAAGAGACAAAACTTATTCCAGGAATAAGCCAGAGAGAAAGATAGTCAAACAAGACTCCACCCAATGAGAAAATAACTCAATTGGGGATTCACCATATCCAGAGATGGACAAGGAAGGCTAAATCAAAAATTCATCCACGAGGATTAGCTCAGTTGCGGAATTAGAAAGGAAGCACATTTTCTGCCTAAGTTAACATTCTACTTGGAAAGAACATGTACGCTGTTTAAATAAACATAAACAAGGTATACGACCCAAAATCATCGACAAATGTGAATGTATATGCATGATGTAAGTGTAAATGGGTAAATGAATGTTATGCTGACAAAACAGATAGAGGAAATAACTTGAAGATGATAAGATATCCCGAAATAATTAGATACTCGGCCAATCTCAAAGATACGAAAAATAACTGGAACTGGAACGAAAAGCAACGTCAAAGCATATCACGCTACAAGGCTCAAGTCTTCTGGGGAGAAAAGTATTCAAATCCAATCTTCTAACACTAATAGACCACTGACATGATACAAAATGTACTACACTTCAGAAATTTGCTCAAATAAAGATAATCAAAACAAAGCTTAACTGGAAATGCTGGGGAGTCATTAAGCTTAGTACTATACTAGAAACGTAAGTTTACACTACCAACACCTCATGAAGATTTCGAAAGAAAACGTGTTCATCATGCAAGGATAAATTACTTTATTGTTTTGCATTTCATGGCTTAACCATCCTCAGAGCAACTGTTAATATTCCTTTCAGTATTCATGACACATTTCAAAGTAAGAATACTTTAATTAATTCGTTTCAAATATTGCCATAAAAGCTAAAAAATTTGCCCGATAAAACAAAAAGGATAAATGCTCAAACTTCATTAATAAAATGGTAGTTTGCTAACAATGCGACTCCAATGGTTTACAAAAGTTTGGGAGATAGTACATGAAAGAAAAAGGTTACACAAAAACAATGATCATTATTCTCCCTAACAACTTTGAATTCCGAGATGTGCTCAAATGGTACGACAGGTCTGACCAAAAGCCTGCCTAAGCTGCCCCTTCGGGTTTTCAACTTAGCGAACTGTCAACTCAAACCTAGGCGAAATACTTCTTGACTGCATCAGCATTCACGGAGCGCGGGAGTTCTTCACCATCCATATTTGTGAGAATCATGGAGCCTCTAGAGAAAACTTTCTTAACGACATACGGTCCTTCATAATTCGGAGCCCATTTGCCCCTAGAATCAGGTTGGAAAGATAATATCTTCTTGAGCACGAGGTCACCTTCTCGAAATTCGCGTGGTCGAACCTTCTTATCAAAAGCCTTCTTCATTCTTTGCTGATATAGTTGACCGTGGCACAACGCTGTCAATCTCTTTTCTTCAATTAAATTCAACTGGTCATATCTACTTTGACATCATTCAGCCTCAGAGAGTTTAGCTTCCATCAAAACTCTCATAGACGGGATCCCAACCTCCACGGGGAGTACTGCTTTCATTCCATATACTAGGGAAAATGGGGTTGCGCTTGTGGAAGTTCGAACTGAAGTGCGGTACCCATGTAGAGAAAACGGAAGCATTTCATGCCAATCTTTATAAGTTACCACCATCTTCTGGATAATATTTTTGATGTTCTTATTAGCAGCTTCAACAACCCCATTCATCTTTGGCCTGTAGGGATAAGAATTATGATGTTCGATCTTGAACTCTTCACAAAGCTCTTTCATAATTTTGTTATTCAAATTCGAACCATTATCAGTGATGATCTTGCTCGGGATGCCGTATCGACAAATGATATGATTCTTGATAAATCTGACTACTACCTGTCTGGTTACATTAGCATAAGATGCTGCTTCCACCCATTTAGTAAAATAATCGATCGCCACCAAGATGAAACAATGACCATTTAAAGCTTTGGGTTCAATCATTCCAATCATATCAATGCCCCACATAGAGAAATGTCAAGGTGAAGAGATTACATTGAGGAGGGTCGGTGGCACATGTATCTTGTCCGCGTAAATTTGGCATTTATGACATTTCTTCACATATTTGCAGCAATCAGATTCCATCGTCATCCAATAGTAACCAGCTCTCAACATCTTTTTAGCCATTGCATGTCCATTGGCATGAGTGCCAAAGGATCCTTCATGTACTTCTTGCATCAGTATGTCTGCTTCATGTCTGTCTACACATCTGAGCAAGACCATGTCGTAATTCCTTTTATATAATACTTCTTCATTGAGGAAGAAACTACTTGCCAATCTCCTCAATGTCTTCCTATCTTTCCTGGATGCCCCAGGCGGATACTCTTGAGTTTGAAGAACATGTTTAATGTCATAGAACCACGGTTTATCGTCAGTGACTTCCTCTGTTGAGAACACATGAGCAGGTCTGTCGAGGCGCATAACTCTGATTGTAGGCACATCGTTCCAATCATTCACTTGGAACATTGAAGACAAAGTAACTAAAGCATCAGCCATTTGTTTTCATCTCTAGGGATGTGATGTAATTCCACTTTGTTGAAGAAAGTTAACAATCTTCTAGCATAATCTCTGTAAGGGATCAAACCAGGATGACGAGTCTCCCATTCTCCTTTAATTTAATTAATTACCAATGCTGAGTCTCCGTATATATCAAGAATCTTGATCCTTAGATCCACTGCTTCTTCGAGACCCATAATACATGCCTCATATTCAGCCATGTTGTTCGTACAGTCAAACTTCAATCTCGTCGTGAACGGGATATGAGCACCTCGGGGAGTGACGATGATTGCCCCAATTCCATTTCCATAAGCATTTACCGCTCCATCAAATATCAAACACCAACGGGATTCAGGATCAAGTCCTTCTTCAGGTAATGGCTCTTCACAATCTTTAGCTTTCAAGTACATAACATCTTCATCTGGGAAGTCAAACTTGATGGATTGATAATCGTCAATTGGTTGGTGAGCCAAATGATCGGCTAAAATACTCCCTTTGATTTCTTTCTGAGTGTGATACTCAATGTCATATTCAAATAACAACATCTTCCAACAGGCTATTCTTCTAGATAAGGCGGGCTTCTCGAAGATATACTTGATCGAATCCATTTTTGAGATCAACCAAGTGGTATGGTTAATCATATACTGGCGCAGACGGAGAGCAGCCCAAGCTAAAGCATAACAGATCTTCTCAAGAATTGAGTACCGAGACTCACAGTCTGTGAATTTCTTACTCAGATAATATATGGCATGTTCCTTTCTTCCAGTCTCATCTTGTTGACCAAGCACACATCCCATGGAATCTTCCAATATAGTCAGGTACATAATCAAAGGTCTTCCTTCCACCAGAGGAATCAATATGGGAGGTTCAAGTAAATATTATTTGATGCTGTCAAAAGCTTTCTGACAATATTCTGTCTACACACATCCTTGGTTCTTTCGGAGAAGCTTGAAAATAGGCCCACAGGTGGCAGTCATATGAGATATAAATCTAGAAATATAGTTCAACCTCCCAAGGAATCCTCTTACTTGTTTTTCCGTCTTGGGTGCGGGAATCTCCAAAATAGCTTTGACTTTATCAGGATCTACCTCAATACCTTGCTGGCTGACAATGAAACCCATAAGTCTTCCAGAACGAACACCAAAAGTGCACTTGTTGGGATTCAGACGGAGTTTATACTTTCTCAAACGTTGGAATAATTTCAATAAATGTTCCAAATGATCTTCTTTAGTTTGTGATTTGGCAATCATGTCATCTACATAAACTTCTATCTCTTTATGCACCATATCATGGAACAAGGCAGTCATGGCCCTTTGGTACGTTGCACCAGCATTCTTCAAACCAAACGTCATTACCCGATAAAAAAATGTTCCCCAAGGTGTAATGAAAGTTGTCTTCTCCATATCTTCTGGTGCCATCTTGATTTGATTGTAACCAGAGAAACCATCCATGAAAGAAAAGACTTTGAACTTTGCGGTGCTGTCGACCAATACATCAATGTGTGGTAATGGAAAATCACCCTTTGGGCTAGCTCTATTCAGATCTCTATAGTCTACACACATTCGAACTTTGCCATCCTTCTTAGCAACATGCACTATATTGGCTAACCATTGAGGATAGACCAATGTAACAAGGAAACCTGCAATAATTTGTTTTTGAAGTTCTTCCTTGATCTTGTCAGCCATATCAGGACGAGTCCTTCTCAACTTCTGCTTAATCGGCGGACATTCAGGTCTCAACGGCAAACGATGCTCCACAATATTGTTATCCAAACCTGGCATGTCTTGGTAGGACTAAGCAAACACATCCACATACTCTCTGAGAAGCTCCGACATCTTCTCTTTGACCTCTGGGATAAGCAACACTCTGACCTTGACCTCCTTTTTGTCTTTTTCATTACCCAAATTGATCATCTCTACAGGCTCTTCAAACGGCTGAATAGTCTTTTCATTGTGCTCAAGTAAACGGGAAATTTCATCAGGAATCTCTTCACTATCTTCTTCTTCGGCTCTGAACACATGGAATTCAAAGTTGGGAGGGGGCATATGATCATTATTTTCAATGGTTAAGTCATGGATGAAT
Source organism: Vicia faba (assembly GCA_948472305.1). NCBI lineage: Eukaryota > Viridiplantae > Streptophyta > Magnoliopsida > Fabales > Fabaceae > Vicia > Vicia faba. The sequence continues at coordinate 958,776,843 of OX451740.1, forward strand.
CTGCACATATGATTATGCTTCATTTTAGAAATTGATTAATGTGAATGTTGTAAAGATATAAAAAATATTATTATATTTTCCTATTATTACCAATTAATTTTCAATACCATTTTCCAGAAAAAGTGAAAAATAAAAACAGTATCGGACAAAATAACATTTTTATTCATGATTGGCAATACTTGAAACAAAAGAGCCCAGACATCTTCTCTTTCGCCTTGGGCAGGGCAAAAAGATTTATTTTCAACATAGCCCGACACAAATACTTTTTCACCTTGGGCAGAGCGAAAGGTTTTTTCAAAATAAAACAAAGCATTACTCAGAAATGTGCATCACAACAGGAATATCAACAGAAATCCAGTTCTGGAAAACCACTCCATGTGTTACAAAGTCGGGTAAATCCTCTTCAGAATCGTCTCTTATTATAGCATCAACCTCAGGCGGAGTCGGATGGATAAAACTTGCACTTCGGAAAACTTCTTGTATCGGATGGGTAATTGTATCCTGCCTAACTCTTGTAGATACTGGATGAAAACCAAGACCTTCTCCAGACTTGTTCTTAGGCAAAGTCAACACCTGGCCCCAACCTTCAGCCGAACCACTCTCAACCACTCGTCGCGCATCCTCAAAAGAAGAAATATATGTCCCTTTCTTCTTCACTCCATTATTAGAAACAGATAGAGCTTAGAATTGGGTTCCAACATCCTCATCAGCATCAATAAAAGAGAAAGATGACAAGTGTCTTACCACCATAGCCTGCTCTCCACCAATCATTACCAGCTTCCCATTCCTTACAAACTTCAATCTTTGATGGAGCGTGGAAGTGACTTCCCCTGCATCATGGATCCATGGGCGACCCAATAGGCAACTGTAGGCGGCACGAATATCCATTACTTGAAAAGTGATCTGAAAGGTATGAGGACCAATTACTATAGGAAGATCTACTTCACCAATGACAGTTTTCCTAGAACCATCAAACGCTCTGACAATTACCCCACTAGGTCTCATGGGAGAACCTTGATATGAAAGTCGAGATAATGTAGTTTTTGGCATTACATTTAATGACGAACCTGTATCTACTAGCACACTTGATAAAGTATCATTTCCACAACTTATGGAGATATGCAAAGCCATATTATGGTTCCTTCCCTCCTCCGGAAGCTCTTCATCACTGTAACCAAGATTGTTACACGAAGTAATATTTCCCACAATTCCATCAAATTGGTCAACCTTCACATCATGATCTATGAATGCCTGGTCCAAGACCTTCATCAAAGCTTCCCTATGGGCACCATAATCTCTTAGTAAAGCAAGCACATAAATCTTGGAAGGGGTTTGCAATAATTGGTCCACAATCTTGTATTCACTTCTCTTGATGAGTTTCAAAATCTCATCGTCATCGGGGTGTGGGCTAGGTTCATTGGATCGGCCTATCTCAACCCTTGGTTCAACATTACTCCCTGGAATTTCTGCCTATATAGGCCTCCTAACTTGAACTTCTGGTCTTTTCAAAGGTACTGCCGCAAAGATACGCCCGCTTCTTGTAACTCTGCTCACATCAGCAATGTTAATAAAAGATGGCATTGGCGGTATAGGAACTTCTACCCTATTCTCAATCATTGTGGCATTATACTTGTATGGTATAGCTTCGTCCGAGTTGTAAGGCATAGGACCAGATGGATAAATGATCAAAGGAACAACAGGTGCATTCTGACTGTCATAAACAATCTTTACTGGTTCAGGCATGTTGAATTGCGTTACTATAACATTCACTTCATTAACTGGATCTCTATCATGTGTAATAGTGATAACCTTTTGATCTAACAATTTTTGAATATCCTCTTTCACAATAGGGCAATCATCTCCTATTGAACAAAATTCACAAACGTCATAATCATGCTGATGCTTAAAGAAGGCAACTCTTCTTAAGCTTTAATGTATCCTGATCAACGAGTCTCGTACGTGCTCAACTTGGAAAACTTAAAACTTACCCAGACATCCTTCCACCATATTCACCGATGTTGCCCTATGTCGAGGCAAAGGATTATCTCTAACATTCGGGTTAACATCCTTGAAAGACAAAATACCGTTCTTAATCAACCTTTGTACATCTTCCTTCAAAGCAAAGCAATTTTCAATGTTGTGCCCCGGAGACCCTTGGTGATACACACAGAACTGATCCGCCTTGTACCAAGGAGAAGTACTATTCGATGCGACATGAGGAGGCTTCATCGTTATGAGGTTTTTCATGATCAGAGCGGGGAACAACTCAGTGTCAGTCATTGGAATGTCATCAAATTATGGTTTCCTTGGTGAGCGATTCTGGTTATTAAATTGATGAGCCTGTTGTCGAGGCTGTTGTTGAAATTGTTGTTGCTGAATTAGAGGGGCTTGATGAGCTGGGTTCACCATTGATGGGCGGACAGCCGGAGTGACTTACGCAACATGTGAATAGCCTCTCCTTGGTCTCCCAGGAAAAATTACACTGACATCTTGTTCTTTCTTCCTAGGGAAGAAACTTCCAAACTTCTTGACACCACTAGATGGACTTCCTTCCTTGACCAAACGTCCCTCATGAATTCCTTCTTCCAGCCGCATGCTCATACTTACCATCTCAGTGAAGTCACTGGGCGCACTTGCAATCATTCTTTCATAATAGAAAGAACCTAAAGTTTTCAGGAAGATCTTTGTCATTTCTTTCTCTTCAAGAGGGGGATAAATATGAGCAGCAATCTCGCACCACCTCTGGGCATATTCTTTAAAGGACTCTCTATCTTTCTGGGACATAGCCCGGAGTTGATCTCGGTCCGGCGCCATGTCAACATTGTACTTGTACTGGCGAACAAAAGCTCACTAAGATCATTGAAGTTACGGATCCAGGTGCTATCCAAACCCATGTACCATTTCAGAGCGGCACCAGTCAAACTGTCTTGGAAGTAGTGAATTAATAAATTATGATCATAAAAATAAGTATACATCTTTCTTACATACTGTTGCACCCCAAAATTTTCCCTCTCATTTATCAAGATTTTTCTCACAAGACTTCTTTGACTGAAGACAAGATTAGGGCTTGGTCAGCTCAAGACATATCATCTTGTACTGATAACCCAAAATTAGGGTTTGAGTTTGCACAAGGATTTTTGGACCACCAATGCTTCATGTAACTTTCACACATCAACATTTTAGACTCATATGTACCATTTGATCAAGTTTGGATCACAACTCCTCAAGAAATTTGATCAAATCATCAAAAGGGCAAAATGGTCAAAATTAGGGTTTTGACTGAGAAAGGGCAATTTCTGATTTTTAACCTAGCCAATGACCAATTGAGTTCAAAAATGATTTCAAGGGTTCAATGGCATCATCTTTACCTAATTACATGGTTCAAAAGATCTCAAGTTCATTGGATTGACAGATGAATTTTGCAGTCAACTGATCAAAAGTCAACTGTGCACTAAAAAGTCAAACTTTGACTTTTTGGTCAAAATCTAGTGCCAAGGGTCATAATTCATCAAGATATGTAAAAATATGAAACTTTTTCACCAAGAAACTCAAAATTGAAAATTAGGGTTTTAATTTGAAAATTTTCATAACTTAGAATTTTTCTAAGTATAAAAATTTTCTTATTTTTTCCCAACTTTTCACCACTTTTTCACATTGATGCATTTTGATTCAAATAAAACTTCCAACATGAAAGTTGTAGTCCTCCATGAAATATACAACTTTTATTCACAAACGTTTCCCAAAAGATTCTTGGATCTCAAGTTATGAATTTGTGAACATAGGTCCATGAATTTCTTAACTTAGTGAAATTTTGCCCTAATTTAGGCAGGTTTTGGACCCAACTTCATGGACATTTTTCACCTAGTTACAAGAGGTATCTCAAATTTCATTTCAAATATGGATTATATAGAACATTGCAAGCTTTCCAAAATGTCAAAGAAATCTCCAAGATCATTTTTGAGTAGGGAGAATCGAAGAAGGGAAGTTGGCATTTTCTCACTTTTGTTCAAGCCATTTTCACATAGCATCAAGTTGCAAATCACATCTATGCTGGTTGTATCTTACTTTACAGGTCCTAAGCTTGCTATACACTCCATAATTAAATGCATACTCAGAAGCTAAATCCTTTATCTTTGCTTTTGAAGCTCTACACAAGATGCATTTCAATTTTGGGCAAAAAGTTCACAATGCCATTTTCATAAAGATAAACTTTTGCAATTTTGTCTATCTTGAGCATTGGACCTGTCCCCTTGGTGCAAGCAATTTCTACAGGTCTTAATCAATGTGTACCAACTCTTATCGGCCCTCAAGCAAGCTAGTACAAGCATTTAGCATTGGTCTTATCACTTTACTTAAAATGCAAGAAAAGTTGCAAAAAGGTCTAAAGCTTGCACAACTAGTAAGAGCTGACTTTGTATCATTTCTATACAAATATACAAACTTGTTACATGGCATAGCATGCTTGGATTGAACCTGAAACACTCTCAAACTGAAAAACTCCACAAAACTTCCCAAAACACAGAATTTCTGCAAAAGCACAACCAACTCTCATTTGGCTCGTGCGTTTTGTGTTTAATCATTTCAAACACCTTCTATACATCATACCAAAGCAATCCAAGCCATCACCATGGTTCTGTAACCCCTATTTCAGCATCCACCATTTTCACTTTGGAAGCTTGCAGCTTGACTTGTCCAGAGAGTTTCAGCCATCCTCAAAGCAAGATAAGCATTGGAATAGCTTCAGGGAAGTTCAAGGAAGCTCAAACAGTCATCAGGCCTCCATTAAAGTCCCTACATTGCCCTACTCGAATCCAGCTGAATGAGGTATTTTTTGAAACTCTATCTCTCTGAATAGGCAACTTTAAGCCACGATTTGTGAAGAAAAAATGTAGCTCTCATCATAACGAAGTTGTACATATCATTACTTTTCATTTATATTATTTGTGCTAAGAGAATTTGAAGATTGAAAATGCTGAAAAAGTTAGGTCACGAATTAGGGATTCAAAAATTCTCTCTGATCTTTAAGAGTTAGGTTACATAATTTATATTGTTGGAATCATGAGCTCAAATGCCACATGTTTCATGTTATGAGTTTTTGTTTTTATGCAAGCATTAGCAAGTTACAGGTTTGAACTAGAAGCGCGCGCAGAAGAGAGGGACGAAGGTCAGGGATGAAGTCCTGGGCTTTTTGGCAGCTTTGGCCTTTTTGTTTTTTCTATTCCCACCCCCCTGACTTGTTATTTGCACCCCCGGGCTGAACTTTTTATTTTTTTTATATTTTCTTCATATTTTTATATTTAATACTTTAATTTATTTTTCTTAATGATAAAAAATACTAAAAAATGATTTATTTATTTTCACACTTTTATTTTATTTTTTTAATTATTTTCTCACATGAAAAATATTTTATTTTGATAAATAGAGTTTATTTTCTTAAATAACTTGTAAATATATTTAAAAATACTTAATATTTTTTATATACATTTTATACTCATAAATACTTATTTTTTACACATATTTAATTTTTAATATTTACATATAATATTATTTATTATTTTCTTATACAAAAATGTACAAAATAATAAATATGAAGCATTATTTTCTTTTAAATTGAAAACTAGGATTTCCCCCTTTCAAAAAGAATTAATATATTTTTTCCTTATAATTTTTAGGGTTTAAATTAAATATATTCATTTCATACAAAAATAAGACATAAAACATTTTTAACATGAACATATTGCATTGCATTTTAAATATTTGTCTTATATTTATTTAAATTCGCGCACATTCGATTTGGTTGTAATAATATATTTAGATTTATATTTGTGCAAATCCCCATTCAAACTTGTATTCCCCCCTCCCATAAAAATTGTTGTAATAGCTTAGTTTACATTATGCAATTTATTGCTTTCATATGCCATGATTAGTAAATTAGGGTTTGCATGACAAGAACAAAAACAAAGCAAAATAGAAAACCCTAAATGCAAGACAAAAGCATGAAAATGACACACTTTGCACACAAACACCCTTAGGGTTTCTCCCACTTGGTTGCCTAAAATAAAATTGTCATGTTACGCACGCGAAGTATCTTGGCAAAACAAAACAAATATAAGATCATAGTCCCTCGATGACGCTATTCAAAGGTTTCCTAAACAAAATGATCTTGGTCCCTCAAAAAATGCTAAGATGCTTGGCAACATTGCTATCATGGTCATACGATGACCCACGCCCGTCCTGTTTACATCCAAAGATAGGGTTGCTTACCAAATCAATGATAAGTCAACAATGTCAAAGGAATAAAAATGCAAGAGAAAAACATTTGAGTAGGTAGATAGCTTCTAAGTTACTTGCTCCATTTCAAAACAATCCTTGCTATTTTCAAAAACAAACACACACATTTCAAAATATCTTACAAAACATTGAAAACATTTTCAAAAGACAAACATCTTTGTATACATTCTTACGAACGAGAATCATTACAAAGATTGCCTAAACGAGTGGCCTCTTTTACAAAATACTTTCAAAATCACACCAAACACCATTTCAAACAAAACAAAGCAAGTGATCTAAACAAGTAACTAAGAGCTCATGGAAAACCATGGATGAAAAGGGTGCTAGCACCTTCCCTTTTCATAATCTACCCCCCTAACTCAAGAAAACATCTCAAAGATCTTTCCTGTGCTTTTTTACCTTTCCTTTAGGATAAAAGAAAAGTCTGGAGGCTCTTGCTAACCGCAACATTTGCGAACACAAACGCAAAACCTCAAGTCAGTACTCCCACCGCATCACAGAACTGGCGACTCTGCTGGGGAAAATTCTAAAAGTGGGGTTACCTTAGGGTTTAGATCACCTTTATTTTCTTACATTATTTGACTTGGTTTCTTTACAATTATGGTTGTTTGTTTGGGTTTGAAATCCTCTACCCGGATTTGGGAAACATTATAGGTAAATAGCAATACATTGTGGAAACTGTGCGGGGTATACCGACATGGTCTAAGCAATAGCTATATTAGTGTCACATATTTGTGGGTACCGGTAGCCTTTGAGTCAATCAAAGAGAATACGGGGCCGCTGAGTGATGTCATGAAGCACTAATGAACTTCTAGAAACTTTACTTGACCAACTTGGCCTTTTAGGATGTAGTGAGATGACCGGCTTTGGTGCAGTTCGAAGTTGGTAGATACTCGATACTACACTCATTGAGGGTTGGTTTCTTGGGATATTTCGGTCGCCAGTAAAGAGGCTTGAACTGAAACAATGAACAAGGAAACAATCCATTGATATTGAGCTCCTTAGAACCCGGTTACTATTTCTAGGACAGGTTGAGCCAACTAAACTTCAAGAGGGTACTTACCTATGAAACCCCATGCAAGCCTAAACTAGGAACTTGTTTGATTTGCTTGTACATATATACTTGTGCATAACATCATGGACATCATGAACATCATATGAATTCACTAACCATTTCAAGGATTTTGGAGATTCATCTTTGTTCTTGTTTTGTAGGTTATGGATTCACTTCGCATGAAAACTATCCAAATCAACCTTGTGAGAATTCCTCCACAACTCAAGGAGCTAGCTTCAAGGATCCCTGAGAATTCTCCATTCACCGAGAGACATGGTCGTCTACTCAACTTGGTCACTTCCAACACAGAGGAGGATATGATGAAGGTTCTCTTCCAGTTCTTTGACCCTTTGCACCATTGCTTCACATTTCCTGACTATCAGCTTGTGCCTACTTTGGAAGAATTCTCTCAACTTCTGAGGATTCCTATTCTCAATATACTACCTTTCAACGGTACGGAAAGAGATCCAAAGCCAGAAGAGATTGCTCAAGCCCTGCACTTGCGCTCATCTGATGTCACAACTCATTGGGAAACTAGAAGTGGTATCAAAGGCTTCTTGGCAAAGTTTCTGTTTGAGAAGGCCCAAAGCTGTTGGAATTCCCTAGACTTGCAAGCTTTTGAGGAGATTGTAGCTCTTCTCATCTATGGGATAGTCTTGTTCCCTAATCCTGACCAACTCATAGATGTAAGCGCTGTCAAAATCTTCATGTCTCGCAACCCGGTTCCTACATTGCTTGGGGATATCCTACACTCTTTTCACACTCGTACAATGAGGAAAAGAGGTGTTCTTATATGTTGTACTCCTCTCCTGGCAAGATGGTTTATTTCTCATCTTCCCCAATCAGTCTTGAAGAATGAGCAAGGTTTGAGGTGGTCACAAAGGTTGATGACACTTAAACATTTAGATATTCATTCGTGTTCTCGATCCAAAGAGAATTTTATTATTGTTGATCGTTGTGGGGAATTCCCTAATGTCCCTCTACTTGGAATTAGGGGAGGCATCACCTACAACCCGTGCTTAGCTCTAAGACAGTTTGGTTATGCCCGAAGGGATGACCCACATGATATGCTGATTCAAGGATTGGTTTTCGACTACGGCAACGATGATCAAGTACTTCGCAAGAGATTCATCCGAGCTTGGAGGATGCCAAACAAGGTGGATAGCAAGACTTTGGGACACAAGAATTCCATCCCTCTTGAGCCTTACCTCAAGTGGGTACAAACCCGCGCTCAAAGTCTTATAATGCCTTACCCCTCCATTCTCCCAATGATTATTGAGCCTGTTAAGGAAGGAGAAGTTCCATACACTGTCCTACATCCTGACATGCCTACATCACTCGAGGACCTACAAAGGGATTGGATACAGCTCAAAGGAGAGCGCGATACTTTCGAAGCTCAATTCTACGCAAGCGAGAAGAAGGTTTTGGAACTCACTCGGCTACTTCACGAAGAGAAGACTCTCAATACCTACATTTCACCAAAGAGGATGCACAATGTCTTTTTACCTTAGAATTTTGTATTATTTTGCCCAAGGGGCATTGATGTACTCAAATTCTATCTTTTTAATATGACGTGTGTTTCTTTTTTTGTTTAAAAAAATTTTGAATTTTTAAATCCTTAAAAGCATTACATGAATACATATCATTCATCATAAGCATAAATAGGTCTTTGCAACAAGTTTCCTCATCTCTCTACTGTTTTGTTCAATAAGATGGATCTCGAACAAACGGTCAAAGATCTGTAAGCTCAGAATATGCAATTTCAGCAGTTACTCATGACCTTAGCCAAGGGGCAACAGGATCTGAAGACTCTGCTAGAAAAAGAAAAAGAGAAAAAGAAGAAGAAGCCAACTGGTGTGGTAATCATGGGCAGAAGGTTTCAGGGACAAGCTAGGAGGACCTTAGATTTTCCAACAACATCTGATGAAGGGGAAAGAAAGGGAAAAGAAACGGCAATACCATCAGATTTTGAAGAAGAAGAGGAAGAGGAGGACTACTCTGAATAACAATACCCTCCGGCTGATGACAAGTACAAACACCTTGAAGAGCGACTAAGCGCTATGGAAATCCAGAGAGTACCAAGGCTAGATTTTGAGGAGTTAGGGCTGGTGTCAGGAATTGTAATCCCACCAAAGTTTAAAGTGCCATTATTTGCCAAGTATGATGAGGTGTCTTGTCCTAAAATGCACCTCAAATCATATGTCAGGAAGATTCAACCACACTCTGCCGACAAAGACTTGTGGGTCCACTTTTTCCAAGACAGTTTATCAGGAACGCAACTTGATTGGTTCTACCAATTAGAAAGGGATGATGTCTACAATTGGGAAGACCTGGAAGCAGCTTTCTATAAACAATATCAGTACAACACCGATTTGGCGCCTACCCGTACTCAGCTTCAGAGTATGGCCATGGTTTCCAATGAGGGCTTCAAAGATTACGCCCAAAAGTGGAGAGATCTAGCCGGAAGGGTGCAACCCCCTTTATCTGAAAGGGAGTTGGTGGACATGTTCTTGGGAACTCTATCAGGCCCTTTCTTCAATCATCTGATTGGGAGTTCCTCTGCAGGGTTTACTGAATTGATTTTAACCGGCGAGAGGGTGGGAGCTAGTATAAGAAGTGGGAAAATTCAGAAGGACGCGTCTGCCTCTACAGCTATGAAAAAGCCCTTCACTGGAAGAAAGGAAGTATCTGCTGTTTATTCACATAGGAATCAGGGATGAAAAAAACGCCGACCAACGGTAGGGGCCGTTATGATTCCAAAGTCGGCATCGGACCAGCCAATAAATAACCAGCAAAAGGTAGAAAGGCCAAATCAGTAATTCACCAAGATTAACATGACTCCAGCTCAAGTTTTACCACATCTTCTGAAGTTGAATCTGGCCACTCTAAAAGAGGCCCCAAAGAATCCCAATACTGCGTCTCCACACTACCATTTGAATTCCAGGTGCGCTTACCATTCTGAAAGTCCAGGGCACGACACCAACAACTGTTGGGCTCTGAAGAACAAAATTTAGGACCTGATAGATGCGAAGGAAGTTAAGTTTGAAGCGCCTGAGAAACCAAATGTTATTTCCGCTTCGATGCCTAGGCATGGTCACAATGCCAACGCTATCAAAGAAGATTTGTTTGTTGCTACCGTGGATGAACTGTTGACTCCATTCCTGATTATTAAGTTGAATTTGTTGAAAGCTGGTATATTCCCAGGTTGTGACAAAGATTTCCATGTTTGTCTATCCTCATCATTTGACTGCCCTCTGTTGAAAAAAGGTATCCAACGGCTGATGGATAATCAAGAAATTCTGTTCGAGAATGCTCCTGTTTCACCCGTTCCAATTAAAGAAGTTTCAATTATAACCATCTACGCCAATCCTTCCAGGGCCCCTAAAAGACCTGTTAGGATTACACCTACTCCAAAGACTACTCCACTTAAGATTACAATGCTCGGGTCGGCCCCTTACAAATCAGATAAAACAGTACCATGGAATTATGGTGGAGAAATCTACTACCATGGTATCAAATAGGATGAACTGAATACCTAAGAAGAGAGCTCCGAAGAGGACAATTCCGACATTAGCAATATTGCCAGAACTAGCAAGATTACCCGCAGTGGTAGAATCTTCTCCCCAGAGATTGCCCCTCCAACGGTAGTCTTTGGACCCGTGGCCATTCCGAAGATTACCCCTGCACCAGTGATTATACCTGAAAGTGTACTTACCGATAAAGACAACACAATTCCTATCCCTACTTCCATTGCTGAGAATAAAGGAAAAAACGTTCAAGAGGAGCCTGTCTAAACGAAGGCTCAATCACTAGCTATTCCCGAAACATCCAAGAAGGAGATGGAAGAAATCCTGAGGATAATAAAAAAGAGTGATTATGATGTGGTTGAACAGTTGGGGCAAACCCCTTCCAAGATCTCTATGCTAGCTCTACTACTGTGCTCTGAAGCACATGCCAAGGCTCTGATAAAATTTCTGAAGACAGCTCATGTGCCGCAAGAGACGTTTGCTAACCAGTTCCAAGACTGTGTGGCCAGTTTGACAGCTGATAATGGCTTGGGCTTCTCCGATGCTGATTTGACATCCAGAGGGAGAAAACACAACAAGGCGTTACATGTCTCAGTGGAGTGTAGAGAAACAACCCTAGCCCATGTCTTGGTTGATATTGGATCATCTTTGAACGTCTTGCCAAAAAAGCCCTTGACAGATTGGATTGCGAGGGGCTGACTTTAAAACCCAACAACATAGTGGTGAGAGAATTTGATGGTTCGAAGAGGATGGTCCACGGGGAGGTGGACATCCCAATAAAGGTGGAAACCCAGGTTTTCAACTCGACCTTCTATGTGATGGACACCCGTCCTTCTTATTCCTGTCTGTTGGGACGCCCTTGGATCCACAATGTCGGTGCTGTCACCTCCACCTTGCATCAGATGCTAAAATACCCGGTCCAAGGGAAGATCATAACTGTCCATGGGGAGGAGGAGTATATGATTAGTCATCTAATTCTTTCTGATATGTAGAGTTAGATGGCGAGTTCATTGAAACCCCTTTCCAACATTATGAAGAAGTCTCTCTAGAAGTAGCAGCGACCAAGGCGGTATCCTCGATTCCTAAGATCACAAGACCTCCACCTCGGATGTCATCTCTAAAGGATGCAAAAGCAGTAGTGGAAGAAGGGGGATGCACCATCTGGGGGCAGCTTCCGGACATTCCGTACAAATCAGACAAGTTTGGCTTGGGGTTTACTTCGACTGCTCAGAAGGCTGTGCGTCATGCCCGTGCTAGGGGGCCACCTGTAAAGATTAGCAACCAAAGCGTCAATGCAGTAGAAGACAATGAAGAGGTTGTCAGCCTGGAAGATTGGATATTTCCTACTGTCAGTGGAGGACTTCGCAACTGGGAAGCTAGAGACTTCATCCCAATAACTTTCATATCTCATTAATTTATCTTTTACATTTCTATTGGACTTGTAATAATTCACGAACAATTCTCACTTTAAAAACCTTGTGTCTTACCCGAGACACAATGATCCATTTGTAAGGGTTTTTATTTCATCTACATATGACATTCAATGAATCATGGACGCTTTTTCACATATAAACCTCTTGTGCTCATCGTCTTTCTTTTACATTTTATTGTTTTAAGATGGCTATACCCTTACACACACCCATACTCACAAATGCAGGTACCCTTCCATTCCGGATCCCATGGGTAACGATACTGCTATAGCCTTCAGTGACTCTGAAGATCTGATCTACCAAGCCGAATACGAAGGTGAGGAAGATTGTGAGGTTCCAGGGGAATTGGCCAGACTACTACAACAAGAGGAAAGAGCTATTCAACCTCATAAGGAGCTGTTAGATACAATAAACTTGGGTACCGAGGAAGATAAAAAGGAAATCAAAGTGGGTGCCAATCTAGAGTCGAGTGTCAAGGAGCGCCTAATTCAGCTATTGCATGATTATGTTGAGATCTTTTCCTGGTCATACAAAGACATGTCGAGACTCGATACAGACATCGTGGTACATAGTCTACCCACAAGAGAAGACTGTCCACCAGTGAAACAGAAAGTTCGCCGCATGAGACCTGACATGTCAGAGAAGATCAAAGCAGAAGTTATGAAACAGTTCAATGCTAGATTTCTGGCTGTTATTTCTTATCCCCAATGGGTGGCCAACATTGTTCTCGTGCCTAAAAAGGACGGCAAAGTAAGAATGTGCGTGGATTATAGATATTTAAACAGGGCCAGCCCTAAAGATGATTTTCCACTTTCACACATCGACATCCTGGTTGACAATACAGCCCAGCACAAAGTATTTTCTTTCATGGATGGATTCTCAGGCTATAATCAGATCAAAATGGCACCTGAGGACATGGAGAAAACTACATTTGTCACTCAGTGGGGTACGTTCTACTACAAAGTGATGCCATTCGGACTGAAGAATGTTGGGGCCACCTATCAACGCGCCATGGTAGCTTTGTTTCATGATATGATACATCATGAGATAGAGGTCTACGTAGATGACATGATAGCCCTATCACAAACTGAAGAAGAATACCTCGATCACTTGCAAAAGCTGTTTGTCAGATTGAAGGAGTACAAACTAAGGTTAAACCCAAACAAGTGCACATTCAGAGTCCGGTCCGGTAAACTCTTAGGTTTCATTGTCAGCAACAAAGGCATCGAGGTTGATCCTGCCAAGGTTAAAGCGATACAAGAAATTCCTGCTCCTCGCACTAAGAAGGAAGTCAGAGGATTCTTGGGACACCTAAACTATATTGCTAGATTCATTTCTCACCTAACGTCTACTTGTGAACCAATCTTTAAACTGTTGAAGAAAGATCAAGTAGTCAGATGGAATGATGAATGTCAGATTGCTTTCGATAAAATCAAGGAGTATTTACTAGAGCCTCCTGTCTTGATGCCACCAGTCGAGGGAAGACCATTAATCATGTATCTGACCGTCTTAGATAATTCAATGGGGTGCATACTGGGGCAGCATGACGAGTCTGGCCGAAAAGAGCATGCTATTTATTACCTAAGCAAAAAGTTTACCGACTATGAAGCCAGATATTCACTACTCGAGAAAACTTGTTGCGCTTTGGTATGGGTTGCTCGCCGGCTAAGATAGTATATGTTGACTCATACCACTTTGCTGATATCTAAGATGGATCTGATAAAGTACATCTTTGAGAAGCCTGCTCTGTCTGGGAGGATAGCTAGATGGCAGATGATCCTAACAGAATATGACATACAGTACACTACCCAAAAAGCTATAAAGGGAAGTGTGCTAGATGATCATCTTGCTCATCAAGCTGTAGAAGATTATCAGTCCATGAGGTTTGACTTCCCTGACGAAGACATCATGACAGTAGACAACTACGAAGAGATCAGACCATATGACGGACCTGTACAAGGATCCCGATGGACCCTGTACTTTTATGGGGCATCCAATGCACTTGGTAACAGTATCGGCGATGTACTCATATCTCCGGAAGGATGCCATACTCCTTTCACTGCCAGACTTTGCTTTAATTGTACGAACAACATGGAAGAATACGAAGCATGCATCTTTGGTCTCAAGGCTGCCATAGACTTGGGAATTAAATCTTTAGATATGTTTCGGGATTCAGCTTTGGTCATCAGTCAGATTAAAGGAGAATGGGACACTAAACATCCAAACATCATCCCTTAAAAAAAATATGTTTTGACATTGCTACCACATTTCGAGCAGATTACCTTCGAGCACTTCCCGCGATTAGAAAATCAGCTAGCAGATGCTCTAGCTACAATGTCATCTATGTTTAAACTTAATTGGGATAACGAGGCTCCCCAGATCACCACTGAATGGATGGATGAACCGACACACTGTCACGAGATTAATACCAAAGAAGTAGTGGACCAGTCGTGGTTCCATGAAGTCAAAAGGTATCTTGAGGCTCAAGAATACCCAGAAGGAGCTTCAATCAATGACAAAAAGTTCTTAAGGAGATTCTCAGCTAAGTTCTTCTTAAGTAATGGCATCCTGTATAAGCGTAATCATGATTCTATTCTGCTCCGTTGTGTGGACAAGATTGAACCTGAAAAGATCATGGCTAAATTGCATGAAGGTACCTTTGGCACTCACTCTAGAAGGCATACGATGGCGAAGAAAATCCTACGGGCAGGCTATTACTGGTCTACCATAGAATCAGACTGCTATCAGCACTCTCGGACCTGTCATAAATGTCAAATCTATGCAGACAAGGTGCACGTGCCTCCGGTTCCTCTCAATGTCTTAATAGCTCCTTGGCCCTTCACTATGTGGGGAATCAATATGATTGGGGAGATCAATCCTACAGCCTCCAATGGACACCTCTTCATTCTAGTGGCCATTGACTATTTCACCAAGTGGGTCGAAGCAGCTTCCTTCACATTCGTTACTAAGAATGTTGTTGCCTGCTTCATCAAGCAGAATCTTATTTGCCAGTACGGTATCCCAGAAAGGATCATCACTGATAACGGTACAAACCTTAACAATACTATGATCACCGCCTTGTGCGAGCAGTTTAATATTCAACATCACAATTCACCCCCCTATCAGCCAAAGATGAATGGTGCAGTCGAAGCTGCTAATAAAAACATTAAAAAGATCATACAGAAAATGACAATCACCTACAAGGACTGGCATGAAATGCTACCGTTTGCTCTCCACGGGTACCGTACCACGGCTCGCACGTCAACTGGGGCAACACCCTATTCTTTGGTTTATGGAATGGAAGCTGTTTTACCTATTGAGGTTCAGATTTCCTCTTTGAGAATCATGAAAGATGCAGGTTTGAGTGAAGGCGATTGGATCCAAAACCAACTTGATCAACTGAACTTAATTTATGAAAAGAGACTTACTGTTGTTTGTCATGGTCAGATGTATCAAAAATGGATGATCAAGGCTTTCAACAAGAAAGACAGGCGCCAGGTATATCAAGTTGGAGATCTAGTGATCAAGCGCATCATCTTGCCACAAAGTGATCCCAGGGGAAAATGGACTCCTACCTATGAAGGACCATTTGTAATCAAGAACATCTTTTCTGGTGGGGCAATGATCTTAACCACCATGGATGGTGATGACCTGCCACACCCTGCGAACACAAACATAGTCAAAAGATACTACGCATAAGAGACCCGCTAGGTTGACACACCTAGGCAAAACAAGGGCATCCGGAGAACCAAAAAGGTTCGGGCAAAAATTAGGGATAAAATTTAAAAAATATGTACACCCGACAAGTTGAAAACCCGAAAGGGAGACAGGCAAAAAAGGGTTTCCCGGTGGACTGAAAACCCGAAAGGGCAGTCCAGGCAAAAGTTAGGGAGTTAAAGCGTATGACTATGTCTCATCGGATCACTTTGAGGACAACTTCAATCTCTTCACTGACAAACTCGGAGCTTCTGATCAATTTAATCATCTTCGGACGAAGCAACAAACGGACAATATATTCGGAGATACGAAGGCTATAGAAGAATGGGAACCCCATGGGATTATCACATGTAGCCATCTTTCTTTGTATAAATTTTTCTTACTTTTATGACACCATCCTCTTACTAGGATGTCTGTCTCCTTTGTACAAAATACTTATTCAAAGTAAATACAAAGATATCTCTTTCAAAGTACATAAAACTATTTGCCTTTTTCTTTACACTTGTGTTTTATTTGCAAAAACGTCCAATGATTCATTAATGAACATATACATTTGAACATAATTACTGTTTACAAATAAACAAAATGAAAAAAGGACAATTACTGACACGTTGAAAGGATAGGAAAACGTCTTTAGGGTATTCCATGAGCAATCCCTACAGTACATCATCAAAATCCCCAGTGGAGCTGAAATTTCCAACTATCAATCCCCAGTGGAAACCATTCAGTTTCTCTGAATTCCCCAGCAAGTTGTCTTGAAGCCTGAAAAGCAACCAGATAATAGTTAACTTTTGTTTCCCCTAACCTAAGATAACTCCCCAGTAGAGTGGCAGACAACCGAAACTCCTGAACTTTTTCCAAACAGGAATAAGTTTTCTTCCCCAAAGAGTTTTCTTTATTCCCCAGCAGAACAAGGATTCCCATTGTGTAATCCCCAGTATAAGTCATCAAAATTCTCTGGATTCCCCAAGCAGATTACTCAAGCAGTATATGGCATTGCTCGCAACAGAATTTTTGTCAATACTCCAACTTCAAGACATGAAAAATCCACATATCCTCAGCAGTAGTCAAGGATTTATTTTCCTCAGCAATACAGCGAATCAGCTTACACGCACATACATTACATCCACATATCATAAACATTGATAAAACACATATATTGCATCATACATTTCATGCAACATAACTTTGTGTTTCAGCTCACATTTTACCCTTTTCAGGATAAGATTAACAGCTACCGTTAAACAATGTGCAATCATGATACAGTACAGGTATGCTCCAGATGCGGATGCCATCCTGGTTACTCATTCAGATTCAACCTTTTGATGCAGTTCAGATACGCTCCAAACACGGATGCCATCCTGATACTCTTTCAGTTTTCAAAATCAGATACAGTTTAGATACGCTCTAGATACGGATGCAATTTTTTGTACCCCAAAATTTTCCCTCTCATATTTCCCAAGACATTGGAAGAAAAAATCTCCAAATTGCTCAAGATTGCTCAAGAGTTGGACGGTCAAATCATCTCCTAAGGCAGTCAACCTCAAATTAGGGTTTTGTGTTGCATCAAGGTCCTTGAATCCAAATGACCTCAATTGCTCCCCAATGTCCTAATATGTTCTCAAGTTCATCCATGTAAAATTTCAAGCCTTGCAGAGGAAGTTTGCTTAGTTAATTGCTCAAAGGGTCCCAAAATCGACTATGCTAGGGCAAAAGTCAACTGTGACCCAAATACAGTCAAACTTCAAGATTTTTTGCCAACATTCTCATTTTGAAGGATATTTCATCATTTGATCAAGGGTTGATCATGATTCATCAAGGATTGCTCAAAATTCATCAAGACTCAAAAGTTGCTAAATTAGGGTTTTGCAGGAAAAGTCAAACCAACTTTTACCAAGCATAACTTTCTCATACTTTATGAGAAATGACCCATCCAAAGCTCATTTTTAATAGGATGAAATTTCCTACAATCCATCTTCATACCCCAAGATCAGAAAATGCACTCACAAGAAGTTACAAATTTGGACATTATAGGTCATTTTTGAAAGTCAACAAAAACACCTTTTTTTTCCAAATCTTATAACTTGATCATGGAATATCAAAATGAGATGATCCCAAAAGTTTTGGTTAGAGGACATCTCAAGATTTCTAAAAAGTCTAAGAACACTTCCAAAAGTTCAAAATTGAAGAAGTTATGCATTGTTGAAGTTGGGCATTTTTGCAAAATTGCCAAAAGTCAACTATCCCCAAAACTTCAAATTTTGTCAAATGGACCCATTCTTTTCCACTTGATTTGATCTTGTCGCACTACACAGGTGTCCTATCTTCAGCCTTGTGTCCATTTATTAATTTTTCTATTTTTATTTGATTTTTTATTAAATTAATTCATTTTAAATCAATTTAAATCAAATAAAATCCAAATATTGATTACTTAGGATATTTTTGGTTGTTATAGGTCTTAATTATCATCATGATCATGATCAAATCCGTATCAAGCTTTTCATGTACAAAAATATTGGATTTTGGACCAAATTGGAAGGTTATCAATGGTGAATCAAATCATATCTCCAAGCATTGATTTACAAGGATTCAAGACCCAAAACTTGACCTAATCCAATGCAGCATACATATGCAATGCAAAGGCACGAGTTTTAGAGGTTAGAGGTTGCAGAATCACAAAAAGCAAACTTGAAAAATTGTCAAAAAAGCTTGAAACTGAAATCACTCCTAGAGGCGAATTCAAAGGCAAAACTCAACATGAATCAATTGTTGGACATCCACTGAAGCAAAGCCAACTCAAAACCAATCCCCATACACGTTCTAAAGTGATGTAAGTCTCTCACAAAACCGCTCTGCACTTGAAATCGCAACTCCATATTTTTGCATCTTTTGAACAAATCTTTGGTATATTCATGATGCTCATTCAATTTGCAAGCTTTCTGCATTAACCAATTGTGTTTATATGACCTGTAGTGCCATACCCGAATCTAGGGTTCTTGGATTGTATTTTTGGGAGTTTAGTTTGCAGGTAAAATTGGGGCCATTAATGGATATAGACGTGCTCAGGAGGCCTAGGCGATCATGACTATGGTATGGGAATTGATTTTCATGGCCTAGGACAGATTTTAGGATGACCATGCACATTTAGCTGCGGACATAAATCCGCAGGTAAAAAACCAGGGTTAAGCGAGGAAGATGAAGACGTGGCCCTCCCTGGTTGGATGATTCAAATAATGCGCGCTTTTTCTTTTTATTTCAGGCATATTAACTTGTTTCCAATATTATTATTACCGAATACACTAACAAATGAAGCATAGTGGTGTAGTGGTAAGCGCGTTGTCCAGTGACTCACAGGACCTGGGTTCGAATCCCAGGTCCCCCAAATGCATTTGTGTTATTTTTCAACAGGTAATTCCATGCCTTTCCAAGCGCGCAGTGCATGATACTCCCTCATTCCAATGCTAGCCAGATGGCCCCAGGCCAGATCTGGTGGTCCAGATGGAGTGTGCACCCTACTCCCAAGTCAACATGCCATAGGGAATCATGGAAAGTCAACATAGGCTTGCGCCTATTGGGCCATTAAATTGCAATTCTCACTCCTTTTCCAGACCCACACCCCCCCTAAGTCATTCTATTTCTTTATTTTTATTCATTTTATTTATTTGTTTAATTATTATTTTTATTTAAACTAACCAATTAAAACTTTTTCCTCATAAAATCAAAAACCAAAATATATTTTATTTATTAAAATTAAATTCAGCACTTTATTTTTGTAAATAAATATTAACTTAATTAATTTAGTTTAATTAGAAAATAAATATAATATCTTTTGCAAATAATTAAAATTAATTTAGACAATTAGGTTTTATTAACTTTGATTAATTTATTTTTATTTCTTTAAATATCCAAAAAATCCAAAAATATCTTTTTTAATTAATTTATTTATTTATTTAATTAACTTAGTTTATTTCTTTTTTAATTCAAAATAACAAAAAAATACTTTCTTTCAAATCAAAGGGTCAAAACCCTAAACACTTTCCCGATTTAATTTCTCGCACGCGATCTATTTTATTTCAATATTGTATCTGTTTCCTGGAATGTAATAGTTTAATTAGGACTTTAAATATTTTATCGCTTTATTTATTTTCCGCATTTTAATTTCAAGGGTTGTTTTTGGCGATGTAAATACCCGACGCCTTGTAATAGTTAGTTTTAAATTCCGCAATTTAATTTCCGCAACTTATAAACTGTTAGATGTTTGATAATTAGGGAATGCATGACAAGATCAAAAGTTTAAACCTAAAATCAACATAGATAACCATTGACATGTACAAATATAAAATTAACCAAAATAACACACTCGCATATGCACACTCTTAGGGTACACCTCACTTGGTTGCCTTCTGTTGTACCCCAAAATTTGCCCTCCCATTTCATCAATATTTTCTCACCACAAGACCCTTGGAGCTCAAGATCAAGTTAGGGTTTGCTCTGGTCAAGACTCCTCCTTGCACTATTGACCCAAATTAAGGTTTGAGTTTGCACAAAGATGTTTTGACCTAAAATGCCCAAAATGACTTTCATGCTTCATGTTGGACTCACAAGTTTATCCATACCAAGTTTCAAGCCTTGATTCCAATCTTTGCCCAGTCAATTGGACAGTTGACCTAGAAATCAGTTGTATTGGGGAAAAAGTCAACTGTGGTCAATTGACAGTCAAACCTCATGATTTTTGACCCACATTAACATTATGAACTCATATGGACCATTTGATCAAGTTTGGATCATAATTCCACAAGAAATTTGATCAGATCACCAAAAGGGCAAAATGGTCATTTTTAGGGTTTTGACTGCACAAAGGCAATTTTTGATTGTTTGACCTGGCCAATGGCAAACCAAGCTCACATATGGACTCAAGGACTCAATGGCATGGTCTTGACACATTCAACAAGTTCAAAAGATCACAAATGCACAAGATTGACAGATGAATTTTCCAGTCAACTGAGCTAAATTTGACTGTATACTGAAAAGTCAAACTTTGACTTTTTGGTCAAAATCAAGTGCCAAGATTCATTTTTCATCAAGTCATGTCAAATTATGAAAATTGTTCATCAAGAAACCAAAAATTACAAATTAGGGTTTGAAATGAAGAAATTTCATAACTTAGAAATTTTCTAAGTTATGAAATTTCCTAATTTTTTCCTAACTTTGTCCCATTTTTTCATCAAGATGTATTTGGATTCAAACAAAACTCAAAACATCAAAGTTATAGTCCATTTCAAAATCTACAACTTTGATTCACAAAGTTTCCTCAAAAGAATCTTGTAGCTCAAGTTATGATTTTTGGAATAGGGGTGCAAAACATTCTTAACTTAGAAATTTCTTGACCTATTTTAGGCAAGATTTTTGTCCAACTTCATGGCCACTTTTCACATGCTTCCACTTGGAATTTCAACTTGCATTACAAAGATGTATTGTAGTACATATTCCAAGCTTTCCAAATTGTCCAAGAACTTCTCAAACACCCTTGTGGTTAGGGAGAATCAAATTTGTAAAGATGGGCAAAAGTCACTTTGTTCATAAGCCAATTACATGTTCATAACTATGCATTTTCAAACTCAACTTACACAAACTAGATTACAGGCCTTTTATCTCATCCACACTCAATAATTTAATGCATATCCTTTGTTTTCATGTCTTGTTTTGTGTATTTAACCATTACATACAAGATTAAGCCATATTTGGAAAAAAGCATTTTAGCCATTTTTGAAAAGAAGCACTTTATGTCAAGATCACAATCTAAGAAGTACAAAGCAGATCTTTTGGGCACAACTTCATGAACCAATTCCACTGATCAATAGTGATTTGGGAAGCATGCTTGATGGGCATGTATGAGCCTACAATCTAACTTGACAACTCTTGCTTAGATAAGAAGAAACTTTGCAAAACTAGTACCACATTCACTTCCTGCAAGCAAGAGCCTAAACAAACTTTGCAAACACTTTTCACTTGATCCAACTAACCTAAAACACGAATCAACCAAGTTTCAAACCTTCTCATTCATCAAAACATAGTTTTGTGGCTAAACAGGGTACCTGCTGCATTTTGATTTGGTCAGCTCAATCCATTCGTGCGCCTTGGCCAAAACCACTTCATACACACTCCATAACATCCATACAAACTATCCCAAGCCTTGGAAACAGACTGTAACACCTCTAACCAAGTTTTCCATTTTCATTTTTTCAGTTGTGCAGGTTGAGTTACATAGCTCGATTCAGTTAGTTTCAAAGCAAGCTAGAGGTTGGAAGAGCATCCTTGGACCTCAAGCAAGCTGTACAAGTCCTCAAACTTCATTGAAAGCACCTCCATTGTTGTACACGATTCAAGCTGAACAGGTAAAAGTTTGAACTTCTATCTCTCTATCCAAGCATATCTAGGCTTAGGTTTGTGAAGAAAGTATGTCCTATTCATGGCCCTGAAGCTACCCATGTCCTCACTTTTCATTTATGTGGCGTGTGCTGAGAGAATTTTGAACCTGAATATGTGAAAAAAGTTAGGTCAGGAATTGGGGGAGGAGAAATTCTCTCTCATTTCTGAGAGTTAGATCAAGTTCTTGATATGTATGAATTCGTGATTTGATGCTTTACATTTTTTGTGTTATAAGTTTGTGCTAAAAATCAAAGAATCAGGATGTTTGAATCAAGCAAAGAAACGCGCGTTTTGTTGTTCAAGGTTGCTGGAGGTTGAAGACAACTCCTCTTGGGTTGGGCCTGAGATTGTTTTTCTGTTTGCACCTTCATTTTTCACTTACACCCCCTTGGCCCATTGTGTGTTATTTTTATCATTTTTGATTTTTTCTTTTTGATTCTGACTTGTTATTTTTTGTCAAAATATAAAAAACATTAAAAATATTTTTCACCCATTTTTACATTTATTTTGAATTTATTTGCTTTGTTTATACTTATGTGTGCAAAATAATACATTTACTTTTTTTAAAATACTAAAAAATAATACAAAATAATATTTATTTTCAGCTATTATTTTATTTTACCTTTTGAAAACATTTCCTTAAAATATACTTTTTTTTATATAAATAATAAATATTTTATTTTTGTATATATTTAATATGTTTAATATATAATATAAATACTTATATATTTATTAGAATATTTAGGATAAAAATATAAAAATAATACATTTTTTTCTTTTATTAATATTTGACCTCAAAAATTACTCTTTTACAAATATATTTCTATTTTATTTATTTTTGTGTATAATTAATAAATATTGTATATAATAAATAATAAATACCTTTTATTTAGAAAATTAGGGTTTTGCCCTAAAAATGTGAAAATATCCAAAATTAACTTTTTATTTTTTATAGGTCACATGAAAAATACCTTTTACATACACATAAAAACATTTTTGTGCATAATACATTTTACATTTTTATTTGTATTTATTCAATTATTGTACAATTAAATAACTTGTATATTCAATTTGGATTGTAATAGCTTAGATTTAAATTTCTTGCTAGATATCCCCATTTGAACATTTGTACCCCCATCCCCATAATTATGTTGTAATAATTTAGGACTTTAAATTCCGCATTTTAAAGCTTTCTAATTATACCATGATAGACTTAGGGTTTGTATGCAAATCAAAAATAACAAATAGCTTGACCTAATTCAAAGACAACAAAGCATGAAAATGGACAACACCAATCACACTTGCACCCCTAGGGTCACTCCACTTGTGCCTTCAATAATGGGCCATGTTGCATGTTGGGTGTCTTTGGCAAAACAAAACAAATCAAATGATCATAGTCCCTCGACGACGCTTTCGAAAGTTGCCTAAAAATGATCAAGTCCCTTAAAGGAAAATTTTCCAAAGACGCTTGGCACCATTGCAATCATGGTCTAAACAATGACCCGCGCCTGTCCCGTTAAACATCCTAACACAAGATTGCCCAACAAATACAATGGTGGAACAAAATTGTTAAAAGGGTTAAAACATAGGGAAGATCTTTGAGAAATTTAGGGTAGATAGCTCTTGGTTACTTGACCAATCTTGCAAAACACACTTGCCTACTTTTCAAAACACACATCACAACACACTTTCAAAACAACTTTCAAAAACATTGAAAACTTTTTCAAAAGATACACACCTTTGTATACATTAAAACATGGATCATTACAAAGGTTGCCACAATAATGGCCTCTTTTCAAAACATTTTCAAACCCACACACAAAGCACCATTTAAAACAATTGAAAATGCAAGGCAAGTGATCTAAGCAAGTAACTAAGAGCCCATGGATAACCATGGATAGAAAGGGTGCTAATACCTTCCCTTTCTATAATCTACTCCCCGAACCCAACGAAACATCTCAAAAGGTTTTTCCTGTGCTTTTTAACCTTTCCTTAGGATAAAATAAAAAGTCGGTGGCGACTCTTGCTAAACCGAACAAGTGCGAATACAAAATGCAAAAACATCAAGTCAGTTCTCCCACCGTATCACAGAACTGGCGACTCTGTTGGGGACTAATTTAAAAGTGGAGTAACCTTAGGGCTTAGATCACCCTCTTGCATGACTAATTGTTTGCTTTGATTGCTTTATATCTTGGTTCTCTTGTTTGGGCTTGAAATCCTACACCCGGATTTGGGGAAACATTCATAGATAGCAATACATTGTGGAAACTGTACGGGGTATACCGACACGGTTGAAGCAATAGCTATATTAGTGCGACATATTTGTGAGTACCGGTAACCCTTGAGTTCAATCAAGGAGAGTATGGGGCCGTTGAGTGATGTCACTAAGCACTAATGACCTAGAACCTTACTTGACCATCTTGGCCTTTTATTAGGGGTAGTGAGATGACCGGCTTTGGTGCAGTCCGAAGTTGGTAGATACTCGATACTACACTCATTGAGGGTTGTTTTCTTGGAATATTTTGGTCGCTAGTTAAGTGGCTAAACCAAAACAATGAACATGGAAAACAATCCAATGATATTGAGCTCCTTAGAACCCGGTTACTATTTATAGGACAGGTTTTTAAGCCAACTTCACTCAAGAGGGTACTTACCTATGAAACCCATGCAAGCCTGAAACTAGGGTTTTGTGTGATTTGCTTGTACATATGTTTGTGCATACATCATGAACATCATAAAGCATCATATGCATACACTAACCATTTCAAGGGTTTGGATCTTCATCTTTGTTCTTGTTTTGTAGGTCATGGAAATCCTTCGCAGGAAAACTATCCAAGTCAACCTTGTGAGAATCCCTCCTCAACTCAAGGAGCTCACATCCAGAATTCCCGAAAGCTCTCCCTTCAGTGAAAGACGTGGTAGACTGCTCAGCCTAGTCAGCACCAGCATCGAAGAGGACATGGTAAGGGTGTTGTTCCAGTTCTTTGACCCCCTTCACCACTGTTTCACATTCCCCGACTATCAATTGGTGCCCATTTTGGAGGAATTTTCTCAACTCTTGAGAATTCCTATTCTTAATCAACTACCCTACAACAGTATGGAAAAAGAACCAAAGCCTGAAGATGTTGCTCAAGCACTACACTTGCAACCATCTGACATCAAGGGGCATTGGGAAACTAGAAGCGGTGTCAAAGGCTTCTTGGCAAAATTCTTGTTTGAGAAGGCACAAGAGTGTTAGAATTCATTGGATCTACAAGCCTTTGAAGAAATTGTGGCACTCCTCATTTATGGGTTGGTCCTGTTCCCAAACCCTGACCAGCTTATAGATGTCAACACCGTCAAGATCTTCTTATCCAGGAATCCAATACCAACATTGCTTGGGGACATCCTCCACTCATTTTACACATGAACAATGAGAAAGAGGGGTGTTCTCATGTGATGTACTCCTCTCCTTGCAAGGTGGTTTATTTCGCACCTTCCACAATCTGTTTTGAAAAACGACCAAGGCTTAAGGTGGTCACAATGATTGATGACCCTCACGCACTCTGATGTACATTGGTGTTCTCGGTCCAGAGAAAATGTCATCATCGTCGATCATTGTGGAGAGTTCCCTAATGTTCCATTGCTTGGCATTAGAGGAGGCATTACCTACAACCCTTGTCTAGCTTTGAGACAATTTGGATATGCACGGAGGGATGGCCCTCATGACATGCTGATTCTTGACCTAGTTTTTAACTTCTACAACGATGCGCAAGGACTTCGCCAAAGGTTCATCAGAGCTTGGAGGATGCCTAACAAGGTAGACAACAAGACACTGGGGCACAAGAACTCCATCCCTCTTGAGCCTTATCTCAAGTGGGTACGAACCCGAGCCCAGAGTCTAATGATGCCTTACCCTCATGTTCTCCCTGTGATTAAAGATCCCGTTAAGGAAGGAGAGGTTCCCTACACCATCCTATATCCTGACATGCCAACATCATGGGAGGAGATGCAGAAGAGTTGGATCCAACTCAAGGAGGAACGAAATACTTTTGAAGCCAGCTTCTACACCAGTGAGAAGAAGGTTTTGGAGCTTACCCGCCGACTCCATGAGGAAGAGACCCTCAACACCTACATCGCACCAAAGAGGATGCGCAACGTCTTTTTACCTTGAGAAGTTTTTTTTGTAATATTTGGCCCATCGGGCATTTATGTACTGACAAAATTTCTTCTTATTAATATGACGTGTGTTCTTTTTGTTTGCAACAATTTTGAATTTTCTAAATCCTTGAATGCATTGCATAAACAAACATATCATTCATCATGCGCATAAGCAGGTCTCCACACCAGGTTTCCTTATCTTTCTGCTGTTTATTTCAGTAAGATGGATCTCGAACAAACGGTCAAGGATTTGCAATCTCAAAACTCACAGTTTTAACATCACCTGATGACCTTGGCAAAGGGTCAGGAGGATCTAAAAGCCCTGCTTGGGAACAAAGAGCAAGTGAAAAAGAAGAAGAAAAGAGTCGGGGTGGCTACCCTGGGAAGAAGGTTTGAGGGTGAAGCCAGAAGAGTTCTTGAATTTCCCCCTACGTCTGAAGAGGGAACCAGTAAAGGAAAAGGGGTTGCGGTACCTTCTGGATCCGAAGCTGAAGAAGAAGAGGCTGAAGAGGACGAAGACTACTCAGAGGAACAATACCCGCCCGCCGACGACAAGTACAAGAGCTTGGAAGACAGGTTGGCAGCTATGGAGCTGCAGAGAGTTCCCGGCTTAGATTTCAAATATTTGGGATTAATTGCTGGAATTGTGATCCCCCCGAAGTTCAAAGTGCCAATCTTTGCAAGATATGACGGGCTGTCTTGCCCAAAAATGCACCTAAGGTCGTATGTCCGAAGAATCCAACCTCATACTTCCGACAGAAATCTTTGGGTGCACTTCTTTCAAGATAGCCTGTCTGGCACTCAGCTAGACTGGTTTTACAAGCTGGAAAGGTCAAAGATACACAGTTGGGAGGATCTGGCAGCTGCTTTTTATCTCCAATATCAGTATAACTCTGACTTGGCACTAACCCGTACTCAGCTACAGAGTATGGGGATGGCCTCAGGTGAAGGATTCAAGGAATACGCCCAGAAATGGCGCGATCTGGCCGGAAGAGTGCAGCCACATCTTTCTGATAGAGAACTTGTTGATATGTTCCTAGGGACCCTGTCTGGTCCATTCTTTAACCATCTGATCGGTAGCTCTTCCGCAGGATTTACTGAATTAATTCTGACTGGCGAGCGAGTAGAAGTCGGTATCAAGTCGGGGAAGATACAGAAAAGTGCTTCCTCGAGTACTGAAAAGAAGCCCTTCAAGAAGGAAGCCAGTGCTGTTTATGGTCCAAGGAGACAGAACAAACCGGAATGCCGCCAAGCTGTCAACGCGGTGGTAATTTCAAAGCCTGCTGCTGCTCCTCAGCAGTATAACCAACCAAGGGGTGAGAGACCCAAAAGGAAGTACACTCGACTCAGCATGACCCTGTCTCAGATTTTGCCGCAACTATTGTCAACCAATCTGGTAACTGTCAAAGAAGATCTGAAGGTAGTGAACACAGCTTCTCCAAAGTACAACCCCAACGCCCGTTGCGCTTATCACTCTGATAGCCCGGGGCATACTACGGATGATTGTTGGGCTCTGAGGAATAAGGTTCAGGACCTTATTGATGCCAAGGAAATACAGTTCGAGGCGCCTGAAAGGCCCAATGTTGTAACTGCTCCCATGCCCCAGCATGGAGTGAATGTTGTGGAAGAAGACCTGTATGTGGCCTCCGTGGATGATATTGTTACTCCGTTGTTGACTGTTAAGAGGAACCTGTTGCTAGCCGGTTTATTTCCGGGATGTAGTAAAGGTTGCCATTTTTGTGCTGTTTCACCTGTTGGTTGTCCCTTGTTGAAGTCAGGTATCCAAAGCCTGATGGATAATAAAGAGATCTTGTTCGAGAAGATTGCTGTTCCTACTACCCGTACCGAAGAAGTTTCTATTGTCACTATTTTCAACAAACCTCCTAAGGCTCCTTCAAAAAAGCCTGTCAAAATCATGTCCACTCAGAAGATTGCTCCTATCATCATCACTGTTCTGGGGCCCCTCCCTTATACATCTGACAAAGCAGTCCCTTGGCACTATGGGGAAGATGTTTATGTGCTTGGAATTAAACAAGAGTTCGATACTAGTACCGGCGTCAGTAACATCACCGGGCCTGCCAAAGTTACTCGGAGTGGTAGGCTCTTCTCGCCTGATATTGCACCACCAGCTATTCAGAGACCTCTTATCATCACACCTGCAAGTGTGCCTGCTCCCCTTCCTGACCAAGTCCCTGTTTCTACCCCTGCTGCCGAGTCATCTGACGCTCGGGGCAAAGGGATTGCTACTGATTTTCCTGCCCTGACGGAGGCACCAAAGACAACCAATGTTGAAGCTTCCCAGCAAGAGATGGAAGAGATTCTCAAGATTATCAAGAAGAGTGATTTCAATGTAGTTGAGCAGTTGGGGCACACCCCCTCTAAAATTTATATTCTATCACTGTTGTTGTGTTCAGAGGCCCATGCCAATGCCCTGATTTCCTTCCTAAAGACGGCCCATGTGCCACAAGAAACGTCTGCTGATCAATTTACCGATTGTGTGGCCAACTTGACTACCGATAATGGGTTGGGCTTCTCTGACGCCGATCTGACTGCCAAAGGAAAGAACCATAACGACGCCATGCATGTCTCCATTGAATGCAGGGGCACTACTCTTTCCCATGTGTTGGTAGACACCGGTTCTTCATTGAACGTATTACCCAAGAAGACCCTAGACAGGTTGGATTGTGAGGGTTTAGAGCTCAAGCCTAGTAACATTGTTGTCCGGGCCTTTGACGATTCGAAAAGGATGGTACATGGGGAAGTTGACATTCCAATCAGGGTTGGTTCTCAAGTTTTTGATTCTACTTTCTATGTGATGGACATCCGACCATCCTATTCTTGTTTGCTGGGTCGTCCATGGATCCACAAGGCTGGAGCTGTGACCTCCACACTACATTAGAAGCTTAAGTACCCGGTCAGAGGGAAGATTGTGACAGTTCAGGGGGGAGGAAGAGTATATGGTCAGCCACCTCAACTCGTTCCGATACATAGAGATGGATGGGGAATTCATTGAGACTCCATTCCAGCATTTTGAAGAGGTTCCTCAAACACTGGAATCAGCAGAGACTGTGACTGAAGAAGACTCTCCTTTGAAAATGGCTTCCCTAAAGGATGCTCGGGCTGTTATTGAGAAGGGTGAGTGCGCGAACTGGGGCCGACTTCCTGATTTCACTCCAAAGACCGACAAGTTTAGTTTGGGTTTCACTGCAGAAGCTCAGAGGGCTGTTCGTAAGGCAAGGATTGGAACACCTCCTGTGTTCATCACCAACCCGGGAGTAAATGTTATTGAAGACGACGTGGAGGAATCTGAATTCGACAGCTGGATCTACCCAACAACCGACGGTGGACCAAGCAACTGGACTACCAAATACTTCACACCTATTACTTTTGTCACTCAGTAATGAACTCTTTTGTTTTGAATTTGTAACAGACAATATTTTGAAACTTTTATGGCTCGGTGTCTTACCCGGGGCACCGTGGCTTCATTTGTGAGGGCTTTTGTGTGTCATTTTCATATATCATTAATAAAAACATTGGACGTTTGTTGCATTTCAAAAATCTTGCGCTCCTTTTCTTTCTTTATTATATATTTCAAAACAGCTATATTTACACACACTCACCTATACAGGTTCCAATCCACTCTGGATCTCACTGGTAACGACTCTGCTACTGCCAGTTATGATTTCAAAAATCCGATCAACTTAGCCGGAGACGAAGGTGAAGATGATTGCGAAGTGCCTGGTGAACTTGCAAGACTGTTACTCCAGGAAGATAGGGCCATTCAGCCACATGAAGAGCCAGTGGAAATGGTAAATCTGGGTACTGAGACAGACAGAAAGGAAGTCAAGATTGGTGCCAATATAGAGCTCAGTGTGAAACAACGGTTGATTCAGATACTGCATGACTATGTGGAAATCTTTGTCTGGTCTTACGAAGACATGCCTGGGTTGGATACCGACATTGTGGTTCATCACCTGCCTACCAAGGAAGAATGCCCTCCGGTAAAATAGAAGGTCCGCTGTATGCGTCCAGAAATGTCCTAGAAAATCAAAGCTGAGGTTATGAAACAATTTGATGCCGGGTTTCTAGCAGTGACTTCTTACCCTCAGTGGGTTGCCAACGTGGTTCCAGTGCCGAAGAAGGATGGTAAGGTCCGAATGTGTGTTGATTACAGGGATTTAAACAGGGTGAGCCCTAAGGATGATTTCCCTCTGCCTCATATCGACATCCTGGTTGACAACACTGCTCAGCATAAAGTATTCTCCTTCATGGACGGCTTCTCCAGTTATAATCAGATCAAGATGGCTCCTGAAGACATGGAGAATACCACTTTTGTTACTCAGTGGGACACCTTCTGCTACAAGGTCATGCCTTTTGGGTTGAAAAATGCTGGGGCAACCTACCAACGTGCCATGGTTGCTTTATTTCATGATATGATCCACCACGAGATAGAAGTATACGTCGACGATATGATTGCAAGGTCCCAAACTGAGGAGGAACACCTTGACCATCTACAGAAGCTGTTTGACCGTCTGAAGTTGTACAAGCTGAGGTTGAACCCAAACAAGTGCACCTTTGGGGTGAGATCTGGAAAATTGCTAGGCTTCGTCGTAAGCGACAAAGGCATTCAAGTGGACCCTGCCAAAGTGAAAGCCATACAAGAGATGCCAACTCCCAAGACAAAGAAACAAGTCAGAGGCTTTCTAGGACGGTTGAACTACATTTCCCGATTCATCTTGCATCTAAATGCTACCTGTGAACCAATCTTCAAGCTGCTGAAGAAAGATCAAGTAGTACGTTGGAACGATGAATGTCAGGCCGCTTTCGAAAGAATCAAAGAGTATCTCCAAGAACCACCCATTCTTATGCCGCCGGTTGAAGGGAGGCCTCTAATCTTATACTTGACAGTACTCGACAACTCAATGGGGTGTGTGATGGGGCAGCATAACGAGTCTGGCCGAAAAGAGCACGCCATTTATTACCTTAGCAAAAAGTTTACCGACTGTGAGACCCGATACTCACTGCTCGAGAAAACTTGATGCGCTTTGGTATGGGCTGCTCTCCGGCTGAGACAGTATATGTTGACTCACACTACTCTATTGATTTCAAAAATGGATCCAATCAAGTACATCTTCGAAAAGCCCGCCTTGTCCGGAAGAATAGCAAGATGGCAGATGATCTTGACGGAATACGACATCTAGTACATGACTCAAAAAGCAATCAAGGGAAGTGTATTGGCAGATGTTGTACCCCAAAATTTTCCCTCCCATATTCTTCAAGATTTGCAAAGATCAAGTTTCAAAATCCCTCAAGGGTTGCACAGTCCAGTTGCCTCCTAACACAGTCAAAATTAGGGTTTTGGTTCTTGCAAAGAAATTGAAGTTTCCAAGGGTCCAATTAAGTCCCATATGCCTACAAACATTATCAAGCATCCATATGCCAAGTTTCAAGACTCACAGCATCAAATTGCACAGTCAAAAACCCTAAATGCTTTACAATCAACTGCATGGGCAAAATGGTCATTTGACAGTCAAAAGTCAAAAAATTTGGTAAAAATATTATTTTTAAGCCACAAACATCATTTGATCAATTCTTGATCATGATTTCACAAGTATGGCTCAAAAAGTCTCAAGATGCAAAAGTTTCTATTTTTGGACAGCTGAAAAGTCAACTGTAACTTGACCAAGGCATAACTTCCTCATGGTTTATCAGAAAAATCCCATCCAAAGCTCATTTTGAAGAGGATTACATTTCCAACAATTCATCTTCACACTTCAAGTCCAAGAAATGCTCTCACAAAAAAGTTATCAATTTCAACATTATAGGTCATTTTCAAAAGTCAACAAAAAGGCACTTTAAGTCAAAGACCATAACTTGAGATTGGTAAATAAAAATGACATGGGACCAAAGACATTGGTTAGAGGAATTCAAGACCTTTCCAAAATGTCCAAGAACATGATCATAGCTTCAAAATTGAGCAAGATATGCCTTGTAGAAGTTGGAAAATTTTTGGGAATTTTGAAAGGTCAACTTTGCACAAAAGACTTCAAAAATGCTAATGGGCCACAAATTCTTCCATGAATCATTACCCAAAGGCTATGCACGACCCACTAAGCTCAAAGGGAGTTATTTTCCTATTTTTGATTAATTATTTGAATTTTTATTATCATTAATTCATTTAATTAAATTTAAATATAAGAAAATTACCAAATCATGTTTTCAAATCTTTTTTATGTAGCAAATATTCTCCACACATGCAAGAGATCTCGTGTATCAATCAAAAGGGACAAAATCATCCAAATTTGGCATAATTGGCATGGAAAAAGATTGGAAAAGATATAAACAAAATCAAATATTGGAATCATCAATACATGGACTTTGGGCTTGGTTTTTTAACCTAATTCCATTCACTTACATATGCATAACCTAAACTTATTCCATTACACACGAAAAACTGCACACAGGCTGCATAACCAATTTGCAATTTTTGCCAAAAACCTTGAAACTGATTTCGTACCTAGAGCACGTTTCGAAGCACAACAAGCCTTCCAATACATTCCTGACATTGCTAGGAACGTGTTGCAATCAAGAACCAATCTCCATACCTCAAGAATTGGTAGAACAAAGTCTCACTTTTCATAAACATATCCATTATCGTGTTTTAATTTTCAAGCATTGTTCATGTGTTTTGTTAATTGATTCTTGCTAATATTGATGTTCTGAAGCTAATGGTACCCTTTAATTGAACTAACAATGCCTATATCAAAATCTGCCATTAACGTTTTCTAGGTTTTCAGAGTTCCAAATTTAGGGGTTTTCACGTATGGCAAAATCGAACCACCAAACCTATGCCATTGGATTCGTGACCTCAAGACGAAATCAATCCACACCTCGCGCCCTTTTTATATTTGCCCATGCTCTAATCGCTATTTTCATGGTTTGCAGTTAGTAGGGGTTTAAAACCCCCGCTATTTGGTTATATTTGCAGGTATAAAAAGGAAGAAGACGCGTGCGTGGCTTCATATGGTTGGACCATTCAAATAATTCAGCGCGCAATTTTTTTGTACACCACTAACGCTTGTTTTCTATCATAATGATTATGTTCCATAATATTAACAAATGCGTTCAAATAGCTCAGTTGGTGGCTGAGGTGGCTTGCAGGTACTGGGACCTGGGTTCGATTCCCAGGTCCCCTCTCATATTTCATATTTTCCTCCCAACATGTTTCCATGCAGTGCACGTCCCAGGGCTCATCATACATCCTCAAACGCTAGCTTGCCACATAATCTGAATGATCAATCCAAAGGCCAGAACGTGAAGACCACCATACACCTGGGTCAACCATCAAGCATGTGATCCTGGAAAGTCAACGAAGGCTTTGTTTCATGGGCCAAACAATTTCTTCAAAAACCTCCATAATGGGCCTGACACCCCCCCTGGTTTGCATTCTTCAATGTTATTTTCTTTTTCAATTTTAATTCTTTAATTTGTTTTAATTGTTTTATTTAATTCACCAATAATTAATTTTCATAAATAAAAAATCAGAAACTAAAATATGTCAATTAATTTACTTATTAAATATTTTTGTAAATAAACTTTAAATAATAAATTTAGTTAAATTAGGTTTTAAACTTAAATCTTTTTCTTAATAAAATAAAATATGTAGAAATTAGGGTTTCTAACTTTTTTATCTTTTTTTTCAATAAATAATTTTCTCATTATTATTATTATTATCAAATATCTTTGTAGATAAATATGTAAATAATCAATTAGCATAAATTAGGCTTTAAACTTTAACCTTTTCTTTAATAATTAAAAATATTTAGAACTAGGGTTTCCTTCTAATTTTAAATTCTTTTCTTATTTTATTAAATACAAAAAACATTAAAAAAAATAATAATTTTCTTTATTTCATAAATACAAAAAAATCTAAAAACATTTCTTTTCTTTTATTAAATAATTAATTAACTTGTAATTTAATTTAATTTCAAAAGGGTCCAACGCCCTCAAACGTTCTATTTTTATTTCTTTTCGCACGTTAATTTATTTTCTTTCAAATATTATGTAATTGCTCAAGCCTTGTAATAATAACTAGGTTTTACTTTCCGCATTTTTATTAAAACGGGTCTTTGTTAATTTGGCGATGTATAGACCCGCGCCTTGTAATAGTGTAGGATTTTACTTTCCGCATTTAAACTTCCGCACTTTCAAACTGCTAACTTGCATGAAAGAATGAATGACTAAATTAAAAACAAGCGTAGATCACCATGATACATGTACAAGATAAAACATAACATGAAAATAGCACACAAATTCACACACCACTCTTAGGGTACGCCTCACTGTTGCCTTTCCTTCGAAACGTGGTCGTCGAGTATAGGACGTTTTAGTAAGTCCTTATGTCCATGACATGATCCAGTTGCCTCGAAACGGTTGCCTCGGAATTAAAAAGGATCAATGGCATAAGGGTAGCTTCTAAGGTGTCCTACTATTGCTCTAGTGACCACACTGTCCCTAAAAACGAATTGACCCGAACACCTCCAACGGTGGTGCTACCTACCTCTCAATGGTGGGATGGCACTACCTTAAGGACATTTACACAGCCGAATTCCTTAGGGTAGGTAGATGACTCATAGATACTTGCTCTATTCAAAAACAAATCAAAACTCTTTTCACACCGACACTTTTCAAAAAGCTTTCAAAACAATTTTTCAAACACTCTTGAGGACTGATACAAGAGTCGACCTGAAATCTTTAAACGAAACTTTTTTCAAAACCCACTCACATTTTGAAAAGAAAACACTTTTGAAAACACAATGAGCAAGTATCTAAGAGCCCATGGATAACCATGGATAGAAAGGGTGCTAACACCTTCCCTTTCTATAAATCTACCTCCTGAACCGAGAGATAATCTCATAAGGAATTTTGTTGTGCTTTTGTCCTGTCCATGTTGGAGAAAATAAAAGACGGTGGCGACTCTTGCTTCCGCAACATTTCGCGAAACCAGCGTTAAACAGTCAGTTCCAGATCCACCGATCACAGAACTGGCGACTCTGCTGGGGACTCTTTAAAAGTGAGGTGTACCTTAGGACTAAGATCACTGGTGTTTTCAATTGTCTGAATTGTTTGCTTTATTATTGTGGGTACTGTCTTGGGAGTTCTATAGATCCTAACCCGGATCTGGGGATACCTTCTTAGAAAGTAGCAACAAGGCTGTGAGGGAACGGTGCGGGGTATACCGACATGGTTGAAGCAGTCTGCTACGTTGATGTGACACTTTGGTGAGTACCGGTAACCCTTGAGTCCAGTCAAGGAGAGTACGGGGCCGCCGCGTGGTGTCGTGAAGCATCAACTGACCTTAGGAACCTTATTTGAACCATCTTGGCCTCTTTAGGGTAGTGAGATAACTGACTTTGGTGCAGTCCGAGGTTGGTTGATACTCGATACTACACTCAATTGAGGGTTGTTTTCTTGGAATATTTCGGTCGCCAGTTCAGTGGCTAAATCGAAACGATGAACAATGAAAGCAACCCAATGATATTGGGACCCTTAGAACCCGGTTACTTATGATAGGACAGGTTGAGCCCACCAACTTCAAGAGGGTAATACCTAGACCCCATGCTGGCCTAAACTTTAAGGGCTATCTTGTGTGACTTGTGTGCTGTTAAACTTGACTACTTGCCTGCTTGTTATCTGACACATGAGTTTCTTGCAGGTTTTGTTTACAGTCCTTAATCTGGACTCATAACAGGGTTTACTTACATCACTCCACGCATAGCATGACATCATGCCATCATACCATTGCATACCATTGCATAAGGACTAACCCGTTTCAAGGACCTCAAGGGTCTGTGATGCAGGTCATGATGAACCAACCGTCTAGCAAGGGGCAAAGGGGATTTATTTTCCTCTAGCCAAGGTTGGTAACTTAAGTCAGGGGCTATGACCCACTCGATATGGTGAGCCTTGACCCTTGAAGAAGGACTCTCAACAACATGAAATTCCTTCAATCAAGCTACTAGATTCAAATTCTAACAATTTTTTCTTGTCTACCCCGCGAGATCCTTGAAAACATTGCATGCATATCATACATATCGTTGCATTACAGGTACTCTTTCTGACAAGTCACTTACCTTCTTCGTTGTTTATTTCAGCAATGGCTTCCCAACAGATAACCAGGGTCTTCATTCTCAAGAGACTCGGTTCAGGGAGATCTTCCTAAGCCTATCCAAGGGGCAGGAAGAGTTAAGGACACTCCTCATGGGGAATTTGGCCAAGAAAATCCCAGAGGACGATAAGGACGAACGGCTGAAACGTCTGCAAACTGAGGTAGATACAATGAGAACCCAGATGTTGGGGAAAATGGCTCTCATCCAAGGCTTAGCTCGGGAGCAAGAAGAGTTGAGGACCATAATCAATCAGTTTCGTCAAGATATGAAGCAAACAGTCCAAGTCAGGGACCAGGTCATTGATCAGCTTCCAAGAGGACAAGAGTCTGGTATGGAGAGGAACAGACCTCTCCAAATTGCTACCACTTCACAGGTCCAACCACAACCCCGCCTAGAGCAGCAGGTTGATCAGAGTAAGCCAAGCAGGTCCAGAAGGCAATTCACCCAGCTTAACGTGTCGTTGTTGTAATCTCAAGCCTCAACTCAACTTTAGTTTTGATGAAAGACAAACAAGCTAGTTTGATGAAAGACAAACAAGCATTATGGAAAGAAGGAAAAGAAGTGGAAATCATCTTAAAGCATCATTCACTCAAAGCTTCAAGGAACTTGGCAAGCAATCAAGTATATCAATTCTCAATTAAACTACAGTGATTAGAAATGCTCAAAAATGATATACACACTTGCCACATCACTTCAATTATATTTCAAAACAATTTTTAAGTTTTTCTCTGCTGTAAATCGATTAACATCTTGTGTAAATCGATTTACACATGCTTTTTCAAAAACTGTTTGCTCCTGCCAGCAATCGATTGACATGTTGTGTAAATCGATTGATCACAGAACAAACTGATTTTTTAACACATGTAAATCGATTGACACAACATGCTAATCGATTTACACTTCAAACTTTTTGAAATTCTGAACGTTACAAACACGTGCAATCGATTTGCATGTTATGTTAATCGATTTGCACATTGAAAATTTTGAAAAATCTGAAATGGTTTCAAGATATCCTTCATACCTTTTCTCCAAAAGTTGCATGATCAAACATTGCATCTTGTCAAGTTTCACAAACAGAAAAGTGTCCTTTTGGAAAGGTATCTTGATTACTATATATTGCAAAATATTTTCAAATCATAAACAACTCTTCTCTTGCAATAAAAATCTGAACTTTGTAAAATATTCAAACTTCATATTTCTTAACTTTTAAGAACAAAGATTTTCTGCACTTTCACACATATAAAGAACAGAAATCTTTGAGCATTATCTAACCATTGTGTTACAGTTTGAATTGCTTACAAGAGAAGAAAGAAGAAACTTCAAAGAAGTCACTCTATGTGATCAACATCTTTCAAGAAATCATACTTCATAAAAACATACAAAGTGTAACTTATTTCCAGGATTGTTGGAATTAAGTATTAGATTATTTTTGTTCCTTGTTGTCCATTGTTGGAAACAAGAGGTATCTTTTGAGAGGATTGTTCTCATTAGACTTATTGGAAATCCAAGAGGGTGTTCTTGGTTATTTGTTAGGTTCTTTAGTGGATAAGACTAGGAAGAGTCTTGTAAAAGTTCTAACAATATAGTAAAATCTCTTGCGTGTTTGCAAGGGGACTGGACGTACTTCCGGGTTGTGGAAGGAACCAGGATAATTCTCCGTGTCTCTTTACTTTCTGCACTTTACAGTTTTCAAAGCACTAAATCAAAACCAGAAAGTATAAAATAAGTCAAAAATCGACCATCACCTAATTCACCCCCCCTCTTAGGCGCAATCTTAATCTTACAATTGGTATCAGAGCAGGTTATAGGTAACCTGCTCCTAGAGATCCAGTATGGCTTCCGCAAATCATCAACCAGTTTTCAGAGATGGTGGTAGTAACAACAAGCCTCCTCTATTTTGTGGTGAATATTTTGACTTTTGGAAAATACGCATGAAGGCGCATTTAGAAGCACAAGGAGAGGAAGTATGGGATGCTGTTGAAAATGGTCCATTTATCCCAATAACGGTAATCAATGGCGTTGGGTCTGCAAAGCCCAAAACTGTATGGGACGACGATGATAAAAAGAAAGTTCTCTATGACAAAAAGGCAATAAACCTTCTTCAAGGTGCTCTCAGTATGGACGAATTTTTTCGTGTCTCAAACTGCACAACAGCAAAGGAAATTTGGGATACCTTGGTTCAAACTCATGAAGGAACGGCTGAAGTAAAAAGATCAAGGCTAAATACCTTGAGTCAAGAATATGAACTATTTCGAATGCAGCCCGGAGAATCCATTCTTGACTTACAAAAGAGATTTGTGCATTTGACAAATCACTTAATTGCTCTTGGTAAAACCTTGCCAAATGATGAACTCAACTTGAAAATCCTTAGATCATTGACTAGGGAATGGCAACCAAAGGTAACGGCAATCTCGGAAAAGAAGAGTCTCTCCGCAATGACTTCCGCTACATTATTCGGCAAACTTCAAGAATACGAAACGGAACTCGGTAGACTTGAAAAACATGAGAATCTAGAAAAGAAGTCCAAAAACATTGCCTTAAAAATTGATTCAAAAGAAGTGGTAAAAGAAGACAATCCGGAAGAAGATGAAAATTTCATGCTTCTAGTGAAAAGACTTGGAAAGTTTTTTGGCAGAAATGACAAAGGCGGATCTCATGCATATAAGAGAAAGCACTTCAAGAAAAGAGAAGCCTCCACATCAACTCAAGATGTCTCATGTTATGAATGTGGAAAGCAAGGACACATCAAGCCAAACTGTCCAAATCTCCCAAAGAAAAATGGATTCAAAGGAAAGGACTCAAAACAAAAGAAAGCCTACATAGCATGGGAAGATAATGATATGAGCAGTTCATCGGAATCGGAAAGCGACGAATGTGCAAACTTAGCCTTAATGGCATCGCATCACTCCGACAATGAAGAAGAGGTTAGTAATGAATTTAATCTTTTTGATGATGATGTTCAAGGTGCAATTGATGAACTCTTGAAAGAATGCAAAAGTTTATACAAAAAGGTGTCAAAACAAGAAAAAGAACTTCTAAGTTGTCTAGAAAAAATTGACACCATGACTAAAGATTTTGATCTTCAAAAACAAAATTTTATAAAAGAAAAGGAAAACTTTGCATGCTCCAAGTGTGAATCAAATGTCTTTCAAATTGTTCAATTGAAAAGAGTCATTGAACGATATGAAAAAGGACAAATAGGATTGGAAGGATTACTAAGCCAACAACGTTATCCTAATGATAAAAGAGGTCTTGGTTATGTGAATACTAAGAAACCAAGTAACAATCCCACTGTTTTTGTAAAGGCTAGTAATAGTTCCAATCCCAAGAAAGTAGAAAAGAAGCAAGTTGTTCATAATCATCAAAAGAAAAAGGCTAATGTATCTAAAAGAAAACAAATGCCTAGATACAAGAGTAAATTTGTTCCAAATTGTTTTTACTGTGGTATTATTGGACACACACCAAATGCATGCTATATTAGAAATTTCAGTATGGCTAGTGGACATTATGCATGGGTGAAAAAGGGAACTAACTATGAAGGACCCAAGGCAACTTGGGTACCTAACAAGAAATAATTTGTTTTTGTAGGTATGCTTGAAATCCACTTCAAATGTTTGGTATCTTGACAGTGGATGTTCAAAGCATATGACAGGAGATGTACACCAATTTTCATATCTAGTACATAAAGCCAAAGGGTATGTCACCTATGGAGACAACACCAAAGGAAAGATTCTTGGCGTTGGAATAGTTGGCACACCTCCATCCATTCAAATTGAGGATGTTCTCTATGTTGAAGGATTAAAGCACAACCTTCTTAGCATAAGTCAACTTTGCGATAGAGGGTTCAAGATCAAATTCAACAAAGAAGAATGCCTTATTATGGATGAGGCAACCAATGAGGTAAAACTCAAAGGTATAAGATCTAACAATATTTTTGTGATTACTCTAGATGATTTGTCTATGAAGGTACAATGTCTTATGGTAAACAACAATGACGCTTGGTTATGGCATAAGAGGATTGCTCACATTCACATGGAGCACTTGAACAAATTGGTTAAGCATGACTTAGTTATTGGTCTACCAAAGATGAAGTTCATCAAAGACAAATTATGTAGTGCATGCCAAAAGGGCAAACAGACCAAATCAACTTTCAAACCAAAGAATGTGGTTTCAACAACAAGACCACTTCAATTGTTGCACATGGATCTTTTTGGTCCATCTAGAACAAGAAGCTTCGGAGGTAACATTTATGCATTAGTTATTGTAGATGATTTTTCCCGTTTCACTTGGACTTTGTTTTTAGTACACAAGAATGAAGCATTCAAGGCATTCAAGAGATATGCAAAACAAGTTCAAAATGAGAAGTCATCAAAGATAACATCAATCCGAAGTGATCACGGTGGAGAGTTCCAAAACAGTCTATTTGAAGAATTTTGTGAAGAAAATGGGATCTTCCACAATTTTTCAGCACCAAGAACTCCACAACAAAATGGAGTAGTTGAAAGGAAAAATAGGTCTTTGGTGGAACTTGCTAGAACCATGCTAAGTGACTCAAGTTTGCCTAAATATTTTTGGGCGGATGCGGTAAGCACGGCATGTTATGTAAGCAATCGCGTGATCATAAGACCTATACTAAAGAAAACTCCATATGAGATCTACAAAGGAAGAAAACCAAATATCTCTCACTTTCATATTTTCGGGTGCAAATGTTTTGTCCTTAACAACGACAAAGACAATCTCGGTAAGTTCGATGAAAAATCGGATGAAGGTATCTTTCTTGGTTACTCCCTTTCTAGCAAAGCTTTTAGAATTTACAATAAAAGAACTTTAACTATAGAAGAATCAATGCATGTTTCTTTTGATGAATCTAACACCTCCAAGGAGGAAGTTGCTATTTGTGATGATGATGATTCTATAGATTTATCTCATGAGATTTCCTACGGAGATGGCAAAATGGTCAATCCGGAACAAACACATGAACTTTCACATCAAAATGAAAATGATGATGATCTTCCTCAAGAATGGAGAACTCATCGTGATCATCCAATTGACAATATAATTGGAGATATTAGCAAAGGAGTATCTACTCGACTAAATCTTAAGGATGCATGCTTAAATATGGCGTTTGTATCTCAAGTTGAACCTACTAAAGTGG
This sequence comes from Vicia faba, assembly GCA_948472305.1. NCBI lineage: Eukaryota > Viridiplantae > Streptophyta > Magnoliopsida > Fabales > Fabaceae > Vicia > Vicia faba. Next base: position 958,818,755 of record OX451740.1, read on the forward strand.
CTCAAGCACTAGAAGATGATCAATGGATCCTTGCCATGCAAGAAGAGTTAAACCAATTCGAGCGGAATGAAGTTTGGGAACTTGTTCCTAATCCAGGAAATAAACGTATCATTGGAACCAAATGGGTTTTCAAAAACAAGATGGATGAAAATGGAATAATCACTCGAAACAAGGCAAGACTAGTTGCTCAAGGATACAACCAAGAGGAAGGAATTGATTTTGAAGAAACTTTTGCTCCGGTAGCACGTTTGGAAGCAATAAGACTATTGCTTGCATATGCATGCTCATTGGACTTTGAACTTTTTCAAATGGATGTAAAAAGCGCATTTCTCAACGGATTCATAAATGAAGAAGTCTATGTAAAGCAACCTCCCGGATTTGAAGACTTCAAACATCCTAATCATGTCTTCAAACTGAAGAAAGCTCTCTATGGGCTGAAGCAAGCACCAAGGGCTTGGTATGATAGACTAAGCGCATTCCTATGTGAAAAAGGGTTTGTAAAGGGTAAAGTTGATACCACTCTCTTCATAAAAAATGTTAATCATCATACCTTACTTGTACAAATCTATGTAGATGATATTGTTTTCGGTTCAACTAACCAAAATATGTGCAAGGAATTCTCGTCTATGATGCAAGGAGAGTTTGAGATGTCGATGATGGGAAGATTGAATTTCTTTCTTGGTCTTCAAATTAAGCAACTCAAACATGGTATCTTCGTAAACCAATCAAAATATTGCAAAGACCTTATAAAGAAGTTTGAGATGGAAAGTAGCAAAGAAAGTGCAATTCCTATGGGATCCGGCACCTATCTTGACCCAGATGAATCAGGAAATTCTATTGACATAACTAAGTATCGTGGAATGATTGGCTCACTCCTTTATTTAACAGCAAGTAGACCTGACATTATGTTCAGCGTTTGCCTATGTGCAAGATATCAAGCCAATCCTAAAGAGTCTCACCTTGCAGCAGTCAAGCGCATAATAAAATATCTCAAAGGAACAACCAACGTCGGATTATGGTATCCAAAAGGTAGTATGTGCAATCTAGTTGGTTATTCTGATGCTGACTATGCAGGTTGCAAAACTGATCGCAAAAGTACAAGTGGAACATGTCACATTCTTGGAAGTGCCTTGGTTTCATGGTCATGCAAAAAGCAAGCAAGCGTAGCTCTCAGCACTGCCGAAGCAGAATACATTGCGGCTGGAAGTGGATGCGCTCAAATTCTTTGGCTAAAACAACAATTACTTGACTATGGAGTAAACCTTGGATGCATTCCTCTTCGATGTGATAACACAAGCGCGATCAATATTACGAAAAATCCAGTTATGCATTCCCGGATGAAACACATTGACATCAGACATCATTTCATCTGAGACCATGTACTCAAAGGAGATGTCGAGATCACATTTGTGGACACTCAAAATCAACTCGCGGACATCTTCACAAAACCACTTGCAAAGGATGCATTTTTCAAAATTCGTCGTGAACTTGGAATCCTCGATGAACAAGATATTTAAGGTGCACTCAATCCTTGACTATACCTTAATGTACATATATATGTGGTTAGACATTGTTTCAAATGTTAAAAATAATGATTTTTTAAATTTTCTCTTTAAGTAAATCGATTTACACCATATGTCAATCGATTTACCACTGAAGCAAATCAATTCTTTTAATAAAATCTTCTGTGTAAATCGATTTACACAATATGTCAATCGATTTACTACTGAAGCAAATCAGTTTTTTAATAAAATCTTGTGTGTAAATCGATTTACACAATATGTAAATCGATTTACCACTGAACGAAAATTACTTTTTATGAAAAATGTTCTGTGTAAATCGATTTAACCAAGGGGTAAATCGATTTACCACAGAATCTGAAGCATTTTTTATGTATTTTCTCTATGCAATGTATTTTGTTTTAACATGTGATACTTATAATGAGCTTTTAATACATTGGTCAAACATTCATTGTCTCTCAACCTCCCACCTTTCTATTGCCCAATCAATGAAACCTTGACCAAGATTACAAAATTAAAACCTCATAAAACCTCTCTTACCCTACTATACTATTTAATCTCACCAAAACTCCCTCACTATCTCATAACACCAACACACTCTCTCACATAACAACACAAAAGAACTCTATATCTCTCTTTTCAAAACCCTAAACAAGATCCATGGCTCCCAAGAGAAAAGCCTCTGCCTCAGAGAAAGGAAAGAAGCCAGCTTCGTCATCATCTGAAAACTCTGTGCTCGAGTACCTCACGGATCCACAGCGGGACAGATTCCTCAAGCATTTTCAAAAGAAAATCGTCTCTACTCCAAAGTTTGGTATGTTATCCACTTTTCCAGATGAATGCTTCTCATTTCAAAGAGATTTCATTGCTTATGGGTTAGAACCATTAATATCTTCACATGGTTTCTATTACCCGGATCTGGTTAAAATTTTCTACAGCAACATGTGCTATGACAACAACAAATGTTATACATATGTCCTTGGAAAAAGAATCCCTCTGTACTCCAAAACTCTTGGCAGAATCTTGAACATTCCATATTCTGGAAGTACCCTCTATGATCCAGAAGATGCTGCTTGGGAAAACTATCAGAAGCGAGAATTTTTCTATAGCATTGGAAGGCTATCTGAATCTGAATACCGTGCCAAGCGGATTCGCAGTCTTGGCGGGGTTACTCCAGCTAGGGACACATGGAGTGCTGGAAATTTCCATATTGATGATAGGTTGTTTCACTATTTTCTGGTGTATATTTTGTTTCCTAGAGCAGGGAATCATTGTACGGTGACCGACCTAGAGCTTCAAATCATCTATGCAAGGAAAAATGGAATCCCGGTCAATTGGGCAAAATTGATTGTGATGCATATGCTGAAAGTTGCCGCAAGGGCCACCTTTCTACCATATGCATATTTCATTACAAGGATCATGGAAGCTTATGATATAGATTTCACTGGATTTGAGCGGATTGAAATGGATCCAATCACCACTAGGATCTCCATCAAAAATGTTGATTCAAGAATGGGCGTTCATTTCAATGCTGAAGCAAAAACCATAACTTACATTGGAGAAGATGTGGTCGGCGATGAAGGTCAAAATGCAGATGAAGAAGACCATGAAGTTCCTGCTGCTGCTTCTGGTCCCACAAATCAAGATGTTATGGATTTCATGACGCAACAGTTTGCTTCTCTGAATTCTAACATCAATGCTCGATGGACGGAGATAACTGACTCTACCTCATCTCGGATAGATGCTTTTCAGAACGATGTGAACCAACAATTTTCATATCTTTATTCACATCTTCATATCCCTCCATACGACCCAACCAATCCTGCACCTCCGCCTCCTCAATACACCGAACCACCTCTTCAACAACAATTTCCTTATCAAGGACCTTTTTAAAATGTTCTTGATCAATGTTCTTAAATTCTTAGTATAAGTATCATTATGGATTTTGTCTTGTTTTATTCTGTTCATCTTATGTATTGTGTTCTTAAAATTTTGTTCGATAATCTTGAAAGTTTTGTGTGTTTCATTCATGTTCCTATACATTTCTTTCTGGTATACTCTCTTGTTGCATCTTTCCCTTCTTTTTGATAATGTCAAAGGGGGAGAAGGATGTAATAGCACTTTATGGTTGTTTGTTTTCATTGTCTTTACAGAGCAAACTTTCAAAGCTTTTTTTCCATAGGGGGAGAAATCTTCTCAGGGGGAGAAAACACCTTTTGCTCAAATTCTGATCAACACATAAAGGAAAATGGTTTGTCATCATCAAAAAGGGGGAGAATGTAATCTCAAGCCTCAACTCAACTTTAGTTTTGATGAAAGACAAACAAGCTAGTTTGATGAAAGACAAACAAGCATTATGGAAAGAAGGAAAAGAAGTGGAAATCATCTTAAAGCATCATTCACTCAAAGCTTCAAGGAACTTGGCAAGCAATCAAGTATATCAATTCTCAATTAAACTACAGTGATTAGAAATGCTCAAAAATGATATACACACTTGCCACATCACTTCAATTATATTTCAAAACAATTTTTAAGTTTTTCTCTGCTGTAAATCGATTAACATCTTGTGTAAATCGATTTACACATGCTTTTTCAAAAACTGTTTGCTCCTGCCAGCAATCGATTGACATGTTGTGTAAATCGATTGATCACAGAACAAACTGATTTTTTAACACATGTAAATCGATTGACACAACATGCTAATCGATTTACACTTCAAACTTTTTGAAATTCTGAACGTTACAAACACGTGCAATCGATTTGCATGTTATGTTAATCGATTTGCACATTGAAAATTTTGAAAAATCTGAAATGGTTTCAAGATATCCTTCATACCTTTTCTCCAAAAGTTGCATGATCAAACATTGCATCTTGTCAAGTTTCACAAACAGAAAAGTGTCCTTTTGGAAAGGTATCTTGATTACTATATATTGCAAAATATTTTCAAATCATAAACAACTCTTCTCTTGCAATAAAAATCTGAACTTTGTAAAATATTCAAACTTCATATTTCTTAACTTTTAAGAACAAAGATTTTCTGCACTTTCACACATATAAAGAACAGAAATCTTTGAGCATTATCTAACCATTGTGTTACAGTTTGAATTGCTTACAAGAGAAGAAAGAAGAAACTTCAAAGAAGTCACTCTATGTGATCAACATCTTTCAAGAAATCATACTTCATAAAAACATACAAAGTGTAACTTATTTCCAGGATTGTTGGAATTAAGTATTAGATTATTTTTGTTCCTTGTTGTCCATTGTTGGAAACAAGAGGTATCTTTTGAGAGGATTGTTCTCATTAGACTTATTGGAAATCCAAGAGGGTGTTCTTGGTTATTTGTTAGGTTCTTTAGTGGATAAGACTAGGAAGAGTCTTGTAAAAGTTCTAACAATATAGTAAAATCTCTTGCGTGTTTGCAAGGGGACTGGACGTACTTCCGGGTTGTGGAAGGAACCAGGATAATTCTCCGTGTCTCTTTACTTTCTGCACTTTACAGTTTTCAAAGCACTAAATCAAAACCAGAAAGTATAAAATAAGTCAAAAATCGACCATCACCTAATTCACCCCCCCTCTTAGGCGCAATCTTAATCTTACAGTTGTTTCAAGCTCTACAACACCTGTTGAGGTTGAATCTGATTACGCTAAGGGCTCCTCCCCGGAATCCCAATATCTCTGCTCCTAGCTATCATCCCAACAAAAGGTGTGCATACCACTCTGATAGTCCTGGACATGACACTGCCGACTGTTGGGCTCTGAAGAACAAAGTCCAGGACCTGATCAATGAAGAAGTAGTGGATTTCACCCAAGTGGGTCAGGCTGAGTGCTCCTACCATCCCTACAGGATTCACCATTTGAAGTGACAAGCCTTGAGACTAGAAGACTTTTGTTCATTCGAATGTTCAAGTTGTAATTTTCTTTTGATTGTTCAAACAATTATCATGTCAAACGATGTTATGTCATTAATGCATCACATATGTCTGTTTTGAATCAATATATTCGCATTCGCTATATTCAAACTGCTTTCATTTTTGATGTCAACTCTCAATTAATAATGCTAAGCCTCTTGAGGGAGGATGACGAAAACGATACCGCAATCTACAGTATGCTTTTGAACAGACCCCGCTGATGAGGTACAGGTATTGTTTCAATTCCTAAACACTAGAGTTATAAGGAAGATAATCCCTCGTCAACCCTGTGATACGGTGGGAGAACTGACTAGTGTTTTGCGTTTGTTTTCGCAAATGTTTAGGTTGAGCAAGAGTCGCCACCGACTTTTTATTTTATCCTAAGGAAAGGTTTAAAAAGCACAGCAAAAACCTTTGAGATATTTTCTTGGGTTCGGGGAGTAGATTATAGAAAGGGAAGGTATTAGCACCCTTTCTATCCATGGTTATCCATGGGCTCTTAGGTACTTGCTTAGATCAACTTGCCTTGGTTTTCAATTGTTTGAAATGGTGCTTTGTGTGTGTTTTGAAAATGTTTTGAAAAAGATGCCTTGTCTAGGCTACCCTTGTAACAATTCTTTACTCGAATGTTTTACAAAAGGTGTTTGTCTTTTTGAAAAGATATTTCAAGGTTTTTTGAAAGTTTGTTTTGAAAGTGTTTGTGAAGTGTGGTTTGAAAAATAGGCAAGTGTTTTTGTTTTGCAAGTTGGCAAGTACTTAAGAGCTATCTACCCTAAAGTTCTCAAAGATTATTGCTATGTTTTAACCCTTTTAACAATTTTGTTCCACCATTGCATTTGGTGGACAGTCTTGTGTTAGGATGTGAAAGGGACGGGCGCGGGTCATCGTTTAGACCATAATTGCAATGGTGCCAAGTATCTTTGGACAATTTTCCTTTGAGGGACTTGATCATTTTTTAGGCAACTTTCGAAAGCGTCATTGAGGGACTATGATCATTTGATTTTGTATTTGTTTTGCCCAAAGAGACCTAACATGCAATATGGCCCATTTATTGAAGGCAACAAGTGGAATACCCTAGGGGTGCAAGTGTGATTAGTGTTGTCCATTTTCATGCTTGTTTATCTTGAAATTAGGTCAAACTATTTTTGTCGTTTTTGATTCGCATACAAACCCTAGTTCTAGCATGGTATAATTAGAAAGCATTAAAGTGCGAAATTTAAAGTCCTAAACTATTACAACACAATATATGGGAAGGGGGGTACAAATGTTCAAATGGGGGGTATTTGACATGGAATTTAAACCTAGCTATTACATCAATTTGGAATTATACAAGGTAATTAATTGCACAAATTAAATATAAATAAAATGAATATGCAAGATGCAAAAAGGCTTCTTATATGTATGAAGAAAAAGTATTTTTTATGTCAAATAAACAAAAATAAAAAGTATTATTTTTTGGAGTTTTTATGTATTTAGGGCAAAACCCTAATTCATTAAATAAAAAGTATTAATTATTTAATATGTACAAATATTTATTTATTATATACAAAAATAAAATAAAATGAAGTATTTTTATAAAAAAAAAGTATTTTTAATGTCAAATATTAACAAAATAAAAAATGTATGTATTTTTGTATTTTTGTCCTAAATATTCTAATAAGTATATATATATATATATATTTATATTATTTTCTAAATATGTATTATATATACAAAATAATAATATTTAATGTTTATAAAAAAAAGTATATTTTATATAAATATTTTCAGAAGATAAAATAAAATAAAAATCAGAAAATGAATGTGTTTACATTATTTTTTTCTAGTTATTCTAAATAATAGTATTTATATATTGTTTATGTACAAAACCTATTTAAACAAACAAATGCCTAATAAATTCAAAAATGGTGTGAAAAATATTTTTTATATTTTTATTATTATTAGCAAAAATAAGTAAGTCAGAATAAAAAAGAAAAGTCAAAAAATCATGAAAATAAGCACAATGGGCCACAGAGGTGTAAAAGCAAAAATGGGGTGCAAAAAGAAAAGGGAAACAGGCCCAGCCCAGAATCCTGTCATCTTCAACCTCAGAACATTTTTGTTCAAGAAAACACGCGTTTTCTATCTTCCAATTCCTTGATCTTTTGCCAAATCTTCCAACATGAAACTTGTAGAGCTTGAAGCCACGATTCCAGACATATAAAGAAATCAATCTAACTCTCAGAAATGAGAGAGAATTTCTTCTCCCCCAATTCATGACCTAGTTTTTGTTCAATGTTCAGACTTAAAATTCTCTAAGCATACATAATATAAATGAAATCTAATTACATGGGCGTGTTCAGGGCTATGAATGTGACATGTTTTCTTCACAAACCTAAAGCTAACAATGCCTATATTGAGAGATAAAACTTCATGAATATACCTGTTCAGTTGGAATCGTGTCTTGCAATGGAGGAGCTTTCAGGGCAAGATGAAGATTTGTACAGCTTGCCTGAAGTGTAGTAATGCTATTCCAATGCTTGGTGTGTTTTGAATCGTGCCAAATCAAGCTGCAGAAGTCCACCTGCAAGATAGAAAAATGGAAATGGCAAATGGTGCTATGGCTGTTACAGTCTCAGTTCAAGGTTTGGAATAGTTTATATGGATATTATGGAATGTGTTTGAAGTGTTTTTAGCAAGAATGCATGGAAGGTTTGAGCTATGGAACTCAAATGGCAGGGATTCCCTGTTTTGGGCAGTTCAATGGTGATTCTGTGAATGAGAGGGTGTTAGGGATGGTTGGCTCGTGTTCTAGCTCAGAATGAATGTTTAGAATATGTTTGACAAGTTTTCTTAAGGTTGTCTTAGCTGAGATGAGAGTTGTTATGTGTTATGGCAAGTTTCTTACACTTTAAGCAAGAGATGGCAAGTTGGTGTTCTAGACAGGTAGAGGCCCCCAATCTATGCTGCACAACTTAGTCTTGATCAGTGCAATTAGTCCATAAACTTGTGCCAAAGAGATCTTAACTGTACTTGCTTGGATTTGCTTTAGACATAAAGTGCAACTTTTCCAAAATGGATATAATGCTTTATCTAAAAATGGATTAAACTTGCATACAATGTCCAAACTCATAGAACAACACCTTGGCACAAAGGATTGGCATTAAATTAAGGAGTGTAATTGAGATAAAAGACTTGTAATCAAGGAAAGCATGATGAATTCAAAATGGCACAAATGTATGAACATGTAACTTGGCCAAATCAAAAGTGAGTTTTTCCCATATTGCCAAATTCGATTCTCTCTAACCATGAGGTTGTTTGATGAGTTCTTAGACATTTTGGAAAGCTTGGAATGTGTACTACAATCCATATTTGAAGTGAAAATTGAAATTCCAAGTGGAAGTATGTGAAAAATAGTCTTGAAGTTAGGCAAAAATCATGCCTATAATAGGTCAAATTTTCTCTAAGTTAAGAATGGTTTGGTACCCTTGTTCCAAAAATTGTAACTTGAGATACAAGCTTCTTTTGGGAAAACTTTGTGAATCAAAGTTGTAGATTTTGCAATAGGCTACAACTTTCATGTTTTGACTTTTGCTTGAATCCAAATGAATCTTGGTGAGAAAGTGGGACAAAGTTAGGAAAAAATTAGGGTTTTTCATAACTTAGAAAAATTCTAAGTTATGAAAAATCTTCATTTCAAACCCTAATTTGCAATTCTTGATTTCTTGATGAACAAGTTTCATGATTTGGCATGTTTTGATGAAAAATGAATCTTGACAATTGATTTTGACCAAAAAGTCAAAGTTTGACTTTTCAGTATACAGTCAAAATTGATCAATTGACTGGGAAATTCAACTGTCAATCTTGTATACTTGGGATCTTTTGAACTTGTTGAGCATGTCAAGACAATTCCATGGGGTCCTTTAGTCCATATGTGAGCTTGGTTTGCCATTGGCTAGGTCAAACAGTCAAAAATTGCCTTTGTTCAGTCAAAACCCTAAAAATGACCATTTTGCCCTTTTGGTGATCTGATCAAATTTCTTGTGGAATTATGATCCAAACTTGATCAAATGGTCCATGTGAGTTCATAATGTTGATGTGGGTCAATTTCCATGAGGTTTGACTGTCAGTTGGCCACAGTTGACTTTTTCCCCAATATAGTTGATTTCTAGGTCAACTGTCCAATTGACTGGGCAAAGTTTGGAATCAAGGCTTGAAACTTGGTGTGGATAAACTTGGAAGTCCAATATGAAGCATGAAAGTCATCTTAGGCATTTTAGGTCAAAACATCTTTGTGCAAACACAAACCCTAATTTGGGTCAACAGTGAAAGGAGAAGTCTTGAGCAGATGAAACCCTAACTGGATCTTGAGCTTCAAGGGTTTTGTGATGAGAAAATATAGAGGAAAAGGGAGGGCAAATTTTGGGGTACAACAAACCCCTTTGAGCCAAAGAAGTAGGAATTTTTTTCTTGTCGAAAATTAAAACCCTTAATCATAACCTGGGGCAGGGTAGTTCTCTCAGTTGATCCAAGTGCACAACGAATGGCACCAAAGGAAGTCTTTCCAAAATAAAAGATGGTGATGGTTCCGAATAATCGTAAGGACAAGCAGTCATTATCTCTCAAAGTAAAAGCCCAATAAGTCAAAACCTATGAAGGAGACTTACAAAACTGGGGCATCCCGCTGATTGTAATCACAAAAGAAACAGTTCAGGCAAAAATAGGGATAACAAAATCAAAAAAAAAAAAGAAAGAGGTATTACAAACCCTCAACAAAAAAGGAAAGTGACTGCCTATTCAAAATAAATTGTCAACATCCGAACCATCACTGGTATATCAAAGCAAAGACTCAAACAAGTTCTAACGCACGGTCAGCTGAGTTTAGGTTTGAAGAACATCACGAAGAGCGGGTGGGTACAAATATACTTTGAGCCTTTATCCTTTGTTTCTTAAACCGTGAACCAGGCCACGTTATAACCCTCAAAAAGTCCTAGCTGAAGCATGGGTTAGTTCGAAAGCATACTGTTACCAAAGGTATCCTGACTCCTTAAGGCTTGCGGTAAAATAACGAGTTGACATCACAGTTCGAAAAAAATTCACTTGTTTTTATGAAAAAAAATGCACTTTCAAAAAACTTCAAGACAGACATAAGCTTTGCATTTTTAACATAACTTTGTTTGCATATGACTTTCTGTTCGAACAGCAAAGAAATTCGCACGACGAATACCTAGTGAACAAAAGCACTTCCAATCAAGGGGCAGACATGATCATGGTCCATTATCTGGGGCAGTTAAGTCAAGATTCGGAGAATCTCTCAAAGGCCAACTAGCCTGGGGAAAATCTTCATCTAGATCACTTGGGGCATTGGACATTGAATTCCAGCTACGAATCTTGCCTGATCAAACGAAGATCTTCTGGTCACATGGCAACAACAGGGGCACCACCCTACATCCTGAGAGCGGGGACATAGTCGGAAAAATACTGCGCATAATCAAAGACCCGCTAGGTTGACACACCTAGGCAAAATAAGGGCTTCCCGGCGAACCAAAAGGGTTCGGGAAAAAATAAGGGATGAAAGGAAAAAATCTGTACACCCGGCAAGTCGAAAACCTGAAAAGGCGGCTTGGGCAAAAATGGGTATCCCGGTGGACTGAAAACCCGAAAGGGCGGTCCAGGCAAAAATTAGGGATCAAAGCGTACGACTATGTCCTGTCATCTTACCAGAAGGAAGATTTGCCAATCAGCAGTTATCGAGACCTCAACAGGTACCTTTTCTCCAGCAGAAACTGGGGCAATACGAGTTGTCTAAGCAATCTAAGTGCTCTGTCCACCAAGGGACCAAGGTAAGTTCGGCTGAAGAATGTAACCAAGATATCTTAATTCCCTAGAGAGTGAGCCAAGAGTCAACAATTCCCTCCCAAGCAGTTAGTCTCCAACCAGCCCTAAAAGGAACAATATCTCCAGCAAGTCAGCAACTCTCTCCCCAAGCATGGTTAGCCTGCAGTCAGCCTCAAGGAAATTGGGTATCCCCATCAGATCTCAACATTCCTCAGCGGAGTATACAAACATTCTTAACAAGCATCCCCGACAGTCTTGATCTAAGATTGTTCCCCGGCGGAATACCAGACATTCAATGGAGCCATTCCCCAACCCAATCTGAAAAGTTTCCCCAGGAAAGTGGAATTCATCTCCCCAGCAAAAGCTTATCCCCAGTAGATTCTAGAAGCTTGTCACCCGCATAGTACGAACACTCTCCCCCGGCTTTGTTCAAAGGTTATTCCCCACCAGGGTATAACTGGGTTATCCTCATCCAATAACCACGGAAAGATCGTCCCCGCCAAAGTCTTCCTATCTCCCAGCGGAGTTCATCATATCCTTCAACATAACACATCAATGGTATCCCCAGCGGAGTTATCACTAATCTCAGCAAAGTATCTCTTTCCCCACAGAGTTCACTCCCCGCAGAGTATTCTATTCGCCAAGTTTATTCCCCAACAGAGTCATCGTCTCCTACCGGTACTCTTGCAACTACCGTCATTCCCAGCGGAAACAAGAAGCACTATTCTTCAACCTCAGCCCAGGAGTTAACTTCCCGGCACCCGTCAAGGATTTATTTTCCTAGATGAAAATACACTTCATAAACACATCTTCATACACTATAGCATGCATATACGCATCATGAACAGACAGTCTCATTCATTCTGAGAACATCACGCATGTCATACATCATGACATCGCATACAACTAATGTTTTGTCTTTTCAGGACAAAGGTTAATACAAAGATGATTGCCATCAACGGTCGCAACTAAAGATCTGATTCCTGTATCTTGCCAGGGTGTATCTGTTGACGACTATATTCCAGACTCGATTCATGTATCCTGCCAGGGCACGTCTGAAGAGTTCGAAGATCCGATTCCTGTATCTTGCCAGGGTGTATCTGTTGACGACTATATTCTAGACTTGATTCCTGTATCCTGCCAGGGCACGTCTGAAGAGTTTGAAGATCCGATTCCTGTATCTTGCCAGGGTGTATCTGTTGACGACTAATTCCAGACTCGATTCCTGTATCCTGCCAGGGCACGTCTGAAGAGTTCGAGGATCCGATTCTTGTATCTTGCCAGGGTGTATCTGTTGACGACTAACATTACCAGACTCGATTCCTGTATCTTGCCAGGGCACGTCTGAAGAGTTCGAGGATCTAATTCCTGTATCTTGCCAGGGTGTATCTGTTGACGACTAACATTACCAGACTCGATTCCTGTATCTTGCCAGGGCACGTCTGAAGAGTTCGAAGATCTGATTCCTGTATCTTACCAGGGTGTATCTGTTGACGACTAACATTACCAGACTCGATTCCTGTATCCTGCCAGGGCACGTCTGAAGAGTTCGAAGATCCGATTCCTGTATCTTTCCAGGGTGTATCTGTTGACGACTAACATTACCAGACTCGATTCATGTATCTTGCCAGGGCACGTCTGAAGAGTTCGAAGATCCGATTCCTGTATCTTGCCAGGGTGTATCTGTTGACGACTAACATTACCAGACTCGATTCCTGTATCTTGCCAGGGCACGTCTGAAGAGTTCGAAGATCCGATTCCTGTATCTTGCCAGGGTGTATCTGTTGACGACTAACATTACCAGACTCGATTCCTGTATCCTGCCAGGGCACGTCTGAAGAGTTTGAAGATCCAATTCCTGTATCCTGCCAGGGAGTATCTGTTGACGACTGTATTCTCCGGACTCGATTCCTGTATCTTGCCAGGGCACGTTTGAAGAGTTTAAAGATTCGATTCCTGTATCCAGCCAGGGCACATCTACATAAAGAGTTTGAAGATCAACTCCTGTAACAGGCCAGGTAATTATTTTTCTTTCTCAGGTACGCAAGTTCTCGCTAAGGAATCTCTTACGCGATCGACAACCTCCCGATGGCATCTATAAGCCCATCCACATACCAATAGTCTCCAAATGGCATCAATAAGCCCATTCCCGACAAGGTACTGTCACACTTCCAGATGGCATCTATAAGCCCATCCTCCTATCCATCACCTCTCAACATGGCATCTGTAAGCCCAATCCCTGCATCACACTGCTGACACTCTACTATGTGAGTGCAAATTTCTGGGCACTCTAGTGTTCAATCATCTTCCACCTTCGGATTACGAAAGGCACGCCAGCCAATCTACATCCTCAGGTTTAAGAAGATTGAACAGGGGCAACTGTTGTACCCCAAAATTTTCCCTCCCATATTCTTCAAGATTTGCAAAGATCAAGTTTCAAAATCCCTCAAGGGTTGCACAGTCCAGTTGCCTCCTAACACAGTCAAAATTAGGGTTTTGGTTCTTGCAAAGAAATTGAAGTTTCCAAGGGTCCAATTAAGTCTCATATGCCTACAAACATTGTCAAGCATCCATATGCCAAGTTTCAAGACTCACAGCATCAAATTGCACAGTCAAAAACCCTAAATGCTTTACAATCAACTGCAGGGGCAAAATGGTCATTTGACAGTCAAAAGTCAAAATTTTTGGTCAACATCTTATTTTGAAGCCACAAACATCATTTGATCAATTCTTGATCATGATTTCACAAGTATGGCTCAAAAAGTCTCAAGATGCAAAAGTTTCTATTTTTGGACAGCTGAAAAGTCAACTGTAACTTGACCAGGGCATAACTTCCTCATGGTTTATCATAAAAATCCCATCCAAAGCTCATTTTTAAGAGGAGGACATTTCCAACAATTCATCTTCACGCTTCAAGTCCAAGAAATGCTCTCACAAAAAAGTTATCAATTTCAACATTATAGGTCATTTTCAAAAGTCAACAAAAAGGCACTTTAAGTAAAAGACCATAACTTGAGATTGGTAAATCAAAATGACATGGGACCAAAGACATTGGTTAGAGGACTTCCAGACCTTTCCAAAATATCCAAGAACATGATCATAGCTTCAAAATTGAGCAAGATATGCCTTGTAGAAGTTGGGAAATTTTTGGGAATTTTGAAAGGTCAACTTTGCACAAAAGACTTCAAAAATGCTAATGGGCCACAAATTCTTCCATGAATCATTACCCAAAGGCTATGCACGACCCACTAAGCTCAAAGGGAGTTATTTTCCTATTTTTGATTAATTATTTGAATTTTTATTATCATTAATTCATTTAATTAAATTTAAATATAAGAAAATTACCAAATCATGTTTTCAAATCTTTTTTATGTAGCAAATATTCTCCACACATGCAAGAGATCTCGTGTATCAATCAAAAGGGACAAAATCATCCAAATTTGGCATAATTGGCATGGAAAAAGATTGGAAAAGATATAAACAAAATCAAATATTGGAATCATCAATACATGGACTTTGGGCTTGGTTTTTTAACCTAATTCCATTCACTTACATATGCATAACCTAAACTTATTCCATTACACACGAAAAACTGCACACAGGCTGCATAACCAATTTCCAATTTTTGCCAAAAACCTTGAAACTGATTTCGTACCTAGAGCACGTTTCGAAGCACAACAAGCCTTCCAATACATTCCTGACATTGCTAGGAACGTGTTACAATCAAGAACCAATCTCCATACCTCAAGAATTGGTAGAACAAAGTCTCACTTTTCATAAACATATCCATTATCGTGTTTTAATTTTCAAGCATTGTTCATGTGTTTTGTTAATTGATTCTTGCTAATATTGATGTTCTGAAGCTAATGGTACCCTTTAATTGAACTAACAATGCCTATATCAAAATCTGCCATTAACGTTTTCTAGGTTTTCAGAGTTCCAAATTTAGGGGTTTTCACGTATGGCAAAATCGAACCACCAAACCTATGCCATTGGATTCGTGACCTCAAGACGAAATCAATCCACACCTCGCGCCCTTTTTATATTTGCCCATGCTCTAATCGCTATTTTCATGGTTTGCAGTTAGTGGGGGTTTAAAACCCCCACTATTTGGTTATATTTGCAGGTATAAAAAGGAAGAAGACGCGTGTGTGGCTTCATATGGTTGGACCATTCAAATAATTCAGCGTGCAATTTTTTTGTACACCACTAACGCTTGTTTTCTATCATAATGATTATGTTCCATAATATTAACAAATGCGTTCAAATAGCTCAGTTGGTGGCTGAGGTGGCTTGCAGGTACTGGGACCTGGGTTCGATTCCCAGGTCCCCTCTCATATTTCATATTTTTCCTCCCAACATGTTTCCATGCAGTGCACGTCCCAGGGCTCATCATACATCCTCAAACGCTAGCTTGCCACATAATCTGAATGATCAATCCAAAAGCCAGAACGTGAAGACCACCATACACCTGGGTCAACCATCAAGCATGTGATCCTGGAAAGTCAACGAAGGCTTTGTTTCATGGGCCAAACAATTGCTTCAAAAACCTCCATAATGGGCCTGAAACCCCCCCTAGTTTGCATTCTTCAATGTTATTTTCTTTTTTAATTTTAATTCTTTAATTTGTTTTAATTGTTTTATTTAATTCACCAATAATTAATTTTC
Source organism: Vicia faba (assembly GCA_948472305.1). Classification (NCBI taxonomy): domain Eukaryota; kingdom Viridiplantae; phylum Streptophyta; class Magnoliopsida; order Fabales; family Fabaceae; genus Vicia; species Vicia faba. The sequence goes on from OX451740.1 coordinate 958,834,669, forward strand.
ATAAATAAAAAATCAGAAACTAAAATATGTCAATTAATTTACTTATTAAATATTTTTTAAATAAACTTTAAATAATAAATTTAGTTAAATTAGGTTTTAAACTTAAATCTTTTTCTTAATAAAATAAAATATGTAGAAATTAGGGTTTCTAACTTTTTTATCTTTTTTTTCAATAAATAATTTTCTCATTATTATTATTATTATCAAATATCTTTGTAAATAAATATGTAAATAATCAATTAGCATAAATTAGGTTTTAAACTTTAACCTTTTCTTTAATAATTAAAAATATTTAGAACTAGGGTTTCCTTCTAATTTTAAATTCTTTTCTTATTTCATTAAATACAAAAAACATAAAAAAATAATAATTTTCTTTATTTCATAAATACAAAAAAATCTAAAAACATTTCTTTTCTTTTATTAAATAATTAATTAACTTGTAATTTAATTTAATTTCAAAAGGGTCCAACGCCCTCGAACGTTCTATTTTTATTTCTTTTTGCACGTTAACTTATTTTCTTTCAAATATTATGTAATTTCTCAAGCCTTGTAATAGTAACTAGGTTTTACTTTCCGCATTTTTATTAAAACGGGTCTTTGTTAATTTGGCGATGTATAGACCCGCGCCTTGTAATAGCGTAGGATTTTACTTTCCGCATTTAAACTTCCGCACTTTCAAACTGCTAACTTGCATGAAAGAATGAATGACTAAATTAAAAACAAGCGTAGATCACCATGATACATGTACAAGATAAAACATAACATGAAAATAGCACACAAATTCACACACCACTCTTAGGGTACGCCTCACTGTTGCCTTGCCTTCGAAACGTGGTCGTCGAGTATAGGACGTTTTAGTAAGTCCTTATGTCCATGACATGATCCAGTTGCCTCGAAACGGTTGCCTCGGAATTAAAAAGGATCAATGGCATAAGGGTAGCTTCTAAGGTGTCCTACTGTTGCTCTGGTGACCACACTGTCCCTAAAAACGAATTGACCCGAACACCTCCAACGGTGGTGCTACCTACCTCTCAATGGTGGGATGGCACTACCTTAAGGACATTTACACAGCCTAATTCCTTAGGGTAGGTAGATGACTCATAGATACTTTCTCTATTCAAAAACAAATCAAAACTCTTTTCACACCGACACTTTTCAAAAAGCTTTCAAAACAATTTTTCAAACACTCTTGAGGACTGATACAAGAGTCGATCTGAAATCTTTAAACGAAACTTTTTTCAAAACCCACTCACATTTTGAAAAGCAAACACTTTTGAAAACACAATGAGCAAGTATCTAAGAGCCCATGGATAACCATGGATAGAAAGGGTGCTAACACCTTCCCTTTCTATAAATCTACCTCCCGAACCGAGAGATAATCTCATAAGGAATTTTGCTGTGCTTTTGTCCTGTCCATGTTGGAGAAAATAAAAGACGGTGGCGACTCTTGCTTCCGCGACATTTCGCGAAACCCGCGTTAAATAGTCAGTTCCAGATCCACCGATCACAGCAGACCATTTGGCGCACCAGGCAATGGATGATTACCAGTCGATGAACTTTGAATTTCTAGACGAGGATATCATGGTAGTGACTGATTGTGAAGTACCTGGACCGGATGAAGGACCTGAGGAAGGATCCCGATGGTCTATGCACTTTGACGGAGCCTCAAACGCTTTGGGTAATGGTATCGGCGCTGTGATCATATCCCCTAAAGGCACTCATACTCCACTCACCACCCGGCTATGTTTCAATTGCACTAACAACATGGCAGAGTATGAAGCATGCATCATGGGTCTTCAAGCTGCAATTGACCTAAGGATCAAGTTTCTGAGTGTCTTCAGAGATTCCGCTCTCGTGATCAATCAGATCAAAGGCGAGTGGGATACGAAACACCCAAATCTTATTCCTTACAAAGAGTACGTGTTGACGTTGATTCCCCATTTCGAAGAGATAACCTTTGAGCACTTCCCAAGAGAGGAGAATCAGTTAGCGGACGCGTTGGCTACGATGTCTTCTATGTTCAAAGTCAAATGGGACAACGAGGCTCCCCGAATCATTATTTGGAAGTTGGATGAACCTGCACATTGTTGCGATCTCGAGACCGAAGAGGTAACAGAGAAACCCTGGTATCATGAAGTGAAGAGGTACCTTGAAGCTCAAGAATACCCCGAAGGCGCATCTGTTAATAACAAGAAGTTCCTGAGAAGGTTTGCGGCAAAGTTCTTCCTCAGTAATGGCATTCTTTACAAGCAAAACCATGATTCGACCTTACTTTGTTGTGTGGATAAGACTGAAGCAGAAAAGATCATGGCAGAGCTACATGAAGGTACCTTCGTAACATATTCCAGTGGACATACCATGGCAAAGAAAATCCTTCGGGCAGGATATTTCTAGTCCACATTGGAAGCCGACTGTTATCAGCATTCTCGAACTTGTCATAAATGCCAGATCTATGCTGATAAGGTGCACATTCCTCCGGTTCCTCTGAACGTCTTGACAGCACCCTAGCCTTTTGCAATGTGGGGCATTGATATGATCGGCGAAATCAGACCTACAGCATCCAACGGGCATCGCTTCATCCTAGTAGCGATTGATTACTTCACAAAATGGGTTGAAGCAGCTTCCTACGCTACGGTAACCAAGAACGTCGTGGCACGGTTCATTCGGCACAACCTGATATGTCGATACGGTGTACCTGAGAGGATCATTACGGATAATGGTACCAATCTTAACAACAAGATGATCACTGAGCTCTGCGAGCAATTCAAGATACAGCACCACAACTCTTCTCCCTATCGACCGAAGATGAATGGGGCTGTAGAATCAGCGAATAAGAACATCAAGAAGATTGTGCAGAAGATGACAGTGACCTACAAAGATTGGCACGAAATGTTGTCGTTTGCTCTTCATGGGTACCGTACCTCAGCACGGACGTCAACAGGGGCAACTCCCTTTTCCTTGGTTTATGGCATGGAGGCAGTCTTGCCTATTGAAGTCCAGATACCCTCTCTCCGGATAATGAAGGATGCAGGTTTGAGCGAAGATGACTGGATCCAGACTCGGCTTGATCAATTAAACCTAATTGACGAAAAGAGACTCACTGCTATTTGTCATGGTCAGACGTACCAAAAACGGATGATCATGGCATTTAACAAGAAGGTCAGACGACAAGAGTATCAAGTCGGAGACCTGGTAATCAAGCGCATCATTCTTCCTCAAAGTGATCCCAGGGGCAAATGGACCCATACGTACGAAGGGCCATTTGTGGTTAAACATATCTTCTCAGGAGGAGCTATGATTCTAACCACCATGGATGGTGACGACCTTCCTCACCCCGCCAATACAGACATAGTAAAAAGATACTACGCATGAATTAAAGACCCGCTAGGTTGACACACCTAGGCAAAAATAAGGGCTTCCCGGCGAACCAAAAGGGTTCGGGCAAAAACAAGGGATGAAATGAAAAAAAAAATCTGTACACCCGGCAAGTCGAAAACCTAAAAAGGCGGCTTGGGCAAGAATGGGTATCCCGGTGGACTGAAAACCCGAAAGGGCGGTCCAAGCAAAAGTTAGGGATAAAGCGTAATACTATGTCTCATTGGATCACCTTGCATCCAGAATTCGGCATTAATTATCGGGCTCAGACGGCGCAAATCAATCAGCTTCATCTTCAACTAAGCAGCAAAGTGATGAGACGCTTGAAGACATAAAGGCGATAGCAGAGTTGGAACCCAGTGGGATTATTTTTCACATAGCTTTTTTGTTTCCTTTTCACAAAATTGTATAAACTCTATTTTGCTCGGCGGCGTTCTCTTACTAGGACGTCAACCTCCTGTACATAAAACGCCTATTTACAGGCAAATTTCAAAATCAATACAAGTTCAATTTTTCAGACAAATTACCCGTCATTTTTCCTTTTTTCTGTTTTGTTTTGCAAAGAACGTCCAATGTTCATTTTTGATATATGCATTTGACATTAATTGCTAATCATGAATATTTGCATGCGAAACAAAGGACTAATTACAGATGACATCAGAAATAGGGGCAGTAAAGAATCGTCTAAGCGACCTAGTTGCTCTGTCCATCAAGGTACCAAAGTAGGTTCGGCTGAAGAACGTAACCAGGATACCTTCACTCCCCGTTGAGTAAGACAAGATTCAGCAATACTCTCCCCAGGCAGAGTTGGTCTCCCATCATCCCTAAAAAGGCACAGTATCTCCAGCAAGTCAGCAATACTCTCCCCAAGCAGAGTTAGTCTACTGTCAGCCTTAAGGAAGTTGGGTATCCTCAGAAGATCTCAACATTCCCCAGCGGAGTATAGACATTCCTCAGCAAGCATCCCCGGCAGTCTTAATATAAGATTTGTTCCCCGGCAGAATACAGACACCCCAGTGGAACCATTCCCCAGTACAGTCTAAAGTTTCCCCAGGAAAGTGGAATCCATATCCCCAGTAGATTCTGGAAGCTTATCACATGCAGAGTACATACGTCTCTCCCCGACTTTATTCAAAGGTTATTTCCCCACCAGGGTATAACTGGGTTATCCTCAGCTAATTACCACGGAAAGATCGTCCTCGGCGAAGTTCTTTTTATTCCCCAGCGGAGTTCATCAAATTCCCCAACATAACTTATCAGTGGAATCCCCAGCGGAGCTCTCATCAAAACCTCAGTGAAGTATCTCTTCCCACAGAGTAATTCCCTGTAGAGTAATCTCTCCAACAAGTTTATTCCCCGACGGAGTCATCTTCCCCTACCGGTTTATTCTTGCAACCATCATCCCCAGCGGAAATGAAGAACTCCACTCTTCAACATCAGCCCAGGATTCCACAAACTCCCGGCAGTCGTTAAGGATTTATTTTCCTAGACAAAAATACATTTATCACATTATCATACACCATGACGCATGCATATGCGCATCGTATCACACGATCTCATTTATTTTTGAGAACATCATGACATCATGCATCTCATACATCATGACATTGCATACAACTGATGTCTTGCCTTTTCAGGAAAAAGGACAATCCAAAGATGATTACTATCAACCGTCACAATTCCAGATTCGATTCTTGTATCTAGCCAGGGCATATCTGTGAGTGATTGATTATAGATTCGATACCTGTATCCAGCCAGGGCATGTCTACATGAAGAGTTTAGAGATTCGATTCCTGTACCCAGCCAGGGCATATCTGTAGACGACAAATTCTAGATTCGATACCTGTATCCATCCAGGGCATATCTGTAGATGACCAATTCCATATTTGATACCTGTATCTAGCCAGGGCATATCTGTAGACGACTAATTCCAGATTCGATACCTGTATCCAGCCAGGGCATATATGTAGATGACAAATTCCAGATCTGATTCCTGTATCCAGCCAGGGCATATCTGTGAGTATTTGATTATGGATTTGACACTTGTATCTAGCCAGGGCATATCTGCATGAATAGTTTAGAGATTCGATACCTGTATCCAGCCAGGGCACGTCTGTAAGCAACCTTTTGAAGTTCCGGATCCGATTCCTGTATCTAGCCAGGGCATATCTGTGAGCGTTTGATTGTAGATTCGATACCTGTATCTAGCCAGGGCATATCTGCATGAAGAGACTTAAGATCAACCCCTGTAACAGGCCAGGAAATTATCTTTCTTTCTCAGGTACGCAAGTTCTCGCTAAGGAATCTCTTACGCGATCGACACCCCCGATGGCATCTTTAAGCCCATCTCCACCACTATCCATTACACTTCCAAATGGCATCTATAAGCCCATTCCCGATATCACATTGCTGATACTCCACTATGCGAGTGCAAATTTCTGGGCACTTTAGTGTTCAATCATCTTCCACCTTCAGATCACGAAAGGCACGCAAGCCAATCTACATCCTCAGGTCTAAGAAGATTGAACAGGGGCAACTGTTGTACCCCAAAATTTTCCCTCCCATTTCATCAATATTTTCTCACCACAAGACCCTTGGAGCTCAAGATCAAGTTAGGGTTTGCTCTGCTCAAGACTCCTCCTTGCACTGTTGACCCAAATTAGGGTTTGAGTATGCACAAAGATGTTTTGACCTAAAATTCCCAAAATTACTTTCATGCTTCAAGTTGGACTCACAAGTTTATCCATACCAAGTTTCAAGCCTTGATTCCAATCTTTGCCCAGTCAATTGGACAATTGACCTAGAAATCAGCTGTATTGGGGAAAAAGTCAACTGTGGTCAATTGACAGTCAAACCTCATGATTTTTGACCCACATTAACATTATGAACTCATATGGACCATTTGATCGAGTTTGGATCACAATTCCACAAGAAATTTGATCAAATCACCAAAAGGGCAAAATGGTCATTTTTAGGGTTTTGACTGCACAAAGGCAATTTTTTACTGTTTGACCTGGCCAATGGCAAACCAAGCTCACATATGAACTAAAGGACTCAATGGCATGGTCTTGACACATTCAACAAGTTCAAAAGATCCCAAATGCACAAGATTGACAGATGAATTTTCCAGTCAATTGAGCAAAATTTGACTGTATACTGAAAAGTCAAACTTTGACTTTTTGGTCAAAATCAAGTGCCAAGATTCATTTTTCATCAAGACATGTCAAATTATGAAAATTGTTCATCAAGAAACCAAAAATTACAAATTAGGGTTTGAAATGAAGAAATTTCATAACTTAGAAATTTTCTAAGTTATGAAATTTCCTAATTTTTTCCTAACTTTGTCCCATTTTTTCATCAAGATGTATTTGGATTCAAACAAAACTCAAAACATCAAAGTTATAGTCCATTTCAAAATCTACAACTTTGATTCACAAAGTTTCCTCAAAAGAAGCTTGTAGCTCAATTTATGATTTTTGGAATAGGGGTGCAAAACATTCTTAACTTAGAAATTTCTTGACCTATTTTAGGCAGGATTTTTGCCCAACTTCATGGCCACTTTTCACATGCTTCCACTTGGAATTTCAACTTGCATTACAAAGATGTATTGTAGTACATATTCCAAGCTTTCCAAATTGTCATAGAACTTCTCAAACACCCTTGTGGTTAGGGAGAATCGAATTTGTAAAGATGGGCAAAAGTCACTTTGTTCATAAGCCAATTACATGTTCATAACTATGCATTTTCAAACTCAACTTGCACAAACTAGATTACAGGCCTTTTATCTCATCCACACTCAATAATTTAATGCATATCCTTTGTTTTCATGTGTTGTTTTGTGTATTTAACCATTACATACAAGATTAAGCCATATTTGGAAAAAAGCATTTTAGCCATTTTTGAAAAGAAGCACTTTATGTCAAGATCACAATCTAAGAAGTACAAAGCAGATCTTTTGGGCACAAGTTCATGAACCAATTCCACTGATCAAGAGTGATTTGGGCAGCATGCTTGATGGGCATGTATGAGCCTACAATCTAACTTGACAACTCTTGCTTAGATAAGAAGAAACTTTGCAAAACTAGTACCACATTCACTTCCTGCAAGCAAGAGCCTAAACAAACTTTGCAAAAACTTTTCACTTGATCCAACTAACCTAAAACACGAATCAACCAAGTTTCAAACCTTCTCATTCATCAAAACATAGTTTTGTGGCTAAACAGGGTACCTGCTGCATTTTGATTTGGTCAGCTCAATCCATTCGTGCGCCTTGGCCAAAACCACTTCATACACACTCCATAACATCCATACAAACTATCCCAAGCCTTGGAAACAGACTGTAACACCTCTAACCAAGTTTTCCATTTTCATTTTTTCAGTTGTGCAGGTTGAGTTACATAGCTCGATTCAGTTAGTTTCAAAGCAAGCTAGAGGTTGGAAGAGCATCCTTGGACCTCAAGCAAGCTGTACAAGTCCTCAAACTTCATTGAAAGCACCTCCATTGTTGTACACGATTCAAGCTGAACAGGTAAAAGTTTGAACTTCTATCTCTCTATCCAAGCATATCTAGGCTTAGGTTTGTGAAGAAAGTATGTCCTATTCATGGCCCTGAAGCTACCCATGTCCTCACTTTTCATTTATGTGGCGTGTGCTGAGAGAATTTTGAACCTGAATATGTGAAAAAAGTTAGGTCAGGAATTGGGGGAGGAGAAATTCTCTCTCATTTCTGAGAGTTAGATCAAGTTCTTGATATGTATGAATTCGTGATTTGATGCTTTACATTTTTTGTGTTATAAGTTTGTGCTAAAAATCAAAGAATCAGGATGTTTGAATCAAACAAAGAAACGCGCGTTTTGTTGTTCAAGGTTGCTGGAGGTTGAAGACAACTCCTCTTGGGCTGGGCCAGAGATTGTTTTTCTGTTTGCACCTTCATTTTTCACTTACACCCCCTTGGCCCATTGTGTGTTATTTTTATCATTTTTGATTTTTTCTTTTTGATTCTGACTTGTTATTTTTTGTCAAAATATAAAAAACATTAAAAATATTTTTCACCCATTTTTACATTTATTTTGAATTTATTTGCTTTGTTTATACTTATGTGTGCAAAATAATACATTTACTTTTTTTAAAATACTAAAAAATAATACAAAATAATATTTATTTTCAGCTATTATTTTATTTTACCTTTTGAAAACATTTCCTTAAAATATACTTTTTTTATATATAAATAATAAATATTTTATTTTTGTATATATTTAATATGTTTAATATATAATATAAATACTTATATATTTATTAGAATATTTAGGATAAAAATATAAAAATAATACATTTTTTTCTTTTATTAATATTTGACCTCAAAAATTACTCTTTTACAAATATACTTCTCTTTTATTTATTTTTGTGTATAATTAATAAATATTGTATATAATAAATAATAAATACCTTTTATTTAGAAAATTAGGGTTTTGCCCTAAAAATGTGAAAATGTCCAAAATTAACTTTTTATTTTTTATAGGTCACATGAAAAATACCTTTTACATACACATAAAAACATTTTTGTGCATAATACATTTTACATTTCTATTTGTATTTATTCAATTATTGTACAATTAAATAACTTGTATATTCAATTTGGATTGTAATAGCTTAGATTTAAATTTCTTGCTAGATATCCCCATTTGAACATTTGTACCCCCATCCCCATAATTATGTTGTAATAATTTAGGACTTTAAATTCCGCATTTTAAAGCTTTCTAATTATACCATGATAGACTTAGGGTTTGTATGCAAATCAAAAATAACAAATAGGTTGACCTAATTCAAAGACAACAAAACATGAAAATGGACAACACCAATCACACTTGCACCCCTAGGGTCACTCCACTTGTGCCTTCAATAATGGGCCATGTTGCATGTTGGGTGTCTTTGGAAAAACAAAATAAATCAAATGATCATAGTCCCTCGACGACGCTTTCGAAAGTTGCCTAAAAATGATCAAGTCCCTTAAAGGAAAAATTGCCAAAGACGCTTGGCACCATTGCAATCATGGTCTAAATGATGACCCGCGCCTGTCCCGTTAAACATCCTAACACAAGATTGCCCACCAAATACAATGGTGGAACAAAATTGTTAAAAGGGTTAAAACATAGGGAAGATCTTTGAGAAATTTAGGGTAGATAGCTCTTGGTTACTTGACCAATCTTGCAAAACACACTTGCCTACTTTTCAAAACACACATCACAACACACTTTCAAAACAACTTTCAAAAACATTGAAAACTTTTTCAAAAGATACACACCTTTGTATACATTCAAACATGGATCATTACAAAGGTTGCCACAACAATGGCCTCTTTTCAAAACATTTTCAAACCCACACACAAAGCACCATTTAAAACAATTAAAAATGCAAGGCAAGTGATCTAAGCAAGTAACTAATAGCCCATGGATAACCATGGATAGAAAGGGTGCTAATACCTTCCCTTTCTATAATCTACTCCCCGAACCCAACGAAATATCTCAAAAGGTTTTTCCTATGCTTTTTAACCTTTCCTTAGGATAAAATAAAAAGTCAGTGGCAACTCTTGCTAAACTGAACAAGTGCGAATACAAAACGCAAAAACATCAAGTCAGTTCTCCCACCGTATCACACCTTCGAACGTGGTCATTGAGTATAGGAAGTTTTAGAGGTCTCCCTCTTGTCCAAAGATCATAGTTGCATCGAAACGGTTGCCTCGGAAAAATGATCTAAGACATTAGGGTTACCGCTAAAGCGTCCTAACATTGCTTTAGTGACCATACGTCCCTTAATCGAATTGACCCTTAAACTCCAACGACGATGCTACCTACTCATCAATAGTGGGATAGCATTATCTAAAGGACATTAGTACAAATTGATTCCTTTTTCGAGTAGGTAGATGGTTCTTAAGTACTTGCTCTCTCAAAACAAAATAAAACTTTTCGCACTTACACCTTTCAAACAAAAACTCCTTTCAAACCCACAAACACAAAGAAAAGCAAATTTTGAAAATACTATGAGCAAGTACCTAAGAGCCCGTGGATAACCACGGATAGAAAGGGTACTATCACCTTCCCTTTCTATAATCTGCCCCCCGAACCCGAGAAACATCTCGAAAAAGGAATTTTTCTGTGCTTTTTTCCTTTCCTTGTTGGATAAAATAAATGACGGTGGCGACTCTTGCTTACCGCGACATTTTGCAAAAACAAACGCAAAACGCAAACCAGCATTCCAAAACAGTCAGTTCTCTCCCACCGTATCACAGAACTGGCGACTCTGCTGGGGATTTTCTTATAAGTGGGGTGTACCTTAGGATTAGATCATTGTGTTTTCAATTGCTTGCTTTGTATGATTTATATTTGTGGGATTGTATCGGAGTTACTATAGATCCTAACTCGGATCTGGGGATACCCTTTAGGTAAGTAGCAATAAACTGTGAGGGAACTGTACGGCGTAGACCGATACGGTTGAAGCAGTAGCTACGTTGGTGTGACACTTTAGATTGTACCGATATCCCTTGTGTTGGAACGAGGAGAATATGGGTCATCTAAGGGGTCATTAAGCACCAGCTGACCTTAGAACCTTTAAATTGACCAACTTGGCCATAGAACAGTAGCAGCATGCTACACTCATTGAGACTAAACTCTCGCGATGATTCCGGCTGCAAGAAAAGGTTGCTAAACTGGAATTATGACCGATTGAGGGTAGTCAGTGATATTGAGATCCTCTAGAACCCGGTTACTATTTTTAGGACAGGTATTAACTAACTGAACTGAAAGAGGGTAGTACCTAAGCTCCTTGCCATCCTAAAATCTAAGGGCTCTCTGTGTGACTTGTGTGCCTTTACCCTATTTGCTGTTTGTGGATACTTGTGATGTGCTTTCTATCATGACATCATGACATCATGACATCATAACATTGCATACATCTTGCATTGGACTAACCTATTTCAAAGACAGGGGGGATTCATCTTTGTTCTGTTTTATAGGTCATGATGCCCATGCGTAAGAATACCATCCGGATCAACTTTGTCCAGGTTCCCACTATGCTTAAAGAGTTGATTGCAAAGATGCCTGATACTACCTCCTTCATCAGAAGACATGGGTATCTTCTCAGTTTGGTTACCTCCAAATTGGACGAGCAGATGATGAGTGTTTTGGTCCAATTCTATGATCCACTGTACCATTGCTTTACTTTTCAAGACTACCAGCTGGTTCCCACCTTAGAAGAGTTCTCTGAGCTGCTCGGTATCTCTATTCTGGAGAAGACCCCGTTTACTGGTTGGGAGAAGATCCTTAGGCCCGAAGAGATTGCTGCAGCCCTTCATATGACAAAGGATGAGGTAATGACTAATTGGGAGACTAGAAGTGGAGCGAAGGGCTTTCTGACTAAGTTCTTGGTTGGTAAGGCTAATTATTTCTGGGATATTCTAGACTTCAAGGCATTCGAAGATATTCTGGCTCTTCTGATATATGGCTTGGTTTTGTTTCCGAACTTTGACTCTTTTGTTGATGTGAATGTGGTGAAAATCTTCACCTCTCGTAATCATGTACCCACCCTCCTGGGTGACATCCTTCATCAGCTTTATGCTCGTACTGCTCGAAAGCGGGGAACCTTGATGTGTTGTGCTCCATTATTGGCGAGGTGGTTTATTTCGCACCTCCCCAAATCAGTGCTGAAGAACAAAGAAGGCATGGGCTAGGCCTATAGGGTTATGTCTCTCTCTCATAATGACATCATCTGGACTATCAAGGGTATGGATGAGGTGGCTATTATTGATCGTTGCGGGGAGTATCCCAATGTTCCACTGATAGGAACCCATGGAGGAATTTCTTATAATCCGTGCTTGGCCTTACGTCAATTTGGGAGAGCCAGAAGAGAAGGACCTCATGAGCTGCTAATGCCTAGTATCATCTTTGATTTTCAAGGGGATAGCGACGAGCAACGCCGCAGATTCATAAGGGCTTGGGATAGAGTTCACAGATCTGATCCACATGAGCTGGGTCCAAAGACTTCACTTCTGATGGAGCCATATCTTAGATGGGTTCGTATCCATGCCCAAATGCTGGGTATGCCATATGAAGTCGTCCTGCCTATGATTGTTGAAGTTGCTAATGAAGAGGGGGTTCTTCCTACCATCCTCCATCCTTACATGCCCACTGACATAGGGGCACTGAAAAGGTCTTGGATGCAGCTGAGAGAAGAACGGGATGCTTACCGAGAAAAGTTCAATGAGCAAGAGCAGAAGATCCAGAGGTTGACTAGGAAGCTGGAGAACGAGCGGATTCTAAATGATTATGTCCGCACCGACAAGAAGAGACCATGGGAGCACTGATTGTCCTTTGATTATTTCCTTTCCAGTTCTATTTACTTTTCAGTATTTCCTTTCTTGTAACGCCTTAAGGCCAATTTGTTGAACAAATTTGAATTTCAAAGTTTACCTAATAAAAGTGTGTTTCCTTTTTGGTTTACAAATTTGAATCTCCTGATTGTCTTTGAAATCATGTCATGCACATTTCATCCCATGCACTTCATAATAGGTACCCATTACAGATCTCTTATCTTCTTCGTTGTTTATTTCAGCACTCATCATGTCTGCCAAACCTTCAACTGAGCAAGCAATCAAGGCCCTACAGGCCCAGAATGCCCAATTCCAAGAGTTGTTCATGAATCTAGCTAAGGGTCAGCAAGATCTAAAGACCCTGATTCTGAAAGAGAAGAAGAAGAAGAAGAAAAAGAGGACAGTCTTGTTTAACACAGGTCACCGGTTTGGAAACAGGCTACGGGAGGAAGTTGATTTGACCACCTCATATGGATGGAAAGATAGTCAGGAAGAAAGGAGGGCTCCTAGCCCTGTGGTCTCCGACAACGAGACAGACTTCGACGAAGATCAGTATCCTCCTGCTGAGGATAGATACAAGCAGTTGGAAGACCGGTTGAGTGCGATGGAAGTTCAGAAAGTGCCTGGTCTAGACTTTGGTGATCTGGGTCTATCATTTGGGGTAGTGATTCCACACAAGTTCAAGGCACCAGCCTTTGCTAAGTATGACGGAGTTTCTTGTCCGAAGCTGCACCTCCGGTCATATGTAAGAAAGATCCATCCGTACATCACTGATAAGAACCTATGGATTCACTTCTTTCAAGACAGTCTCTCAGGGACTCAGCTTGAATGGTTCTACCAGTTGGACGGAGCCAGTATCCGCAGTTAGGAACATTTGGCTACTGCTTCCTACAGGAAGTACCAGTACAACTCCTACCTCGCTCCCACGCGTACCCAACTCCAGGGTATGTCAATGGGAATGGGTGAAGGATTCAAAGATTATGCTCAGAAGTGGAGGGACCTCGCCGGAAGAGTGCAACCACCCTTAGCTGATCGGGAGCTTGTGGATATGTTTTTAGGGACCCTGTCTGGTCCATTTTTCAACCATCTGATTGGAAGCTCTTCATATGGGTTTACAGAGCTAATTATGACCGGTGAGAGGATTGAGGCTGGTATTAAGGCTGGTAAGATACAAAAAGGTACCTCATCAAGCACCGAGAAGAAGCCTTTTAAGAAAGAGTCCAGTGATGTCTACAGTTCGAAAAGCCAGAGTAGACCTGAACGCCGCCAAGCTGTTAATGCGGTTGTTATTTCAAGACCTGCTGGTGCTCCTCAGCACAATAATCAGTCAAAAGATGAGAGACCTCAAAGGCAATTCACCCGTCTCAGCATGACTTTGTCTCAGATTCTGCCACAGTTACTGAAAACCAACCTAGTGATTCCAAGGGAAGCCCCGAAGAATCTAAATACAACATCACCAAAGTATAACCCTAATGCCCGCTGTGCTTTTCACTCTGATAGCCCGGGGCATGATACGGATGATTGTTGGGTTTTGAAGAACAAGGTACAAGACTTGATCGATGCGGAGGAGATTGAGTTAAGAGCACCAGAAAAGCCTAAACAAGACGCAGGGGTGAATGCTATCGGGGATGACGATGATGAAGAGTTTGACATTGACAGTTGGATCTATTCTACTGCCGACAGTGGACTAAACAACTAGACAGTGAAGGATTCTATGCCTGTTTCTGTTATCACCCAGTAATGAAACTTTTTGTGTTGAATATGTAACAGACAATGTTTTAAACTTTATGGCCCGGTGTCTTACCCGGGGCACTGTGGCTTCATTTGTGATGGCTTTATGTGTGTCATTTTCATATATCATTAATAAAAGCATTGGACGTTTCTTGCATTTCAAATCATGCGCTCCTTGTTTTTCTTTTATTATATATTGCAAAACAGCTATTTTACACACACTCACATATACAGGTCCACATCCACTCTGGATCTCATTGGTAACGACTCTGCTACTTCCAGTTATGACTTCGAAAATCCGATCAACTTAGCCAAAGACGAAGGTGAAGATGATTGCGAGGTGCCTGGTGAACTTGCAAGATTGTTACTCCAAGAGGAGAGGGCTATACATCCACATGAAGAGCTGGTGGAATCAGTGAATCTGGGTACAGAGACAGACAAGAGGGAGGTCAAGATCGGTGCAAATCTGGAGCTTAGTGTGAAGCAACGGTTGATTCAGATGCTGCATGACTACGTTGAGATCTTTGCTTGGTCTTATAAAGATATGCCTGGTATATGTTGGTTCACCGATTGCCTACCAAGGAAGACTGTCCTCAAGTGAAACAGAAGGTCCGCCGAATGCGTCCAGAGATGTCTGAGAAAATCAAGGCTGAAGTTATGAAACAATTTGACGCTGGTTTTCTAGCAGTGACTTCTTACCCATAGTAGGTTGCCAATATGGTTCTTGTGCCGAAGAAAGATGGTAAGGTTCGAATGTGTGTTGACTACAGGTATCTGAACAGGGCGATCCCCAAGGATGACTTCCCTCTACCTCATATCGTCGTTCTGGTTGACAACACCGCTCAGCACAAGGTATTCTTCTTTATGGATGGTTTCTCCGGTTATAATCAGATTAAAATGGCTCCCGAAGACATGGAGAAGACAACCTTTGTTACTCAGTGGGGTACCTTTTGCTACAAGGTCATGCCCTTTGGGTTGAAAAATGTTGGGGCAACGTATCAGCGTGCCATGGTTGCTTTGTTTCATGACATGATCCATCATGAGATTGAGGTATACGTCGATGATATGATTGCAAGGTCCCAAACTAAGGAGGAACACCTTGACCATCTGCAGAAGTTGTTTGACAGGTTGAAGTTGTACAAGCTGAGGTTGAACCCGAACAAGTGCACCTTCGGGGTGAAATCTGGTAAGCTACTGGGTTTCGTCGTGAGCGACAAAGGTATTCAAGTGGATCCTGCAAAAGTGAAGGCTATACAGGAGATGCCAGCTCCCAGAACAGAGAAAGCAGTCATAGGCTTTATGGCACGTCTGAACTACATTGCCCGATTCATCTCGCACCTAACTGCTACTTGTGAGCCAGTCTTCAAGCTACTGAAGAAAGATCAAGTAGTACGTCGGAACGATGAATGCCAGGCTGCTTTCGAAAGGATCAAAGAGTATCTCCGAGAGCCACCTATTTTGATGCCACCAGTCGAAGGGAGACCTTTGATCTTATACTCGACAGTACTCGACAACTCAATGGGGTGTGTGCTGGGTCAGCATGACGAGTCTTGCCGAAAAGAGCATGCTATTTATTACCTTAGCAAAAAGGTTACCGACTGCGAGACCCGATACTTGTTGCTTGAGAAAACTTGTTGCGCTTTGGCATGGGCTACTCGCCGGCTGAGACAGTATATGTTGACTCACACTACTCTATTGATATCAAAGATGGATCCAATCAAGTATATCTTTGAGAAGCCTGCTGTGTCCGGAAGAATAGCAAGATGGAAGATGATCTTGACTGAGTATGACATCCAATATACAACCCAAAAGGCAATCAAGGGAAGTGTGTTGGCAGACCATTTGGCACATCAGGCAGTGGATGATTACCAGTCTATGAACTTTGAATTCCTGGACGAGAATATCATGTTGGTAACTGATTGTGAGACACCTGGACCGGATGAAGGACCTGAGGAAGGATCCCGATGGTCTATGTACTTTGATGGAGCTTCGAACGCTTTGGGTAATGGCATTGGCGCTGAGATCATATCTCCTAAAGGCTCTCATACTCCATTTACCGCCCGACTATGTTTCAACTGCACCAACAATATGGCGGGGTATGAAGCGTGCATCATGGGCCTTCGAGCAGCAATTGACCTAAGGATTAAGTTTCTAAGTGTCTTCGGAGATTCCGCTCTCGTGATCAGTCAGATCAAAGGTGAGTGGGATACGAAACACCCGAACCTTATTCCTTACAAGGAGTATGTATTGACGTTGCTTCCCCATTTCGAGGAGATAACCTTTGAGCACTTCCCTAGAGAGGAGAATCAGTTGGCGGACGCGCTAGCTACGATGACTTCTATGTTCAAAGTTAATTGGGACAACGAAGCTCCCCGGATTATCATTGAAAGATTGGATGAACCTGCACATTGATGTGATCTTGAGACTGAAGAGGTAACAGAAAAACCCTGGTATCATGAGGTGAGGAGGTATCTTGAAGCTCAGGAATACCCCGAGGGTGCATCTGTTAACGACAAGAAGTTTCTGAGGAGGTTCGCAGTAAAGTTCTTCATCAGCAATGGTATTCTTTACAAGCGTAACCATGATTCGACCTTACTGCGTTGTATGGATAAGAATGAAGCAGAAAGGATCATGACATATTTACATGAAGGTACTTTCGGAACTCATTCCAGTGTACACACCATGGCAAAGAAAATCCTACGGGCAGGATATTATTGGTCCACAATGGAAGCCAACTGTTATCAGCATTCTCGGACATGTCACAAGTGCCAAGTCTATGCTGATAAGGTGCATATACCTCCAGTACCTCTGAACATCTTGACAGCTCCTTGGCCTTTTGCAATGTGGGGCATTGATATGATCGATGAGATCAGACCTACGGCATCCAACGGGCATCGTTTCATCTTGGTAGCAATTGATTACTTTACGAAATGGGTTGAAGCAGCTTCCTTCGCTACTGTAACCAAGAACGTCGTGGCACGGTTCATTCGGCACAATCTGATCTGTCGATATGGTGTACTAGAAAGGATCATTACGGACAATGGTACCAATCTCAACAACAAGATGATCACTGAACTCTGCAAACAGTTCAAGATACAGCATCATAACTCTTCTCCCTACCGGCCGAATATGAATGGGGTTGTCGAAGCGGCTAATAAGAACATTAAGAAGATTGTGCAGAATATGACGGTGACATACAAAGACTGGCACGAGATGTTACCATTTGCTCTTCATGGGTACCGTACCTCAGCGCGGACGTCAACAGGGGCAACACCCTACTCCTTGGTATATGGCATGGAGGCAGTCTTGCCCATTGAAGTTCAGATACCCTCTCTTCGGATCATGAAGGATGCAGGTTTAAGTGAAGACGACTGGATTCAGACCCGGCTTGATCAGCTGAACCTAATCGACAAAAAGAGACTTACTGCTATTTGTCATGGTCAGATGTACCAAAAACGGATGATCAAGGCATTTAACAAGAAAGTCAGATGACAAGAGTATCAAGTTGGGGATCTGGTAATCAAGCGCATTATCTTACCTCAAGGTGATCCCAGGGGAAAATGGACCCCTACTTACGAAGGGCCATTTATGGTTAAGAACATTTTCTCAGGAGGAGCTATGATTCTAACCACCATGGATGGTGATGACCTTCCTCGTCCCGTCAATGCAGACATAGTGAAAAGATACTACGCATAATCAAAGACCCGCTAGGTTGACTGGCCTAGGCAAAAATAAGGGCTTCCCGGCGAACCAAAAGGTTCGGGCAAAAATTAGGGATAAAATATAAAAAAATCTGTACACCCGGCAAGTTGAAAACCTGAAAAGGCAGCTTGGGCAAAAAAGGGTATCCCGGTGAACTGAAAACCCGAAAGGGCGGTCCAGGAAAAAATTAGGGATCAAAGCGTAACACTATGTCTCATTGGATCACCTTGCATCCAGACTTCGGTATCAACTATCAAGCTCGGACGACACTAATTAATCTGATCTACCTTCAACCAACAGCAAAATGATGAGATGCTCGAGGACATAAGGGCAATAACAGAGTTGAACCCAGTGGGATTATTCACATAGCTGTTTTGTTTAGTTTTTCACAAATTGTGTAAATTCTATTTGTTCGGCGGCGTTCTCTTACTAGGACGTTAGCCTCTTGTACAAAAACGCCTATTTTTAGGCCAAACTTCAAAATCAATACAATTCATTTTCAAAGAAATTTCAAACTATTTTTCCTTTATCTGTTTTGATTTGCAAAGAACGTCCAAGATTCATTTTTGATATATGCATTTGACATTAATTGCTGCTCATAAATATTTACATACGAAACAAAAGATGATTACGGGTAATATCAGAAACAGGGGCAATAAGAATTGTCCAAGCTGTATAGTTGCCCTGTCCACCAGGTACAAAGTTAGATTCAACTGAAGAATATGGCTAAGATACTTTCACTCCCCGCAGAGTAAAGAAGTAATGGTAGCTCCCCCCCCCCCCCCCCCCCCCCCAGCTGGGACTTGCAACTATGAACGAATCAGCAATGATCTCCCCAAGCAGAGTTTATCCACCATCAATACCAAAAGGCTTAATATCCCCGACAGTCTTAATATTCCCCGGCAGAATACAAGATACCCCTAGTGGAGTTAAAATTTTCCCAGCACGGTCTAAAAAGCTTCCCCAACAGAGTCGAATCATCATCCCTAGTAGACTCTGAAAGTTTATCCCCAACGGAGCACAAAATAAATCTCCCCAGCCGAGTTCCAAGGATCGTTCCCAGCAGAATTCAGAGGATTATCCCCACAAAAGTCTAACAGGGTTATCCCCAGCAAGTCACAACTGAAAGATCATCCCCAGCGAAGTTCTTTCCTTTCACAAACAGGAGTTCAATCCTCAACAGACTCAGTATCACCAGCAACGGTAATCATCCCCAGTAGAGCTTATCAGTGGAAACCTCAGCAGCGCATCTCTTCCCCACAGAGTAATCTCCTCATCAGTTTATTCCCCAACAGAGTTATCTTCTCCTGCAGGTTTATTCTCGCAATCACCTTCGTTCATTATCCCCAGCGGAAGCGAAGAATTCAACTCTTGTCTCCAGCAGCTATCCGGGATTTATCTTCCCCAGCTAAAGCATTACATTTCCATACATCATGATACATGCATATACGCATCATACCATACAATCTCATTTACATTGAGAACATCATTGCTTGATCCATATCATGCATTGCATATGAGTGACCTTTACCTTTCAGGAAAGATGCAGTTAAATTCTCAGCTATGTCAAAAGACCCTTCTCTTGTCCAGTTAAATCGATTCTTAAAGATTTTTCTGATGTCGATCCAGTCAAAGTTATTCCAAGACCTTGTCTGGTACAGTTAAATCGATTCCTAAAGATTTTTCTGATGCCGATCCAGTCAAAGTTAATCCAAGACCTCCTCCGGTTCAGTCAGATCGCTGATAAGATCTCCCTGATTCGTATTCCAGTTGAAGTTATTCCAAGACCTTCTCTGGTCCAGTTAAATTGATTCATAAAGATTTTTCTGATGCTGATCCAGTTAAAGTTATTCCAAGACATTGTCTGGTCCAGTTAAATCGATTCCTAAAGATTTTTCTGATGCCGATCCAGTCAAAGTTAATCCAAGACCTTCTCTGGTCCAGTTAAATCGATTCCTAAAGATTTTTCTGATGCCGATCCAGTTAAAGTTATTCCAAGACCTTGTTTGGTCCAGTTAAATCGATTCCTAAAGATTTTTCTGATGTTGATCCAGTCAAAGTTAATCCAAGACCTCCTCTGGTTCAGTCAGATCGCCGATAAGATATCCTTGATTCGTATTCCAGTTGAAGTTATTCTAAGACCTTGTCTGACCAAGTTAAACCGATTCCTAAAGATTTTTCTAATGCCGATCCAGTCAAAGTTACTCCAAGACCTTGTCTAGTCCAGTTAAATCGATTCCTAAAGATTTTTCTGATGCCGATCCAGTCAAAGTTAATCCAAGACCTCCTCTGGTTCGGTCAGATCGACGATAAGATCTCCCTGATTCGTATTCCAGTCGAAGTTCAGACCACCTATCAACAGTCTCCAAATGGAATCTGTAAGCCCATTCTCGACATCACATTGCTGATACTACTTCATGCGAGTGCAAATTTCTGGGCACTCTATTATTCAATCATCTTCCACCTTCGGATCACGAAAGGCCCGAAAGCCAATCTATATCCTCAGGTTTAAGAAAATTAAACAGGGGCAGCTGTTGTACCCCAAAATTTGCCCTCTCATATTTCCCAATACATTGCAAGAAAAAATCTCCAAATGGCTCAAGATTGCTCAAGAGTTGGACGGTCAAATCATCTCCTAAGGTAGTCAACCTCAAATTAGGGTTTTGTGTTGCATAAAGGTCCTTGCATCCAAATGACCTCAAGTGCTCCCCAATGTCCTAATATGTTCTCAAGTCCATCCATGTCAAATTTCAAGCCTTGCAGGGGAAGTTTGCTCAGTCAATTGCTCAAAGGGTCCCAAAATCGACCATGCTAGGGCAAAAGTCAACTGTGACCCAAATACAGTCAAACTTCAAGATTTTTTGCCAACATTCTCATTTTGAAGGATATTTAATAATTTTATCAAGGGTTGATCATGATTCATCAAGGATTGCTCAAACTCCATCAAGACTCAAAAGTTGCTAAATTAGGGTTTTGTAGGAAAAGTCAAACCAACTTTGACCAAGCATAACTTTCTCATACTTTATGATAAATGACACATACAAATCTCATTTTGAAGAGGATGCAATTTCCTACAATCCATATTCATACCCCAAGATCATAAAATGCACTCACAAGAAGTTACAAATTTGGATATTATAGGTCATTTTTGAAAGTCAACAAAAACACCTTTTTTGCCAAAGCTTATAACTTGAGCATGGAATATCAAAATGAGATGAGACCAAAAAGGTTGGTTAGAGGACATCTCAAGATTTCTAAAAAGTCCAAGAACACTTCCAAAAGTTCAAAATTGAAGAAGTTATGCATTGTTGAAGTTGGGTATTTTTGCAAAATTGCCAAAAGTCAACTATCCCCAAAACATCAAATTTTGTCAAATGGGCCCATTCCTTTCCACTTGATTTGATCTTGTCACACTACACACGTGTCCTAGCTTCAGCCTTGTGTCCATTTATTAATTTTTCTATTTTTATTTGATTTTTTATTAAATTAATTCATTTTAAATCAATTTAAATCAAATAAAATCCAAATATTGATTACTTAGGATATTTTTGGTTGTTATAGGTCTTAATTATCATCATGATCATGATCAAATCCGTATCAAGCTTTTCATGTACAAAAATATTGGATTTTGGACCAAATTGGAAGGTTATCAATGGTGAATCAAATCATATCTCCAAGCATTGATTTACAAAGATTCAAGACCCAAAACTTGACCTAATCCAATGCAGCATACATATACAATGCAAAGGCACGAGTTTTAGAGGTTAGAGGCTGCAGAATCACAAAAAGCAAACTTGAAAAATTGTCAAAAAAGCTTGAAACTGAAATCACTCCTAGAGGCGAATTCAAAGGCAAAACTCAACGTGAATCAATTGTTGGACATCCACTAAAGCAAAGCCAACTCAAAACCAATCCCCATACACGTTCTAAAGCGCTGTAAGTCTCTCACAAAACCGCTCTGCACTTGAAATCGCAACTCCATATTTTTGCATCTTTTGAACAAATCTTTGGTATATTCATTATGCTCATTCAATTTGCAAGCTTTCTGCATTAACCAATTGTGTTTATATGAGCTATAGTGCCATACCCGAATCTAGGGTTCTTGGTTTGTATTTTTGGGTGTTTCGTTTGCAGGTAAAATTGGGGCCATTAATGGACATAGACGTGCTCAGGAGGGTTAGACGATCATGACTATGGTCTTGGAATTGATTTTCATGGCCTAGGAAGATTTTAGGATGACCATGCGCATTTAGCTGCAGACATAAATCCGCAGGTAAAAAACCAGGGCTGAGCGAGGAAGATGAAGACGTGGCCCTCCCTGGTTGGATGATTCAAATAATGCGCGCTTTTTCTTTTTATTTTAGGCAAATTAACTTGTTTCCCATATTATTATTATTACCTAATACACTAACAAATGAAGCATAATGGTGTAGTGGTAAGCGCGTTGTCCAGTGACTCACAGGACCTGGGTTCGAATCCCAGGTCCCCCAAATGCATTTGTGTTATTTTTCAACAGGTAATTCCATGCCTTTCCAAGCGCGCAGTGCATGATACTCCCTCATTCCAATGCTAGCCAGATGGCCCCAGGCCAGATCTGGTGGTCTAGATGGAGTGTGCATCCTACTCCCAAGTCAACATGCCATAGGGAATCATGGAAAGTCAACATAGGCTTGCGCCTATTGGGCCATCAAATTGCAATTCTCACTCCTTTTCCAGGCCCACACCCCCCCTAAGTCATTCTATTTCTTTATTTTTATTCATTTTATTTATTTGTTTAATTATTATTTTTATTTAAACTAACCAATTAAAACTTTTTCCTCATAAAATCAAAAACCAAAATATATTTTATTTATTAAAATTAAATTCAGCACTTTATTTTTGTAAATAAATATTAACTTAATTAATTTAGTTTAATTAGAAAATAACTTTAATATCTTTTGCAAATAATTAAAATTAATTTAGACAATTAGGTTTTATTAACTTTGATTAATTTATTTTTATTTCTTTAAATATCCAAAAATCCAAAAATATCTTTTTTAATTAATTTATTTATTTATTTAATTAACTTAGTTTATTTCCTTTTTAATTCAAAATAACAAAAAAATACTTTCTTTCAAATCAAAGGGTCAAAACCCTAAAAACTTGTCCGATTTAATTTCTCGCACGCGATCTATTTTGTTTCAATATTGTATATGTTTCCCGGAATGTAATAGTTTAATTAGGACTTTAAATATTGTATCGCTTTATTTATTTTCCGCATTTTAATTTCAAGGGTTGTTTTTGGCGATGTAAATACTCGACGCCTTGTAATAGTTAGTTTTAAATTCCGCAATTTAATTTCCGCAACTTATAAACTGTTAGATGTTTGATAATTAGGGAATGCATGACAAGATTAAAAGTTTAAACCTAAAATCAACATAGATAACCATTGACATGTACAAAGATAAAATTAACCGAAACAACACACTCGCACATGCGCACTCTTAGGGTACACCTCACTTGGTTGCCTTCGAACGTGGTCATTGAGTATAGGAAGTTTTAGAGGTCGCCCTCTTGTCCAAAGATCATAGTTTCCTCAAAATGGTTGCCTCGGAAAAATGATCTAAGACATTATGGTTACCGCTAAGGCGTCCTAACATTGCTTTAGTGACCACACGTCCCTTAATCGAATTGACCCTTAAACTCCAACGACGATGCTACCTACTCATCAATAGTGGGATAGCATTATCTAAAGGACATTAGTACAGATTGATTCCTTTTTCGAGTGGGTAGATGGTTCTTAAGTACTTGCTCTCTCAAAACAAAATAAAACTTTTCGCACTTACACCTTTCAAACAAAAACTCCTTTCAAACCCACAAACACAAAGAAAAGAAAATTTTGAAAACACTTTGAGCAAGTACCTAAGAGCCCATGGATAACCACAGATAGAAAGGGTGCTAACACCTTCCCTTTCTATAATCTGCCCCCCGAACCCGAGAAACATCTCGAAAAAGGAATTTTTCTGTGCTTTTTTCCTTTCCTTGTTGGATAAAATAAAAGACGGTGGCGACTCTTGCTTACCACGACATTTTGAGAAAACAAACTCAAAACGCAAACCAGCATTCCAAAACAGTCAGTTCTCTCCCACCGTATCACACAATTCTATTTACTCATTCAGATTCAGCATTCAGATTCAGCTTTCAGATATGCTCCAGACACGGAAGTCATTATGTTACTCATTCAGATTCAGCTTTCAGATATGGTACAGATACACTCCAGACACGGAATTCATTCTGTTACTCATTCAGATTCAGCTTTCAGATACGCTCCAGACACGGATGCCATTCTGACACTTATTCAGACTCAGTTTCATGATGCAATCTAGATATGCTCCCGACACGGAAGTCATTCTGTTACTCATTCAGATTCACCTTTCAGATACAGTTCAGATACACTCTAAACACGAATGTTATTTTGTTTCTCATTCAGATTTCAAGTCTCAAGATACAGCTCAGATACATTCCAGACGCGGACACCATTCTGATACTTATCCTTCTAACTGACAATGTACAATTCAACAAACATTCTTGGATGGCATCTACAAGCCCATCTCCAACAAGATTCTATCACCTCTCCAAATGGCATCTTTAAGCCCATTCCCTCAACCACACTTTGACGAGTGTAAATTTATGGGCACTCTAGTGTCCAATCATCTCTTACCTTCGAGTCACGAACGGCAAAGCTCGCCAATCTAACTCTTCAGGTTCAAGAAGATTGAACAGGGGCAGCTGTTGTACCCCAAAATTTCCCCTCTCATTTATCAAGATTTTTCTCACAAGACTTCTTTGACTCAAGACAAGATTAGGGCTTGGTCAGCTCAAGACATATCATCTTGCACTAATAACCCAAAATTAGGGTTTGAGTTTGCACAAGGATTTTTGGACCACCAATGCTTCATGTAAGTTTCATACATCATTTTGGACCCCTAAGATTGCTCATGTTAAGGTTCAAGCCTTGAACCACATTTTTGGTCAGTCAATTGGACAGTTGACCTAAAAATCAACTATATTGGGGAAAAAGTCAACCATGGCCAATTTACAGTCAAACTTCATAATTTTTTATCCATATCAACATTTTAGACTCATATGTACCATTTGATCAAGTTTGGATCACAACTCCTCAAGAAATTTGATCAAATCATCAAAAGGGCAAAATGGTCAAAATTAGGGTTTTGATTGAGAAAGGGCAATTTCTGATTTTTAACCTAGCCAATGACCAATTGAGTTCAAACATGATTTCAAGGGTTCAATGGCATAATCTTGACCTAATTACATGGTTCAAAAGATCTCAAGTTCATTGGATTGACAAATGAATTTTGCAGTCAACTGATCAAAAGTCAATTGTGCACTGAAAAGTCAAACTTTGACTTTTTGGTCAAAATCAAGTGCCAAGGGCCATAATTCATCAAGATATGTAAAAATATGAAACTTTTTCACCAAGAAACTCAAAATTGAAAATTAGGGTTTTAATTTGAAAATTTTCATAACTTAGAATTTTTCTAAGTATAAAAATTTTCTTATTTTTTCCCAACTTTTCACCACTTTTTCACCATGATGCATTTTGATTCAAATAAAACTTCCAACATGAAATTTTTAGTCCTCCATGAAATCTACAACTTTTCTTCACAAACTTTTCCCATAAGATGCTTGGATCTCAACTTATGAATTTGTGAATATAGGTCCATGAATTTCTTAACTTAGTGAAATTTTGCCCTAATTTAGGCAGGTTTTGGACCCAACTTCATGGACATTTTTCACCTAGTTCCAATAGGTATCTAAAATTTCATTTCAAATATGGATTATAGAGCACATTGCAAGCTTTCAAAAATGTCCAAGAACTCTCCAAGATCATGTTTGAGTAGGGAGAATCGAAGAAGGGAAGTTGGCATTTTCTCACTTTTGTTCAAGCCATTTTCACATAGCATCAAGTTGCAAATCACATCTATGTTGGTTGTATCTTTCTTTACAGGTCCTAATCTTGCTATACACTCCATAATTAAATGCATACTCAGAAGCTAAATCCTTTATCTTTGATTTTGAAGCTTTACACAAGATGCATTTCCATTTTGGGCAAAAAGTTCACAATGCCATTTTCATAAAGATGAACTTTTGCAATTTTGTCAATCTTGAGCATTGGACCTGTCCCCTTGGTGCAAGAAACTTCTACAGGTCTCAATCAATTTGTACCAACTCTTAACATCCCTCAAGCAAGCTAGTACAAGCATTTAGCATTGGTCTTGTCATTTTACTTAAAATGCAAGAAAAGTTGCAAAAAGGTCCAAAGCTTGCACAGCTAGTAAGAGCTGACTTTGTATCATTTCTATACAAATATACAAACTTGTTACAAGGCATAGCACGCTTGGATTGAACCTGAAACACTCTCAAAATGAAAAACTCCACAAAATTGCCCAAAACACAGAATTTCTGCAAAAGCAAAGCCAACTCTCATTTGGCTCGTGCCTTTTGTGTTTAATCATTTCAAACACCTTCTATACATCATACCAAAGAAATCCAAGCCATCACCCTGGTTCTGTAACCCCTGTTTCAGCATCCACCATTTTCACTTTGGAAGCTTGCAGCTTGACTTGTCTAGAGAGTTTCAGCCATCCTCAAAGCAAGATAAGCATTGGAATAGCTTCAGGGAAGTTCAAGGAAGCTCAAACAGTCATCAGGCCTCCATTAAAGTCCCTACGTTGCCCTACTCGAATCCAGCTGAAGGAGGTATTTTTTCAAACTCTATCTCTCTGAATAGGCAACTTTAAGCCACAATTTGTGAAGAAAAAATGTAGCTCTCATCATAAAGATGTTGTACATATCATTACTTTTCATTTATATTACTTGTGCTAAGAGAATTTGAAGATTGAAAATGCTGAAAAAGTTAGGTCACGAATTAGGGATTCAAAAATTCTCTCTGGTCTTTAAGAGTTAGATTACATAATTTATATTGTTGGAATCATAAGCTCAAATGCCACATGTTTCATGTTATGAGTTTTTGTTTTTATGCAAGCATTAGCAAGTTACATGTTTGAACTAGAAGCGCGCGCAAAAGAGAGGGACGAAGGTCAGGGATGAAGTCCTGGGCTTTTTGGCAGCTTTGGCCTTTTTGTTTTTTCTATTCCCACCCCCCTGACTTGTTATTTGCACCCACTGGCTGAACTTTTTATTTTTTTTATATTTTCTTCATATTTTTATATTTAATACTTTCATTTATTTTTCTTAATGATAAAAAATACCAAAAAATGATTTATTTATTTTAACACTTTTATTTTATTTTTTTAATTATTTTCTCACACGAAAAATATTTTATTTTGATAAATAGAGTTTATTTTCTTAAATAACTTGTAAATATATTTAAAAATACTTAATATTTTTTATATACATTTTATACTCATAAATACTTATTCTTTACACATATTTAATTTTTAATATTTACATATAATATTATTTATTATTTTCTTATACAAAAATGTACAAAATAATAAATATGAAGCATTATTTTCTTTTAAATTGAAAACTAGGATTTCCCCCTTTCAAAAAGAATTAATATATTTTTTCCTTATAATTTTTAGGGTTTAAATTAAATATATTCCTTTCATACAAAAATAAGACATAAAACATTTTTAACATGAACATATTGCATTGCATTTTAAATATTTGTCTTATATTTATTTAAATTCGCGCACATTCGATTTGGTTGTAATAATATATTTAGGTTTATATTTGTACAAATCCCCATTCAAACTTGTATTCCCCCCTCCCATAAAAATTGTTGTAATAGCTTAGTTTATATTATGCAATTTATTGCTTTCATATGCCATGATTAGTAAATTAGGGTTTGCATGACAAGAACAAAAACAAAGCAAAATAGAAAACCCTAAATGCAAGACAAAAGCATGAAAATGACACACTTTTCACACAAACACCCTTAGGGTTTCTCCCACTTGGTTGCCTAAAATAAAATGGCCATGTTACGCACGCGAAGTATCTTGGCAAAACAAAACAAATATAAGATCATAGTCCCTCGATGACGCTATTCAAAGGTTGCCTAAACAAAATGATCTTGGTCCCTCAAAAAATGCTAAGATGCTTGGAAACATTGCTATCATGGTCATACGATGACCCACGCCCGTCCGGTTTACATCCAAAGATAGGGTTGCTTACCAAATCAATGGTAAGTCAACAATGTCAAAGGAATAAAAATGCACAAGAAAGACATTTGAGTAGGTAGATAGCTTCTAAGTTACTTGCTCCATTTCAAAACAATCCTTTCTATTTTCAAAAACAAATACACACATTTCAAAATATCTTACAAAACATTGAAAACATTTTCAAAAGACAAACATCTTTGTATACATTCTTACGAACGAGAATCATTACAAAGATTGCCTAAACGAGTGGCCTCTTTTACAAAATACTTTCAAAATCACACCAAACACCATTTCAAACAAAACAAATCAAGTGATCTAAACAAGTAACTAAGAGCCCATGGAAAACCATGGATGAAAAGGGTGCTAGCACCTTCCCTTTTCATAATCTACCCCCCGAACTCAAGAAAACATCTCAAAGGTCTTTCCTATGCTTTTTTACCTTTCCTTTTGGATAAAAGAAAAGTTGGTGGCGACTCTTGCTAACCGCAACATTTGCAAACACAAACGCAAAACCTCAAGTCAGTTCTCCCACCGCATCACACATACATGGTCAAATGACTCTACAGACACGAGTCACCTCTGTACCTTTCAAAGTCCGACACTTTGAACTTGGCTGGAACTTTTACATTTGGAACTAAACGCAAGTCATGAGCATTCTTTCCAAACAAGTCTTTTCCTTTCAGCGCTCTGATTTCCCTCTGCATTTCTTGAAACTAGTCTTAAAACTCCTCCATTCTATCGAAAAGACCTAGACTTTCAACAGGTTCAGCATGATAAATGGGTTCATTCATGTATGGAATAGTATGAACCACAGGAGCAGCAATAGTCATCACTGGTTGAGGGAAAGGTACCAAAGCCGGGATTACAGGCGGCATAGTAGTTATCTTCGGTTGAGGAAAGGACACAGCAGGTTGAACCATGGATTGTACAGCAGGCTGATACCCTTCTGGCATGAAGTTATAGGCATTCCCCACGGAAAACCTTTCGACATTTGATGTTGAAGCAGAGAGTTGACTTGAGTCACAGATGTTGGAGCGGTGACAATCTCAGAAACCATAGTAGTTGAAGTTTGAATTTCAGCAGCTGAGGTCGATGGCTGATTCTGAGCAGCCATCAAGCTTTCCACTAGCGCAGTTAACTTTTCCATTCTGACACGAAGAGCAACAATCTCTTCGTGAAGCTCGTGATTTTCCTATTCCAGATCTTCCATCTTCCTTTAACGATTGGCTCAGGTATCGTACCGGTGAGACAACTTGACAATCTATTGGAGTGGAAAAAGAAACAAGGATAAGACTCTAGAAAACATGTGAAGTGGAATGTTGGATGATGCATGATATGCGATGCAAATGATCATTTATTTTGATAGTTTTTTCAAGGAACTTTAGAACTTTGATAACTTTGCACACATCA
The DNA here is from genome assembly GCA_948472305.1 of Vicia faba. Taxonomy (NCBI): domain Eukaryota; kingdom Viridiplantae; phylum Streptophyta; class Magnoliopsida; order Fabales; family Fabaceae; genus Vicia; species Vicia faba. The sequence continues at coordinate 958,864,435 of OX451740.1, forward strand.
ATGGTAAAGGAATTTGAAACAACAAAAACTCATTTCATTAATCAAAGCGGTAAATTACAACTTACAACTTTGGGACAACAAAAATAATAAATTATAACTTTGGGACAACAACCCAATAATAAAAGCAGTAAATTACAACTTTGGAACATGAAGCCCTTTTTACAGAGTTTTACAAAATGACATAAGTAAAAATAATAAAACTAAGAACTAAAGATCACTCAGAATTATCAGATGAAGGACCAAATGCCAACTGTAACTGGAGCTTCCTAATCTTCTCTTCGTAGAAGTCTTCCATCTCTTTCTTCTCAGCTACCAGTTGATCAATGATCTCCTTCCGTGGATTAGGAACAAAAGCAACGCCTACCAAATCTTCATTATTTCTCTTCCTTTCATTAGCATATTTCTTGAGTAATGCATCCTTTTGACGAAGCTTCTCATCATGATCAATAAACCAGCCGTCTTGAATAAATAACAAATCCTCCTTTTCCTTCAGCTTCCGAATCAGGACCCTATTTTCATATTCAGACATATTATACTTTTCCTTCCAAGCATCTCTTTCGGACTTCATCCTAGCCATATTTCCTAGGTATTCTCTCATATTCTCGATGGGGATATCAATAGATGATGATGCAACAGTAGGGAATAAAGGTTTCTCGGGGTTATAAGGCATATTGAGAGCACAGGACCTAGCACGAACCCATTGTAGGTAAGGCTCCAAAGAAACATCACCTCTATGCCCTAACATGTCTCTCCCCTTTCTATGGATGTGACACCAAGCTCTTTCAATCTCCTCCTTAGCTACTTGGTGATCTTTTCCTTCTTGTAGAAAGAAACCACTCACATGAATGTTGTTCGGCTTGTCCCTCATCGGGTATCCAAACTGACGGCGCGCGAGAACAGGTTTATAGTTAATTCCTCCTTTCGTACCAAGAAGAGGCACGTTAGGAAAAGCACCACAACTATCAATGATCTTCACGTCATAGTAAGCTCGATTATACCAATCTATGTCAGAATGAGTGAGAGCCATAATTTTTGGCGCCCATCGTGGCTCCTTCTCGAGATCCCATAAAACATCAGACCTAGGTAGATGAGAAACATACCACTGGTATAGCAACAGTGCACAATAAATAAGCATCCCTCCTTGGTAGGAGTTTCGAAGATGGATGGAGTAGTAAGTATCTCCTAGCAGCGTAGGGACTGGATTTCCAATCAAGAAGATTCTTATGCTGTTGATATCCATGAACTTATCAATGTTAGGGAACAAGAATAGGCCATAGGCGAGTAAAGCAAAGACATCTTCAAAGGCAATAGTATCTTTTATCTCAGCAAAATGACGAGCTTTCTTCAACAAAAACTGCGCAGATAAGCCTCGGATTCCCCCTTTGGTAGTCATGTTCTCCTCTATCTCCGACTTCTTCAAGTGGGTGATGGTTACTATATCGTGAGATTTGGGTTCCTCTTCTAAGCCAGAAAAAGGAACACAGTCAGTGATCGGCAAACCAAGTATGTAGGAGTACTCTTATAAGGTTGGCATTAACTGGTAATCAGTAAAGGTGAAGCATCGATGCAATGGATCATAGAATTGGACCAATGTACTAAGGATGCCTTCCTTCATCTTGCGCTTCATGAGAGGTATAATGGACCCATATTTCCTTTGAAACTCCTTAGGGTTCTTGATCTTAGGAATCAAACTCTTCAGCTCTTCAATCTCAGGCTCCTTAAAACTATAACTTCGAGTGTTTCTTCTTCCAAAATCCATAATAACAGTACCTGAGATGTCTGCAAAAATCATTCTTAAGTTCCTTGAAAACATGTTTTACAAAAAATGTTTATGGGTGTATGGATGAATGATAATGTAACAATCACACATAAGTTCACAAACATGGGGTTCAAAGGTTCAACGCTTCGAGCATGGAGTCAAAGGTAAAGCCCACCCCCAGGGTATGTACTAAAGGTTTAATCACACCTGCAAGACATGATTCTAAGAGTTCCCGGAGTCTACATTCCTCCTTCGGATATTACCAACGTCTTGATTACTCAATAATTAGCAATATTCTCAAGATAAACTCATCCGAGCGTAGCATCGCGTGATAACTACTTCCGAATTACTCCGTTATAGTCTCCGCGCTACACCTAAAAGGCCAAGATGGGTTAGGGTTCTACGGTTCTTAGCTTCTCTGGCTCCCAGGTCGAAAATAATAATGTCTTCCCGATTACTCAGTAAACAAATACTATGTTCAAAAGGGCCTTCCACTGAGTGGGGGATTTCATGCCTCCTTCTTCGGGATTACTCCCTCAAAGTTAACATGACTATACCGCTCGTCCTATTCTTAAGTGTAACTTAGTCCAAGTATAGGACTTGTCCTTTGCAAAAACCAAAATAACCACAATATAAACATATAATCAAACAATCAAATAATGATAAAACAGATAAAACAAACGAGGCTTAACCCACTTAGGGATGGACCAGCAAGAGGTCAATCTTTCCCCAGCAGAGTCGCCATTTCTGTAGCAATAAAAAATGTAACGGGGTAAATCGGAGATCGAGCTATTAATTAACTCGTCTCACAAAAGCAAGAGTCGCCACCGCGCTTTATTATTTCCAAGGGAAAAGGGAAAAGAGCGAAATAAAACCCTAAAATATGCAATGTAAAATAATACTTAAAAGTAATGAAAATACAAGGCATTTTGAAAAGAGGTCTAGAGTTCGGGGGTTGGTTATACAATGGGAAGGTATTAGCACCCAATGCATCTATAGTATCCTATAGGAACCTTTTGAAATATTTGTTTATCAAAAAAATTTGTTTGATTAAAATAGCTTGTTTGGCCAAAAATGGGTATGGACGAGATTTTGAAGATACGACGACCTAACGTCGAAGTTTTGACTTAAAAGGTGTGAGTTTGAAAATTGAACATTTGAGAAAATTATCTTAAGTTTTAACAAAATAGAAGAAAAAAACGAAAGATGAATGAGGGTATTCGCACGATTAGATGAGATATGTTTGATGACATGAAGTTAACAAAGTTAAAACAATTCCCTTGGATTTGAGACGGACGAAAGATATAAAGATTAATGATCGAATTAATTAAAATGACAATTGAACAATTAACTAATGTAAATTAAATCATACTAGCATGCATTTTAACGATTAAATAAATAACCAAAAGTACATGAAGATTAAATTACAAAATCATGGATTTTTAATAATTAAACAAATAGCAAAAATTGAATAATAAAACTAACTTATATATATTTTTTGAATAATTAAATAAGAGATTGATAACAAAAATAAAGACTAGATATGACAAAATTTAAATAAATTATAAATTTTAATTAAACGTGTTTTTGTATTTTGTGATTAAATAATAATTATACAATAAAGTAAACCAATATATAAAGAAAAGGGTTAAAGGAGCAAGCAAACAGGAAAAAAATGTGCCCAGCAGGAATCGAGCTTGGGTCTTAAGGGTAATGGGTAGTATGCTTTTCCAGTTGAGATATGCTGTTATTCATTTATTAACATGATTTTATTAAAACATAAAGGAAAGTGGTAACGATGCTGGACCAAACAGGCCCAATGGGCCGACCTGCTTTGGAGGAAAGGAACAAGAAAATTTTGTAACCCTAATATGCCAATAGAGATGCGCCACCGCTAGTATATCCCATTGGAAAGAAGAAGAAAAAAACAAAAGCCTATCGTTGTTAATCAAACAACATATTACATGAACAAGTCAAAAGAAAAAAAACAATGATTCTCTCTCTCACTCACAGATTACTCTCTCGTCTTCCTCTCTCTGCTCCAATTTTTTGCTAAATCCCCTCTTTATCTCACGCTAAGTATTCATCCGTTCTTACTCGGTTCCAAAAACAACAACCTAACTTGTTCTACTTCCATCTCTGTTCCTTCTGATCTCAAAAATCATAAGAGGCGAGTTTCGAAATGGCGGATCTGGGAACTAAGAGGTGAGTTCCGAAATTTCTGTAATTTTTGTTAGTGAATTTGTGTGTTATGTATCTATACAGGGCCATGGAAGTAAACACAAGGGGTGAAGTAGGTTTTCATCGGAAACAAGGAGGGAGCATATTGATTCAAACACGAGTTTGTTTGAGTTTGCGATTTACGCGGCTGTGATTTTGTGATACGTTATGTTACATGAAAACAATGCAAGATTGAAGTCACGATGATAGTTACGTTGTTATTGTTGTTCTGATTGGAATCATAGATTCGAATATCATTTGTAGAAGGTGCATAGATGATTGATGAAGTAGCTTGAATAAGTTGCAGGTTGTGGTTTTTAACAGGTTAGGTGTTTTGACAAGGTTAAACTGGTTACAGATTCATGATTGTTAACGGGTTCTAAGTGTTTTGCAGGTTTTATGCTAGTTTGACAGGTTTCAAGTGGTTAGTATTTTGACAGGTTCTATTGTTGATTAACAGGTTAAGGCTTTGACATGGAGAAACTGGTTTTTTTATCAGGTTCTAAGTTTTACAGGTTAGGTGTTTTGGAATAGGTTAAGGTTTTTGTAAGATCTCATGCTTTGTACAAGTTAAGCTGGTTCTGGTTTATGTTTTAGATGGCAGATTCTAAGGTTTTTCTGAAAGGTTAAGGTTTTGACATTGTGATCGGTGGATCTGGAACTGACTGTTTAACGCGGGTTCGCGAAATGTCGCGGAAGCAAGAGTCGCCATCGTCTTTTATTTTCTCCAATTGGAAAGGACAAAAGCACAGAAAAATTCCTTTAAAGAGATTGCTCTCGGTTCGGGAGGTAGGTTATAGAAAGGGAAGGTGTTAGCACCCTTTCTATCCATGGTTATCCATGGGCTCTTAGATACTTGCTCAATGTGTTTTCAAAAATGTTTGCTTGCTTTTCAATTGTGGGTTTTAAAAGTTTCTTTGAAAATTTCAGTTCGACTCGTACGTCAGAGTGTTTGAAAAATTCTCTTCGAAAGCTTTTGAAAAGTGTTGGTGTGAAAAGATTTCAGTTTGTTTTGAGATTAGAGCAAGTATCCTTGAGAACCTACCTACCCTAAAGAATTCGTCTGTGTAAATGTCCTTTAAAGTAGCGCCATCCCACCATTGAGAGGTAGGTAGCACCACCGTTGGAGGTGTTCGGGTCAATTCGAGTTTAGGGACATGGTGATCACCAGAGCAATGGGAAGACACCTTAGAAGCTACCCTCATGCCGGGTTCCCGGATCATGAGGACTTACTAAGACGTCCTCTACTCGACGATCACCTTTCGAAAGGCAACAGTGAGGCGTACCCTAGGGGTGGTGTGTGAATTGTGTGTCATTTTCAGTTTATTATTTGTCTTGTCATGCATTGGTGATCTACGTTTTGATTTTTATTTTTGGGCATTCATTCTTTCATGTTATTGTTTAACAGTTAAAGGTGCGAGAATTTAAAGTGCGGAAAAGATAAAAGTCCTACGCTATTACAAAGGGCGCGGGTCTACAACGCCAAATTAATCCAGACCCGATTTAAAATAAATTGCAGAAAAGAAATGTCTAATAGCTATTACATGGCTTTGGTACAAGTACATTATATTCACAAAAGAAATAAATGAAACGCGCGAAAAAGAAAATACTCAAATGCGAGGGCGTTGAACCCTTTAAAGGAATTAAAATAATTAAGTTATCTAAAATTAAAATTGAATGAAAAATGGTATTTTTGTGTTTTTTTAGATTTAAAAGAAAAAGGAAAAATTAATTGAAATTAAATTAAATATTAGACCTAATTCTATTTTTTTTAAGTTTATTATGAAAATTTTAACTTTTAACCTAATTTAATTCTAAATTAATTTATGTACATTTTTTAATTTATGATGAAAATAAATAAATAAATAAAAATTATTATTCTGAAAAAAAGGAAAAGAAAAAGAGAAAATAAAAATTATTAAACCTAAATTCTATTTTTTTTGGATTTTTATTAAAAGGAATTAAAGTTGGAAACCTAATTAAAACTTAAATATTTACATGTTATTGTTCATACAAACAAAAACAATATTTAAAATAAAATAATTATTAAATTTTCTGACTTTTCTGATTTTTGTGATGTTTTTGTATTTTTGTAAAAAAATAATTAATTAAATAAACATAATTAAATAAAAGAAATAAAAAGAAAAGTTAAAGAAAGAATAAAAATAATAAGGCAAACCAGGGGGGGGTAGTCCCCAAATTAGGAGGTTCAGATTTGAAAAGCCTGGCCCATTTGCTTGAATTCATTGACTTTCTGGATCATATGCCAACGCGTTGACCTGATGTATGCTACACCTTGAACCTTGGCCATTGATCTGATCATTGTGGACGCGTGTATGGTCCAACTTGAAGACGTATGGTGCATCCTTGTCTTATGCCTGCATGAGAATATGCGTTGCAAAATAATATTGAATTTTTGCCAGACCTGGGACTTGAACCCAGGTCTTGAAGGCCACATGCGCGTATCCCTGGCCACTGAGCCATTTGTGTTTCATTTAATATAAAACGTCAAATAAATAATATAAAGGAAAAGTGGCACAACACTTGGGGCGCGCGCGAAATTCAAATCTCCCAATCCCTGCATGCCACGAGTCCTTCTTCTTCGTCCCTGTAAAACAAAGCAAATAAGCAACGGTTTTGCAACCGTGGTGTTAGGCAGGCTATGGAGAAATAGCGAATAGCGCCATGGTATATATAAATTCATCGCGAGATATGCTTCTTCTTCGTCTCCAGGCGTTGAGTTCAACCATGGTAGTCTCAAAGGCCAATTTTGCTTTATGGTGAAAGCCCTAATTTTTTCTTCTGAAAACCCTAAATAACAACCATGGTATCTTGGCCAAAAGTGCACGAAAATTCAATTAAAAGTTATGGTCAGCTTGCAAACTTCACATTGAATAAGAATTCATGAATGAAATTGCACAAAGATGCGTAAATGATGATATGCGATTTGAATTTTTTTGCTTCACAGTTTGACTTGTAGCTACCGTTTCAGGGTGTTTTTGTTGATGTTAGTGATTGAGATGCGTTCAGAATTTGTCCAGGATGCTAATGGAAAAAAAATTGAGGCTTAAAACTTCTCCCACTTTGAAATCAGATTTGAGTTTTTATCCAAAACTTTCAATATGCCAATGCTTGTTTGGGCGCAGCTTATGAGGTGTTAGGCTTAGGGTTTGACTTAGTGATGATCATGGAATGGAATTGGCTAGTTATTTGACCTAGATTCAAGCTCATGAATGAATAAGTCTTAGGGTTTTTACCATTGACCATTTTTCCTTCTTTTTAGCCAAGACCTAGACCTAGTGTGAAACTTAACCCTAGCCTGAGTTTTTGAGTTGGCCCATGATACATAGAAATTGTCCAAGTTCACATGACACTATTCCATTGGTTTTTGAATTTTATTTGAATTTTCAAAGATTTAAAATGAATTAAATTATCAAAAATTAAAAAAAAATAAAAAAATCAATATTTGGTCTTGAAATTAATCATGGGACACGTTTGTGGCATGACAAGGATGAACCAAGTGGAAAAAATGGGGCCCTTTTGTCAAAAATTGGATTTTCAAGGATAGTTGACTTTTGCCATTTCACAAAAATTTCCCAACTTCTACAAGGCACAACTTGCTCAATTTTTAAGCTTTTCACATTTTCTTGGACATTTTGGAAAGGTCTTTGAGTCCTCTAACCAATGCCTTTGGTCCCATGTCATTTTGATTTACCAATCTCAAGTTATGGTCTTTGACTTAAAGTCCCTTTTTGTTGACTTTTGAAAATGACCTATAATGTTGAAATTGATAACTTTTTGTGAGAGCATTTCTTGGACTTGAAGTATGAAGATGAGTTGTAGGAAATGTCTTTCTCTTCGAAATGAGCTTTGGATGGAATTTTTCTGATAATCCATGTGAAAGTTATGCCCTGGTCAATTTCAGTTGACTTTTCCAGCTGTCCAAATATAGCAACTTTTGCATCTTTGATGATTTCTGAGCCAAATTTTGAGAATCATGATCAAGCATTGATCAAATGATGTTTGTGGCTTCAAAATGATATGTTGACCAAAAATTTGAACTTTTGACTGCCAAATGACCATTTTGCCCCTACAGTTGACTGTAGTGCAATTTAGGGTTTTGACTGTGCAATTTTGAACTGAACGCCTTGAAACTTGATATGAGGATGCTTGACCATGTTTGTAAGCATATGAGACTTGATTGAGCCTTTGAAAACTTCCTTTTCTTGATCAGACTCAAAACCCTAATTTTGACTGTATGGGAGACTGTTGTACTGCACAACCCCTGGGGAATTTTGTAGCTTGGCTTGGCAATTTCTTGAGGAATATGGGAGGGCAAATTTTGGGGTATAACAGTTGCCCCTGTTCAATCTTCTTAGACCTGAGGATGCAGATTGGCTGACGTGCCTTTCGTAATCCGAGGGTAAAAGATGATTGGACACTAGAGTGCCCGGAAATTTGCGCTCACATGTTAGCAGTGATGGTGGAATGGGCTTATAGATGCCATCTGGATGTTTGATTGCATTGGATGATGGGCTTATAGATGCCATCTGGATGTTGATCGCGTAGGAGATTCCTTAGCGAGAACCTGCATACCTGCAAAACAGAAAAATGGGTACCTGACACGTTGCAGGAGCTGACTTTTAGATGCTTAGTATTGATGTGTCCTGACTAGTTACAGGAGCTGAGTCTGGAGCTTCAAACGCTGATGAATGAACCAGGGATGGTTACTGCCTCAGCATGGATGGTAAGAGAACCTTGGGCGATTTTAACTTCAACAACGCTCGTTGAGAAAAATCTTGGGTGTCTTCTACTGGAATAAGAATCAGGGAGATCTTAGGGTCGATCTGACTGAACCAGAGAGGCCTTTGACTGGGTAAGAATCAGGAAAATCTTAGGATTGATTTAACTGAACCGGTCTAGGTCTTGAAATGTCTTCAACTGGATAAGCAATCAGGAAAATCTTGGGACGATTTAACTGAACCAGAGAAGGCCTTTGACTGGATAAGCAATCAGGAAAATCTTAGGGTTGATTTAACTGAACCGGTCTAGGTCTTGAAATGTCTTCAACTGGATAAGCATCAGGAAAATCTTGGGACGACTTAACTGAACCAAAGAAGGCCTTTGACTGGATAAGCATCGGGAAAATCTTGGGACGATTTAACCGAACCGGTCTAGGTCTTGAAATGTCTTCAACTGGATAAGCATCAGGGAGATCTTAGGACGATCTGACTGAACCAGAGAAGGCCTTTGACTGGATAAGCATCGGGAAAATCTTGGGACGATTTAACCGAACCGGTCTAGGTCTTGAAATGTCTTCAACTGGATAAGCAATCAGGAAAATCTTGGGACGATTTAACTGAACCAGAGAAGGCCTTTGACTGGATAAGCAATCAGGAAAATCTTGGGACGATTTAACTGAACCGGTCTAGGTCTTGAAATGTAGCTTGAGAACTTAACTGGATCTTTCCTGAAAGGTAAAAGTCAGTCATATGCAATGCATGATATGGATCAAGCAATGATGTTCTCAACATAACTGAGATTTGTATGATGCAGTGTGTTATGCATGCTATAATGATGTATGTGATATTTCATGACTTGTATGTTTTTGTCTAGGAAAGTAAATCCTTGACGGGTGCCGGGAAATCGTATCCTGGGCTGATGTCGAAGAATAGATTTTGCTTCCGCTGGGGATGATAATTGCAAGGATACCGGTAGGAGAAGATGACTCCGTTGCGGAATAAACTTGGCGAATGGAAGATTCTGCGGGGAGAAAAGATACTCTAGCGATCATGCTGGAAAGCAATACTCTGTGGGAAGAGTGATGCCTTGCTGAATGTTGATAGTAACTCTGTTGGGGATACCGTTGTTGTATGGGAAGTGTGAATAGACTTCGCTGGGGATAGGAAAGAACTACGTTGACGACGACCTTCCCTTGGCTTTTGGCTGAGGATAACCCAGTTATATCCTGTTGAGGAAATAACTCTTTGAATAAAGCCGGACGACGCGTTCGTGCTCTGCGAGGGGATAAGCTTCCAGAATCTACTGGGGATAAGCTTACTGCTTGGAGAGATGAATTCCCATTTTCCTGGGGAACTTGGATGGGATTCTCCTGGGGAATTTTTGATATGCTGGGGAAGTGTTTCCTTTGAATGTTGACATATGCCGCCGGGGAACAATCTTCAGACCAAGACTGCTGGGGATGCTTGTTAAGAATATATGCTGCTGGGGAATATTGGGATCTACTGGAGGATACCCAATTTCCCTGAGACTTGTTAACTTTGTTTGGGGAAGAATGCACTGACTTGCTGTCCTCTGGGGAATTTAAGATGCCTGGTTAGGTTCTTTAGCTGAACCTACCTTGGTACCTTGGAGGATAGAACAATTAGACTGCTCAGACAACTCTTTATTGCCCCTGTTTCTAGTGTCACCTGCAATTAATTCTTTGTTTCGTATGCGAACATTTATGAGCTAGCAAATTGTTGTCAATGCATATATCACAAATTGAACCTTGGACGTTCTTCACAAAATAAAACAGAAAAAGAAAAACAGTTGGCACGTTTAACTGAAAAGTATATTTGTATTGATTTTGAATAGCCTGTGAATAGGCGTTTTGTGTACAAGAGGCTGACGTCCTAGTAAGCGGAACGTCGCCGAATAAGAGAGTTTATACAAGTTTTGTACAAAAGAAAATAAACAGCTGTGTGAAATATGAATGATCCACTGGGTTTCAACTCTGCTATCGCCTTTATAACTCTGAGCGTCTCATCACTTGATGACCTTGGTTGAAGGTGAAGCTGACTGATCGATGCCGTCTGAACTTGATGTAGATACCGGATTCTGGATGCAAAGTGATCCAATGAGACATAGTATTACGCTTTTACCCCTAATTTTTGCCTGGACTGCCCTTTCGGGTTTTCAGTCCACCGGGATACCCATTTTTGCCCAAGCCGCCTTTTCAGGTTTTCGACTTGCCGGGTGTACAGATTGTTTTCATTTTCATCCCTTCATTTTGCCCGAACCCTTTTGGTTCGACGGGAAGCCCTAATTTTTGCCTAGGCATGTTAGCCTAGCGGGTCTTTTTTCATGCGTAGTATTTTTTAACTATGTCTGCATTGGCGGGGTGAGGAAGGTCGTCACCATCCATGTTGGTTAATATCATTGCTCCTCCTGAGAACACATGTTTAACCACAAATGGCCCTTCGTACGTAGGGGTCCATTTGCCCCTTGGATCACTCTGAGGAAGGATGATTCGCTTGATCACCAGATCCCCGACTTGATATTCCTGTGGTCTGACCTTTTTGTTAAATGCCCTGATCATTCGTTTCTGATACGTCTGACCATGACAGATAGCAGCAAGTATCTTTTCGTCAATAAGGTTGAGCTGATCAAGTCGTGTCTGGATCCAATCATCTTCATTCAGATTTGCATCCTTCATTATCCGGAGAGACGGAATTTGTACCTCAATCGGCAAGACTGCCTCCATGCCATAAACCAGAGAGAAAGGAGTTGCCCCGGTTGACGTCCTAGCTGAGGTACGATACCCATGCAGAGCGAACGGTAACATCTCGTGCCAATCTTTATACGTTACTGTCATCTTCTGCACGATTTTCTTGATGTTTTTATTAGCTGCTTCTACAGCCCCATTCATCTTCGGTCTGTAAGGAGAAGAATTGTGGTGCTGTATCTTGAACTGTTCGCAGAGCTCAGCGATCATCTTATTGTTCAGGTTGGTACCGTTATCTGTAATAATCCGCTCAGGGACACCGTACCGACAGATCAGATTGTGCCGAATGAACCGTGCCACAACAGTCTTGGTTACCGTGGCATAGGATGCTGCCTCAACCCACTTCGTGAAGTAATCAATTGCCACTAGGATGAAGCGATGTCCATTGGATGCCGTAGGTTTTATCTTGCCGATCATGTCTATGCCCCACATTGCAAACGGCCAAGGTGCAGTCAGAACATTCAGGGGAACCGGAGGAACATGCACTTTGTCTGCGTAGATCTGGCATTTATGGCATGTCCTGGAATGTTGGTAGCAATCAGCTTCCATGGTGGACCAGTAATACCCTGCCCGTAGAATCTTCTTTGCCATGGTATGTCCACTGGAGTGTGTACCAAAGGTCCCTTCATGTAGCTCTTCCATGATTCTTCCTGCTTCAGTCTTATCTACACAACGCAGTAGGGTTGAATCCTGGTTTCGCTTGTACAAGATGCCGTTGCTAAGAAAGAACTTGGCTGCAAACCTCCTCAGGAATTTCTTATCATTGACAGATGCCCCTTCAGGGTATTCCTGAGCTTCCAGATATCTCTTCACTTCGTGGTACCAAGGCTTCTCAGTCACCAATTCGGTTTCGAGATCACAACAGTATGCCGGTTCGTCCAGTTTCCAGATGATGATCCGGGGAGCCTCATTATCCCATTTAACCTTGAACATTGAAGACATTGTAGCTAACGCGTCCGCCAGCTGATTCTCTTCTCTTGGAAAGTGCTCAAATGTTATCTCTGTGAAGTGGGGGATCAGGGCCAACACACATTCTCTGTAAGGAATCAAGTTTGGGTGTTTCGTATCCCACTCTCCTTTGATCTGATTGATCACAAGAGCGGAATCTCCGAAGACACTCAGAAATTTGATCCTCAGGTCAATCGCAGCTTGAAGACCCATAATACACGCTTCATACTCCGCCATGTTGTTGGTACAGTTGAAACACAGCCTGGCGGTGAGTGGAGTATGAGTACCTTGTGGAGATACGATTATGGCGCCGATACCATTTCCCAAAGCATTGGAGGCTCCGTCAAAGTGCATAGACCATCGGGATCCTGGTTCAGGTCCTTCATCCGGCCCAGGTATTTCACAGTCAGTTACTATCATAATGCTTTCATCTGGAAACTCGAAGTTCATTGATTGGTAATCATCCACAGCTTGATGTGCTAGGTGGTCTGCCAATACACTTCCCTTGATGGCTTTTTGGGTCGTGTACTGAATGTCGTATTCCGTCAAGATCATCTGCCATCTTGCAATTCTCCCGGACAGAGCAGGCTTTTCGAATATGTACTTTATGGGATCCATTTTTGAGATTAACAAGGTAGTGTGAGTCAGCATATACTGTCTCAGCCGGCGAGCAGCCCATACCAAAGCGCAGCAAGTTTTCTCAAGCAGTGAGTATCGGGTCTCACAGTCGGTAAACTTTTTGCTAAGGTAATAAATGGCATGCTCTTTTCGGCCAGACTCGTCATGCTGCCCCAGCACATACCCCATTGCATTATCAAGCACTGTCAGGTAAAGTATCAAAGGTCTCCCTTCGACTGGTGGCATAAGGATGGGTGGTTCTTGAAGATATTCTTTGATTCTGTCAAAAGCAGCCTGACATTCATCATTCCAACGTACTACCTGATCTTTCTTCAGCAGCTTGAAGATTGGTTCACAGGTAGCGGTCAGATGAGAGATGAATCGAGCAATGTAATTCAGACGTCCTAGAAAGCCTCTGACTTCCTTCTCTGTCTTAGGAACTGGCATCTCTTGAATGGCTTTGACCTTAGCAGGGTCCACTTGAATTCCTTTGTCACTCACCACGAAGCCTAGCAACTTTCCAGATCTTACTCCGAAGGTGCACTTGTTCGGGTTTAACCTCAGCTTGTACAGTTTCAACCGGTCAAACAATTTCTGCAGATGATCTAGGTGCTCTTCCTCAGTCCGGGACCTAGCGATCATGTCGTCCACATACACTTCGATCTCATGATGGATCATATCATGAAATAAGGTAACCATGGCACGTTGGTAGGTTGCCCCAGCATTCTTTAACCCGAACGGCATGACCTTGTAACAGAAGGTGCCCCACTGAGTAACAAATGTAGTCTTTTCCATGTCTTCAGGTGCCATCTTGATCTGATTGTAGCCTGAAAAGCCATCCATGAAAGAGAACACCTTGTGCTGAGCTGTATTATCAACAAGGACATCAATGTGAGGTAAGGGGAAGTCATCTTTGGGGCTGGCCCTGTTCAGATCCCTGTAGTCGACACACATCCTGACCTTGCCGTCCTTCTTAGGTACCGGCACCACATTAGCAACCCACTGAGGGTAAGAAGTCACTGCAAGAAACCCGGCATCAAACTGCTTCATAACCTCGGCTTTAATCTTCTCGGACATCTCTGGACGCATACGGCGGACCTTTTGCTTAACCGGAGGGCAATCTTCTTTAGTTGGTAAGTGATGGACCACAATGTCGGTATCTAATCCGGGCATATCTTCGTAGGACCAGGCAAAGATTTCTTTATAGTCATGCAGCATCTGAGTCAACCGTTGCTTCACGCTGAGTTCTAGGTTGGCACCAATCTTCACCTCTTTCTTGTCTTCCTCAGTACCCAAGTTTATTATTTCCACTGGCTCTTCATGGGGTTGAATTGCCCTTTCTTCCTGTTGTAACAATCTTGCAAGTTCACCAGGCACTTCGCAATCATCTTCACCTTCGTCTTCGGCTAAGTTGATCGGATTTTCGAAGTCATAACTGGCAGTAGCAGAGTCGTTACCAGTGAGATCCAGAGTGGATTGAAACCTGTATGAGTGAGTGTGTGTGTAAATACAGCTGTTTTGCAATATGTAAAGAAAAGAAAGAAAAGGAGCGCAAAATTTGAATTGTGAAAAACGTCCAATGCTTTTTATTCATGATTTATGATAGTGACAAACAAAAGCCCTCATAAATAAAACCACGGTGCCCCGGGTAAGACACCGGGCCATATAGTCTCAAATTATTGTTTATTACAAATCAAAAACAAGGAAATTCATTACTGAGGAACAAAAGTTATGGGTGTAAAATCTTTAGCAGTCCAATTGGTCAATCCCCCGTCGGCCGTCGGGTAGATCCAGCTATCGAACTTTGACTCTTCCACTTCATCTTCCTCTCCAATAGCATTCACTTCTGAGTGAGTGATGAGCACCGGAGGTCTTCCAATTCTAGCCTTGCGCACCGCTTTCTGAGCTTCTGTGGTGAAACCCAGCCCAAACTTGTTAGTCTTAGGAGTAAGATCAGGGAGCTTGCCCCAATTTGCACATTCACCTTTTTCGATCACAGCTCGGGCGTCCTTTAAGGAGGCCATCTTCATAGGAGAAACCTCTTCATCTGCTTCTGCTGCTGCCAAGGTTTGTGGTACTTCCTCAAAATGTTGAAAGGGGGTTTCAATGAACTCCCCATCCATTTCTACGTATCTGAAAGAGTTGAGGTGACTGACCATGTACTCCTCTTCCCCTTGCACTGTTACGATCTTCCCCCTGACCGGGTACTTGAGCTTCTGATGCAATGTGGAGGTCACAGCTCCAGCCTTGTGGATCCACGGGCGACCCAGCAAACAAGAATAGGACGGATGGATGTCCATCACATAGAACTTTGAATCGAATACCTGTGACCCAACCCTGATTGGGATGTCCACTTCACCATGCACCATTCTTTTGGACCCGTCAAAGGCCTGGACAACAATGCTACTTGGTTTGAGCTCTAGACCTTCACAATCCAGCCTATCCAGAGCCTTCTTGGGCAGCACGTTTAATGAAGAACCTGTGTCAACCAGCACATGAGCAAGAGTAGTGCCCCTGCATTCAATGGAGACATGCAGGGCATCATTATGGTTCTTCCCCTTTGCTGTCAGATCAGCGTCAGAGAAACCCAGGCCATTATCAGCAGTTAGGTTGGCCACACAGTCGGTGAACTGGTCAGCAGTCGTCTCTTGGGGTACGTGGGCAGTCTTTAAGAAAGCAATCAGAGCCTTTGCATGGGCCTCTGAACATAGCAGCAGTGACAACATGGAGATTTTAGAGGGGGTGTGCCCCAGCTGTTCTACAACGTTGAAATCACTTTTCTTTATTATCTTGAGGATTTCTTCCATTTCCTGCTTGGAAGCCTCAACAATGGTCTTTGGCGCCTCCGTCCTGGCAGGCACATCAGCAGCAATTCCCTTGCCCCGAGTATCAGATGACTCAGCAGCAGGGGTGGATACTTGGTCAGGGGGAGAAACAGGCTCTCTGGCAGGTGTGAAGATCAAAGGCCTATGAATTGCCGGAGGAGCAATGTCTGGCGAGAACAGTCTTCCACTACGAGTGACCTTAGCAGGCCCGGTGATGTTGGAGACACCAGTATCAATGTTGCACTCTTGTTTCACACCCAGAACATAAACATCCGCCCCATAGTGCCATGGGACAGCCTTATCAGAGTTGTAGGGTATAGGCCCCGGAACAGTAATGGTGATGGGAGCACTCTTGTGAACTGACAAAATTTGTATAGGCTTCTTCGGAGGAGCCTTGGAATGGTTGTTGAAGATGGTAACGATCGACACTTCTTCAACAGGAGCAGCAGGAACAATAGTCTTTTCGAACAAAATCTCTCTACTATCTATCAGGTTTTGGATGCCTGACCTCAGCAGAGAACAACCCGCAGGGGAAGCAACACATAGAGGGCAACTTTCGCTACATCCCGGAAATAAACCGGCTAGCAACAGATTCCTCTTGACCATCAGCAACGGAGTAGCAACATCATCTACCGAAGCTACATACAAATCCTCCTCAACAGCATTCACTCCATGCTGGGGCATGGGAGCAGTTACAACATTCGGCCTCTCGGGCGCCTCAAACTGTATCTCCTTTGCATCTATGAGGTCTTGAACCTTATTCCTTAGGGCCCAACAGTCATCTGTGTTATGCCCCGGGCTATCAGAGTGATAAGCACAACGAGCATTTGGATTGAACTTGGGGGATGCAGTGTTGGGAAACTTTGGAGCCTCCCTGACAGTCACTAAATTGGTGGATAGCAACTGTGGCAGGATCTGTGATAAGGTCATGCTTAACCGGGTATACTCTCTCCGGGGCCTTTCAAACTTTTGAGGATTAGTTGGCCGAGGAGCGGCAGCAGGTTTGGCAATCATTACCGCACTGACAGATTGGCGGTGTTCAGGTCGCTCTGTTCTCCGGGAGCTATATACAGCACCAGCCTCCTTTTTGAAGGGTTTCTTCTCAGTACTGGAGGAGGCAACTTTCTGTATCTTCCCCGATTTTATACCGGCCTCGATCCTTTCACCAGTTAGGATCAGATCAGTAAACCCAGCAGAGGAATTACCAATGAGATGATTGAAAAATGGACCAGATAGGGTCCCCAAGAACATATCTGCCAGCTCCCGATCCGTCAATGGTGGCTGCACCCTGCCAGCCAGGTCTCTCCATTTCTGAGCGTACTCCTTAAAACCTTCACCCGACCCTAGCGACATACCCTGGAGCTGGGTACGCGTAGGAGCGAGGTCGGCATTATACTGATACTGCTTGTAAAAAGCAGTGGCCAGATCCTCCCAGTTACGAATGCTGATTCCATCCAGCTGATAGAACCAGTCGAGGTGAGTCCCTGAAAGACTCTCCTGGAAGAAGTGGATCCAAAGGTTCTTGTCTGCTGTGTAAGGCTGGATCTTCCTTACATAAGAACGGAGGTGCATCTTGGGACAAGAAGCCCCATCATACTTCACGAAGGCAGGTGTTTTGAACTTGTGAGGGATCACCACTCCAGTAGATAACCCCAAGTCTCCGAAATCCAACCCAGGCACCCGCTGAACTTCCACAGCCTTTAATCTGTCTTCCAACTGCTTGTACCGGTCTTCAGCAGGAGGGTACTGTTCGTCGTTGAAGTCTGTTTCAGTATCAGAGCCCACAGGAGTAGTGACCTCCCTTCCTTGGTGACTACCTTCCGTTACAGATGGAGGAGTCCTTTCAGCTTCAACCAAAGTGTTCCCGAGTCTGCGCCCAGTGTTAAATAGCACAGTCCTCCTCTTCTTCTTAGTCTTCTTCAGAAGCATGGTCTTCAACTCTTGTTGACCCTGAGCCAAGCCCTTGATCAGCTCCTGAAATTGGGCGTTCTGCGCCTGAAATTGGACGTTTTGCGCCTGAAGAGCCTTGATGGATGCCTCGGTTGATGATTCAGGATTCATGATGCTGAAATAAACAGCGAAGAACGGTAAACAACCTGAAAAGAAGAGTACCTATGATGCACATGATGAATGATATGTGTTTATGCGATGCATTCAAGAGTTCGAAAATTCAAATTTGTTGTAGACCAAAAGGAACGCACGTTATTATTAAGAAAATCATTGTTTTAATACATCAAAGCCTCATGGGCAAAAATACAAAAAAGATCAAATCAATCCCAAAATATGTTGCGCATCTTCTTTGGAGCTATGTAAGTGTTGAGGTTCCTTTCCTCATGCAACAGGCGGGTGAGCTCCAAGACCTTCTTTTCACTGGCATGTAAACTAGTCTCAAGAGAATTCCGCTCTTCCTTTAGCTGGATCCAGCTCTTCTGCATCTCTTCCCAGGATGTGGGCATATCAGGGTGCTGAATAACATGAGACACCTCTCCTTCCAATGCAGGCTCTTTGATTACTGGAAGCATGTGAGGATAAGGCATTACTAACTTCTGAGAGCGGGCTCGTACCCACTTGAGGTAAGGCTCCAAAGGGATGGAGTTCCTGTGCCCCAGTGTCTTGCTGTCTATCCTACTAGGCATCCTCCAAGCTCTGATAAATTTCTGGCGAAGTCCTTGAGTATCGTTGTCGAAGTCAAAAACTATGTCAGGAATCAACATGTCATGAGGACCATCCCTCCGAGCATAACCAAATTGTCTCCAAGCCAGGCATGGACTATAAGTAATACCCCCTCTGATTCCAAGTAAAGGAACATTAGGATACTCCCCGCAACGATCAATGATAGTGACATCTTCTCTGGACCTAGGGCACCAATGTATATCTGCATGTGTAAGAGTCATCAACCGTTGTGACCATCTCAAACCCCGCTCGTTCTTCAGGACTGATTGTGGAAGGTGCGAAATAAACCACTTTCCCAGGAGAGGAGTGCAACACATAAGGACACCTCTTTTTCTCATGGTTCGAGTGTAACATGAGTGAAGGAGGTCCCCCAGCAACGTAGGTATAGGATTCCTGGACATAAAGATCTGGACAGCATTGATATCAATGAGCTGATCTGGGTTAGGGAACAACACCAAACCATAAACAAGGAGGGCCACAACCTCTTCAAAAGCTTGCAAATCAAGGGAGTTCCAACATTCATAGGCCTTTTCAAACAGAAACCTGGCTAAGAACCCCTTAATACCACTTCTGACTTCCCAATGTCCCTTGAGATCAGATGACCGTAGGTGCAAGGCTTTAGCAATCTTTTCAAGCTTAGGTTCCTTTTCTGTACCGTTGAAGGGTAGCTGATCAAGGATAGGGATCTTCAGGAGTCGGGAGAACTCCTCCAATGTAGGTACCAACTGATAGTCCAAGAAGGTGAAACAGTGATGCAGAGGGTCAAAGAATTGGAACAGGACTTTCATCATATCCTCCTCAATGTTGGTATTGACCAAGCTGATGAGACTTCCATGCCTTTCACTGAATGAAGAGTTCTCGGGAATCCTGGATATAAGCTCCTTAAGCTGAGGAGAGATCCTTACAAGACTGATTGGAATTGTCTTTCTACGAACAGTTTCCATGTCCTACAAAACAAGAACAAAGATGAAAATTCGAACCCCTGAAATGGTTAGTTAATGCATATGATGCTGGATGATGTCATGATGCTATGATTAAACGCCACAGATATTTACAAAGACAAACATGTAAGGCACACAAGACAGGCCCTTAAGGTTTAAGGCCAGCATGGGGTCTGGGTAGTACCCTCTTGAAGTTGGTGGGTTCAACCTGTCCTAATAGAAGTAACCGGGTTCTAAGGTTCCCAATATCACGGGATTGCTTTCATTGTTCATCGTTTCGATTTAGCCACTGAACTGGCGACCGAAATATTCCAGGAAAGCAACCCTCAATTGAGTGTAGTATCGAGTATCAACCAACCTCGGACTGCACCAAAGTCAGTTATCTCACTACCCTAAAGAGGCCAAGATGGTTCAATTAAGGTTCCTAAGGTCTATTGATGCTTCATGACACCACATGGAGGCCCCGTACTCTCCTTGACTGACTCAAGGGTTACCGGTACACACCAAAGTGCCACATCAACGTAGCAGACTGTTTCAACCATGTCGGTATACCCCGCACAGTTCCCTCACAGCCTTGTTGCTACTTTCTAAGAAGGTATCCCCCAGATCCGGGTTAGGATCTATAGAACTCCCAAGCAACCCACAATTTTAAAGCACACAAGGAAAACAATTGAAAACACAATTATGACCTAGCCCTAAGGTACACCTCACTTTAAGTTAAGTCCCCAGCAGAGTCGCCAGTTCTGTGATCGGTGGATCTGGAACTGACTGTTTAACGCGGGTTCGCGAAATGTCGCGGAAGCAAGAGTCGCCACCGTCTTTTATTTTCTCCAATTGGAAAGGACAAAAGCACAGAAAAATTCCTTTAAAGAGATTGCTCTCGGTTCGGGAGGTAGGTTATAGAAAGGGAAGGTGTTAGCACCCTTTCTATCCATGGTTATCCATGGGCTCTTAGATACTTGCTCAATGTGTTTTCAAAAATGTTTGCTTGCTTTTCAATTGTGGGTTTTAAAAGTTTCTTTGAAAATTTCAGTTCGACTCGTACGTCAGAGTGTTTGAAAAATTCGCTTCGAAAGCTTTTGAAAAGTGTTGGTGTGAAAAGATTTCAGTTTGTTTTGAGATTAGAGCAAGTATCCTTGAGAACCTACCTACCCTAAAGAATTCGTCTGTGTAAATGTCCTTTAAAGTAGCGCCATCCCACCATTGAGAGGTAGGTAGCACCACCGTTGGAGGTGTTCGGGTCAATTCGAGTTTAGGGACATGGTGATCACCAGAGCAATGGGAAGACACCTTAGAAGCTACCCTCATGCCGGGTTCCCGGATCATGAGGACTTACTAAGACGTCCTCTACTCGACGATCACCTTTCGAAAGGCAACAGTGAGGCGTACCCTAGGGGTGGTGTGTGAATTGTGTGTCATTTTCAGTTTATTATTTGTCTTGTCATGCATTGGTGATCTACGTTTTGATTTTTATTTTTGGGCATTCATTCTTTCATGTTATTGTTTAACAGTTAAAGGTGCGGGAATTTAAAGTGCGGAAAAGATAAAAGTCCTACGCTATTACAAAGGGCGCGGGTCTACAACGCCAAATTAATCCAGACCCGATTTAAAATAAATTGCAGAAAAGAAATGTCTAATAGCTATTACATGGCTTTGGTACAAGTACATTATATTCACAAAAGAAATAAATGAAACGCGCGAAAAAGAAAATACTCAAATGCGAGGGCGTTGAACCCTTTAAAGGAATTAAAATAATTAAGTTATCTAAAATTAAAATTGAATGAAAAATGGTATTTTTGTGTTTTTTTAGATTTAAAAGAAAAAGGAAAAATTAATTGAAATTAAATTAAATATTAGACCTAATTCTATTTTTTTTAAGTTTATTATGAAAATTTTAACTTTTAACCTAATTTAATTCTAAATTAATTTATGTACATTTTTTAATTTATGATGAAAATAAATAAATAAATAAAAATTATTATTCTGAAAAAAAGGAAAAGAAAAAGAGAAAATAAAAATTATTAAACCTAAATTCTATTTTTTTTGGATTTTTATTAAAAGGAATTAAAGTTGGAAACCTAATTAAAACTTAAATATTTACATGTTATTGTTCATACAAACAAAAACAATATTTAAAATAAAATAATTATTAAATTTTCTGACTTTTCTGATTTTTGTGATGTTTTTGTATTTTTGTAAAAAAATAATTAATTAAATAAACATAATTAAATAAAAGAAATAAAAAGAAAAGTTAAAGAAAGAATAAAAATAATAAGGCAAACCAGGGGGGGGTAGTCCCCAAATTAGGAGGTTCAGATTTGAAAAGCCTGGCCCATTTGCTTGAATTCATTGACTTTCTGGATCATATGCCAACGCGTTGACCTGATGTATGCTACACCTTGAACCTTGGCCATTGATCTGATCATTGTGGACGCGTGTATGGTCCAACTTGAAGACGTATGGTGCATCCTTGTCTTATGCCTGCATGAGAATATGCGTTGCAAAATAATATTGAATTTTTGCCAGACCTGGGACTTGAACCCAGGTCTTGAAGGCCACATGCGCGTATCCCTGGCCACTGAGCCATTTGTGTTTCATTTAATATAAAACGTCAAATAAATAATATAAAGGAAAAGTGGCACAACACTTGGGGCGCGCGCGAAATTCAAATCTCCCAATCCCTGCATGCCACGAGTCCTTCTTCTTCGTCCCTGTAAAACAAAGCAAATAAGCAACGGTTTTGCAACCGTGGTGTTAGGCAGGCTATGGAGAAATAGCGAATAGCGCCATGGTATATATAAATTCATCGCGAGATATGCTTCTTCTTCGTCTCCAGGCGTTGAGTTCAACCATGGTAGTCTCAAAGGCCAATTTTGCTTTATGGTGAAAGCCCTAATTTTTTCTTCTGAAAACCCTAAATAACAACCATGGTATCTTGGCCAAAAGTGCACGAAAATTCAATTAAAAGTTATGGTCAGCTTGCAAACTTCACATTGAATAAGAATTCATGAATGAAATTGCACAAAGATGCGTAAATGATGATATGCGATTTGAATTTTTTTGCTTCACAGTTTGACTTGTAGCTACCGTTTCAGGGTGTTTTTGTTGATGTTAGTGATTGAGATGCGTTCAGAATTTGTCCAGGATGCTAATGGAAAAAAAATTGAGGCTTAAAACTTCTCCCACTTTGAAATCAGATTTGAGTTTTTATCCAAAACTTTCAATATGCCAATGCTTGTTTGGGCGCAGCTTATGAGGTGTTAGGCTTAGGGTTTGACTTAGTGATGATCATGGAATGGAATTGGCTAGTTATTTGACCTAGATTCAAGCTCATGAATGAATAAGTCTTAGGGTTTTTACCATTGACCATTTTTCCTTCTTTTTAGCCAAGACCTAGACCTAGTGTGAAACTTAACCCTAGCCTGAGTTTTTGAGTTGGCCCATGATACATAGAAATTGTCCAAGTTCACATGACACTATTCCATTGGTTTTTGAATTTTATTTGAATTTTCAAAGATTTAAAATGAATTAAATTATCAAAAATTAAAAAAAATTAAAAAATCAATATTTGGTCTTGAAATTAATCATGGGACACGTGTGTGGCATGACAAGGATGAACCAAGTGGAAAAAATGGGGCCCTTTTGTCAAAAATTGGATTTTCAAGGATAGTTGACTTTTGCCATTTCACAAAAATTTCCCAACTTCTACAAGGCACAACTTGCTCAATTTTTAAGCTTTTCACATGTTCTTGGACATTTTGGAAAGGTCTTTGAGTCCTCTAACCAATGCCTTTGGTCCCATGTCATTTTGATTTACCAATCTCAAGTTATGGTCTTTGACTTAAAGTCCCTTTTTGTTGACTTTTGAAAATGACCTATAATGTTGAAATTGATAACTTTTTGTGAGAGCATTTCTTGGACTTGAAGTATGAAGATGAGTTGTAGGAAATGTCTTTCTCTTCAAAATGAGCTTTGGATGGAATTTTTCTGATAATCCATGTGAAAGTTATGCCCTGGTCAATTTCAGTTGACTTTTCCAGCTATCCAAATATAGCAACTTTTGCATCTTTGATGATTTCTGAGCCAAATTTTGAGAATCATGATCAAGCATTGATCAAATGATGTTTGTGGCTTCAAAATGATATGTTGACCAAAAATTTGAACTTTTGACTGCCAAATGACCATTTTGCCCCTACAGTTGACTGTAGTGCAATTTAGGGTTTTGACTGTGCAATTTTGAACTGAACGCCTTGAAACTTGATATGAGGATGCTTGACCATGTTTGTAAGCATATGAGACTTGATTGAGCCTTTGAAAACTTCCTTTTCTTGATCAGACTCAAAACCCTAATTTTGACTGTATGGGAGACTGTTGTACTGCACAACCCCTGGGGAATTTTGTAGCTTGGCTTGGCAATTTCTTGAGGAATATGGGAGGGCAAATTTTGGGGTATAACAGACATGTTCTAAAGTTTTATCATCTTCTAGTGTTTTTAACAGGATTCTAGTCTGGTACAAGTTCTAAGGTTAATTGGTTTTAAGAGGTTTAACTGGTTTTAAGATTTGTAACAGCAGGTTTCAGGTTTAGGTAACAACGGGTTCTATTGATTTGGTAACAGCGGGTTTTATTGATTTGGATGGATATGCTGGTTTCAACGGGTTGGCGACTGGTGGCTACTATAGGAAGAGGATAGAAATTTCTGTTACGCGACGGGAGGAGTATGTTCTTTCATTACACTTTTTATTATTACCGTTATTATGAATACTATACATGTCTAAACAGTAATAATCATGCAGTAACTAAAATAAAGTTCAACAAAGAAAAGAATGATAAGGCAAACATTGTATGGCCAAGAAAAATGGTGCAGAAAGTGATTTAAACATGAGTATATGCAGCAGTATATAGGGAGGAGGAAGAGAATAATACCTATCGGAGCCTCTTCGATGGGGCTTCTAAAAAGGTAGTAAGTTTTTCTTGAGTTTGCTATGTTTTTCTTCTTGCTGAATTTTAGAACAAAACTAATATTTTTTCTGTTTTCCTCTCTTGTTGAACAAAACTCTCTTTTTTGTTTTTCTCACTCTTGCTGAATTTTTGATTTCTCTCTTCCCTTTTGTGTTGAAAAAATCCTCTATTTATAGTGAAATGTGTGGGGTTTTGGGGGGGGGGGGGGGACAGTAGAAATTTGAACAAATTCAGGTCCTGTTTTGATGTTTTATGGGATAGCTTTTTGAAGTATCCATTTTAGTGCAATATTTGGAGCTTTGCAAACTGTTTTGTAACAGCAAAATGTGCAGATTTTTGTCTTATGGGCTGCATTCTGGGCTGTTTTGCAGGGCAGATTTGGACAACAGCTTGGCATGGTCTTTGTTGACACAAGGTTGAAGAAAATGGACAGCACTACACTAAAAAATAATGGACTGTTATGGATTAATGTAGTGCTGGAAAAATGGGCAGCATTGGGACTGTTTTGTAGCAAGAACAATAGTTCATTTTCGTGTACAAAACTTGTATTTTATTTTGTAACTTTGTAACAACAAGTCCAAATAAAATGTAACATGAATAAACATGTATTCTTCAATATATTCTCAATTTATTTGGTAGTTATAAATAAACTTGAATCTTCATATGATCATGAATCTTGATATATCTTGATAAAAATTCAAGGCCTTCCATTTGAATTGGGAAAGAGTTGAACAATACTTGAATAAATTATTGAATGATGAATAAATAATAATGCAAGTCTTAGACTTTAATCTTGCATTTTTGTAATAGAGATCCAAATAAATCACATGAATTGATTTTGTAATCAAATAGAAATCTTCATGTAATTAATCTTGTGATGACCGATTAATTGGATCGAATTCCTTTTCCCACTAACTTCTTGAATAAATGTTTCATGTAAGTAAATAACCATGATGTAAGTCCACCAAAATAATCACAAAAATAATCTTGAATAAATATTTCATGCGATAAATGATTATTCTTGGATGAGATCTCTTCATAGCTCCTCTTTAATTATCACTTGAATTCAAATAAAGAAAATTCCCAATATTCCGAATAAATTATTCTAGAACGGTTTTGAATTTAATTATCCCATTTTGACGAAATTCACCCCGTGTCATGAGAAAATTTACAGATGAATTTTGGTCAAAGAAATCGAAAATGATGGCATAACTTGGTTTTCTTGTATTTTAGAACAATGTGAAACACACATGAACCGAAGACAGTAGAACTTCGACCGTTCTTTCTTGAAAAAATATTCAGAGAAGCTGGAGACTATCTGTTGGACAGAGTGTGGAAATAAACGCACAATTCTCTGAAATTCTTTTGATGAATCAGCTTTTGGGAATTAACGACCGACCGCATTTCTGCCTCGAGACTCGAAACCCTAATCGATGTACGACGTCCGATGCTCTTCTTTCAGACCTGTTTCCTGCACATGAAAACAAAACAACAAAACATACACTTAGTGCTTGATTAGTGGTTAGTCATTCATAAGATAAAATGCTCACAACACTCGATAATCTCTACACAGTCAAAGCTCGAAAGAGAAACGTTTGAAACCTACCATATTTTGTGACCTTGAAAATAATGCAAATGAAACAGGGATCTTAGGTCAAAAATTGGGGTATGACAGAGTGTAGATGTCACAGGGTCGTATACTGAGGATACGACAATGACTTTGCATCCGGACTTTTCTGCCCCTATACCTGCTGGAGAAAGTACCCACGGAGGCTTTCTGGATGCTGACCAGGATGATAAGTCTTCTATTGATAAACAAATGATAAGATGACGTGACATAGTCGTATGCTTCAAATCCCTAACTTTTGCCTGGACCGCCCTTTCGGGTTTTCAGTCCACCGGGATACCCTTATTTGCTCAAGCCGCCTTTTCAAGTTTTCGACTTGCCGGGTGTACATATCTTTTTTGTTTTTATCCCTAATTTTTGCCCGAACCCTTTTGGTTCGCCGGGATGCCCTTATTTTTGCCTAGGCCAGTCAACCTAGCGGGTCTTTGTTCATGCGTAGTATTTTCCGACTATGTCCATGTTCACCGGGTACGCAGAATTGTCATTGTCCATAATAGTAAGTGTTGCCACACTACCAGAAGATGTTTGTTTTATCGTATAAGATTTGTTGCTAGAATGCATGCCCAATGCCCCAAGTGATTCAGATGGAGATATGCCTCTGGCTATTTGGCATCTTTGAGAGATTCCTTGAATCTTGACTTGACTTCCCCAGATGATGGACAATGATCATGCAATTCCCCTTGGTTGGAAGTGTTTTTCCACTTGAGGTGATCCTTTTTATTGAGAAGGTTTTTGTTCACTAGATATTCGTCATGCAAATTTCTCTGCTGCTGAACAAATAGTCATATGCAAACAATGTTATTTTAAGAATGCAAAGCTTATGTCTGTCTTGAAGTTTGAAAA
Source organism: Vicia faba (assembly GCA_948472305.1). Lineage (NCBI taxonomy): Eukaryota > Viridiplantae > Streptophyta > Magnoliopsida > Fabales > Fabaceae > Vicia > Vicia faba. Next base: position 958,891,358 of record OX451740.1, read on the forward strand.
TTCATTTTTTAGTAAAACAAACAAATTTTGTAAAAGTGTGATGTCAACTCAGGATTTATAGCAAACCTTATAGGAGTCAGGATACCTTTAGTAACAATATGCTTTCGAACTAACTCATGCTTCAGCTAGGACTTTTAAGGGTTATAATGTGGCCTGGTTCACGGTTTAAGAAACAAAGGATAAAGGCTCAAATTTTATTTGTACCCACCCGTTCTTCGTGATGTTCTTCAAACCTATGCTCGGTTAATTGTGCATTTAGATCCCATTTGAGTCTTTGGTCTGATATTCCAGTGATGGTTCGGATACTGACAATTTGTTTTGAATAGGCAGTCTTTTTTTTGTTGAGGGTTTATAGGACCTCTTTCTTTTTTATTTTATTATCCTTGTCTTTTGCCTGAACTGTTTCTTTTTGTGATTACAGTCAGCGGGATGCCCCAGTTTTTCTTAAGTCTCCTTCATAGGTTTTGACTTAATGGGCTTTTATTTCGAGAAATAATGACTGCCTATCTTGACGATTATAGGGAACCATCACCGTCTTTTATTTTGGAAGGATGTCTTTGATGCCATTCATTGTGCACCTGGATTAACTGAGAAAACTACCCTGCCCCAGGTTGTGATTAAGGGTTTTAATTTGTGTGAAATAAAAACTCCTACTTCTTTGGCTCAAAGGGGTTGACTAGGGATTATCTTCCTTATAACTCCACTGTTTGGGATTTGAAACATCACCTGTACATCGTCAGCAGGGTCTGTTCAAAAGCATACTGTAGAGATTGTGGTATCATTTTCGCCATCCTCCCTCTAAGGCTTAGAGTTTTTAGTCGAGAGTTGAATATCACGAAAAGGAAGTATAAAGCAGTTTAAGCATAATGAAAACAAATTAATTCAAGACAAATATGTGTAATGCATTAATGAAATAATAAAGTTTGATATGGCAATAATTGTTCGAATAAGCAAAAAAAATACAACTTCAGAATTCAAATGAACAAAAATATTTTCAATCCTAGCCATGTTTTGGAAAAGGAGCAGTGATCACATTGGGAGTTTCAGGAGGGTCGAACTCGATCTCCTCGGTGTCAATCATATTCTGAATCTTGTATTTCAGCGCCCAACAATCGTTAGTATCGTGTTCCGGGCTACCAGAATGATAAGCACACCTTGCATCCGAGTTGTAGTTAGGAGAAGAAGTCTTAGGGTTCGGATGAGGGTTTATCACCGTAATTAGATTCATCTTCAACATGTGTTGCAATGGTTAGGACAATGGCATGTTGATTTGGGTGAACTGCCTTTGAGGTCTTTCCACCCTTGGCTGATTGTTTCATTGTTGTGGTTGTTGTGCGCGTGCCGAATTAGAGATAGAACTGCCCCCACAGATTGGTGGTAGTCTGCCCTGCTACACCCCTTCTGGCTGTGCACAGCATTGGCTTCCCTCTTTCCACCAAATGACTTCTTCTCTGTACTCGAAGAGGTATTTTTTTGGATCTTGTCACTCTGGATCCCAGCTTCTACTCTTTCTCCAGTCAATATCAGCTCCGTGAAACCAGCTGAGGATCTACCAATCAAGTCATTGAAGAAAGGACCAGACAATGTACCAAGGAACATATCCACCAACTCCCTATCAGACAAAGGGGGTTGGACTCTCCCTGCCAGAGCTCTCCATTTATGCGCATAGTCCTTGAAACCTTCACTTGCGCCCATGGGCATACTCTGGAGTTGAGTACGGGTAGGGGCAAGGTCAGCGTTATATTGATACTATTTGTAAAAAGCAGCAGCCAGATCTTCCCAGTTACGGACATTGGTTCCCTCTAGTTGATAGAACCATTCAAGATGAGTCCCAGACAGACTGTCCAGAAAGAAATGGACCCATAAGTTCCTATCAGCGGTGTGAGGCTGAATCTTCCTGACATAAGAACAGAGATGGAGTTTTGGGCAGGACACCCCATCATACTTTGCAAGAATTAGAGCTTTCAACTTCTGCGGGATGACCACTCCCGACACCAATCCCAATTCTTCGAAATCCAACCCAGGTATCCTCTGGACCTCCATAGCATTCAAGCGATCTTCCAACTGCTTGTATCTATCCTCAGTGGGAGGATACTGCTCATCAATGTAGTCGGTATCATTGTCCAAAAGTTCAGGACTAGGATCTTTCTCCCTTGTCTCTTCTTCTTGATTCTCCCCTTCCTTAGATGAAAAGGTCAGATCGACTTGTTGCTTCAACGGCCCTCTAAACCTTCTTCCTATATTCAGAATACCGGAAGCCTTCTTCTTTTTCTTTTTCTCTTTCAGGTTGAGGGTTTTCAGATCCTCCTGCCCTTTTTCCAAATTTATGAACATTTGTTGGAACTGGGCGTTGTGTGCTTGAAGGTCCTTGATGCTTTGTTCGGAAGACATTTTTGCTGAAATAAACAGTGAAGAAGATGAGAAACCTGTAATGGTACCTGTAGTGATGTGTATGATATGCATGCAATGTTTCCAAGGATATCATGGGGTAAATAATAAACTGTTAGAATTTGATTGCAGCTTGATTGAAGAAACTTCGTATCGTTGAGAGTCCTTCTTCAAGAGTCAAGCTCACCATATCGAGTGGGTCATAGTCCCTGACACAAGATCCTTTGACAACATTGGCTAGAGGAAAATAAATCCCCTTGTCCCTTCCTAGACGTCTGGTTCACCATGACCTACATCGCAGACCCTTGAGATCCTTGAAATGGTTAGTATGATATGCCATGTTTATGGTGTCATGATGTCATGATTATGTTGAGAAATCACAGGTATAACAAGCACAAACAAATCACACCAAGTCCTTAGGTTTAAGGCTTGCATGAGGTTAAAGGTAGTACCCTCTTGAAGTTTAGTTGGTTTCAAACCTGTCTTAAAAAGTAATCGGGTTCTAGAGGATCTCAATATCACTGACCATCCTTTATCGGGCATTGTTTCAGCTCAATCAATCTTTTCTTGCGGGCGAAATATCCCGAAAGTCTGATCTCAATGAGTGTAGCATCGAGTACCAACCAATCCTCAGCTCTACACCGAGTCCGGCTATCTCACTACTTTCTAATGGCCAAGTTTGTTCAACTAAGGTTCTAAGGTCCATTAGTGCTTCACGACACCACGCGGCGGCCCCGTATTCTCCTCGTTTCCCCATGAAGGATATCGGTACCAACCAAAGTGCCACACTAACACAGCCATCGCTTAAACCATATCGGTCTATGCCGTACAGTCTCCACGGTCTATTTTTTTACCTAAAGAGTGCCCTCAGATCCGGGTGTAGGATTTATAGTAACCCCAAACAAACCCTCAAAAGTAAAACAATCAAGACAATCAAGAGAAGTAATTTTAATGACCTAGATCCTAAGGTAAACCCAACTTTATAATTCTCCCCAGAAGAGTCACCAGTTCTGTGATACGATGGCAGAACCTACTATTATACTGGTTTGCATTTTTTGTTCGCAAAATGTTAAGGTAAGCAAGAGTCGCCACCGACTTTTATTTCATCCAACAAAGGAAAAGGAAAAAGAACAGAAAAAACATTTTTCGAGATGTTTCTGAGTACGGGGGGTAGATTATAGAAAGGGAAGGTGTTAGCACCCTTTCCATACGTGGTTTTCCACGGGCTCTTAGGTACTTGCTCATTTTGAAATTTCTTGTGTGTGCTTTGCTTTGAAAAGTTTTGTTTTACTTCGTTTTAACCCTTGTTTCTGTCCTCAAGAGTGTGACGAAGTTGTTTTGAAAACTATTTTGAAAGTGTTTGTGTAAAAGAGTTTTTATTGTTTTGAGCAAGTACTTAAGATTTTCTACCTACTCGAAAAAAGCTCTATTTGTTTTCCTTTTAGACAGTGATATCCCATTATTAAGGAATAGGTAGCACCTTCGTTGGAGTTTGAGGGACTATCGAAAGGGACGAAATGGTCACTGAAGGCAACATGTAAGGATACCTTAGCAGTTTGAAGGGACTGCCATCATATATTCGTAGGCAACATAGAGGGACAAGATCATTTCTCGTAGGCAACTCGAGGGACGTTAAGGGACTATGATCTTTATGATGACTTTTAGATTGAGGGTCTTTTGCTAAGATATCCCTACGTTCGAGGGACACGACCATTATTTCCGAGACAACCAAGTGAGGCAAACCCTAGGAGTGAGCATGTGCGAGTGTAATTTTCAGTTAATTTATCTTTGCATATTTAGGGTTTTCTACCGTATTAATTTTCAGTTTGTCTTTCCATACAATCCTATTAACATACATCTAAGCAGTTTATAGTTTGCCGAATTAAAAGCAAGAAAGTTTAAAGTCTTATCTATTACAAGGCTTTTGCAGATACATAATTATTTTGGACTGAAAATAAAAATGCGGAATTTAAACCCTAATTACTATTACAACCTCGAAACAGTTACAATAATGATAAAAGGAAATTAAAAAATGCGCGTGGCGAATTAAATGCGAGAATAATTTAGGAAACCTAAAAAATCTAATTGAAAAAAAAATTAGGTTAGTTTTTTTGAGAAAAATTAATTAGGTTATGTACAAATTAAAACCCTAATTTCTAATTAATTTAAATTATAAAAAAGGAATTAAATTTGCCCTAAATCAAATTAAACTAATTAATTAAGGAAATAAAATATTTTTATGAAAAAAAATGATTTTTATGTTTTTTTTAATGATTTTTTTATTAAATAAAAAATAATGATTTTTTGGTGTTATTTTAATAAAGGAAAATAATTAGTAAAACAATTAAAAAAAATTAAAATAGAAAAGAAAAGAATGGGCATGTGTTGTGCCAGCCTGAGAGTGCACCATAGTCCTTCATTGTTTGAGGCGTTGGATCTGAATTATTGATACATCCAATGGCCAAATGGTGGTAGCGCATGGTAGGAATTTTGGATGATGATGCATTGAATATGTAGAAACAAAGTAAGAAAACAAAATTTGCTGGGATGGTTAGTTGTATATATAATAACATAAATAAAATATAAAGGAAATAAAGTGGTCTTTCCCAAACGCACGCGTGATTCAAATCACCCAATAGGATTCTGCCACCTAATTGTCTTCTTCCCCATAACTGTTGTTTTTTTGCCACACTTTTACCTACAATCGTTTCCTTCAATAAAGGCTAGAGTGACGGATTTTATTCGTAGCCATAAACCTGTAAAATTCAAAAAAACGTAGCACAAGCAGAATAAATTCAAACCAAAGATATGGATCAACTGCAAATCATCTCCTGAGCATGATAGTACCCCTAATTTTGTCCAATTTTGCCTTTATATAGAATTCCCAATTTGGGACCTCAAAACCCTAACAATGGCGTCGTGTCTTTCCTGCACTTAAACTTCAATCAAATCAATCAAAAACATTGCAAATATGATAGCAAGCATGGATATATGATCAAAACATGTTTATGATGGATAAATCATTGAAAACGAATCTTGAAAAAAAGATGCAAACAGTGGCACTGTGAGGCGTGATTTCTGAAGGTTTTAAGGCTTGAGGATGATTGGAATAACTTCAGAACACGTCCAAGAATATATTGTTGGCTTTGGAATTACTTGAAACGGCGTATGGAAGAGAATACAGTCTGCACTTTTTCTTCCAAAATTTGCAATTTCTTCCCCTTGTTTTCACGACCCCAAACCCTCTTTTATGCTTTAGAGATGTTAGATATATATGATAGAATGATTTAGGTCAACCAAAACTGATCATATCTTTGCAAATTATGGAGATTTGATTTCATTCTTTTCCTTGTATGATTTGTTTCCAAAATAGACCAAATTAAGATCATTTCCAATCAATTAGCTCTTGCACGAATTTTTTGATTTGCTAGCTGCTCATGGACTCATAATATGCTCATAAAATCAAATCTTTGATTTTATTTGATTATTCTACTATTTAAATTGATTTATTTTGATTTAAATGGATAAAAAATCAAAAAATCAAAATAAAAATAATAAAATAATAGGTGGATAAGATCAGGGGTCGTGGGCCATCTTAGGAACAAGTTTCAAACAATAAAACATGAGCCCATTTGGAAAAAAAAGTCATTTTGATCAATGTTGACTTCATGCGCATTTCCAAAAATTGGTCAACTTTGACAATACACATGTCTCTCATTTTTAACCCTAAGAAGGTGTTCTTGGACTTTTTAGAAAGCTTAGGATGTCCCCTAAACAAATCTTTTGGTTTCCTCTCAATTGGGTCTTCCATTTTCATGTAAGAAGCTTTGACCCAAAAGGTGTTTATGTTGACTTTTCAAAAGGACCTATAATGTAGAAATTCATATCTTTTGATGAGTGCATATTTTGAACTTGTGGGATGAAAATGAATTTTCGGGAATTGCATCCTCTTCAAAATGAGCCTTGGATGGAAAATTTCTGATAAAGTATGAAGAAATTATGCTTGGTCAAAGTTAGGTTGACTTTTCCTGAGAAACCCTAATTTAGCAACTTTTGGGTTTTGATGAATTTAGGGCATTCCTTGAAGAATCATGATCAACCCTTAATCAAATGATAAAATTCACTTCAAAATGTGGATGTTGACCAAAATTATTGAAGTTTGACTGTATGTGGGCCACAATTGACTTTTGACCTAATACAGTCGATTCTCAAGCATCTGAGCAGTTGACTGAGCAAACTTCTTGTGCAGTGCTTGAAATTTGACATGGAGGGTCTTGAGAACATATTAGGACCATGGAGAGCATATGAGTTCTTTGGAGTCCACCTATCTTAATGAAAATGGAAACCCTAATTTGAGACACACTGCCTTAGGAGAGAGTTTGTCTGGTCAACTCTTGGGCAAACTTGAGCAAATTGAGGATCTCTAGGAGTATGTATTGAGTAAAATGAGAGGGAAAATTTTGGGGTACAACAGACTTCACCTACAAATCAACTTTATTCTACATAATTCTAACCAAAATAAACCAACTAAAAATACCTATATGTATATACGACTTATTCCGACAATTTCAACTAATTCCGGTTAACTACTTTTACCGCTCAAATCTACAACTGATAACTCTCTGCTAAATTATTACATCTTCCACTAATATACTACTCTGTTAAATTATTTATTACCAACTCTACAACTAAAACCATCACTGCTATTTTTATTTCTACATCTACTACTAACATAATTCTACTAATTATTAACTCTGCTACTTTATTCTACTGTTCCTCTAAATTTACCACTTTTTATTATTTTTGTTATTATCCTCTATCACATAAAACAACTCTACAAAAAAATATGCTACTACTACTAATGTTCCTTCTGCTATAACATGCTATTGATAAGAATAGTTTAATTTGTTCTCAAACTGATTTTGTGTTTAATAAACTCCAGATTGATACCACATTAACAGTTATATAGCATAGTGCCACAGAAATGGAAAACTGAAACAAGTTCCCCTGCCTAACACTCAGTGCCTACGGCACTTTCCTTCCACCATCACCCTAGTGCCGAACGGCACATCGTCTTTCTTCTCAAGGTTGCCGAACGACAACCTCCCATATACAACAAGTGTCGAGCGGCACTTCCACCCCCCGACCAATTTTTCTTCTTCTTATTATCTTCGATACTATTTCATTGAATTTCCTGCTATATTGTCTCCATACCAAATCCATTCCAGAGACAAGTTATAACATAACAACCCTCTTATTCTTAAACAATTCTATAATCAAATTAATTATTACCACAAAAACTCAAGCCAACACAAATCAACAAAACAGTATAATACCACATACTAATTCCCACATACAAAATATCATATACCCCATTATAGGATAAGGAACTCCACCCTTACCTTGGATTGACGGTTCTCTATAATTTCCGGTCGAATCCCGATTGCCGTCTGTTGCTGCCATAGCTCCAAACCTTTACTCTTCTTCTTTTCTCCATGTACTGCATCCTTTTCTTTTCTCTTTCTCTAAAACCCTTATTCTTCCTTACAATCACTTCTTATTCTCTCTTCTACTTTACAAAACCTAATTCCTTCTTATTCAACTTTAGCATATAATTTCTATTATTCTTAATAATTCTATTGGGCCTAATCTTAGCACCCACACTTTTACCACTATCACAACATAAGTCCAATTAAATAAATAGTCACATAATATAATCTAATATTATTTCCAATAATATTCTTCAACTATGATTGATCCACACTTTAAATAAAACTAACTCACAAATAATATTATAATAACAGTCCTCCGACTAAATCGTCTAATTTATCCGACCATCAACTTACTGCTCAACTCAACATATTTATTCAATTATGCTTCTTAGAATAATACTGATAATTCTCAACTTGGACAATTCCAATAATTAAACCCTTAATTAATTTAATTAAATAATTAATTAAATTCGGAGCGTCACATAAGGCACAATACTTAATAATGCTATTATCACACTTACTAGCTCAATTACTCAAATAACACATATATTCCAATTAAATCAATTATTCACATAATCACACAAAATCAAATAATTAAATAATTATCAACCAAATATTAATTAATAAAATAAATACTAATAAAATAATTAGTATATAAAATCGAGGTGTTACATAAGGTAATTATAAAATTGCAACATAAGAGATATCACAAAATCTCTGAAAACATAGCACAACAAATCAATCATTCGATCCCCGATGTTACATGTCAGAGCAGACACCGACGAAAGCAATAAAGAAGAGTACTCTCTTCTAAAACTCATCCACACCTTCATAGTGGATCGCCTACGTGTTACCCACGTGGAGGCAACATTCACACAAAAAGAGTGAGATATCACAATAATATAAAGTAATGCATAATAATAAGTACTCCCTCTGTCCCAAATTATAAGAGAAATTTACTTTTTAGATTCATTGAATAATTAATGTATCTGGTCTATATATAGACCAGATACATTAATTATTCAATGAATCTAAAAAGTGAATTTCTCTTATAATTTGGTATGGAGGGAGTATATAACATATTATTTTACACATATTCACCTAATTCACCATTCTCACTTCCACACAAACCAAAACATCAATTTACACATCAATTATGTAATAACAATATTCATGCAACAACAACTATGCAAATGCCTCAGGTCTAAATGCATATGGTACCAATCCTCCATGAACACTCAAGTTCATCGCTCCGATCCTCACCGTAGGCACGGAGCACACCAAAAGGCACTTAATCCACACAATGTAATATGACTCATTAATATGAACCACCTTCCAAACACCAATGATGCATGATAAATATTAAACATGCAACAACAAGTACATTATATTTCACCATTGACAATTATACTCCGCCAATTTTCTCCACCACACACCAAGCACCTACTACACAATCAGCAACACCAATTTATAAAGTAAAAAGCAAAAATAATGCACAAAACACCAACATCATACCGCAATAGACAATGACACCACGAAACATCATTACACACCAATTAAATTCAGTTCTAGAAACATGAAATCATTTTTACATGGAAGTGAATTGTACCATCTCTCCACGGGTTCAAACGGCGCGTCAAACAGACACCCGAAACTCAAGATACAGATTCTCAAAGTTTTTAGAAAATTCTGCCAGAACAGGTGGTAATCAATTTCACTGATACCTAAAATCAATTTCACCTTCATTTTTTCAAAATTCCAGAAACCCAGTTTTTACAAAAATACACATGTAAATCAATTTCACCATATGTGGAAATCGATTTCCTCTTCAGAAATTTCCCAATTTTAAAAACAATCGCAAGTGAAATTGATTTCCTCTGCTACATAAGTAGTTTTATGCTATTTTAATGTATGAAAACCAGTCTCATTCCAACCCTAAAACCCCAACTTTTCTAAAACAGTGAGTATCCAAATTCATCAGTTCAATCACATCGATACACAGAAACATAACATTCACCAATAAACACACCAATCAACACAACAACATCATATCACCATTCATCAAATTGATTCAAACACAAGAAGAGATAATCACAATTATGCATAGTTACAATTTCAACCATAAGAATCATAACCCCAAACCTACAACCTATTATACAATCCCTTAGAAAACTGGAATCCCCCTTACCTTGGTATTCTTAGAAAACATTTTGGCTTCTTTAAAGGAGTTTTGCTCTTCTTCCTCAACCCCAAGCTCTTTGATTCTTCTCTTTTCTTCTCACGTTCTGTCAATTCTAACCTCACTGACTCTAATTCCATTAATATTATTATTATTATCATTATTCCAACTAAATAAAACAATTAAAATAAAAACTAAATAAGTATTTAATCCTATTATTACTATTATTATTTAATCTATTTAAATCTAATTTTAAATAATGCTAGTAACAATATTCTCTCACCACCGCTATGTTTCTACCTTTTTACTCAGACCCCCCCCCCCCCCCCCAACACCTCTATTTCTAATTCTAAAGGTCATCACCCTACACCGAAGGGTCCCCAAACACACCAAAACACTGAATATCACACAACATCACACAAATCAATTACGAATAATTAATTAAAATAAATCAGAGTGTTACAAAAGGGTGTTCTGATTTTGTTCAAAGAGATCCATGAATCTTCATTGGTTGCTTCTGGTAAGATACGAATGTAGGGAAGTCGTTTTCGTTGATTCTGAAGTCTGGGCAGAAAAGGACCCCAATAAGTTTCTGATATGAACAATGAATGCATTTTTTTTTGTGAATGAATGTATGCTTGTATGATATTTTTTTATTTCCAGGGAAACCCAAAGACTTGTCTATCCACAACTATTCTTGTAACAGTATTTATCTCTCGGAAAGTTCAACAAAAGACTCGAATTTGGGATTCCTTGGAAATGGAATGCATATACTATGATACATTTACATATATGGTGTCATGGTATGGAATGGCACAGGATCAAAGCTCCACATATTCTGGATAACCACATTATAATCCTATGAATAACTGTTGTAAAATCCTCTGAATAGGTTAAATATAACATGATCAAAAGTTTAGATCTCTTCTGAATACAAGAAAACCAAGTATGATGAAAGTCAAAGTTTCCTGCAAAAATCTCATATCCCTCTCACAGGTGGGTTCTCGTCTTGAACAAAGGTTCCTAAAAGGTCCCCAGAGTCGTGAGTCATCTATGAAAACACCTTGTCTTGTGCATAGGCATGCGTGACAAAGGCATCCCCAAGAGAACCTAGTATGGGTGTGGGTTTCGTGCTAACTCAATGCAATAGACGCTACGTGAGTCAACATAATTATCCACTTTATCGTGTGTGTACACTCAAGCTTGGGTAGTGGGCTTATTTCTCAAAAGTATCACATATCCCACAAAGAAAACATAACAACAAATATCTAGAATATGTGAATAGTAAAAATGCAATGAATGCAGCAAGTAAAACATATAGATAAAACACACAAAGAAAAGAAACAAACAAAGCTAGGACTGACTTTCTTTAATCCCCAGTAGAGTCGCGAGCTGTTACACCGCGAAAAAAACCCAGAGTCACTAACAAACTTTATTTTTTCCAAAGGGAAGGGGAAACATCAATAAAACCCCAAAAGGAAGGATATGATGGTCTCGCAACCAAGATATGGACTCAGAAGTCGGTTACGCAAAGCGCACCTCACATCTGTTGTACTCAACGGGATCCACTTAGTTTTTTTTCTATGGGAGTGTATATCTAAAGTTATAACTTGCTAAGAAATGCATGAATGATTTGATTAAGGTGAAAAGAAAAGGTTGCTATTATTGAGTTTGTTCGGGTTTTGTAACCCAATGCCTATGTATTCAAAATGGAATCAGAATTCCGTAGTTCTTCTCAAAACAATTTATTTGTTAGGTGTTTTTTATGGATAATTTTAACGTTCACTCTCTAGAAATATACATAGCTTGTATTGCAGTAGAACGGAAATAACATGCTCTTTTTGAAAAGGTTAAAGAGAAAAGCCAAAAGGAAAAAAGGTTTGAATTTGTTGAAGTGTTTTGTAAGGAGATAGGTCAAATGGTCCCTCAAGGCTAGGGGTATTTGAGTACATTCTCCTTTAGTTTTGAAATTGTTTGAGATACGTATTATACTAAAGTCTATGAAATGAGGGCGAATAATTTGTACAAATGAGCCAAGTGTCTCACGTACAAAATACTCTAAGAAGTGGTAAGAAAGACTTACGTTGATCTTTCCTCATTTGTTTAAGGCTCATGGCTTATTATATGTATCATATTTTCTAGGTATTTTTGTATTTGATAAAAAAAGGGATTTTGTTTTAGAAAAGAAAATAGATGCAATGCAAAAGGAAATAAAAAGCAAAGGGAAATTGAACCCTAATATTATCATGCATTTATGGCCCTATGGTTGAGATTGAGGGGAAACTTAACCTAATGTTTGCATGCTTGGATCAAAGCCTAATGTCTAACCCTAACTCAATTTAATCAACCATTTAATTTGATAAAATTGAATTAGAGTAAGCCTAAGGGATCATGTGAACAATCAAGGCAAGCACACAAGCATCAAACAATGTTAATCATCAATCACATGGAAAAATCATCACAAGTTTCATCAAGATAAAGCATCAAGATCATGGCACAACTTTGAATCAAAGCAAAACTAAAATGAAGAAAAAATAACAAAGTCAATTAAATGCTAAAAATAAACTTCTAAAAGATTATCATGTCATTTTATATTTTTTTAATATTCAAGTATATTAAAATTATAAAACAAAATAAAAAGGAAAAACAATCAAAAGAAAATTAGAAAAATAAAACAAAATAAGAGAGTAGGCGGTGCATGCTTGAATGTAGGCGTTTGGAGAAGTAAACAGTTCAAGGCCCAATCAAAATCAGTCCATCAGTGCTTTTTTATTCTCAAAGCTTCAGCTCAAACAAAAAACAATGTCATTGGGCTCAGGATGGGGTACGAAGTAGCAGAGCATGACTCTGCCCAAGCAAAATCATCATAAAATCCATTCTCCAATTATTTCTATTTTCTGAATTATTATTATTATTATTAAAAAATAAAACAAAATCAATTAAAAATGAAAAGGCATGAAAGAGTGTTGTTTTGGTCCATGTTCAAATATTTGAACTCCTTTCCCTCTCGCGCCAAACTTCCTCTTCTCCAATCAGTAAACACCGCGTTGGTAAGCCACGTGGCGGCGCCGACAGTGGTTTCAAGTCCAAAAACTCTAAGCGGTCACATCTCAAGCTTCGATTTTCAAACACTGAATCCAAAAGTGCTACTTTATTCCTCCAATTCTTCCTTAAACGCAAACAATTCACAGAAACACCAATAAACCCTAACTATTCCAATTTCAAATTAAATTGATGTGAAATGGTGATGAAATGCTATAGTTCGAAGTGGGGAAGAATGTACCTATCGGAGTGTGTTATATGCCTCTTCTACGATGGAGATAAAATCAGAAAACGATTGATTAAGCTCCTATGAAGTTCCAGGCATGTGACTGTATCTTCAATTTTACTTGAATCACGCTGTAGATCTCAGACCAACTCCATGTGCTTCTTGAAAAAATTCAGTTGAATAGAGAGAATGGCGAGTGGCAGAAGCTTGCAATTGCGTACAATAGATCCTTTGTGATGCATAGATTAAGATTGTGATGAAAGATTGCAGAGAAAACCAAAGAAAAATGGATTTCAAAGTGAGAGAGATGAGAGAATTTTGAGAGTGATTTGTGAAAATTATGGACATGTATGAGAAATTTGAAGAGAAAGAATTATATAGAGGTTTAGCTTGGAGTGTTCTCAGGTTTGGAATGAGGCTTGGGTGGTCAATTATCTTAGGAGTTAGTTATGCCTTGCTTAGGAGTTTGTTAGAAGAGAGTTTAAACTAAAATGGTGTAGGCTCGGATCAGCATGCTTCAGGTTTGGTTTTAGGCTTGGAGTAAGTTGGTAGGCTTGGCATTTAGGTGACGAATGATGATTTGTTAATGAGAAGCTTGTGGCACACGATTTCCCTTCATTTTTACTTTTCTATTTTAGAATTATTCATGGACTGGTTTACATGAAACAAGTGCGGGTTCTTGTGTAATGCATGGCACAGTTTTGGATTTGTTTTGAACTAGATTGCAGCCTGGTTTGGACATGGAATGGTTAACTGTTTTGGGAAGAGCTTGGAAGTGGTTTATGTTGCTTGAACTTTATTTTGGAATTGTTTTATTGTTTGGACAAGTTTGCACTTTGATTTCAATGAATTCATGGCATGATGTTGGACTTTTTTGGAGTTGTTTTGATTGTCCAATAGTGTGAACAGGTTTTATGTTTGGTTTTGGGTAGATTAAGCAAGCATTGAAACTGTTTTAGTGACATGAAGATACTATGTGAAGTCTGGATAATGAATGGTATTTGATTTGAAAATTGGACTTGTAAACTTGAATGAATGTATATATTTGATTTAGTCTTTGAAAATTGAACTTGGATTTAGACATTGGAATTTATACTTGTGATGAATGATGTTTGAACTTTAAAATTGAACTTTTAAAATTGTCTTGACCTTTGAACCTTGTATTCCAAGCAAACCTACTACATTTTCTTTCCAACATTGCAAGCTTCAAACAATTTTGATAAATTTGAATCCATTTCATTAGATAGCTTCTTGAATGAATACTTCCAAATAATGAATCCAAATCAATATTCACTTCTTAAAGAACCCTAACTTCAATTCTCAAATCAGATCCACACTCAACTTGTATAAAAAGCAACAATTTGTTAAGAAAATAATGATTCATTGAACACAATGAATCCTCAACTTCACTTTTTCTCCACAACTCCTATCTTGCACCTCAATCTTCAAAGACATCTTGACTTGGTGAGCAACATAATAGCATTACCTTGAATAATCCTTGAAAATGAATGACAAGGCTTGAAGTATAGAAAGAAGCATGATCACCAATATGTCCTTGACATGAAACCCTAAGCAAATGAACCTCAATTGATGAATGTTAACAAGCTCAAATATGATGAGATGTAAACCCTAACCCACTTGTCCTTGAGGGTTGATGAAGAAGCTTGAGGAACCTTGATGTACATTGATAAGAAACATGCTCATGATAAATAGAAATCTAAAACCCTAGCTTCAAACCCTAATTTATGAAAAAACCAATTTAATCAACCTTAAATGAAGTTTAAGAGTCTCAAAGCAATAGAGCCCTAATTTCCCAAGATCTTTGATCCAATGCCAAGCTTACTGATGCATGATGTGTCATATATAAAATGACCTAATGGAAGGTTTGTGTATGAAGAGAATGAGAAGCATAATCCAGAAGATTTGATTGAAGGGTAGGATAAATTTGGGGTATGACAAATGACTTATCAACAACAACAATCATCTGCTCAACAAAATACTAAAGGTTCTTCTCTTCTACAACAACATTAAGTTCAAGACCTGGATCTTAACTTATCAACTTCATTAAATGAATTATTTGTTCTTGTGGAACTGATAGTGAATTTTGAAAATCTTGCTGCAAATGAGTTCAACCTCTCTAAAATTGTGAAGTTTCAAGGTTGGAAAACTTATTTTGATCGCTTGAAGGGTCTAGTTTATGCTGAATTGGTTAAGGACTTTTGGGTTCGTGTCTTTTTGACATATGGTAACTGTAGCGGTAGAAATGTTTAAGACTAAGTCATGGGATTGACTAGACTTGTACAAATCAAAATAAAATTGACACCACACTTTATTGTTTCCAAAGGAATGGGAAAAGAGCGAATAACCCAAAAAGGGGGAAAGATTTAAGGTAAGGGGCTTGGTTATGCAAAGGGGAGGTATTATCACCCTAAACATCTACGGTACTCCGCAGGTACCTCTTTGTAAAATCTGTATATTTTGGCTATAAAAAATGTATAAAAAATGGATGGTGGAGGTGAGAAAAGAAATACATTTTTATGGTTTTTGCACCCGCCGCGGTTGTGAACCTTTAGTGCCTACGTACCACCTTCTGTGCAATAGGGGATCAGGGTACACGTAGTTCCTCTTTTAAAAATTTTAAAATGTAAGTGTGTTAGTTTAATTTTTATGAGATAAAACATCATCGTCATTGTGATACGGTGGGAGAACTGACTTGAGGGTTTTGCGTTTGATCGCAAATGTTGCGGTTAGAAAGAGTCGCCACCGACTTTTCTTTTATCCAAAAGGAAAGGTGAAAAAGCACAGGAAAGACCTTTGAGATTATTTCTTGAGTTCGGGGGGTAGATTATGAAAAGGGAAGGTATTATCACCCTTTTCATCCATGGTTTTCCATGGGCTCTTAGTTACTTGCTAGATCACTTGCTTTTTGTTTTAAATTTGTACTTTGTGTGGTTTTTTGAAAGTATTTTGCAAAGAGGTCATTGTTTAGGAAATCTTTGCAATGATTCTTGTTTGTAAGAATATATACAAAGATGTTTGATCTTTTGAAAATGTTTTCAATTTTGTAAGATGTTTGAAAGTGTATGTGTTTGTTTTGAAAATAGCAAGGATGTTTGTTTTGAAATTGAGCAAGTAATTAGGAGCAATCTACCTACTCAAATGTCTTTCTTATTCATTTCCTTTTCCTTTGACATTGTTGTCTTACCATTCATTTGGTAAGCAACCCTATCTTTGGATGTAAACATGACGGGCGTGGGTCATCGTATAACCATGATTAGCAATGTCGCAAGGTATCTTGGCATTCTTTTTGAGGGACTAAGATCATTTGTAAGGAAACTTGGATAGCATCATTGAGGGACTATGATCTTGTATTTGTTTGTTTTTGCTAAGATATCTTACATGCGTAATATGACCATTTTGTATAAGGAAACCAAGTTGGATAACTCTAGGGGTGCTTGTGGGAAAGTGTATCATTTTCATGCTTTTTTTTGTCTTGAATTAGGGTTTTCTAAGTATCGGTTTTAATCTTTCCATACAAACCCTAATTACTAGCATTGTATATAAAAGCGATAAATTGCGAAATTTAAAGTTACTACGCTATTACAACATTTGTGGAGGGGGGTATACAAATTCATGAATGGGGATTGCAAGAATTTAAACTTAATTAGCCTATTACAACCATATTGAATTGATAACAATGTACAAGGAAATAAATAAATACAAATCAGTAAAATGAATGAACTGTACAAAAAATGCAAAAATGTAAAGAGAATGTATCTTTGTTTGATTTTTTCATGGAAAAGATTTATCTTATCCTTATTAAATAAAGAAAATAATTAATCAAGTTTAAATTTATTAAGAAAATACTTTTTTGAATAAAACCCTAATTCTATTAATTAATCAAAAGAAAATAAGTTTAAGAAAAGTATTTTTGGTATTTTTATCCTAAAAATATTCATAGTATTATAAAATATTTTTGGCCCTTTTTTAATATTAAGAATAATGTAATTTTTTAAATGGTGTGAAAAATAAATAAATAAATAAACATAATATTAATTAAGTTTACAAGATTAGTTAATAAAATAAATAAAGTGTAATAAATAAAAATATTTTTTTGTGAGAAAAATAAAATAAAATAAGTCAAAATCTAAATCTATCATTTTTTTGTATTTTATGATTTTTAGTATTTAGAAAATATATTTAAGAAAAATAGAAATGAAAATAAAAAATAAAATAAATAAATTTGGGCCAGGGGTGTCAATAGGAAACAGGGGGTTAGTTAGCAAAATAAAAAAAAAATAAGCCAGGCCCAAAGAGGCCCAGCGCCTTGCAAACAAAAAAAGTCAGAATTGTAAAAACATGTAAAAATGCAAAAGGGTACCACTGGGGCTCGAACCCAGGTCCCATAGGTTACAGGCGCGCGCTTCTACCATCGGAGTGGCTATATATTCGTTAATACAAACAAAACAATAAATATGTAAGGCAAAATGCACCCTGAAGACTTCATCTTCAACCTCCAGCCAGACCAACTGTAACTTGCTCATTTCTCATCAAAAATTAAAACTGCAAACATGAAACTTGTAGCAAATTTTCTCACGATTCCAGAAATGTAAAGTATTAAAACTATAGATCAAAGATAAGCATTAATTTTAATGGCCCTAATCTGAACCCTAAAAATTTCAGAAATTTCAGTTTCAAAATTCTCTAAGCTCAAGTAAAATTAATGGAAACTATGGACATGGTTAGCTTTAGGGCAATGATATCTACATGTTTTATTCACAAGTAAATTATTGATGATGCCTGTATGAAGAGTTCCAAGTTGAGAAAACTTACCTCAAAACTGGAAATCGTGTTTGGAGTTTGAGCTTGTTTCAAGTGATGGTGATGATCAGGTTAGCTTCCTTGAGGTCCTAGGAAGCTAATGCAATGGTTTGCTTGAGTTGAGAGTGGCTGAAATGACTTGGAGAAGTCAATATGCAATGATTTGTTTTTGGTTGTGGAGGATATGGTAAATGATGTTACAGTAATGAAATAGGGACAGGAATAGGTTACACTTGATATAAGGAAGCTTTAGAAACTAAAAGGCCAAGAAATGCACGAGGGAAATGTGAGTTTGAAGTTCAAGGTCAGAAACTGTGCAACAATGGAGTTTTGGGGCAATTTCTGATTTGAGAGAGTTTTGGTGTATTTCAGGGTGTTCAAACTCGTCCTCTAGCTCACAAATAGTGACTCTATTTATAAGCAACAAGTTTGAAGACTTCTTGTTGATCAGAATTCAAAATCACAAGTTTATGCATAACATGTGATTTTTGAGAAATTCAAGTTTCCATGCCTTGTACTTGGTTCATAGAGTTGTTAACCAATTTAAACACAATACTTTTGAATTTGTGGATGGAGTGTAATCACGGAAAACAAGTTGGGATCTCAAGAAGCTGACTTTGTGCATAAAGCTTTCTTTACAAGAATGGATATGTTACTTTCTCCCTAAAATGGCAAATTGATTTGGACAAAGCTTGGAACACTTGGATAAGGGTATAATCAGTTGTGTAAACCATTAATTATGGAGTTAAAAACAAGTTTGAGGCCTGCAAAGTGAGGATTATGCAGCATGGCTATGGATTTGGTTCATGTGTTCATAAAAAATGACTTGAAATTCAAGTGACAAAACCCTAACTTCATCTCTTCGATTCTCCCTACTCAAGAATGATCTTAAGGAGTTCTTGGACATTTTGGAAATATTGCAATGTTCTCTACAACCCATGTTTGAATTTCTTTTAAAGATTCCCCTTGGAACTATATTAAAAAGTGCCATGAAGTTTGGTCAAAATCCTGACCAAATTAGGGCAAAATTTCACTAAGTGTTTAGTTTCATGACCACATGTTCGTGAAATTATAACTTGAGATCCAAGCATTTTTGGAAGGAGTTGTGTAAAGAAAAGTTGTAGATTTCATGGAGATATAAAACTTTCATGTTTTAAGTTTCTCTTTAATCATCTTGCATCATGGTGAAAATTTGGCTCAAAGTTATGAAAAAACATGAAATTTCCAGCACTTAAAAAAATTTCCAAGTTTAGAAATTTTGACTTTTCAAAATGAAATCTTGACTTTTTTGTTTCTTGATGAATAAGTTTCATATTTTGAAATGTTTTGATGAATTATGATCTTTGGCACTTGAATTTGACCAAAAAGTCAAAGTTTGACTTTTCAGTGTACAGTTGACTTTTGATCAGTTGACTGCAAAATTCATTTGTCAATCCAATGGGCTTGCAATGTTTTGAACCATGTAATTAGGTGAAAATGATGCAATTTGACTCTTGAGATCATGCCTTAAACCAATTGACCATTTTCTAGGTCAAAAATCAGAAATTGCCCTTTCCTAGTCAAAACCCTAATTTTGACCATTTTGCCCTTTTGGAGATTTGATCAAATTTCTTGAGGAGTTGTGGTCCAAACTTTATAAAATGATACATATGAGTTTAAAATGTTGATGTGGATCAAAAATTATGAAGTTTGACTGTAAATTGGCCATGGTTGACTTTTTCCCTAATATAGCTGATTTTTAGGTCAACTGCTCAATTGATTGAGCAAAAGTGTGATCCAAAGCTTTAAACTTGACATGAGTGATCTTGGGGGTCCATAATGATCTATGAAAGTCATATGGCGAATTGGAAGTTCAAAAAATCCTTGTGCAATCTCAAACCCTAATTTTGGTCATCAGTGCTTACGGAGGTGTCTTGAGCTGATCAAACCCTAATGCAGTCTTGAGTCAAGGAGATCTTGTGAGCATATTCTTGATAAGAGAGAGGGACAATTTTGGAGTACGACAGTTGCCCCTGTTTAATATTCTTAAGCCTGGAGAGTTAGATTGGCAAGTTTTTCCATTTGTGACACGAAGGTGGAAGATGTTTGGACACTAGAGTGCCTAGAAATTTGCACTCGGTGATATGATGGTAGAAGGAATGGGCTTAAAGATGCCATTTGGAGAGATGATAGAAAGTTGTTGGAGATGGGCTTGTAGATTCCATCCAGAAGTGATTGTTGAACTAAAAGATAATCTGAATGTGTATTAGAATGGCATTCGTGTTTGAAGTGTATTTGAACTGTATCTGAAAGAGAGTCTTAATGAGTATCAGAATGGCGTCTGTGTCTGGACCGTATCTGAACTGTATCTGAAAGAGAGTCTGAATGAGTATCAGAATGGCGTCAGTGTTTGGGGCGTATCTGAACTGTATTTGAAAGCTGAATTTGAATGAGTATCAGAATGGCATCCGCGTCTGGAGCGTATCTATATTGTATCTGAAAGAGAGTCTGAATGAGTATCAGAATGGAATCAGTGTCGGGAGCATATATGAAAGAGAGTCTCAATGAGTATCAGAATGGCGTCTGTGTCTGGAGCGTATCTGAACTGTATCTGAAAACTTTGAACATTGTTAATGGTAGTTGTTAACCTTATCCTGAAAAGGGTAACATGTTAGCTAAAATGCAAAGTCATGTTGTATGAAATGCATGGCATGATGCATTTGTGTAATCAATGTTTATGATATATGGTGCGATGTATGTGTATGCGAGTTAATCTACTGCACTGTTGTTGGATCGGAAAAATAAATCCTTGACTGTTGCTGAAGATATGGGGTATAAGTCTTCATGTTGTGACGTTGAAGTGCTGATGAATTTCCCCTTAGAGAAATAAACTCTGTTGTAAAGGGAATGTCGTGTATTGTTTGAAAAATCCTGGTTGGGGAATTCTGAGAAATTTGGATGACTTCTACTCGGGATTGATAATTGGAAGCTTTGTTCCGCTAGGGATTAAACTGTACACTGCGGGGAATTTTTTTATGGAAAATAACTTATAGAGATTTCCTTATCTCTTAAAGCCATCAGTGATTGTCTTTTATTTTGTTTATTTGTAAACAATAATTATGTTCAAATGCATATGTTCAACAATGAATCATTGGACGTTTTTGTAAATGAAACACTTGCGTAAAGAAAAACAGATAGTTTTTGCACTTTCAAAGGGATATCTTTGTATTGACTTTGAGTAAGTATTCTTGTACAATGAGACAAACATTCTAGTAAGAGAATGTTGTCGTAAAAAATGAAAATTTTAACACAAAGAAAAGATAGCTATGTGTAATAATCCCATGGGATTCCCATTCTGCTTTAGCCTTTGTATCTCCGAGCATCTTGTCTATTTGGTGCCTTGTCTGAAGATGATTGAACTGATCAGAACCTATGAGTTTGTCAGTGGAAGCCAAAGGTTGTCCGTACGGTGATCCAACGGGACATAGTCATACGCTTTAATTCCCTAACTTTTGCCTGGACCGCCCTTTCGGGTTTTCAGTCCACCGGGATACCCTGTTTTTCCCAAGCCGCCTTTTCGGGTTTTCAGCTTGTCGGGTGTACAGATTTTTTTTTATCCCTAATTTTTTCCCAAAACTTTTTGGTTCGTCGACATGCCCTTGTTTTGCCTAGGTGTGTCAACCTAGCGGGTCTCTTATGCGTAGTATCTTTTGACTATGTCTGCGTTCGTAGGGTGCGGCATGTCGTCACCATCCATGGTGGTCAAGATCATTGCTCCACCAGAGAAAATGTTTTTTGATTACAAATGGTCCTTCGTATGTAGGAGTCCATTTTCCCCTGGGCTCACCTTGCGGAAATATGATACGTTTGATCACCAGATCCCCAACTTGATACACTTGGCATCTGACCTTTTTGTTGAAAGCCTTGATCATCCGTTTTTGATACATTTGACCATGACAGACAGCAATAAGCCTTTTCTCATCAATCAAATTTAGTTGATCAAGTCGAGTCTGGATCCAATCATCTTCATTCATCCCTGCATCTTTCATAATCCTCAGAGAGGGGATCTGGATCTCAATAGGCAAGACAACCTCCATGTCGTATACCAGAGAATAAGGTGTTGCCCCAGTTGACGTGCGAGTTGTGGTACGATATCCGTGGAGAGCGAATGGTAGCATCTCATGCCAGTATTTGTATGTGACTTTCATTTTATGTATGATCTTTTTAATGTTCTTATTCGTGGCTTCAACAACACCATTCATCTTTGGCCGGTAAGGGGAAGAATTGTGACGCTGGATCTTGAATTGCTCGCACAAGGAGGTGATCATAGTATTGTTCAGGTTCGTACCATTGTCTGTGATAATCCTCTCTGGGATATCGTACCGGCAGATGAGGTTCTGCTTGATAAACCGGGCGACAACATTCTTGTGAAGGAAGCAAAGGAAGCTGCCTCCACCCACTTGGTGAAATAGTCAATGGCCACCAAGATGAAGCGGTGTCCATTGGAGGCGGTTGGCTTGATTTCTCCAATCATATCAATCCCCCACATAGCAAAGGGCCAAGGAGCCGTCAAGACGTTCAAAGGAACTAGAGGTACGTGTACCTTGTCAGCATAAATCTGACACTTGTGGCAGGTTCGAGAGTGTTGATAGCAATCTGCTTCCATGGTAGACCAGTAATAGCCTGCTCGTAGAATCTTATTTGCCATCGTATGCCCACTGGAATGGGTGCCAAAAGTGCCTTCATGCAACTCAGCCATGATCCTTTCAGCTTCAACTTTGTCTACGCACCAAAGTAACACAGAGTCATGGTTGTGTTTGTAAAGAATGTTGTTGCTAAGGAAAATTTTAGCAGAGAATCTCCTTAAGAACTTCTTATTGTTGACTGAAGCTCCTTCTGGATATTCTTGAGTCTCGAGATACCTCTTTACTTCGTGAAACCAAGGCTGGTCCACTACTTCTTCAGTATTAATCTCGTGACAGTGTGTTAGTTCATCCCTTCATTCAATGGTGATCTAGGGAGCCTCATTATCCCATTTAAGTTTAAACATAGATGACATTGTGGCTAGTGCGTCGGCTAGCTGATTTTCTTCTCGCGGGAAGTACTCGAAGGTAATCTTCTCAAAATGTGGGAGCAACGTCAAAACATGTTCTTTATGAGGGATAAGGTTAGGGTGTTTGGTGTCCCATTCCCCTTTGATCTGGCTAATAACCAAAGTTGAATCTCCAGATAAATTCAAAGATTTGATCCCCAAGTCTATGGCAGCTTTGAGACCAAAGATACACGCTTCGTATTCTGCCATGTTATTTGTACAATTAAAGCAGAGTCTTTTTGTAAAAGGAGTATGACATCCTTCAGGAGATATGAGTACCGCACCAATACCATGCCGATTGCGTTAGATGCCCCATCACAAACCAGGGTCCATCGGGATCCTTGTTTAGGTCCGTCATATGGTCTGAATTCTTCACAGTTATTTACCATCATGATGTCCTCATTTGGGATTTCGAACTTCATGGACTGGTAGTCTTCCACAGCTTGGTGAGCAAGATGATCAGCTATTACACTACCCTTTATTGCTTTCTGGGTAGTATACTGTATGTCATATTCCGTCAGGATCATCTGCCATCTCACTATTCTCCCAAAGAGAGCAGGTTTCTCAAAGATGTATTTTATTGGATCCATTTTAGATATCAACAAGGTAGTATGAGTCAGCATATACTGTCTTAGCCGGCGAGAAGCCCATGCTAGAGCACAACAAGATTTCTCGATCAGTGAATATCTTGTTTCACAGTCGGTAAACTTTTTGCTCAGATAATAAATAGCGTGCACTTTTCGGACATACTCGTCATGTTGTCCCAGCATGCACCCCATTGAATTTTCCAAAATGGTCAGATACATGATTAATGGTCTTCCCTCGACTGGTGGCATCAAAATAGGAGGATCTTCTAGGTATTCTTTGATTTTGTCAAAATAAGTTTTGCATTCATCATTCCATTTGACTACTTGATATTTCTTCAGTAATTTGAAGATTGGTTCACAAGTAGCTGTCAAGTGAGAAATGAATCTAGCGATGTAGTTCAAACATCCCAAGAATCCTCTGACTTCCTTTCTAGTACGAGGAGCAGGCATCTCTTGTATCGCTTTTACTTTGGCAGGATCTACTTCAATACCCTTATTGTTGACGACAATGCCTAGGAGTTTACCAGACCTCATCCCAAATGTGCATTTATTTGGGTTAAACCTCAGCTTGTATTTCTTTAGCCTCTCAAACAGTTTTTATAAATGATCAAGATGTTCTTCTTCTGTTTGAGATCTAGCTATCATGTCGTCCATATAGACCTCGATTTCGTGATGTATCATGTCGTGAAATAGAGCTACCATGGCACGCTGATAGGTTGCTCCAGCATTCTTCAGTCCGAACGGCATAACCTTGTAGCAGAATATCCCCCATTGTGTGACAAAGGTTGTCTTCTCCATGTCCGCAGGCGCCATTTTGATTTGGTTTTAGCCTGAGAAGCCGTCCATAAAGGAAAACACATTGTGATGTGATGTATTATCAACTAGAATGTCAATGTGGGGAAGTGGGAAATCGTCCTTAGGGCTTTCCCTATTCAAATATCTGTAGTCCATGCACATTCGTACCTTGTCGTCCTTTTTGGGCATGGAAACAACATTGGCAACCCATTGCAGATAGGAGGTGACGGCCAAGAATCTAGCATTGAATTGTTTCATGACTTCTGCTTTAATCTTCTCTGACATGTCTGGTCGCATGTGACAGACCTTTTGTTTTACTGGTGGCCAATCCTCTTTTGTAGGAAGACGATGTACCATGATATTTGCATCAAGTCCTGGCATGTCTTTATACGACCAGGTAAAGACCTCAACATACTCGTGTACAGCTGCTCCTTGACACTGGGTTCCAGATTGGCACCCACCTTGACCCCTCTTCTGTCTTCTTAAGTGCCCAGGTTGATTGTATCCACTGACTCTTCGTGGGGCTGAATGGTTTTCTCTTCTTGTAGTAGTAATCTGGCAAGTTCCCCTGGTACTTCACAATCTTCCTCACCTTCGTCTTTTGCTTGGTAGATTAGATTTTCAGAGTCACAAAAAGTCATAGCAGAACCGTTATCCATGGGATCCCGAATGGATGTAGACCTGCATTGTGAGTGTGAGTGTGTGTAAGGGTATAGCTATCTTTGAAAGAAATGAAAAATGTAAAAATAAAAACAATGAGCACAAAGTTTGTATGCAAAAACGTCCATGATTCATTGATTTCATATAGAAATGAGATAATAACCCTTACCAATGGACCATTGTGCCTCGGGTAAGACACACGGTTTTAAGAGTCTGAATTGTTTTAATATTACAGATCCAACAAAATGTAAAGACAAATTACTGTGGGATAAAAGTGATCGGGATGAAATCTCTAGCCTCCCAGTTGCTGAGCCCTCCACTGACAGTTGGGAAGTTCCAATCCTCCAAGTTGTAGCCATCTTCATCATCCTCTATTGCGTTGACTTCACGATTGCTGATCTTCAGGGGTGGTCCTCCAGCACGAGCGTGACGTGCAGTCTTTTGAGCACCTGAAGTGAAACCCAGGCCAAACTTGTCAGACTTGTATGGGATATCTGGGAGTTGTCCCCAGATAATGCACGCACGTTCTTCTATTACTGCGTTTTCATCCTTCAAAGATGACATCCTGAGTGGAGGCCTTGTGATCTTGGGAACAACCTTGGTCACTGCCACATCTTGTGGGACCTCTTCAAAGTGCTGGAATGGAGTTTCAATAAATTCACCATCTAATTCCATATATCTTAAGGAATTGAGATGGATGATCATATACTCTTCTTCTTCTTCATGAACGGTGATAATTTTCCCTTGAATCAGATATTTCAGCATTTGGTGCAACGTAGAAGTAATAACGCCAGCACTGTGAATCCATGGTCGGCCTAGCAAGCAGGAATATGAAGGGAGGATATCCATTACCTAAAAAGTTGAATCAAACGTTTGGGTTCTAACCTTTATGAGGATATCCACTTCCCCATGCACCATCCTTTTGAGTCGTCAAAAGCTCCCACTACTATGTTGCTTGGCTTCAACGTCAATCCCTCACAATCAAGCCTATCAAGAGCCTTTTTAGGCAATACATTCAGAGACGAGCCAGTGTCCACCAAGACATACGCCAAGGTTGTGCCCTTACATTCAACTGAGACATGCAATGCCTCATTATGCTTCCTTCCTCTTGACGTTAAATCAGCATCCAAGAAACCCAAACCATTATCTGCAGTCAAGCTGGCTACGCAGTCTTGGAACTGACCGGCAGATGTTTCTTGGGGTACATGGGCAGTTTTCCGGAATTTTACCAAGGCTTTTGAATGCACCTCAGAACATAGTAATAAAGCCAGCATGGAAATTTTAGATGGAGTTTTCTCCAGTTTCTCAACTACATCGTAGTCGCTTCTTTTTATGATCTTTAGAATTTCCTCCGTCTCTTTTCGGGAGGTCTCAGGGATAGCCAACGATTGTGCCTTCGTCCGGACAGGCTCAATCAGAATACTTTTACCTCGAGTCCCGGTTGACTCGGCAGCAGGAATGTTGGTAAGAGTGATGACAGGAGTTGTATCAGCTTTGTCAGTTGGAGTATTAGTGGAGATGATTGTAGGACTGGGAACAACTTTTGGAGGAGCAATAACAACAGGAATGACTACGGGTCCAGAAACTGTTTTTGGGGGAGCAATTTCTGGAGAGAATATCCTTCCGCTTCGGGTAATCTTGCTAGTTCCTGCAATATTACTGATATCAGAGTCAACTTTCTCAGAACTTAAATCTTCAGCGGCTGGCCAATCTTGCTTGATATCGTGGTAGTAGACATCCCCTCCATAATTCCATGGTATGGTTTTGTCTGACGAATACGGGACTGGTCCAGGCATTGTAATTATCAAAGGGGTTACTTTTGGAACTGATGTAATTCTAATGGGTCTTTTAGTGGAGACTTTGGAAGAATTGGCGGAAATGGTAATGATAGAAACATCATTATAAGGAACAGGTGGAACATAAGTATTTTCGAACATTATTTCCTTGTTATCTATTAGGCACTGAACGCCTGCTTTCAACAAAGGACAGCTGGTTGGTGAGGACAAACAGGAATAACAACTTTCATCACAGCCTGGGAGCACACCACTATTCAATAAATTCTTTTTGATAGTTAGGAGTGGGGTCATAAGTTCATTAACTGAAGTAACAAACATATCTTCCTCGATGGCATTGGCATTATGGTCGTGTTTGGGCATAGGGGAAGAAATGACATTTGGCTTTTCGGGCACATCGAATTCAATCTCTTTGGCTTCAATGAGGTCTTGTACTTTGTTCTTTAGAGCCCAACAGTTATTAGTGTCATGGCCGGGACTCTCAGAGTGGTATGCACAGCGGGAATTAGGATGATAGTGAGGAGATGTTGTGTTAGGGTTTTTTGGAGCTTCTTTCAAAGTCACTAGGTTGGATTTTAACAGATGTGGCAACACATGAGATAGGGTCATGTTAATTTTGGTGAATTATCTGACTGGTCTTTCCATTCTAGGTTGGTTATTTCTTTGCTGATCAAGCACAGTTTAGGAATCATAACATCTCCCACCATTGGACGGTGTTCGGCCCTATCTTGATTTCTTTGAGGATAAACAACAACCACTTCTTTCTTTCTGATAAATGGCTTCTTTAGAGCAGCAGAGGATGCATCTTTTTGAATCTTTCCACTTTTTATCCCAGCTTCTACCTTCTCTCCGGTCAATATCAGTTCAGTAAAACCTGGCGATGAACTCCCAATTAAGTGATTGAAGAAAGGACTAGACAAGGTGCCCAAGAACATGTCTACTAATTCTCTTTTAGATAGGGGAGGTTGAACTCTTCCATCCAAATCTCTCTATTTTTGCGCATAGTCCTTGAAGACTTCACTTGAAACCATGGCCATATTCTGAAGCTGAGTACGGGTAGGCGCAAGATCAGCATTGTATTGGTATTGTTTGTAAAAGGCTGCAGCAAGATCTTCCCAGTTATGAACATTGGCTCTTTCTAACTGATAAAACCAATCAAGTTGAGTTCCAGACAAACTGTCTTGGAAGAAGTGTACCCATAAATCTTTGTCAACGGTATGGGGATGGATTTTCCTCACATAGGACCAGAGATGCATTTTAGGGCATGAAACTCCTTCATATTTGGCAAACATAGGTGCTTTGAATTTTGGAGGAATGACAATCCCCGACACTAAGCCCAACTCCTCAAAGTCCAAACCAGGAACTTTTTGGATTTCTATTGCACTCTACCGTTCTTCTAGATGCTTATACTTGTCATCAGCTGGAGGGTATTGTTCTTCAGAGTAGTCTTCTTCTTCCTCTTCCTCTTCTGATTCTGACTGGGCAACTGTTTCCTTGCCCTTCCCATATTGATTGTCTTTCTCACCGAATGTCGTTGCAAAGTCTAAGGCCCTTCTTGTCTGCCCTTGGAATCTTCTTCCCATGTTTATAACTCCGGTTATCTTCTTTGTCTTCTTTCTCTTCTCCTCAGCCAGCAAGGTCTTTAATTCCTCTTGTCCTTTGGCTAGAGTTAAGAACAACTGTTGAAACTGTGCATTTTGAGCTTGGAGGTCCTTCATCGTTTATTCGAGATCCATCTTACTGAAATAAACAGTAGAGACATGAGGAGACTTGTTACAAGAAACCTGCTTATGTTATGATGAATGGTAAATACATATGCAATATTTTTAAGGATTTTAAGATTCAAATTTGTTTTAGACAAAAAGGAAACACACGTTATATTAATAGATTAAAGCTTGAGTACATCAATGCCTTCTTGGGCAAAATAATACAAAAACTATAAGATGAAAAGGTAGTACGCATCCTCTTTCGTGTAATGTAGGCATTCAGAGTCTGCTCCTCATGAAGTAGCCTAGTGAGTTCCAAAACCTTCTTCTTGCTTGCGTAGAATTGGTCTTCGAAGGTATCTCGCTCCCCTTGAGTTGTATCCAATCCCTTTGTAGGTCTTCAAGAGAGGTAGGCATGTCAGGATGTAGGATAGTGTATGGAACATCTCCTTCCATGACAGACTCAGTGATTACCGGGAGAATGGAGGGGTAAGGATCATAAGACTTTGAGCATGAGTTCGTACCCATTTGAGGTAAGGCTCAAGAGGGGTGGAATTCTTATGCCCCAATGTCTTGCTATCTACCTTGTTTAACATCCTCCAAGCTCGGATAAATCTCTGGCGAAGACCTTGATCTTTGTTGTCGTAGTCAAATACCAAACCTTGAATCAGCATCTCGTACGGGCCATCCCTTCGGGCATAACCAAACCGTCTTAAGGATAAACAAGGGTTGTAGGTGATACCTCCCCTAATTCCAAGTAAAGGGACATTAGGAAATTCTCCACAACGATCGACAATAGTAACATTCTCTATGGATCGGGAGCACCAATGAATGTCTGAATGTTTGAGCGTCCTCAACCTTTGTGACCACCTTGAACCTTGCTCATTCTTCAATACAGTTTGGGGAAGATGTGAAATAAACCATCTTGCCAAGAGAGGAGTGAAACACATAAGGACACCTCTTTTCCTCATTGTGCGAGTGTGAAAAGAGTGTAGGATATCCCCTAGCAATGTAGGAACCAGGTTGCAGGATATAAAGATTTTGAAGGCATTCACATCTATGAGTTGGTCAGGATTTGGAAACAAAACCATCCCATAGATGAGGAGAGCCACAATTTCCTCAAAGGCTTGCAAATCCAAGGAATTCCAACAGTTTTAGGCTTTCTCAAACAATAACTTTTCTAAGAAACCTTTAACACCACTCCTTGTTTCCCAATGAGTTGTGACATCAGACGAGTGCAACTGTAGAGCTTAGGCAATCTCTTATGGCTTTGGGTATCTTTATATACCTTTGAAAGGTAGTTGATTGAGAATGGGGATCCTCAAGATTCGAGAGAATTCTTCCAAAGTAGGCACAAGTTGATAGTCGGGAAATGTGAAGCAATGGTGTAAAGGATCAAAGAACTGAAAGAGCACCTTCATCAAGTCCTCATCTGTGTTGGAGGTGACCAAGTTGAGTAGGCGACCATGTCTCTCGGTGAATGGAGAGTTTTCAGGAATTCTTGATGCTAGCTCCTTGAGTTGTGGAAGGATCCTTACAAGATTGACTTGAATAGTTTTCCTGCGAAGAGAATCCATGTCCTACAAAACAAGAACAAAGATAAATCCAAAATACTTGAAATGGTTAGTGAATGTGTATGATGTTATGATGTTCATGATATTATGTAGAAGTATGTATATACAAACAAAGAAAACAAGTCCTTAGGTTTAGGCTTGCATGGAGTTTTATAGGTAAGTACCCTCTTGAAGTTTAGTTGGCTCAAACTTGTCCTAGTAATAGTAATCGGGTTCTAAGGAGCTCAATATCACTGGTTTGTTTCCTTGGTCATTGTTTCAGCACAAGCCTCTTTAATGGCGATCGAAATATCCCAAGAAACCAAACCTCAATGAGTGTAGTATCGAGTATCTACCAACTTCGGACTGCGCCAAAGCCGGTCATCTCACTACATCCTAAATGGCCAAGTTGGTCAAGTAAAGGTTCTATAAGTTCATTAGTGCTTCATGACATCACTCAGCGGCCCCGTATTCTCTTTGATTAACTCAAAGGCTACCGGTACCCACAAATATGTCGCACTAACATAGCTATTTCTTAGACCATGTTGGTATACCCCGCACAGTTTCCACAATGTATTGCTACTTACCTATAATGTATCCCGAAATCCGGGTAGAGGATTCAAACCCAAACAAAGAATCATAATGTAAAGCATACAAGTCAAACAATGAAGGCAAGTAAATTTGATCTAGCCCTTAGGTAACCCCACTTTTAGAAAATTCCCCAGCAGAGTCGCCAGTTCTGTGATACGGTGGGAGAACTGACTTGAGGGTTTTCCGTTTGATTGCAAATGTTGCGGTTAGAAAGAGTCGCCACCAACTTTTCTTTTATCCAAAAGGAAAGGTCAAAAAGCACAAGAAAGACCTTTGAGATTATTTCTTGAGTTTGGAGGGTAGATTATGAAAAGGGAAGGTATTAGCACCATTTTCATCCATGGTTTTCCATGGGATCTTAGTTACTTGCTAGATCACTTGCTTTTTGTTAGAAATTTGTGTTTTGTGTGGTTTTTTGAAAGTATTTTGCAAAGAGGCCATTGTTTAGGCAATCTTTGTAATGATTCTTATTTGTAAGAATGTATACAAATATGTTTTCAATTTTGAAAATGTTTTCAATTTTGTAAGATGTTTGAAAGTGTATGTGTTTGTTTTGAAAATAGCAAGGATGTTTGTTTTGAAATTGAGCAAGTAATTAGGAGCAATCTACCTACTCAAATGTCTTTCTTATTCATTTCCTTTTCCTTTGACATTGTTGTCTTACCATTGACTTGGTAAGCAACCCTATATTTGGATGAAAACGGGACGGACGTGGGTCATCGTATAACCATGGTTAGCAAAGTTGTAAGGTATCTTAGCATTCTTCTTTAGGGACTAAGATCATTTGTAAGGCAACTTGGATAGCGTCATCGAGGGACTATGATCTTGTATTTGTTTGTTTTTGCTAAGATACCTTACATGCATAATATGGCCATTTTGTATAAGGCAACCAAGTGGGATAATCCTAGGGGTGCTTGTGTGCAAGTGTATCATTTTCATTCTTGTTTTTGTCTTGAATTAGGGTTTTCTAAGTATCGTTTTTAATCTTTCCATACAAACCCTAATTACTAGCATTGTATATAAAAGCGACAAATTGCGAAATTTAAAGTTACTACGCTATTACAACATTTGTGGGGGGGTATACAAATTCATGAACGGGGATTGCAAGAATTTAAACCTAATTAGCCTATTACAACCATATTGAATTGATATCAACGTACAAGGAAATAAATAAATACAAAGTAGTAAAATGAATGAACTGTACAAAAAATGCAAAAATGTAAAGAGAATGTATCTTTGTTTGATTTTTTCATGGAAAAGATCAATCTTATCCTAATTAAATAAAGAAAATAATTAATCAAGTTTAAATTTATTAAGAAAAGATTTTTTTTGAATAAAACCCTAATTCTATTAATTAATCAAAAGAAAATAAGTTTAAGAAAAGTATTTTTGGTATTTTTATCCTAAAAATATTTATAGTATTATAAAATATTTTTGGCCCTTTTTTAATATTAAGAATAATGTATTTTTTTAAATGGTGTGAAAAATAAATAAATAAAAAAACATAATATTAATTAAGTTTACAAGATTAGTTAATAAAATAAATAAAGTATAATAAATAAAAATAATTTTTTGTGACAAAAATAAAATAAAATAAGTCAAAATATAAATCTATCATTTTTTTTGTATTTTATGATTTTTAGTATTTAGAAAATATATTAAGAAAAATGGAAATGAAAATAAAAAATAAAATAAACAAATTTGGGCCAGGGGTGTCAATAGGAAACAGGGGGTTAGCTAGCAAAATAAAAAATAAGCCAGGCCCAAAGAGGCCCAGTGCCCTGCAAACAAAAAAAGTCAGAATTGTAAAACATGTAAAAATGCAAAAGGGTACCACTGGGGCTCGAACCCAGGTCCCATAGGTTACAGGCGTGCGCTTCTACCACTAGGGTGTCTATACATTTGTTAATACAAACAAAACAATAAATATGTAAGGCAAAACACGCCCTGAAGACTTCATCTTCAACCTCCAGCCAGACCAACTGTAACTTGCTCATTTCTCATCAAAAATGAAAACTGTAAACATGAAACTTGTAGAAAAGTTTCTCACGATTCCATTATTGTAAAGTATTAAAACTATAGATCAAAGATAAGCATGAATTTTAATGGCCCTAATCTAAACCCTAAAAATTTCAAAAATTCAGTTTCAAAATTCTCTAAGCTCAAGCAAAATTAATGGAAACTATGGACATGGTTAGCTTCAGGGCAATGATATCTACATGTTTTATTCACAAATAAACTATTGATGATGCATGTATGAAGAGTTCCAAGTTGAGAAAACATACCTCAAAACTAGAATCGTGTTTGGAGTTTGAGCTTGTTTCAAGTGATGGTGATGATCAGGTTAGCGTCCTTGAGGTCCTAGGAAGCTAATGCAATGGTTTGCTTTGAGTTGAGAGTGGCTGGAATGACTTGAAGAAGTTGATATGCGATGCTCTATTTTTGGTTATGGAGGATATGGTAAATGATGTTACAGTAATGAAACAGGGACAGGGATAGATTACACTTGATGTAAGGAAGCTTTAGAAACTAAAAGGCCAAGAAACGCACGAGGGAAATGTGAGTTTGAAGTTCAAGGTCAGAAACTTTACAACAATGGAGTTTTTGGGCAATTTCTATTTTAAGAGAGTTTTGGTGTATTTCAGGGTGTTCAAGCTCGTCCTCTAGCTCACAAATAGTGACTCTATTTATAAGCAACAAGTTTGGAGACTTCTTGTTGGTCAGAATTCAAAATCACAAGTTTATGCATAACATGTGATTTTTGAGAAATTCAAGTTTCCATGCCTTGTACTTGGTTCATAGAGTTGTTAACCACTTTAAACATAATACTTCTGACTTTTTGGATGGAGTGTAATCAAGTAAAACAAGTTGGGAGCTCAAGAAGCTGACTTTGTGCATAAATCTTGCTTTACAAGAATGGATATGTTACTTTCTCCCTAAAATGGCAAATTGATTTGGACAAAGCTTGGAACACTTGGATAAGGGAATAATCAGTTGTGTAAGCCATTAATTATGGAGTGAAAAACAAGTTTGAGGCCTTCAAAGTGAGGATTATGCAGCATGGATATGGATTTGGTTCATGTGTTCATCAAAAATGACTTGTAATTCAAGTGACAAAACCTTAACTTCATCTCTTCGATTCTCCCTACTCAAGAATGATCTTAAGGAGTTCTTGGACATTTTGGAAAGCTTGAAATGTTCTATATAATCCATAATTGAATTGATTTTGAAGATTCCCCTTGGAACTATATGAAAAAGTGCCATGAAGTTGGGTCAAAATCCTGACCAAATTAGGGCAAAATTTCACTAAGTGTTTAGTTTCATAACCACATGTTCATGAAATTATAACTTGAGATCCAAGAATTTTTGGAAGGAGTTGTCTAAAGAAAAGTTTTAGATTTCATGGATATCTACAACTTTCATGTTGTAAGTTTCTCTTGAATCATCTTGCATCATGGTGAAAATTTGGCTCAAAGTTATGAAAAATCATGAAATTTCCAACACTTAGAAAAATTTCTAAGTTTAGAAATTTTGACTTTTCAAAATGAAATCTTGACTTTTTGATTTCTTGATGAATAAGTTTCATATTTTGACATTTTTTGATGAATTATGACCTTTGGCACTTGATTTGACCAAAAAGTCAAAGTTTGACTTTTCAGTGTACAGTTGACTTTTGATCAGTTGACAGCAAAATCTATTTGTCAATCCAATGGGCTTGCGATGTTTTGAACCATGTCATTAGGTAAAATGATGCAGTTGGACTCTTGAGATCATGCCTTAAAACAATTGACCATTTGCTAGGTCAAAAATCAGAAATTGCCCTTTCCTAGTCAAAACCTTAATTTTGACCATTTTGCCCTTTTGGAGATTTGATCAAATTTTTTGAGGAGTTGTGGTCCAAACTTGATCAAATGATACATATGAGTTTAAAATGTTGATGTGGATAAAAAATTATGAAGTTTGACTGTAAATTGGCAATGGTTGACTTTTTCCCCAATACAGCTGATTTTTAGGTCAACTGCTCAATTGACTGAGCAAAAGTGTGATCCAAAGCTTGAAACTTAACATTAGTGATCATGGGGGTCCATAATGATCTATGAATGCCATATGGGGCATTGGAAGTTCAAAAATACTTGTGCAATCTCAAACCCTAATTTTGGTCATCAGTGTTTGAGGAGGTGTCTTGAGTCTTGAGTCAAGGAGATCTTGTGAGCAGATTCTTGATATGAGAGAGGGCAAATTTTGGGGTACAACAGTCATTGTCCGTGTGGAAAATATACCCACTACCCTAAATCATTAGAAAGGAGAATTTTCATCATCTCAAAGTGGAGGATATGGCTTGGATTTTAAAATCAACAATGCCTCACTCAACACCCCAAGTGAAAAATATCTCTCTTCACTACATATTGTAGAAGCATAGTTGTTTGCATCACTACAAAAATTGAAAAGAGTCCAATATTTTTGAGAAAAGTTTAAAGATAAAAGACAAAGTGGCAAAATGGTTTGAAATGATATTGATTGACTTTTAGTCTTCTCACAAAAAAAAAGTCAAAGTATTATTAAGTTTATTGAAGTTTATTCATGAAAATGTTTTGAAAATGTATGGACCTAAGTCCAAGTTTATTATGGAAGTGGTTCAAGTTAAAAAAAACAAGAAGATTTTTTCAAAAGGAGAGATAAAATTTTTGAAATTAAAGAAGATGGGAGGAGAAGAAGGGACTATCCTAAAGCATAAGGTAAAAGCTAGGGATAAGAACCATCTAACCAACAAGAAGCCAATACTTGACACTATGAGTCAAGAGAAAATTCCCATTCTTTGGATTGAAACCAAACAATCAATGATACTAGACCTTTTGAAAGAACCAAAATTCAAGTGTATTAAGTCTTCACAGAAATTGGGCAGAGTAACGGCTGTATACGGGTGAATTCTAGATTACAAACGAAGAGTGTAATCACAATAACCTGCACACAAAACAAACAAACAACCCAATGCCTTGAGGTAAACCTCAAGAGCTCTAGACAAAATAATAAGATAAGGTCACAAGGTCTCCAATCATAGGCCAAGGTTTCTAATCCTAAGTCCAAAAAGTCCAATACTCCATAATGCCAAGGATAGTAACCAAATAGTCCAAGTATCATTAAAGATTTTTAGGGTTTATGTTGATTATTAGGTGTTTTGAAAAAGAAAAGTAAAGCTCAAGTGAGCAAAAATAAAAATGATTAGAAAGTAAATACTCAAATGAGCAAAGATGAAAATGGCATGAAATGTAAATGCTAAAAGTAAATAGTGCATGAAAATAAAAGGGGGCATATGATAAAAATAAAGGATAAAGCCAATTATTAGTGATTAGTGGTTAGTTGGATGATCATCTTGAAACTTGCATTTGGAACTCATTAGAGAATTGGTATAACCAAAGCCTCCAAACAACAAGTTGCATTTGCTTTTTGTCAAGTATATCATCCATTTGGAATCCTCATGAGTACTATTTAATGATCAACGATGTTTAAGTGATCCGCGTTGACCAAAGGTGTTGTAGATCCATTAGAGGATTGGTAGAACCAAAGCCTCCACACAATTAATCTTAAGGTTATTGGATCAAAGAGATCAAATTAACATACTTGGGCTTGCGAACATAAGTTTGGGTCACGAATGATCATTTATTCGAATCGGGACAAAATTTAGCGCTATGTTAAGCAATCGTAAGTGGACTTGTATAGAAGTCACACCTATTTTGAGGCCGGTCAATAGCAATCTATGCACCATTTGTTTTGAGATATGATATAGAGATCATGCTCCAATAACACTTAGTGCAATAAGAAAGGGATGAGATAAAGAGGGGTGAGAGAGAATATACAAACCACTTTTGAATTAAATTTAATCAAACTATTATTAAAATCATTCATCCATTTTTGTGGAGTTGGACTCAACACCATGAATCCAATGGTGTTAGTAAAGTTCATGATAAAAAATTTAACCCAAGATCAGCCAGAAAATAGTCACAAAATAATATTACATTTAATATATACAAAAAAAGGTTTTAAAATAGAAATAAAAGAGAAAAATATCAGCTATGTTCAAATTTATCAAGAAAAAAATAGTAAGTCCGTAGAAAAATCAGAAAAGGACTCAAATGATTTTATAAACTTTTTGGTAATTTTTTAAATTCGGAAACTATTTTTTAAAATTAAAAGAAATGAGTAAAATAAACTAAACATGATACAAAATACCAAAGTCAGAAATAAAAAATAATTGAGGTCACCAATATTTGTCACAATATCATTGGATCATTCCATAATTTTTTCAGAATTTAAAAATGCATAGAAGTATTTTTAAACATTTAAAACAAATCAAATCAAATGAAAATTTATAAAAAATACCAAAACACAAAATAAAATTGTGAAAAAATAAAAATCAGAAAGAGAATAATCAAAAATATTTTTCATAATTATTTCAGATTTTTTGGACTAAATGAATTTTCTATGATTTTTTGAAGTTTAAAACAATTAAATATAAAAATCAGAAAAGAAAATAAAAACCAAAAAAATATGGGCCGTCTGATCAATGTTAAAACACGTTAGTAAACAGATCAAGTGGACCTGGCGCGTTGTGCATGTTATGGACTTTAGTGAATAATGCAGAGGATCATTAATTAAATCAGATTTTCGAAAAATACAGATGGCGCGCCTTCATTGGTTGGAAGATGACACGTTGGTCATCTTCAAGCTCCAGCCAGTCCCAAAACCAGGTTGCTCAATCTGTAAAATTAGAGCACGAGACCTATATCATTCGCTTCGTCTCTTCAAGACGAAGACAACCACACCTTCACGACAAATTTATATAAACTGTAGCTCAAGCAATTTGGAAGGTAAGTTTTGAAAAGGGATTTGAAATTTCATGGTCAAAACATGTTTCCAGTAAAAAACAAGTGTTGCAACTAGAACCAGGGCAATGAGAGCATCATAATGATATCAAAGTTCTGAAGAATTGATGAAGGAATCTACCTATTGAAGTTGAGTTGCAGAGCTCTGAAACTGGACTTTTGTTGAGCAATTTAGGGCACGATTCTTGAATGTAATTATATGGTTAGCTTCAGGGAAGATCAAGAAAGGTTAATTGATGGAAAAATTGGATTGAAAAAGGCTTGAGAATGGATTTCGAAGTTGCTAAATTTTGAGTTATGGAACAACTTTGGCAGGGTGATTCCGGCTATCCAAGCTTGAGGAAATGAATGGGGAATGACCCTCTATTTATAGGGAATCAAATGGAATGTCCAAGCGTGTGAAATGATGATGTTTGGAGGGAAATCGTGTGAAGTTGCAAACAAGAAAATTGTGACTTCTAATTTGATCAAAACTCACCCAAAACGCGCGTTTTGTTGTGCTAATCAATTCTGGAACTTCACTAAACATGTTTAGAGGAAAAATGCGTGGAAAACTTGTGATTAGAAGCCAAAACAAAGATTTCAAATTCTGACTTGAGATGAAACTTTAGTTCCAAGTTACCAACTTCAAAATCATGGCATTCTCAGCTCAAGGGGGTCTTAGGGCATGATTCTTTATGCTTTAGAAATATGACGTTACAAGCTTTGCAATGGAAAAAGAATGGGATCAAATGGATGCTTGAGCTGAAATTTGCATTGAATCAAAGTTGGAGAAAAAAGCGTTGACTTTCCATACTTAGAAATATTTCTAATTTTTCTTCAAAAGTGACCTATAATGTTTTGCATCTAAACATGGCCTTCCTCTTGGAATTTGCTCTTTACCAAAAAATATGGCATGAAATAGCCCTCTTGAATGACATTTTGGGACTTGAACCATTCAAAATCTCCAAAAATTGATAGAGTTATGAATTGTTAAAGTTGCCAAAAAATCATGAAATGACCTATAATCTTTTGTATCCTTAAGGAAACTTCCATCCATTTTCTCACTTTGCTCATAAGAGAAGGCATAAAGTTAACATCCTCAAGATAATTGTGGAAAAATAATGGGCTCAAGGTGATAAAAATTGACCAAGTTATGATCATTTGAAGTCACACATGGAAAATTGGGGATTCAAATCTGAAGGACTTGTAATCTTTCTTCTTCATCAAGTTTCTTCCACAAGGAAACTCCTTGGAACTTTTGAAGTGATTTGTTGATAAACCTTTTAAGATAAGGATGTCTTTGGAATCACTCAAAAATACCAAAAGATGAGCAAGATATACTTCTTTGAAGTTCAAAACCCTAGCTCCTAGATCAAGAAAAATGCCTTGAGGAACTTTGACAATTTTGAACAAACTTCTTGTACCAACACAAATGCTTTGTAAATAGAAGTTGTTGAGGATGATAATGAGAACTCATAGCCCTCAAAACCACTTCCATATCTTAAGAATTAAGAGTAATATGCATTTGTGACCAATGGGAACAAAGCCTTGTCCAAGCATGACAACTTCTCCAATCAACCCCTTGTCCTTTTGAATCAAATTTGACAACCTTGAAATATGGTGAACCAAAATAACCTTGCCATGCCATTTCTTCCAAAAAAAATCCAATGGTGAGGCTTGAACTTCTCAAGCTTTATTGACTAGGGCATGGAAATAAACTCATGAACCCATGGAGCAACTTTCTAAATCTCATTGCCTTTACCTATATTAGTAACAAGCAAGACAAACCAACATTGCATTTTATTAATTAAGAGGAGAAATCAAGACAAAAATATTCATGATCACAAAAGAACCCAAGTCAAGGTGCTTGGTGATTCCTCAAAGAGCAAAGCTAAATATAGGGAGGGGAACCAAAAATCCTAATTTGATCTTATTGTGAATGAATCAACATGGTATGATGAAGAGATCTTAGGGGCAAAAGTTGGGGTACAACAGCTGCCCTTATTTAAGTTTCTTCTATCCGGAGATACAAAGGTTAAAAATCTTCGTGTCGACGTGATTGAAGATACTTAAATATAAAACAAACCCTATTTTTGGCCCTAAGATGCCATGCAATGCTTATGAATATGAGTGCACATGGACAACTCCAAAGGGACGCAAAAGACCTATGGGGATGTAACAAAAAAATAAAGAAACAAGAGAGTAACCTAACCAGGAAAATAAATCACTGGTGGATTGAAAAGACCTTAATCAGAGAGGATGGTAAAATGGTCAAAGGATACACCAACTCCTACTGGAGGTAAAGCTACCAACGTTCACTGAAGGTAGAGAGAAAAGAAATAACAACACCGATGTTCACTGACGGTGAGCTACCAACATTCACTGAAGGTAGAAGGAAAAGAAATATCATAGCATCGTCGTTCACTGATGATGAACTACCAACGTTCACTGGGGGTAACAAAAAGATAACAATCATCGACGTTCACTGCCGATGACCTACCAACTTTCACTGAAGGTAGGAAGAGAACATATCATAGCACCGCCACTCACTGACGATGAACTACCAACATTCACTGAGGGTAGCAAAAAGATGACAATCACCAACTTTCACTGAAGGTGACCTACCAACTTTCACTGAAGGTAGAGAGATGATATATCATAGCACCTCCGTTCACTAACGATTAACTACCAACGTTCACTAAAGGTAGCAAAAATATAACAAACACCATCTTTCATTGATGGTGATCTACCAACTTTCACTAAAGGTAGAGAGAGAATATATCATAGCATCGCCGTTCACTGACGATGAACTACCAACGTTCACTGAGGGTAGCAAAAATATAACAATCATCGATGTTCACTGTCGATGACGTACAAACTTTCACTGAAGGTAGGAAGAGAATATATCATAGCACTGTCATTCATTGACGGTGAACTACCAACGTTCATTGAGGGTAGCAAAAAGATAACAATCACCAACTTTCACTGAAGGTGACCTATCAACTTTCACTGAAGGTATAAATAGAATATATCATAGCATCGCCGTTCACTGACGATGAACTACCAACATTCACTGAAGGTAGAAAAAAGATAACAAGTTTCCCCAAAATTCTGACATTTCTCCTAGAACGGGTCTCAACTTCTTCTTTAACCGAGGCACATTTCCTGGAAAGGGTAAGCTATCTCAAACAAAAAGACTTCCACCTGCCAAGATTTCATAATGAACTGTCTCTGCAAATTTGAAAGTATTGCCATCCGCTAGAGTAAATCGATGACAAACTGCAAACTATCCACTCATAGAGAAGATAGCAAAAAACTTTATGTCACCTTTTATAGGGAAGCACAAGTTGCTCAAATAAAGAGACCTGTCACTTGTTGTTATGGAGGATTGTAAAAAGAAATGACTTTCTAGGGAGAACAATATGGCTTCCTGGGGAGAACAATATGGATTCCTGGGGAAATGCCACGATATTCCTGCTGAGGAGATAAAGTCTTCTCGTGCAAAATAAATGCACAAACCAAAACTCGAAGCTTTCAGAAATCTAAAGTAAATAATATTGCTGGGAAACCAAAGATTTAAATCAGAAATAAACTGGAATGAAACAATCAACTAAAATACATCATTTGAGAAATAAACTCAATAGGGAAAACCAAATCCATCCAAACAAGGAGCTGTACAGGAAGGCTAAAGAAAAAATCTTCCACGAGGGATAACTCAGTGGGGGAATGGAAAGAATATACGCGTTCTGCTTAAGGCCAACACTTTATTGAAGAGAGGGTAACATAACTCTGCAAAACATGGTGATATGTCAACAAAAATATTAACAAATGTTAATGAATAATGATTTGCCAACTTTAGCTATGCATGATGTATGTATGAATGTATGAGTGTTATCATGTGTATGCTGACAAAATAGATATACAACACTGGGAGTAACCAGGCAAAACCAACTCGGGCACAAACAACACTCGGCTAAATCACATCCAAGATGATCATTCCAAAAAAAGGTAAATGCTAGCTGAGGAAACATAACCTACTTCCTGCTTTAGTTTTACTGAGGAGAAACGTAATCTGGAAGTAAACAAAACAAAGTGGCAGAATAGTACAGATATAGGGATAGAACATCCTTCTCCAGGCTTCATCGGGGAAACAAATGTTTTCAAGAGTAACGCTCTTACTGAGGATTGCAAAACCAATCTCAAGTAAAGTAGATGGACACAAAATCATCAAAACATTCACTGGGGAATTCGGGTCCACTTCATTAGGGAGGTTAATCACCACACCCTTAAAGGGGAAACTACAATACGTTCTTCACTAGAGAAAACGGGGACCTGCGTTCTTCAAGAGTGATTATGGTACCGACTTCTCTGGAAAAAGAACTTCCATTAGACTGAATGAAAACGTCACTGGAGAAATATCGGATTAAAACTTTTCATCATGAAAACTCGGACAAGGAGGAGAAATGAATCCAAACTTGATCGAGGTTACCGGAGTCTCGAACC
Organism: Vicia faba; assembly: GCA_948472305.1. Classification (NCBI taxonomy): domain Eukaryota; kingdom Viridiplantae; phylum Streptophyta; class Magnoliopsida; order Fabales; family Fabaceae; genus Vicia; species Vicia faba. The sequence goes on from OX451740.1 coordinate 958,933,628, forward strand.
TAATACGGCGAATCATCTTGAGTAAACTTTCCCGAGGGGAACAAAAACTTCTTAAAACAACTGGAGTTTGTCCATTCCTGGGATCACCAATTTTGTTGTCGTTGTTTTTTTTTTCGCATCACAAATTCTAAAGTAAAAGCAAATTGTAAATTCTTTTTGAAAAATCGATTTTGTTATTTAATCTTTTTGCTTTGAAAGTTATTATCAATAATAAATGGAGTCTTTGCAAGCTAAATAAAATAAGAAACAAAAAAACTTAGGTAACAACTCAAATTTTATTAATAGAATGGTAGTCTGCGAACCGCGAGACTCCATAGATGATTACAAAGTTTGGAAAATGGTAATATATAATGGAAAAGATACAATGACCACTATCCCCTCTAACAATTTTTGAAATCCTGAGAAGCAGCTTCCATTGAAGCATGATGAGGATTCGAGAAGATTGTTGCTTCAATGATCAAATCTTGCATGATGCAGTTACTTGCCAAGAAAGTCCCTAACTTTTGCCTAAGTTGCCCTTGCGGGTTTTCAACTTAGCGGGAAATTTATTCTGTTTATGTCTCTAACTTTTTCCTAGACCGCCCTGTTGTACCCCAAAATTTTCCCTCTCATTTTATCAAGATTCTCCTCACAAGACTTCTTGGATTCAAGACCAAATTAGGGTTTGCTCAGCTCAAGACATCTCCTTGCACTGTTGACCTGAAATTAGGGTTTGAGTTTGCATAAGGATTTTTGGACTTCCAATGCCTCATGTGACTTTCATACTTCATGTTGGACTCCTAAGATTTCTCATACTAAGTTTCAAGCCTTGAATCAAATTTTTGCCCAGTCAATTGGACAGTTGACCTAAAAATCAGCTGTATTGTGGAAAAAGTCAACTGTGGCCAATTTACAGTAAAACCTCATAATTTTTTATCCAAATCAACATTATAGACTCATATTAACCATTTGATCAAGTTTGGACCACAACTCCTCAAGAAATTTGATCAGATCATTAAAAGGGCAAAATGGTCAAAATTAGGGTTTTGACTGTAGAAGGGCAATTTCTGATTTTTTTTTCACCTAGCCAATGACCAATTGGGTTCAAACATGATTTCAAGGAATCAATGGCATCATCTTTACCTAATCACAAGGTTCAAAAGATCTCAAATGCATTGGATTGACAGATGAATTTTCTAGTCAACTGATCAAAAATCAACTGTACACTGAAAAGTCAAACTTTGAATTTTAGTCAAAAGCAAGTTCCAAGGGTCATTTTTCATCAATATGTGTCAAAACATGAAACTTATTCACCAAGAAACCTAATTTTGAAAATTAGGGTTTAAGTTTGAAAATTTTCATAACTTAGAAATTTTCTAAGTTATGAAAATTTCTTATTTTCCCCAACGTTTCCCAACTTTTTCACCATGATGCAATTGGATTTAAAGAAAACTTACAACATGAAAGTTGTAGTACTCCACAAAATCAACAAATTTGATTCACAAAGTTTTCCCAAAATATGCTTGGATCTCAAGTTATGATTTCGTGAACAAGGGTCCATGAAACTTTTAACTTAGTGAAATTTTGCCCTAGTTTAGGCAGATTTTTGACCTAACTTCATGACAACTTTTCACCTAGTTCCAATTGGAATCTCAAAATTCATTTCAAATATGTATTTTAGAGCATGTTACAAGCTTTCCAAAATGTCCAATAACTCTCCAAGATCATTTATGGTTAGGAAGAATCAAAGAAAAGAAAATGGCCATTTCCCACTTTTGTCCATGGCATTTTTCACATTGCTACAAGTTGCAAATCTGTCCTAAGCATGCTTGTACTTGTTTTACAGGTCTTAAACCTTTACACACTCCTTAATTTAATTCAAATACATTGGAAAATAGCATTTTTTTGATCTTTGAAGCTTTGTACAAGGGTTTAATCAAAAAATGGCAAAAAGTTTACATTGCTACTTTGATAAAGTTCACTTTATGTAACTTTGTTTATCTTGAGCCATGGACCTAATATCTTTTGGCAAACAAGATCCACAGATATCAGGCAATTGGTACCAACTCTCATCAGGCCTTGAGCTAGCCTGTACAGGCTTTGAGCTTTGTCAACTCAACTTTTGCTTCAAAAGCAAGTAAGCTTGCAAAAAGTCCACAACTCTTGTATCTGTTAAAACCAAGTCTTGGTATCATTTCAAACAAGTTCAGCATATTGTCTCAAGCCAGAAACACGAATTGCCAAGCTCTCAAACACCCTAAAACATAAAACCTCAAGTCAGTTCTCCCACCATATCAGAGAACTGGCGACTCTGCTGGGGATATATCTAAAGTGGGGTTACCTTAGGGTTTTAGATCACCTTTACATGCTTATCTTGCTTGACTTGTATGCTTTACACTTTGGTTATATTGTTTGGGTTTGAATCCTCTACCCGGATTTTGGAAACATTCATAGGTAAATAACAATACATTGTGGAAACTGTGCGGGGTATACCGACATGGTCTAAGAAATAGCTATATTAGTGCGACATATGTGTGGGTACCGGTAGCCTTTGAGTCAATCAAAGAGAATACGGGGCCGCTGAGTGATGTCATGAAGCACTAATGGACTTTTAGAACCTTTACTTGACCATCTTGGCCTTTTAGGATGTAGTGAGATGACCGGCTTTGGTGCAGTCTGAAGTTGGTAGATACTCGATACTACACTCACTGAGGGTTGTTTTCTTGGAATATTTCGGTCGCCAGTAAAGTGGCTAAACTGAAACAATGAACACAGAAAACAATCTAGTGATATTGAGATCCTTAGAACCCGGTTACTATTTCTAGGACAGGTTGAGCCAACCAAACTTCAAGAGGGTACTTACCTATGAAACCCCATGCAAGCCTAAACTAGGAACATGTATGATTTGCTTGTACATATATACTTGTGCATAACATCATGGACATCATGAAGCATCATATGCATCCACTAACCATTTCAAGGATTTTGGATCTTCATCTTTGTTCCTGTTTTGTAGGTTATGGATTCCCTTTGCAGGAAAACTATTCAGGTCAATCTTGTGAGAATTCCTCCACAACTCAAGGAGCTTACTTCCAAGATTCCAGAGTATTCTCCATTCACTAAGAGACATGGTCGACTTCTCAACTTGGTCAACTCCAACACAGAGGAAGACATGGTGAAAGTTCTCTTCAAGTTCTTTGACCCCCTACACCACTGCTTCACATTTCCTGATTACCAGCTAGTGCCTACTTTGGAGGAATTTTCTCAACTCTTGAGGATTACTATTCTCCATCAACTACCTTTCAACGGTACGGAAAGAGATCCAAAGCCTGAAGATGTTTCTCAAGCCCTGCACTTGCAACCATCAGATGTCAAAGGTCATTGGGAAACCAGAAGTGGTGTCAAGGGTTTCTTGGCAAAGTTCCTATTTGAGAAAGCTCAAGAATGCTGGAATTCTCTAGACCTGCAAGCTTTTGAGGAGATTGTAGCTCTTCTCGTCTATGGGTTGGTCTTGTTCTCAAACCCTGACCAACTTATAGATGTAAATGCTGTCAAAATCTTCATGGCTCGCAACCCTGTGCCTACATTGCTTGGAGATATCTTGCACTCTTTTCACACTCGAACAATGAGGAAAAGAGGTGTTATCATGTGTTGCACTCCTCTACTGGCAAGATGGTTTATTTCTCATCTTCCCCAATCAGTCTTGAAAAATGAGCAAGGTTTGAGGTGGTCACAACGATTTATGACTCTTACATATTCAGATGTTCATTGGTGTTCTCGATCCAGAGAAAATGTTATCATCATCGACCGTTGTGGGTAATTCCCTAATGTCCCTCTACTTGGCATTAGGGTAGGAATTACCTACAACCCCTGCTTGGATCTGAGAAAGTTTGGGTATGCCCGAAGGGATGGCCCATATGACATGCTAATTCCAGACTTGGTTTTTGACTTCGACAACGACGCTCAAGGACTTCGACAAAGGTTCATCCGAGCTTGGAGGATGCCAAACAAGGTAGACAGTAAGACCTTGGGACACAAGAATTCCATCCCCCTTGAGCCTTACCTCAAGTGGGTACGAACCCGCGCCCAAAGTCTTATGATGCCTTACCCCTCTATTCTCCCTATGATTATAGAGCCTGTTATAGAAGGAGAGGTTCCATACACCCTCCTACATCCTGACATGCCAACATCACTTAAATATTTGCAAAGTAGTTGGATACAACTCAAGGGAGAACGCGATACTTTTGAAGCCCAATTCTACGCCAGCGAGAAAAAGGTTTTGGAACTTACTCATCAACTTCACGAAGAGCAGACTCTCAACACCTACATTGCACCAAAGAGGATGCGCAACGTCTTTTTACCTTAGAATTTTGTATTATTTTGCCCATGGGGAATTGATGTACTAACAAATTCTATCTTATTAATATGACGTTTGTTCCTTTTTGTTTAAACAAATCTGATTTTTTTGAATCCTTGAATGCATTACATGAATACATATCATTCATCACACATTCTTCTGACAAAGACCTGTGGGTCCACTTTTTCCAGGACAGTTTATCGGGGACGCAGTTAGATTGGTTCTACCAGCTAGATAGGTCTGATGTGCATAATTAGGAGGATTTGGCTACCGCCTTCTACAAGAAGTATCAATATAATACGGACTTAGCACCAACCCGTACTCAATTACAGAGTATGGGCATGGTCTCCAATGAAGGTTTCAAAGAGTATGCCCAGAAATGGAGAGACTTGGCGGGACGAGTACATCCACCTCTATCTGAGAGGGAGCTAGTAGACATGTTCTTGGGGACTCTGTCAGGACCTTGTTTCAATCACCTGATAAGAAGTTCGTCTGCAGGGTTCACTGAGTTGATTCTAACTGGTGAGAGAGTTGAAGCCGGAATCAAGAGCGATAAAATTCAAAAAGATACATCTACTTCCTCTACCATCAAAAAGCCTTTTCCAGCAAAGAAAGAAGTCTCAGCTGTCTACTCCCAAAGAGGTCAGGGAAGAGTTGAGCGCCGGCCAGCGGTGGGGGACGTAATGATTCAGAAGTCTACATCTGATCAGCCCAGAAACAATCAACCCAGAACCAACCAAGCAAGGGTGGAAAGGCCTGTACGAAAATTCACCCAGATAAACATGACTCCTACTCAGGTTCTACCCCATCTCTTGAAGTTAAACCTTGCCAATCTGAAAGAGGCCCCGAAGAATCCATACAACTTCTCCTTTCTAACATTCGAACGCCAAGTGTGCTTATCATTCAGGGAGTATAGGGCACAACACCAACAATTGTTGGGCCCTGAAGAATAAGATTCAGGATTTGATAGATGCTAAAGAAGTGGAATTCGACACCCCTGAAAAGCCGAATGTGATCTCTACTCCAATGCCAAGGCATGGCCATAATGCCCATGCTGTTGAAGAGGATCTTTTTGTTGCTACTGTTGATGATTTGATAACTCCTCTACCAATAATCAAGTTGAATTTGCTGAAGGCTGGGATTTTCCCAGGTTGTGAAGAGGATTGCTGCCTTTGTTCATCCTTACCAACCGATTATCCATTGTTGAAGTTAGGCATCTAACGCCTAATGGATAATCAAGAAATCCTTTTTGAAAAGACTCTTGTTACACCGACTTTTGTCAATGATGTCTCAATAATAACCATATCCGCCAATCTTTCCAAGGACTCCAAAAGACCTGTTAAGATTACATCTGCTCCGAAGATTGCACCTTTAAAGATAACCATGCCTGGGCCCTTCCCATACAAGTCCGACAAATCAATACCGTGGAACTATGTTGGAGAAATCTACTACCACGGTATTAAGCAAATTGAATCAACTGAAGAGAGTTCTGATGAAGAGACTTCCGACATTGGAAACATTGCTGGAGCGAGCAAAATTACCCGCAGTGGAAGAACTTTCTCTCTGGAGATTGCCCCTCCAAAGGCAATCTCTAGACCCTCAAATGCTCCTAAGGTTACCCCTGTACCGGTCAACATATCTGCAAGAACCCCAATTATTGAAGAAGTTGTAACTCCTGTGGTTGTCCCCTCTGTTGCTGCTGATGATAGAGGGAAAGGGATCCAAGAAGAGCCTGTCAGGACGAGGGCTCAGCCATTGGTCATCCCTGAGACCTCTCAAAAAGAAATGGAAGAGATTTTGAAAATAATCAAGAAAAGCGATTATGATGTTGTGGAACAACTGGGGCAAACCCCCTTAAAGATATTTATGTTGGCCCTGCTGCTTTGTTCAGAAGCTCATGCTAAGGCTCTGATTAGATTTTTGAAGACGGCCCACGTGCCACATGAAACCTCTGCGGATCAGTTCCAGGAATGTGTAGCTAGCTTAACAATTGACAATGGTCTAGGATTCTTCGATGCTGATTTAACTTCAAAAGGGAGAAAACATAATAATGCGCTACATGTCTCTGTGGAATACAGAGGGACTATTCTAGCACACGTTCTGGTAGACACTGGGTCGTCTTTAAATGTCCTGCCGAAGAAAGCCTTGGATAGACTGGATTGTGAAGGCTTAACCCTGAAACCCAGCAATATTATTGTCAGAGCCTTTGATGGTTCTAAAAGGATTGTCCACGGGGAGGTGGACATCCCGATTAAAGTGGGAACTGAAACCTTCAACTCCACATTCTATGTGATGGACATCCGTCCTTCCTATTCTTGCTTGTTGGGAAGACCCTGGATCCATAATGCTGGAGCCGTCACTTCAACTCTGCACCAAATGCTCAAGTACCCTGTCCAGAGGGAAATTATAATTGTTCATGGCGAAGAGGAATACATGATAAGCCATCTAAATTCTTTCCGCTATGTAGAATTGGATGGTGAATTCATCGAAACCCCTTTTCAGCATTTTGAAGAGGTTTCTCCTGAAGTAGCAGCAACCAAGACAGTTGCTTCTGTACCCATGATTACCAAACCTGCGTCTCGGATGTCGTCTCTCAAAGATGCAAAGGCTATGATTGAAGAAAGAGGAAGCACAATCTGGGGGAAACTTCCAGACTTTCCTCACAAATCAGATAAATTCGGCTTGGGGTTCACTTCTTCTGCTCAAAGGGATGTCCGTCACGCCCGTGCTGGAGGGCCACCAATGAAGATCACCCATCATGGAATCAATGCTTTGGAGGATAGTGAAGAGGAGAGCAGCTTGGAAGACTGGATTTTCCCTACTGTTGACGGAGGACTGTGCAATTGGGAGGCAAAGGACTTTATTCCGATTACTTTCATACCGCAGTAATTTATCTTTCAAACATTTCTGTTGGTTTGTAATAATTCTCAAACAATTCGTACACTTTTAACCTTGTGCCTTACCCGAGGCACATAGGTCCATTTGTAAGGGTTTGATTTTTCATCTTCATATGCCATTTTAATGAATCATGGACGTTTTCACATATAAACTTTTGTGTTCATTGTCTTTCTTTTTACATTTTATTTGTTTAAAGGTGGTTATCCCTTACACACACCCATACTCACAAATGCAGATACACTTCCATTCCGGATTCCATGGGTAATAATTCTGCTATGGCCTTCAGTGACTCTGAAGATCTGGTCTACCATGCTGAATACGAAGGTGATGAAGATTGTGAGGTGTCAGGAGAATTGGCTAGACTGCTACAACAGGAAGAAAGGGCTATTCTACCTCATGAGGAGCTGTTAGAGACAATCAACTTGGGTACTGAGGAAGACATAAAAGAAGTCAGAGTGGGTGCCAACCTAGAGCCAAGTGTCAAGGAGCGCTTAGTTCAGCTGCTGAATGAATATGTTGGGATCTTTTCCTGGTCTTACAAAGACATGCCGGGACTCGATATAGATATTGTGGTTCACCGTCTACCCACAAGAGAAGACTGTCCACCAGTTAAACAGAAAGTCCGCCGCATGAGGCCCGACATGTCAGAAAAGATCAAAGCAGAAGTTATGAAGCAGTTCAATGTTGGGTTTCTTGCTGTTACTTCCTATCCACAATGGGTTGCTAACATTGTGCCCGTGCCTAAGAAGGACGAAAAAGTGAGAATGTGCGTGGATTACAGAGACTTAAACAGGGCCAGCCCTAAAGATGACTTTCCACTTTCGCACATTGACATCTTGGTTGACAATACAGCTCATCACAAGGTATTTTCTTTCATGGACGGATTTTCAGGTTACAACCAGATCAAGATGGCACCTGAAGACATGGAGAAAACTACTTTTCTTACACAGTGGGGTACCTTCTGCTACAAAGTGATGCCATTCGGACTGAAGAATGCCGGGGCAACCTATCAGCGCGCCATGGTAGCTTTGTTTCATGATATGATACATCATGAGATAGAGGTCTATATCGACGACATGATAGCCGGATCACAGACGGAAGAAGAACACCTCGACCACTTGTAAAAGCTTTTTTCAGGTTGAAGGAGTACAAGCTCAGACTGAATCCAAACAAGTGCACTTTTGGGGTCCGGTCCGGTAAACTCTTGGGTTTCATTGTCAGCAACAAAGGCATCGAGGTTGATCCTGCCAAAGTCAAAGCTATACAAGAGATGCCTGCCCCTCGCACTGAGAAGGAGGTCAAAGGTTTCTTGGGACTCCTAAACTACATTGCAAGGTTCATCTCTCACCTAACATCTACCTGTGAGCCAATCTTCAAACTGTTGAAGAAAGATCAGGTGATGAAATGGAATGATGACTGTCAAATTGCTTTCAATAAAATCAAGGAGTATTTGCTAGAACTTCCTATCTTGATGCCACCCATCGAAGGAAGACCGCTAATCATGTATCTGACCGTCCTAGAGAATTCAATGGGGTGCGTACTGGGCCAACATGACGAGTCTGGCCGAAAAGAGCATGCCATTTATTACCTTAGCAAAAAGTTTACCGACTGTGAGACCCGATACTCACTGCTCGAGAAAACTTGTTGCGCTTTGGTATGGGCTGCTCGCCGGCTAAGGCAGTATATGTTGACTCATACCACTCTGCTGATATCTAAGATGGATCCGATCAAATACATCTTTGAGAAGCCTGCTCTATCTGGAAGAATAGCTAGATGACAGATGATCCTGACAGAGTACGATATACAGTACACGACCCAAAAAGCTATAAAGGGGAGTGTGCTAGTTGACCATCTGGCTCATCAAGCTGTCGAAGATTATCAATCCATGAAGTTCGACTTCCCCTGACGAGGACATTATGACATTGGACAACATTGAAGATCTGAGACCATATGACGGACCTGAACAAGGATCCCGATGGACCCTGTACTTTGATGGTGCCTCCAACGCACTTGGTAACAGTATCGATGTTGTGCTCATCTCACCAGAAGGTTGCCATACACCTTTCACAGCTAGACTCTGCTTCAACTGTACCAATAACATGGCAGAGTATGAAGCTTGCATCTTTGGACTCAAGGCTGCTATAGACTTGGGAATAAAATCTTTGATTGTATTTGGGGACTCCGCTTTGGTCATCAGTCATATCAAAGGAGAGTGGGACATTAAACATCCAAACCTCATCCCTTACAAAGAACATGTCCTGACATTGCTACTACATTTCGAGCATATCACCTTCGATCACTTCCCGCGAGAATAAAATTAGTTAGCGGATGCTCTAGCTACAATGTCATTCATGTTTAAACTTAACTGGGATAATGAGGCTCCCCAAATCACCATTGAACGGATGGACGAACCTGCATACTGTCACGAGATTAATACCGAAGAAGTAGTGGACCGACCTTGGTTTCACGAAGTCAAAAGATATCTCGAGGCTCAAGAATATGCTGAGGGAGCTTCAGTCAACGACAAAAAGTTCTTGAGGAGATTCTCAGCCAAGTTCTTCCTGAGCAATGGTATCTTGTACAAGCGCAATCATGATTGCATTCTGCTCCGTTGTGTGGACAAGATTGAAGCTAAACAGATCATGGCTGAACTGCACAATGGTACCTTTGGCACTCACTCTAGCGGACATACGATGGCTAAGAAGATTCTAAGGGCGGGCTATTACTGGTCTACCATGGAAGCTGACTGCTATCAACATTCCAGGACTTGTCACAAATGTCAAATATATGTTGACAAGGTACATATACCTCCAGTTCCTCTCAATTTCTTAACAGCTCCTTGGCCATTAGCTATGTGGGGGATCGACATGATTGGATAGATCAAGCCTATAGCATCCAATGGACACCGCTTTATTCTAGTGGCCATTGATTATTTCACAAAGTAGGTCGAAGCAGCTTCCTTCGCATCCGTTACAAAGAATGTTGTTGCCCGCTTCATCAAGCAAATCTCATTTGTCGGTACGGCATCCCCGAAAGGATCATCACTGACAATGTTACAAACCTTAACAACACTATGATCACCGCTTTGTGCGAGCAGTTCCAGATTCAACATACAATTCATCTCCCTATCGGCCAAAGATGAATGGTGTTGTCGAAGCTGCGAACAAAAATATCAAGAAAATCATACAAAAGATGACAGTCACCTACAAGGACTGGCATGAAATGTTATCGTTTACTCTCCATGGGTATCGTACCACGGCGCATACGTCAACTGGGGAAACTCCCTATTCTTTGGTATACGACATGGAATCTGTTTTACCTATCGAGGTTCAGATTCCCTCCTTGAGAATCATGAAGGATGTTGGTTTGAGTGAAGACGATTGGATTCAGACCCGGCTTGATCAACTTAACTTGATTGATGAAAAGCGACTTACTGTTGTTCGCCATGGTCAGACGTATCAAAAACGGATGATCAAGGCTTTCAACAAGAAAGTTAGGCGCCAGGTATATCAAGTCGAAGATCTTGTAATCAAGCGGATCATCTTGCCGCAAAGTGATCCCAGGGGCAAATGGACTCCTACCTACAAAGGACCATTTGTGATCAAAAACATCTTTTCTGGTGGGGCAATGATCTTAACCACCATGGACAGCGACGACCTGCCGCACCCTGCGAACGCAGACATAGTCAAAAGATACTATGCATAAATGACCCGCTAGGTTGACACACCTAGGCAAAAAAAGGGCATCCCGGTGAATCGAAAACCCGAAAGGGTTGTTCAGGCAAAAGTTAGGGATAAACAAAAAAAATATGTACACCCGGCAAGTTGGAAACCCGAAAGGGCGACTTGGGCAAAAAAGGGTTTCCCGGTGGATCGAAAACCCGAAAGGGCGGTCCAGGCAAAAGTTAGGGAATTAAAGCGTATGATTATGTCTCATCGGATCACTTTAAGGACAATCTCTTCATAGACGAGCTCCAGGCTTATGATCAACTCAATCATCTTCGGACGGAGTAATGAATGGACAAGATATTCAGAGTTACGAAGGCTATAGCAGAATGGGAACCCAATGGAATTTTCACACATAGCCATCTTTCTTTGTATAAATTTTTCTCATTTTTTATGACAACATTCTCTTACTAGGATGTCTGTCTCCTTTGTACAAAATACTTACACAAAGTTAATACAAAGATACTTCAAAGTGCAGAAAACTATTTGCCTTTTCTTCTTTTTAACACTTGTGTTTTATTTGAAAACGTCCAATGATTTATTAATGAGCATATGCATTTGAATATAATCACTGTTTACAAATAAACGAAATGGGAAAGAATAATTACTGGCAGGTTGAAGGTATAGGAAAATGTCTTTAGGCTATTCCAAGAGAATTCCCCTGCAGTACATCATCTAGATCCCTAGCAGAACTAAAACATTGAAATACATATCCCTAGCGGAGCTAAATTTCAAAATCCCCGCCAGAGTAAAAAATTCAAACTCCCAATCCCCATCGGAGTTATATTTCAAATCTTTAATTCCCATCAAAGTTAAAAATTCAAACTCCCAATCCACAACGGAGCAAAACTTTGAACTACAGACCCTCAACAAAGATGAAACCTTCTTCCCCAGTCGAGTCAAATTTCCAACTATCAATCCCCAACGGAAACCATCAGTTTTCCCCAATTTCCCCAGCAAGTTGTCTTGAAGTCTGAGAATCAACCAGATAACAGTTAACTTTTATCCCCAACCTAGGATAATTCCCCAGTAGAGTGGCATACAACCCAAACTCCTGAATTTTTCCAAACAGGAATAAGCTTTTTTTCCCAGAGTCCTGAACTTACTCTCCAGCAGGATAGCTACTCCCCAACAGTATAGCTACTCCCCACAGAGTTTTTTTTACTCCCCAACAGAATGAAGATTCTCATTCTTGATTCCCTAGTGAAGTTGTCAGAGTCTTCATTACTCCCCAGCATGAATTCATCAGAATTTTTAATCCCCTACAGATTGAAGATTCTCATTCTTGACTCCCCAGCACGAAGTCCCCAAGGATTCAAATTCCCCAGGAGATTGAAGATTCTCATTCTTAGTTCCCTGCAGAAATCATCAGGATTTTTCCTATTCCCCGGCCGAATAAGGATTCCCATTATTTAACCCCTAGTAGAAGTCTTCAAAGATCTCTGGATTTCCCAAGCAGATTTCTCAAGCAGTTCGACATTACTCTCACAACATATTTTGTTAATACTCCAACTTCAAGACATGAAGGATCCCCATATCGCCAGGAAAGTCGTGAAGGATTCTCACATCCCCACATAAGTTGTCAAGGATCTTTAATCCCGAACCAGTCACCAAGGATTTCTCATCCTCAGAAGTTGTCAAAGATTTTGAATCTCCAGCAGCAGTCAAGGATTTATTTTCCCCGGCAGCAGTCAAGGATTTCATTATCCCCAGTTATCAAGGATTTATTTTCCTCAACAATACAACAAATCAGCTTACATGCACATACATTACATTCATATATCATAAACATTGATAAAACACATTTATTGCATCATACATTTCATGCAACATAACTTGGTGTTTCAGCTAACATTTTACCCTTTTTCAGGATAAGATTAACAGCTATCTTTAACAAATATTCAAAGATTTCAGATACAGTACGAATACACTCCAGACACGGAAGTCATTCTGTTACTCATTCAGATCTCTTATTCAGATATAGTAAAGATACACTCCAGACACGGAAGTCATTCTACTACTCATTCAGAATTCAAAGTCAAGATACAGTGCGGGTACGCTCCAGACACGGATGCCATTCTGTCACTCATTTAGACTTTAACAATCAGATACAGATTAGATACGCTCCAGATACGGAAGCTATTCTATTTCTCATTCAGATTCAACTATCAATTTCAAGTTCAGATACATTCCAGACACGGAAGTCATTCTGTCACTTACTCAGATCCCAGTTACAGTTCAGATACACTCCAGACACAGAAGTCATTCTGCTACTCATACAGATCTCAACTTCAGATACAGTCCAGATACGCTCCATACACGGTTGCCATTCTGTCACTTATTCTGACTTTTTCCCCAGCCCAGAGATGCTCTAGACACGAATGTCATTCTGTCGCTTATTCAGATTTTAAGATTCGGATACAATGCAAATACACTCCAGACGCAGAAGTCATTATGTATTCATTCAGATTCAAATACAGTTACAGCTCGGATACGCTCCAGACACGAATGTTATTCCCTTGCTCATACAGATCCAATCTCCAGATACAACTCATATACGTTCCAGATACGGATACCATTCTGATGTTCATTCTCCTGATTTTCAACAAACATTCTTGGATGGCATCTTTAAGCCATTCTCCAACAAGATTATGTCACCTCTCCAAATGGCATCTTTAAGCCCATTCCCTCAACTACATTTTGACGAGTGCAAATTTACGGGCACTTTAGTGTCCAATCATCTTTTACCTTCGAGTCACGAACGACAAACTCGCCAATCTAAATCTTCAGGTTCAAGAAGATTGAACAGGGGCAGCTGTTGTACCCCAAAATTTTCCCTCTCATTTTATCAAGATTCTCCTCACAAGACTTCTTGGATTCAAGACCAAATTAGGGTTTGCTCAGCTCAAGACATCTCCTTGCACTGTTGACCTGAAATTAGGGTTTGAGTTTGCACAAGGATTTTTGGACTTCCAATGCCTCATGTGACTTTCATACTTCATTTTGGACTCCTAAGATTGCTCATACCAAGTTTCAAGCCTTGAATCAAATTTTTGCCCAGTCAATTGGACAGTTGACCTAAAAATCAACTGTATTGGGGAAAAAGTCAATTGTGGCCAATTTACAGTCAAACCTCATAATTTTTGATCCACATCAACATTATAGACTCATATGAACCATTTGATCATGTTTGGACCACAACTCCTCAAGAAATTTGATCAGATCATCAAAAGGGCAAAATGGTTAAAATTAGGGTTTTGACTGTAGAAGGGAAATTTCTGATTTTTTTACCTAGCCAATGACCAATTGGGTTCAAACATGATTTAAATGACTCAATGGAATCATCTTGACCTAATTACAAGGTTCAAAAGATCTCAAATGCATTGGATTGACAGATGAATTTTCCAGTCAACTGATCAAAAATCAATTGTACACTGAAAAGTCAAACTTTGACTTTTGGTCAAAATCAAGTGCCAAGGGTCATTTTTCATCAAGATGTGTCAAAACATGAAACTTGTTCACCAAGAAACCTAATTTTGAAAATTAGGGTTTAAGTTTGAAAATTTTCATAACTTAGAAATTTTCTAAGTTATGAAAATTTCTTATTTTTTCCCAACTTTTCCCAACTTTCTCACCATGATGCAATTGGATTCAAAGAAAACTTCAAACATGAAAGTTGTAGTCCTCCACAAAATCTACAACTTTGATTCACAAAGTTTTCCCAAAAGATGCTTGGATCTCAATTTATGATTTTGTGAACAAGGGTCCATGAAACTTTTAACTTAGTGAAATTTTGCCCTAGTTTAGGCAGATTTTTGACCTAACTTCATGAAAACTTTTCACCTAGTTCCAATTGGAATATCAAAATGAATTTTAAATATGGATTGTATAGCATGTGACAAGCTTTCAAAAATGTCCAAGAACTCTCCAAGATCATTTATGGTTAGGGAGAATCAAAGAAAAGAAAATGGCCATTTCTCACTTTTGTCCATGGCATTTTTCACATTGCTACAAGTTGCAAATCTGTCCTAAGCATGCTTGTACTTGTTTTACAGGTCTTAAACCTTTCCACACTCCTTAATTTAATGCAAATACATTGGACAATGGCATTGTTTTGATCTTTGAAGCTTTGTACAAGGGTTTAATCCAAAAATGGCAAAAAGTTTACATTGCTACTTTGATAAAGTTCACTTTATGTAACTTTGTTTATATTGAGCCATGGACCTAATATCTTTTGGCAAACAAGATCCACAGATATCAGGAAATTGGTACCAAATCTCATCAGGCTTTGAGCTTTGTCAACTCAACTTTTGTTTCAAAAGCAAGTAAGCTTGCAAAAAGTCCACAACTCTTGTATCTGTTAAAACCAAGTCTTGGTATCATTTCAAACAAGTTCAACATATTGTCTCAAGCCAGAAACATGAATTGCCAAGCTCTCAAACACCCTAAAACTCAAAACCTCAAGTCAGTTCTCCCACCGTATCACACGCCCTTTCGGGTTTTTGGCCTACCGAGACGCTCTTTTTTGCCTAAGCCGCCCTTTCGGGTTTTCGGCCTACCGAGACGCTCTTTTTTGCCTAAGCCGCCCTTTTGGGTTTTCAACTTAGCGAGCCGTTCTTTTACTTCTTTAGGTGAAGTATTTCTAGACTGCATCAGCATTCATGGGACTAGGGAACTCCTCGCCATCCATAGTTTCAAGAATTAAAGCACCGCTAGAGAAGGCTTTCTTGACAACATATGGGCCTTCAAAGTTCGGAGTCCACTTGCCCCTAGAATCAGTGTTGAAAGACATGATCTTCATGAGCACGAGGTCACCTTTTCTAAATTCACGAGGTTTTACCTTTTTATCGAAAGTTTTCTTCATTATTTTCTAATATAACTGTCCATGACACAAAGCTGCCATTCTCTTCTCCTTGATCAAATTCAATTGGTCAAACCAGTTTTGGACCCATTCAACCTCAGTCAACTTGGTTTCCATTATCACACGCAAGGAGGGAATCTCAACCTCTACTGGGAGTACCGCTTCCATTCCATACACCACGGAGAATGGGGTTACTCCTGTTGAAGTGCGGACAGATGTTAGATATCCATGCAAAGCAAAAGGGATAATTTCATGCTAATCCTTATAAGTAGCAACCATTTTCTTGATAATCTTCTTGATGTTCTTATTAGCAGCTTCAATAGTCCCATTCATCTTTGGCCTGTGCGGAGATGAATTGTGATGGACAATATTAAATTCTTCACACAGTTATGTCATCATTTTATTGTTCAAATTTGAGCCATTGTCGATGATAATTCTGCTCGGCACACCATACCGACATATAAGGTTATTCTTGATGAAGCGCACAACCACCTGCTTAGTAACATTGGCATATGAAGCAGCCTCCACCCACTTGGTGAAGTAATCAATTGCTACCAAGATAAAATGGTGTCCATTCGAAGCTTTGGGTTCTATCATCCCGATCATGTCAATAACCCACATAGAGAAAGGCCATGGGGAAGAGATCACATTGAGAAGTGTCAGAGGCACATGAACCTTGTCTGCATAAATCTAGAATTTATGACACTTCTTTGCAAATTTATAACAATCAGATTCCATTGTCAGCCAATAGTAACCTTCCCTTAGCATCCTTTTAGCCATCAAATGTCAATTGGCATGAGTTCCAAATGAACCTTCATGAACCTCATGCATCAACATGCCTGCTTCGTGTCTATCCACGCACCTGAGCAAGACCATGTCATAATTTCTTTTATACAACACATTTTCATTGAGGAAGAAACTGCCTGCCAATCTTCTCAATGTCTTTCTATCTTTATTCGATGCACCAATCGGGTATTCCTGAGTCTAGAGAAAATGCTTGAGATCATAATACCAAGGCTTCTCATCTGCTACCTCCTCTGTTGTAAACACATGAGCGGGTCTATCCAGTCGCTGAACCATAATTCGAGGTATATCATTCCAAGTATATACTTGATACATAGAAGCCAGAGTTGCCAGAGCATCCGCCATTTGATTTTCATCTCTTGGAATATGATGGAATTCAACTTTATTAAAGAAGGTTAATAACCTTCTAGCATAATCTTTGTAAGGGATCAAGCCAGGGTGACGAGTATCCCATTCTCCTTTAATCTGGTTATTACCAAAGCTGAATTACCATACACATCTAGAATTTTAATTCTTAGATCAATAGCTTCTTCGAGACCCATGATGCAAGCCTCATATTCTGCCATATTATTAGTACAATCAAATATCAACCTTGCAGTAAAAGGAATGTGCGATCCATGTGGAGTGACAATCACAGAACCAATTCCTTTACCATAAGCATTCACAGCTCCATCAAATATCATACTCTAACGAGATTCAGGGTCAGGACCTTCCTCAGGCAATGGTTCATCACAATCTTTCACTTTTAGGAACATCACATCCTCATCGGGGAATTCATACTCTATAGACTGATGATCCTCCACTGGTTGGTGAGAAAGATAATTTGCCAACATACTTCTTTTAATAGCTTTTTGAGTACGGTATTTGATATCATATTCAGATAGCAACATCTGCCAGCGGGAAATTCTCCCAGTAAGAGTGGGCTTTTCAAAAATGTACTTGATTGGATCCATTTTGGAGATCAACCAAGTAGTGTGATTCAACATATACTACCGCAAACGCTTTGCCGCCCAGGCCAAAGCACAACATGTCTTTTCCAGCATGGAATACCGCAACTCATAATTAGTGAAATTTTTACTGAGATAATAAATGGTGAACTCTTTCTTCCATGTTTCATCCTGTTTTCCCAGAATACAATCCATGGATTTATCTAACACTGTCAGATACATAATCAACGGTCTTCCATCAACGAGAGGGAGCAAGATAGGAGGTTCAAGAAGATATTCTTTAATACTTTCAAATGCCCTTTGGTAGTCATCCATCCACACACAACCTTAATCTTTCTTTAACAACTTAAAGATCGGTTCACATGTTGCAGTCATGTGGGAAATGAATCTGGAAATACAATTCAAACGCCCGAGGAACCCTCTAACTTATTTTTCAGTTCTTGGAGCTGGCATCTCTTGAATTGCTTTGACTTTATCAGGGTCAACTTCAATTCCTTTCTAGCTAATAATGAAACCCAATAATTTCCCTGATCGAACACCCAAGGTACATTTATTTGGATTCAAACGGAGACGATAATTCCTCAAACGCTAAAACAACTTCAACAAATCTTCTACATGCCCTTCTTCAGTCTGGGATTTAGCAATCATATCATCAACATATACTTCGATTTCTTTGTGCATCAGATCATGGAATAGGGTTGTCATATCCCTTTGCTACGTTGCACCAGTGTTCTTCAACCCGAAGGGCACCACTCTGTAATAGAATGTTCCCCAGGGTGTGATAAACATTGTTTTTTCCATGTCCTCCAGAGCCATTCTTATTTTATTATACCCGGAAAATCCGTCCATGAACGAGAATACTTTGAATTTTGTTGTGCTATCCACTAACATATCAATGTGTGGCAATGGAAAATCATCTTTTGGACTAGCTTTATTTAGATCTCTGTAATCTACGCACATGCGAACTTTTCCGTCTTTTTCGGTACTGGGACAATATTGGAAATCCATTGAGGATACACTGACGTCACAAGAAAACCAACATTAATCTGCTTTAAAACCTCCTCTTTGATCTTCATTGCCATATCTGGGTGAGTTCTTCTCAACTTCTGTTTGATTGGCGGACACTCTGGCTTCAACGACAAACGGTGCTCTAAAATATTTGTATCTAGACCAGGAATATCTTGATAAGACCAAGCAAAAATATCCACATACTCTTTCAACAGCTCAATCAACTTGCTCTTCATATCAAGATGCAGCAATGTTCCAATCTTGACTTCCTTCGGATCTTCTTCTGAACCCAAATTGATCACTTCCAACGGCTCTTTATATGGATGAATGGTATTTTCCTCGTGCTCAAGCAACCGTGAGACCTCTTCTAGAATCTCATCATAATCTTCTTCTTCGGCCCCATACACAGGATATTCAAAGTTGGGAGTGGGTGCAGGGTCATTATATTCAACAGGTTTTTTAATTAATCTACACATATGATTTATAATTGCTTTTAGAAAATGACACATATAACAAGTGATCATGCAAATTGAATTTCAGTTATTATTTATTTTGAAGGGTTTTTTCTGATTATCATTTTCCAAGAAAAAAATCAGAAAATAAAGACACAATTTAGGAAACAAAGACAACTTTTATTATTGATTTTAAAAGTCACAGCAAACAGATAAGCCCTACAACATTAATACTTCCACCTTGGGAAGAGTGAAAGATTTTCAAAAAGATTAACAAAACAAATTACTTTGAAACATGTATGCAAGAGGGAACATCAATGGTGATCCAGTTCTGAACCCTAACTTTGTGCGTCACATAATTCGGCATTTCATACTCTGCTTCATCTTCCACAATGGCACTAATCCTGGAAATAGTTGGATGAAGATAACCCCCACTACGGAAGATATCTTGATACTTTCTCGCAGCAGACTTCAGCTCCATGCTCCTACCTTTGTCATTCTTCAAAGAGAACCCCAAGCCGGCTCTGTTCTTGTTCACAGGTGGATCCATAATCTGTCCCCATACCTTGCTATGACCCTTTCGCACAACTTGGTGCGCATCCTTAAGCGAAACCATGGAATTATCATTTCCTCTTATGTTGTCAATGGATAAGGCTTGGAACTGGGTTCCAACAACAGCTTCATCCGCTTCCACAATGCTGAAATAGGACAAATGAGATATCAATAATGCTTGTTCTCCATTTATGATTACCACTTTTCCTTCACGTACAAACTTCAGTTTCTGGTGTAAAGTTGAAGTGAAAGCCCCTGCCTCATGTATCCACGACCTTCCTAGCAAACAACTATAAGCGGGTACAATATCCATGACCTGGAAAGTTATTTGAAACAAATGTGGTCTTATATGAATAGGCAAGTCCACTTCACCAATAACAGATTTCCTTGATCCATCAAATGTTTTCACAATGACGCTGCTCGGGCGCATAGGCGTTCCTTGATATTTCAACTTCATAAGAGTGCTCCTCGGTATAATGTTTAAAGTGGATCCATTATCAATCAGCACATTGGATAGTGAAACATTCTTGCAATTCATAGATATGTGAAGGGCCAGGTTGTGATTCCTTCCTTCATCTGGTAATTCATCATCACAGAAACTCAAATTATTACATGATGTAATGTTCCCTATTACGCTGTTAAATTGGTCTATTGGCATATCACTCTCCATAAAATCTTGGTCCAATACCCTTATCAAGGATTCTCTGTGAGAAGATGAGTTCATCAATAAAGCCAAAATAGATATTTTTGAAGGAGTCTGCAGTAGCTGATCTACAATTCTGTAGTCGCTCATCTTGATTATCTTCAAAATATCATCCACTTATTTCTCTAACTTAGCCCCACTAGTCTCACCCATAGCCTTCTTGGGTTCAACATTCTCAGCAATTTTCTTTCTAGCACTAACATCTCCTCGAACAACTGGTGCAAACACACAACCATTGCGGGTTACCCTTCTCTTTTCAGCAA
Source organism: Vicia faba (assembly GCA_948472305.1). Classification (NCBI taxonomy): domain Eukaryota; kingdom Viridiplantae; phylum Streptophyta; class Magnoliopsida; order Fabales; family Fabaceae; genus Vicia; species Vicia faba. Next base: position 958,954,177 of record OX451740.1, read on the forward strand.
TATTCCCAACATCAGGCATTGGCTGGATGGGAACTTCCACTCCATCCTCTAAGATTGTAGCGTTGTATTTATAGGGCACAACCTTATCTGACTTGTAGGGGATAGGACCCAGAAAACTAATCACCAATGGGGTAACCATTGGCTTGCTAAAATATTCAACTTCAAGATGGGCAGGTTCCCCAAAACAAGGTACGATGGCGTTTACCCCTTCTTCAACATAATCAGTCATTATTGAGTCATCTTTGCACCCGCCGCGGTTGCGAACCTTTAGTGCCTACGTACCACCTTCCGTGCAATAGGGGATCAGGGTACACGTAGTTCCTCTTTTAAAAATTTTAAAATGTAAGTGTGTTGGTTTAATTTTTATGAGATAAAACATCGTCGTCATTGTCCGTGTGGAAAACATACCTACTACCCACAATCATGAGAAAGGAGAATTTGCATCATCTCAAAGTGGAGGATATGGCTTGGATTTTAAAATCAACAGTGCCTCACTCAACACCCAAGTGGAAAATATCTCTCTTCACTACATATTGTAGAAGTATAGTTGTTTGCATCACTACAAGGATTGACAAGAGTCCAATATTTTTGAGAAAAGTTTAAAGACAAAAGCCAATGTGGAAAAATGGTTTTAAATGAGATTGATTGACTTTTAGTCTTCTCACAAAAAAAATGTCAAATTATTATTAACTTTATTGAAGTTTATTTATGAAAATGTTTTGAAAATGCATGGACCTAAGTCCAAGTTTATTATGGAAGTGGTTCAAGTTAAAAAAAAAAACAAGAAGATTTTTTCAAAAGGAGAGAGAAATTTTTTTGAAATTAAAGAAGAAGGGACTATCCTAAAGCATAAGGTAAAAGCTAGGGATAAGAACCATCTAACCAACAAGAATCCAATACTTGACACTATGAGTCAAGATTAAATTCTCATTCTTTGGATTGAAACCAAACAAGCAATGATACTAGACCTCTTGAAAGAACCAAACTTCAAGTGTATTAAGTCTTCACAAAAATTGTGCAGAGTAACAGATGTTTACGAGTGAATTCCAGATTATAAACGAAGAGTGTAATCACAATAACCTACTCACAAAACAAACAAACAACCCAATGCCTTGAGGTAAACCTCAAGAGCTCCAGAAAAAATTATCAGATAAGGTCACAAGGTCTCCAATCATAGGTCAAGGTTTCTAATCCTAAGTCCAAAAAGTTCAATGCTCCATAATGCCAAGGATAGTAACCAAATAGTCCAAATATCATTAAATATTTTTAGGGTTTATGTTGGTTATTAGGTGTTTTGAAAAAGAAATAAAAGAGCAAAGATGAAAATGGCATGAAATGTTAATGCTAAAAGTAAATAGTGCATAAAAATAAAAAAGGGGCATATGATAAAAATAAAGGATAAAGCCAATTATTAGTGATTAGTGGTTAGTTGGATGATCATCTTGAAACTTGCATTTGGAACTCATTAGAGGATTGGTAGAACCAAAGCCTCCACAGAACAAGTTGCATTTGCTTTTTGTCAAGTATATCATCCATTTGGAATCCTCATGAGTACCATTTAATGATCAACGATGTTTAAGTGATCCGCGTTGACGAAAGGTGTTGTAGATCCATTAGAGGATTGGTAGAACCAAAGCCTCCACACAATGAATCTCAAGGTTATTGTATCAAAGAGATCAAATTAACATACTTGAGCTTGCAAACATAAGTTTGGGTCACGAATGATCATTTATTCGAATCAGGATAAAATTTAGCATTATGTTAAGCAATCATAAGTGGACTTATATAGAAATCACACCTATTTTGAGGCCGGTGAATAGCAATCCATGCACCATTTGTTTTGAGACATGATATAGAGATCATGCTCCAATAACACTTAGTGCAATAAGAAAGGGATGAGATGAAGAGGGGTGGGAGAGAATATATAAACTACTTTTGAATTAAATTTAATCAAACTATTATTAAAATCATTCATCCATTTTTGTGGAGTTAGACTCAACACCATCAATCTGAAGTAGTGAAAAACACAAGAAGGGGGGGTTGAATTATAAAACTGAAAATCAATGCAATGAACAAGATATTTTTATCCTGGTTCGTTTGATCTCAAAATACTCCAGTCCACCCGTCAAGGTGATTTCGCCTCTCTCCAACGAGGTCTTAATCCACTATATTCAACTGAATATTACAGACTGCTTTAACAACTGCTAAAGCCTTCTTGATGCAAACCACAACCCGGTTTGTCAAGGAAACACTTTCTTACAAAGAAGATAAATCTAATTGTGTGAATGTTTTCTACAAAACTGTATCACAACTGTGATGTATACACAACTTAAAGCTTAGAAACTAGATTGCTAAACAATGATTGAATATGAGAATGTGTAGTGTTTAGCAAAACTGAGAGAAGGAAGATTTTGATCAGCTTTTATGCGTGTAAAGATTTGGAGAACATTAGCCAATTCAATCTTCAAAGTCTTGTTTATATAGCACTGAGATGTTGAACGTTGGAGCAATATTCTTGATTCAATGCTATTAACAAACTTTCCTTATCGAGCAGATCTTGTCTGGAATGAGGCCGTTGGTATTAATTTGCTTTCAATGCACAGTACCGTTGCTTACTTAATGCAAGTTCTGGCTTGGCTCATTCTGACTCTGCTTAGCTGCTGATGAACTGTTGTGTTTCTTTATCAGAGTGTTGAGCGCAGTTCTGTTCATCAGACTTCAGCATATACGAGTTGATCATCTGATTCTGATATTCTGATATGGCAACTTCTGATGCAGATGTCAGAAACCAAATTCTGATGCTGATTAGATGTGATCTTGCTTATATCAATCAGAGTATCTGCAAATCAGAACGTAATAATTTAGGCAGAAGATAGTTCATACATGAATCATTTAAATAATATATCTTTTCACTTTGTTATCATCAAAACTTAAACATAGGGTAGTAGATTCAAACTTTGTTCTAACAATCTCCCCCTTTTTGATGATGACAAAAACTAGATATTTTTAAATGAGAATAACGTGAAAAGGTATCAGAGAGATGCATCAGAATGAGAGGTTATCAAAGATAAGGGGTAAAAAGATATCAGAGTTGAGAGATACTCCCCCTGAGTTTATTGCTTCCCTTATTGATTACAAGTGTTCTTCAGGATCAGATCTTTTTGCCTTTCTTTGAACATCAGAGTATCAGAGTCTTTGACTATCAGAAGCTTTGGATCAGCATATCAGAGCAGAGCTTCAGATCAGCATATCAGAGCAGAGCTTCAGATCAGCATATCAGAGCTTTTCTTGTCAGAGCTTTGCTTTGGATCAGAGTATCAGAGCGGATCAGAGCTTCATAGCTTTTAGTCTTCAGAGTGTCCAGGAGCTTCCTTGTACCTGTAGACTTTAAGCAAAACAAAAAAAAACATTTTCAAGTAATAGAGTTAGAATGTTTGAGAATTTCTGTATTAGTTAACCGTTATTGTTTAAAATATCATTCTTGTTCTCCCCCTTTTTGTCAGCAATCAAAAAGTGTAGGTGAGTGCTAAAACAATTAAGATCAGAAAAACTTGTCATATTAAAAGGTTCAGAATCAAACAAAACATATTCAAATAGTACATCAGAAAATCAAAGAAAACATGAAAAAGACATGAATGAAAAAACTAAGGTTGGGGAGGAAAGCGTGTGAACAGGTTCTCCAGCATGGCTTTGATCTGATCAGCAGTCTCATTCTGCTTGTGCACCATGCTGACAACAATGTCAATCTTGCTATCCTGCACATTCATTCTTTCTTTCATCTTCTGGTCGTTTTCATCCATCCTCTGCTGCAGACGCATGTCATTCAGCTTCAATTCTTCCAGAGTCTGCCTGTCCAAGGCAGCTTGAGAAGCATCAGAAGCAGGAAGCTTCTGAGAGCTTTCTGCAACATCTTCTGCTTGACTTGCTTCAGCTTGAATGGTCTTGTCTTCTTCTGGTTGCACCTTTGAAGCTAGCTGTTTCTCAGACCAAGGTTCACTATCCAGAGGGAGCACAGCTTCCTGAGGCAGCAGACTGTCAACTTCCTTCAGCAGCTTGCTGAAGTTCTGTTGTGCCTGCTCATAGTTGATATCCTGCAACTTGAGGGCTTCAGCACGTACCCAAAGTCTGAATTGTGACCAGAGCTGGTCAGAGGCAGCTGGGTCAATCATTCCAGGACAGACTTGCTTCAAAGAAGCAATCCATTGCTGCACACCTGTTTCAAAATTCATAATACCAGAGCCAACATCTGGTTGTTTTGGTTTAGGGATGGCTATTTTATGTTTCATATCAGCAAGACGGTCAAGACTGGTTAAGTCTATGAAGGTCCTGCTGGGGTTTTCGGTGGTTTGCTTGGCAGCTTTTTGTTTTGGAGATGGAGTGGGAGAATCAGAAATTATGATTGGACTGCTTGGTGTTTTGGGAGTATTTGGTGGTGTAGATTCTGGTGAGGATGGCAACTGTGCCAAGGTGATTGTTGTTCCACCTGGCAGCTGGATTGCCAGAGGTGATGGTTGTGGTGAATGAGGTTCAGATGGTTGAGGAGAAGGAGTTTCAGAGTGATGAAACTCAGGTTGAGGTGATGGTGGATGAATTTCTGGTTGAGGAGAGGTTGTTGGAATTTCTGGTTGTTCAGGGATAAGGGGTTATTCTGGAATTGATGAGAGTGGTTGTTGTTGTTCAGGTTCTTCAGCAGATTGCTGTTGTTCTGGTTGTGGAGGAGGGACAATTTGTGGTTCAGAGTTTGGATTGGCGGAGTGATCAGAAGTGTGTTGATCAATGTCAGACAGCACTTGGTCAATTGCTGATGTTGTTGTGATTGTTGGTTTGGGATGTTTGGTTCTGGGTCTTCTGAGTTTTAATGCCTCAGAAGGGTCATCTTCTGGTTCAGTTTCATCTATGGTTGGGATGGGGATTGAGATTCTATGAGAGGTTTGAGGAGGAATAGATGCTGGAATAGTAGAAGAATTTAAAACAGAAGCAGCAGATAAATTACCTCTTTTCTTGGGTGTCTGCTGGGATGATCCTTCTGAAGGTGCCTTCCTCTTCTTCGTCTTCTTCAGAGTCACTTCTTATTGAGGTTGATGCAGAGCTTTGATAATCAGATTTGGATCTGTACCATCTTCCTTGCACGCATCCAAGTATCTGAGAACCACCTCTGGTTTAGATTCTATCTCAGAAAATAAAGGAAAGTCACTCAGAGGAACTCTTCTGCTGGTGATATCAGCAATAGGAGTAGCTCTGGGTTCCTTTTTGATATTCTCTATCAACTTCATTTTCTTCAAGTTCTTCGCGTTCAGAGGCTTCCCAACTATTGGTTCAATGGTGCTTAGCTCTTGAGCTTCTATCAGATGCTCCATCAGCCTATTCTCTGTCAGAATATCTGATACCAACCTTCCAAAGGGTATCCAATCCCTCTTTGTTCTTTCTTCTTCCCTGGTTTCCTTCACACTTGTTCTGAGGTGGTTGAACATAAGATGAGCCAAGTTGATTTTTACCTTCTGATCAATAAAGTAGATCAGAAACTGCTGATCCACATTTATGTAATCAGGTGAACTAGTTGGCTTCCTATGGTTGAAGCACCCCAGAATTATCTTAGCCCAAACTCTGTGATGATCCTTCAGATCTTTGATCTTGCTGCTGGGCACCCCATGGGTGAAAATCCTTGCTGCTATCACGCCCACGTCAGCACATCTCTCAGCCATATCAACACAGCGGACGCCACCGCCACTGTAACCGATTAACCTTGCTATGTGATCCTCAGTGATCACAATCTTATTCCCCATAACAAAGGAGGTGACTAGATGTGTTGAAGCCTTGGCATGAATCCAGAATTCCTTGACTAACATAGGGAATGTTGGTCCAACCAACCTGTCAAAATACCTTTCCCATTTCTGTGCCCTAACTTCTTCAGTTAGGTCAAAACCGTTCTCCTTCAAGCTTCCAAAATCAACGATCAATTCAGATAACACTTCAAGATTCTTCACAGGAGTGAGGAGTGTTCTGAATGGCACTTGATACTGCTCAGATGATGCTTTCTTCTGAGGACCTGCAGAAGCACTGCTGGAGGTTGCCATGTTCACACTAAAGGATTTTGAGAAGAAACTGAGAAAAGGAGGTTTTGCAAGAGATGAACACAGAAATATGCAGAGAATGCTTGAGTATTAGTGAGAAACTGTAAAGAATTGGAATGAGAGGTTAATGTGTTTAAATAGAGTTTCAGAATATTTTAAAAAAATAAACGTTTTTAAGAAAGAGAAAAATCATGATTGCATTTTAAAAGCGTGATTACTTTTATTAAATGCTTGCTGATTTTGGGGGATTTGAGAAAGATACTTAGAAACGGTTACCAGACATGTGTCTCAATGCACCTAATCAGCGCTTTGCCTTCTCAGAAGCGTGCACGCGTTCTGCTTCAGAGATTTGCTGATGATTGGATGACACTTGTTTGATGTAGTGATCAGCACGTATGTCTTTGAGCATAGACTCTCAGATCTTTAGACTTGCATCTGATACAATCTACATGTTCTATCTTTCTGAAAGAAGATTGATCAGAAGTTCACAGTAAAACAATTACATTCTGAAGGTAAATATATGGAATTAAAACATTTTCACTCTGGGCAGACTTTCATGCTGAGATGTTTCAGAATGAAATTAAACCTATCTTCTGAAAGGGGTTTAGTAAAGATATCATCCCATTGATGGTCTGTATCTATAAATTTTAAGTTCAAAATTCCTTTCTGAATATAGTCCTTAATGAAGTGATGTTTTATTTCTATATGCTTAGCTCTAGAATGTAAAATGGGATTCTTACTTAAGCAAATAGCAGAAGTATTATCACAGAGTATAGGAATGTTACTCTCAAAAATCTGGAAGTCTTCAAGCTGACTTTTCATCCAGAGCATTTGTGTGCTACATCCTGCTGCTGCTATGTACTCAGCTTCTGCTGTTGATAGCGCAATTGTTGATTGCCTTTTGCTAGACCAAGAGATCAGATTTTCTCCCAGAAACTGGCAGCTTCCAGAAGTACTTTTTCGTTCCACTCTGTCTCCAGCAAAATCAGCATCGCAGTAGCCTACTAAGCTGTAATCACTAGATTTTCTATAAAACAAACCCAGATTAGTAGTACCTTTCAGATACTTGAAAATTCGCTTAACAATTGTTAAGTGAGATTCTCTAGGATCTGATTGGAATCTAGCACAGATACAAACACTGAATAATATGTCAGGTCTTGAAGCAGTCACATAGAGGAGAGAACCAATCATACCTCTGTAGACTTTCTGTTCTACATTTTTGCTTACCTCTTCTCTTTCCAGAATGCACGTGGGATGCATTGGAATCTTTGATGGCTTACATTCTGAGAGGTCAAATTTCTTCAGAAGATCTCTGATGTATTTGCTCCGATGAATGTAAGTTCCCTCTGGAGTTTGATTGATCTGAATTCCTAGAAAGAATTTCAGTTCCCCCATGAGGCTCATCTCAAATTCTGCCTGCATACACTTAGCAAATTTTCTTCCAAGAGAAGGATTAGTAGAACCAAAAATAATATCATCAACATAAATTTGACAGACTAAGATGTCATTCTTAACTGATTTACAGAATAGAGTAGTGTCCACTTTCCCTCTGGTGAATTCATTTTCTAATAGAAAGTTACTTAGCCTTTCATACCAAGCTCTGGGAGCTTGTTTCAGACCATATAGTGACTTCTTTAGTTTGAAAACATGTTCTGGATGTTTTGTATTTTCAAAACCAGGGGGTTGGTGTACATAGACTTCTTCTTCTATATAACCATTTAAGAATGCACTTTTGACATCCATCTGATACAGAGTGATGCCTCTATTAACAGCAAATGAAATTAAAAGTCTGATAGATTCTAACCTGGCGACTGGGGCAAAGGTTTCTGTATAGTCTATCCCCTCTTGCTGACTATAACCTTGTGCAACCAGTCGTGCCTTGTTTCTAATGACTTCACCTTGTTCATTTAGCTTGTTTCTGAACACCCATCTTGTTCCAATGACGTTGAATCCTTTTGGTCTGGGAACGAGATCCCATACGTCGTTTTTGGTGAATTGATTCAGCTCTTCTTGCATTGCCAGAATCCAGTCATTATCCAGAAGTGCTTCATCAATAGAAGAAGGTTCAATCAGAGACACAAGTCCCATAAGAGTTTCTTCAGAGTTTCTGAAGCTTGCTCTTGTTCTGATTGGATCTTCCTTTCTTCCTAAGATAATCTCTTCTGGGTGATCCAAGCTGCTTCTGGGTAATCTCTTCTGAGGTTGATCAGCAGCGGTTGTAGGATTGCTAGCAGTGCTCCTTTCAGACGTTGAAGGAGTGTCTGTATTGAGAGCTTCTGATGACTTGTCTTCAGAACCTGTAAATTCAATTTCCATACCTGCAAAAACTTCATTCTGCTTTGACTTTTCAGAGTATCCTAACATGATACACTTCTGTGCTTTAGAGTCAAACTTGTTCAAATAATTCTTTGTATTTAATATAAAGCAAGTACATCCAAATGGATGAAAATATGAAATGTTGGGCTTTCTGTTCTTCCACAATTCATATGGAGTCTTTTCCAGAATAGGTCTTATTGAGATTCTATTCTGAATGTAGCACGCTGTGTTTATTGCCTCTGCCCAGAAGGTCTTAGCAACGTTTGTCTCATTGATCATGGTTCTGGCCATTTCTTGCAATGTTCTGTTCTTTCATTCTACAACTCCATTTTGTTGGGGAGTTCTAGGACAAGAGAAATCATGCAGAATGCCTCTGTCATTAAAGAATGACTCAAAATCTTTGTTTTCAAATTCTCCACCATGATCACTTCTGACTTTAATGATTCTAAGATCCTTTTCATTCTGAACTTGGTTACAGAAGGTAACAAACACAGAGTGTGACTCGTCCTTGTGTCTTAAGAACTTTACCCATGTCCATCTGCTATAGTCATCTACGATTACTAACCCATACTTCTTGCCACTGACTGAAGCAGTTTTAACTGGTCCAAATAAGTCAATGTGCAGAAGTTCTAATGGCTTAGAGGTAGAAACAACATTTTTGGATTTAAAAGAAGGTTTTGCAAACTTGCCTTTCTGACATGCTTCACACAGAGCATCTGAATTGAACTTCAAATTAGGAAGTCCTCTGACCAGATTGAGTTTGTTAATCTGAGATATTCTTCTCATACTAACATGCCCCAATCTTCTGTGCCAGATCCACTGCTCGTTGTTAACAGACAGAAGGCATTTTACATTCTGACTCTTTAGTTCAGAAAGTTTGATTTTGTAGATGTTGTTTCTCCTCTTACCATTAAACAGGATAGTCCCATCTTTCTGACTAACAGCTTTACATGATTTTTGATTAAGATTATATCATAACCGTTATCACTTAATTGACTTATGGATAACAGATTATGCATCAATCCATCTACTAGCAGAACATTATTAATAGAGGGAAGATTTCCATTACCTACAGTTCCAGAGCCAATTATCTTTCCCCTCTGATTGCCTCCAAAGCCAACGTGGCCTCCAGGCTTAAGTTCCAGGCTTTGGAACATATGCCTTCTTCCCGTCATGTGTCGCGAGCAGCCAGAGTCCAGGTACCATGACTGGTGTTTCTGACTTGCTGCTAAAGATATCTGGAACATGTATTATTTTATCCTTAGGTACCCAGATTTTCTTGGGTCCTGATTTGTTAGTTTTACCAAAACTCTGGTTGAATTTTGGTTCCATAGAGTACTTACTGCTAGTGTATTTAATATCATGTGTGTGACCATACACAAAATGTGAATTCAGAGGAGTGTGTTTAATGGTTAAGTCCATGACATTCTTTGGTGTAGGAACCCTACCTTGGTATCCTATTCCTTTCCTGCCGTTTCTGCTAACTCCATAGATCATTGAAGCCATTTTGCTTCTATCTATGCTTTTAGCGAGGAACTTCTGGAAACTGTGATCATACTCCTTGATGATCTCATCAGCGTTGCTGGGAGTTTCAGAAATTGGTTCCTTCTGAGAGTTTTGTAAAGTGTTTTCTAATTTTGAAATCTTATTTCTCAGCTCAGAATTCTCCAATTTGAGACTCTCAGTCTTATTAGAGTCAGATTCAAGATTCCTTTTCAGGTCTCTGAATTTAACTCTAATTTGCTGATACCGTTCCAGAATCTCATTAAGGCTTTCAGCAAGTTCAGCCTTTGTAAAGTTAACAGCAAAGTTAGGAAATACCTCTTCAGTATCTGATTCTGAGTCTGATTCAGAAGCTTCACTATCTTCTGAGATGTTAGCCATGAGAGCTATGTTTGCCCTCTCATCATCTGATTCTGAGTCAGCTTCAGACGAGTCAGAGTCATCCCATGTGGCCATGAGACTTTTCTTCTTCTCTCTTCCAAACTTCTTTTTGGGCTTTTCCCTCTGAAGCTTTGGGCAGTCACTCTTATAGTGTCCTTGCTCATTGCACTCATAGCAGATGATGTCCTTGGTGTTTGGCTTTTTGCTACTGGAGGAGCCTTCAGATCTTCTGTATCCAGAGGAAGAATATGTCCTTCTGTATCTGGAAGAAGACTCGTTCTAATCAGATCTTCTGGGATTCCTGAACTTCCTTTGTCTTTGCTTCCACAGTTGATTTACTCTTCTGGAAAGGAGGGAGAGTTCGTCTTCTTCTGATGAGGATCCATCAGATGTTTCTTCAACTGCCTGCAAAACTTTAGACTCAAAATTTTTTGTTAGATTTTAATGCTAAAGGCTTACCTTGCTTCTGAGGCTCGTCAGCTTCTAGCTCTATCTCATGACTTCTGAGGGAGATGATAAGTTCCTCCAGAGTGATTTTGTTGAGATCTTTAGCTAGCTTCAGAGCTGTAACCATTGGTCTCCACTGCTTGGGTAAACTTCTGATGATTTTCTTGACATGGTCAGCAGTAGAGTATCCTTTGTCCAGAACCTTGAGACCAGCTACCAGAATCTGGAATCTTGAGAACATTGTTTCAATGGATTCAGATTCTTCCATTTTGAACGCCTCATACTTCTGAATGAGCGCCAGAGCTTTAGTTTCTTTGACCTGAATCTTGCCCTCATGCGTCATTCTGAGTGAGTCAAAAATGTTCTTTGTTGTGTCTCTATTGGAGATCTTTTCATATTCAGTATAGGAGATGGCGCTGAGGAGGATGGTTCTGGCCTTGTGGTGATTCTTGACGTCACGCTTTTGTTGGTCAGACATTGTTTTTCTATCAATCTTCTGACCGCTTGCATTCACAGGGTGCGTGTATCCATCTGTCACCATATCCCACAGATCAGCATCATGTGCCAGAAAGAAGCTTTCAATTCTGTCTTTCCAGTAATCAAAGTTTTCTCCATCAAAGACTGGAGGTTTGCCGCTGAATCTATCTCTGTCCTCATTGTTGTCATTGCTGGTGTGAGAATTGTTTCCTGCCATTGTGTTTTTCTGACGCTGGATCTTGTACTGACACGGTTAAGTGTTTTAGCTCAGAACCAGGCGCTCTGATGCCAATTGAAGTAGTGAAAAACACAAGAAGGGGGGGTTGAATTGTAAAACTGAAAATCAATGCAATGAACAAGATATTTTTATCCTGGTTCGTTTGATCTCAAACTACTCCAGTCCACCCGTCAAGGTGATTTCGCCTCTCTCCAACGGGGTCTTAATCCACTATATTCAACTGAATATTACAGACTGCTTTAACAACTGCTAAAGCCTTCTTGATGCAAACCACAACCCGGTTTGTCAAGGAAACACTTTCTTACAAAGAAGATAAATCTAATTGTGTGAATGTTTTCTACAAAACTGTATCACAACTGTGATGTATACACAACTTAAAGCTTAGAAACTAGATTGCTAAACAATGATTGAATATGAGAATGTGTAGTGTTTAGCAAAACTGAGAGAAGGAAGATTTTGATCAGCTTTTATGCGTGTAAAGATTTGGAGAACATTAGCCAATTCAATCTTCAAAGTCTTGTTTATATAGCACTGAGATGTTGAACGTTGGAGCAATATTCTTGATTCAATGCTATTAACAAACTTTCCTTATCGAGCAGATCTTGTCTGGAATGAGGCCGTTGGTATTAATTTGCTTTCAATGCACAGTACCGTTGCTTACTTAATGCAAGTTCTGGCTTGGCTCATTCTGACTCTGCTTAGCTGCTGATGAACTGTTGTGTTTCTTTATCAAAGTGTTGAGCGCAGTTCTGTTCATCAGACTTCAGCATATACGAGTTGATCATCTGATTCTGATATTCTGATATGGCAACTTCTGATGCAGATGTCAGAAACCAAATTCTGATTCTGATTAGATGTGATCTTGCTTATATCAATCAGAGTATCTGCAAATCAGAACGTAATAACTTAGGCAGCAGATAGTTCATACATGAATCATTTAAATAATATATCTTTTCACTTTGTTATCATCAAAACTTAAACATAGGGTAGTAGATTCAAACTTTGTTCTAACACAATCCAATGGTGTTAATAAAGTTCATGATCAAAAATTTAACCCAAGATCAACCAGAAAATAGTCACAAAATAATATTACATTTAATATATACAAAAAAAGGTTTAAAAAAATGTTTAAAAATAGAAATAAAAGAGAAAAATATCAGCTATGTTCAAATTGATCAAGAAATAAAAAGTAAGTCCATAGAAAAATCACAAAAGGACTCAAATTATTTTATAAATTTTTTGGTAATTTTTTAAAGTCATAAAATATTTTTTAAAATTAAAAGAAATGAGTAAAATAAACTAAAAATGATTAAAAAAATACCAAAGTAAGAAATAGAAAATAAGTGAGGTCACCAATATTTGTCACAATATCATTGGATCATTCCATAATTTTTTCAGAATTTAAAAATGCATAGAAGTATTTTTAAACATTTAAAACAAATCAAATAAAGTGAAAATTTATAAAAAATACCAAAACACAAAATAAAATTATGAAAAAATAAAAATCAGAAAGAGAATAATCAAAAATATTTTTCATAATTTTTTCAGATTTTTTGGACTAAAAATGAATTTTCTATGATTTTTTGAAGTTTAAAACAATTAAATATAAAAATCAGAAAAGAAAATAAAAACAAAAAAAAAGGGCCATCTGATCAATGTCAAAACGCGTTAGTAAAAAGATCAAGTGGACCTGGCGAGTTGTGCATGTTATGGACTTTAGTGAATAATGCATAGGATCATTAATTAAATCAGATTTTTGAAAAACACAGATGGCGCGCCTGCATTGGTTGGAAGATGAAACGTTGGTCATCTTTAACCTCGAGCCAGTCCCAAAACCAGGTTGCTTAGACTGTAAAATTATAGCACGAGACCTATGCCATTCGCTTCGTCTCTTCAAGACGGAGACAACCACACATTCGCGAAAAATTTATATAAATTGTAGCTCAAGCAATATGGAAGGAAAGTTTTAAAAAGGGATTTGAAATTTCATTGTCAAAATGTGTTTCCAGTAAAAAACAAGTGTTGCGACTAGATCCAGGGCAATGAGAGCATCACAATGATATCAAAGTTTTGAAGAATTGATGAAGGAATCTACCTATTGAAGTTGAGTTGCAGAGCTCTGAAACTGGACTTCTATGGAGCAATATAGGGCACGATTCTTGAATATAATTATATGGTTAGCTTCAGGGAAGATCAAGGAAGGTAAATTGATGGAAAAATTGGATTGAAAAAGGCTTGAGAATGGATTTCGAAGTTGCTAAATTTTGAGTTATGGAACAAATTTGGCAGGGTGATTCTGGCTATCCAAGCTTGAGGAAATGAATGGGGAATGACCCTCTATTTATAGGTAATCAAATGGAATGTCCAAGCGTGTGAAATGATAAAGCTTGGAGGGAAATCATGTGAAGTTGCAAACAAGAAAAGTGTGACTTCTAATTTGATCAAAACTCATCCAAAACGCGCGTTTTGTTGTGCTAATTAATTCTGGAACTTCACTAAATATGTTTAGAGGAAGAAACGCGTGGAAAACTTTTGATTAGAAGCCAAAACAAAGATTTCAAATTCTGACTTGAGATGAAACTTCAATTCCAAGTTACCAACTTCAAAATCATGGCATTCTCAGCTTAAGGGGTCTTAGGGCATGATTCTTGATGCTTTAGAAAGATGAGGTTACAAGCTTTGCAATGGAAAAAGAATGGGATCAAATGGATGCTTGAGCTGAAATTTGCATTGAGTCAAAGTTGGAGAAAAAGGGTTGACTTTCCATACTTAGAAATATTTCAAATTTTTCTTCAAAAGTGACCTATAATGTTTTGCATCCAAACATGGCCTTCCTATTAGAATTTGCTCTTGACCAAAAAAGATGGCATGAAATAGACCTCTTGAATGACATTTTGGGACTTGAACCATTCAAAATCTCCAAAAATTGAGAGAGTTATGAATTGTTAAAGTTGGCAAAAAATCATGAAATGGCCTATAATCTTTTGTATACTTAAGGAAACTTCCACCCATTTTATCACTTTGCACATAAAAGAAGGCATAAATTTCACATCCTCAAGATCATTGTGGAAAAATAATGGGCTCAAGGTGATAAAAATTGACCAAGTTATGATCATTTGAAGTCACACATGGAAAATTGGGGATTCAAATCTGGAGGACTTGTAATCTTTCTTCTTCATCAAGTTTCTTCCACATAGAAACTCCTTGGAACTTTTGAAGTGATTTATTGATAACCCTTTGAAGAGAAGGATGTCTTTGGAATCTGTTGTACCCCAAAATTTTCCCTCTCACTTATCAAGGATTTTCTCACAAGATCTCATTGGGCTCAAGACTGCACTAGGGTTTGATCAGCTCAAGACACCTCCTTATGCACTGATGACCAAAATTAGGGTTTGATTTTTCACAATTATTTTTGGACTATCAATGCTTCATGTGATTTTCATGGATCACTATGGACCCCCAAGATTACTCATGCCAAGTTTCAAGCCTTGGATCACACTTTTGATCAGTCAATTGAACAGTTGACCTAAAAATCAGTTGTATTAGGGAAAAAGTCAACCATAGCCAATTTACAGTCAAACTTAATAATTTTTTATCCACATCAACATTTTAGACCCATATGTATCACTTGATCAAGTTTGGACCACAATTCCTCAAGAAATTTGATCAAATTCCAAAAGGGCAAAATGGTCAAAATTAGGGTTTTGATTGGGAAAGGGCAATTTCTGATTTTTAACCTAGAAAATGATCAATTGGTTTTAAGGCATGATCTCAAGAGTCCAATTGCATCATTTTGACCTAATTACATGATTCAAAACATTGCAAGTCCATTAGATTGACAGATGAATTTTGCAGTCAACTGATCAAAAGTCAACTGTATATTGAAAAGTCAAACTTTGACTTTTTGGTCAAATTCAAGTGCCAAAGATCACAATTCATAAAAACATGTCAAAATAGGAAACATATTCATCAATAAATCAAGAAATCAAGATTTCATTTTGAAAAGTCAAAATTTCTAAACTTAGAAATTTTTTAGTATTGAAAATTTCTTATTTTTTCATAACTTTAAGCCAAGTTTTCACCATGATGCAAGATGATTCAAAGGAAACTTCCAACATGAAAGTTGTAGATATCCATGAAATATAAAACTTTTCTTCATACAACTTCCACTAAAAGTGTTTGGATCTCAAGCTATAATTTTGTGAATACATGCTCATGAACTAAAAAAGACTTAGTGAAATTTTTCCCTAGTTAGGCAGATTTTTGACCTAACTTAATGGCAATTTTTCACATAGTTACAAGGGGAGTCTTCGAAATAAATTCATAGATGAGTTGAAGAGAATATTTCAAGCTTTCCAAAATGTCCAAGAACTCTTTGAGATCATTCCTGAGCAAGGAGAATCGAAGGCAAGAAGTTGGTGTTTTGTCACTTGGATTACAAGCCATTTTGTGAAGAACACTTGATCCAATCTTCAAGCATGTTGTACAAATCTTGCTTTGCAGGCTTCAAACGTGCTAATCACTCAATAATTTAATGCTTACACAACTGATAGAGCCATTGTCCAAACACTTGAGCCTTTATCCAAGTTGCATTTCCATTTTTGGAAGAAAGTCACCACTTCCATTTTGGAAAAGTGACTTTAATCACAATGTCAACTCTTCTTGAGCCCATACATTGTTGTTTCTGACTCAAAAGCATTTAAAAATCAAGAAGCAACATGTCTACAACCTGCTAACCACCCTGCAAATCCTTGTAATTCACCTTGAAACCATGTTTGTCAACTTTGCTTCAAAAACAAGTAATCAATCCATAACATGTGATTTCAATTTGAGTTGTTTCAAGCCTCAAAACCTCTTGCCTATAAGTACATACACTATTTGCAAGATGAGACACGAATTCTAGTGCCCTGAAACTATCTAAAACACTCAAAAACCATAAATCTGCTCAAGAACACCATTGATACACAGTTTTGAACCAAAACCCATCATCTTCATTTCCACTCGTGCGTTTTGAAAACTAATCATTCAAACACCTTCTATACATCATACAGAAGCAATTCAGGCCCCTTTTTCAAGAATGTAACTCCTCCATTACTATCCACCATTTTCAAATATCAAGCTTGCAGGTTGACTTGAGTAGAGAGATTCAGGGACTTTCAAGGCAAAGTAGGAGTTAGAATACACTCAAGGAGGTCCAGACAAGCTAAACAGATCCTCAGGCCATCTCAAAAGTTGCTCAAACTCCATTCACGACTCCAGCTGCAAGAGGTAAATTTTCAAACTTCTATATCTTCATACAAGCATCATTTAATCCTGATTTGTGAAGACAAAATGTAGATATCTTTACTCTAAAGCTGACCATGTTCATAGTTCCAATTTATATTGACTGTGTATAGAGAATTTTGGATTTGAAATTTCTGAGAAAATTAGGTTTCAATTTAGGGCCAACAAAATTAGTTTTTATCTTTGACTTTGTAGCTTACATAAGTTATATGGTTGGATTTGTGGGAAGAAACACCACAAATTTCATGTTTGAACTTTCCATTTTTGTGGAGAGATGAAGAAGATACAGGTGGTCCGGCTAGGCGCGAGGTTGAAGACGAAGTTGCCTTCAGGAAGCAGTTTCTAATATATATTTATGGTTTGACATAAGTAAACGAATGTACAGCCACCCTAGTGGCAAGCGCGCGCGTACTAAGTCACTTCTTACCTAAAGGGCGAGGGTTCGAACCAATCTGAACCCCCCTTTTGCATTTTTCATATTTTCTGTTTCCCTAACATTTTTTTGCAGGCGCTAGGCCCTTTGGGCCTGGCAGTGTTTTTTTTTAGTTTTTCTAGCTCACCTCCATGCCTACTCTTGGCACCCCCTGGCCCATTTATTTTTATTTACTTATTTATTTCATTTTTCCTTTTAAATATATTTTCTAAAATACCAAAAAATCATAAAAAATATAAAAATAATAGATTTATGTTTTGACATAATTTAAATATTTTTCCCACACAAAAAATTATTTTTATTCTTTATACTTTATTTATCTTTACTAGTTTCCTTGTAAATTAAGTTAAAACTAGATTATTATTTATTTAAACATATCTATTTTAATATAGAAAAGGCCAAAAATATTTCACAACACCATATATTATTTTCAAGACAAAAATACAAAAAAAAATACTTTTTTTTTAAACTTATTTCCTTTTAATCAACTAAATAGAATTAGGGTTTTGTTTAAAAAATCTCTTCTTAATTAATTTCTTTTCTTATTTAATCTAAATTAATTTTGATTTAATTATTTTTCTCTAATTAGGTTTAGGTTAAAACCTCTTTCATATAAAAATCCAAACACAAGAATCATTTCTTTCAATTTGCATTTGTACTTTATATATTTCTTCAATTATTTGTACATATTCAATTTGGTTGTAATAGATTAATTAGTTTTATATTATTACAATTCCCATTCATAAATTGTATACCCCCTCCCACAAATGTTGTAATAGCATAGTAACTTTAAATCTTGCAATTTATCGCTTTTACATAACATGCTAGTAATTAGGGTTTGTATGGCAAGATAAAATCAATCAAATAGAAAACCCTAATTCAATATGAAAATAACACACTTGCACACAAGCACCCCTAGGGTAAAATCCATTTGGTTGCCTTATACAAAATGGCCATATTACGCATGTGAGGTATCTTAGCAAAAACAAACAAATACAAGATCATAGTCCCTCGATGACGCTATCTAAATTTGCCTTACAAATGATCTTAGTCCCTCAAAAAGAATGTTAAGATACCTTGCAATATTTCTAATCATGGCTATACGATGACCCACGCCCGTCCCGTTAACATCCAAAGATAGGGTTTCTTACCAAATCAAGGGTAAGACAACAATGTCAAAGGAAAAGAAAATGAACAAGAAAGACATTTGAGTAGGTAGATTGCTCCTAATTACTTGCTCTATTTCAAAACAAGCATCCTTGCTATTTTCAAAAACAAACACACACATTTTCAAACATCTTACAAACATTGAAAACATTTTCAAAAGATCAACATCTTTGTATACATTCTTACGAACGAGAATCATTACAAAGATTGCCTAAACGATGACCTCTTTACAAAATACTTTCAAAAACCACACAAAGCACAATTTCAAACAAAAGCAAGTGATCTAGCAAGTAACTAAGAGCTCATGGAAAACCATAGATGAAAAGGGTGCTAATACCTTCCCTTTTCATAATCTACCCCCAAAACTCAAGAAATAATCTCAAAGGTCTTTCCTGTGCTTTTTCACCTTTCCTTTTGGATAAAAGAAAAGTCGGTGACAACTCTTGCTAACCGCAACATTTGAAATAAACGCAAAACCTTCAAGTCAGTTCTCCCACCGGAATCACTCAAAAATAGCAAAATATGAGCAAGATATACTTATTTGAAGTTCAAAATCCTAGCTCCTAGATCAAGAAAAATGCCTTGAGGAACTTTGATAATTTTGAACAAACTTCTTATACCAACACAAATGTTTTATAAATAGAAGTTGTTGAGGATTATAATGAGAACTCATAGCTATCAAAAACACTTCCATATCTTGAGAATTGAGAGAAATATGCATTTGTGACCAATGGGAATAAAGCCTTGTCCAAGCATGACAACTTCTCTAATCAACCCCTTGTACTTTTGAATCAAATTTGATAACCTTGAAATGTGGTGAACCAAAATAACCTTGCCATGACATTTCTTCCAAAACAAATCCAATGGTGAGGCTTGAACTTCTCAAGCTTTATTGACTAGGGCATGGAAATAAACTCATGAACCCATGGAGCAACTTGATAAATCTCATTGCCTTTACCTATATTGGTAACAAGCAAGATAAACCAACATTGCATTTTATTAATTAAGAGGAGAAATCAAGACAAAAATATTCACGATCACAAAAGAACACAAGTCAAGGTGCTTGGTGATTCCTCAAAGAGAAAAGCTAAATATAGGGAGGGGAACCAAGAATCCTAATGTGGTATTATTATGAATGAATCAAAATGGTATGATAAAGGGATCTTAGGGGCAAAAATTGGGATACAACAGAAATTCTATTTGTTCAAGTGTTATGGGATGAAGAATTTGCATCATCAAAGACGATATTGCTAAAGTGCTTCAACATGATGGTACTGGTGTTCAGTGCTACAAAAAAGAATTTGTTGGGATACAAAAGTGTAATTAGGCTTATGCAGTCATTGTGGCTGAGGTTACCTCTTCTATCTTCAAATATAAAAAGTATTCAAGTAAGGCAACATATCTTTTTAATGTCCTAAGAGTTTGGTTCAGAATCTTTACTGGTTTATTTTACCACAAGGAGGCAACTAATCATGC
The DNA here is from genome assembly GCA_948472305.1 of Vicia faba. Classification (NCBI taxonomy): domain Eukaryota; kingdom Viridiplantae; phylum Streptophyta; class Magnoliopsida; order Fabales; family Fabaceae; genus Vicia; species Vicia faba. The sequence continues at coordinate 958,973,969 of OX451740.1, forward strand.
TAATCACATCTCTTTGGATAAAAAAATACATGTTACACTACTTAGTCAAAGAAAAGAAAAATTCTCTGGAGCCTATTAATGTAGTCAGAAATACCGACGAAACTTCTATATTCGATCATTCACAACTCAAATTTGCGTTTATGAGTTCATCAAATCCTTTCGTTTCAAAAACCTCTATATCCACTTCTGTCTCCACACTTGGAACAATAAATATACTTCAACAACAAAAGCCAAATACCTCAGAAGCCACTACTTCTAAGCCCCAACCTCTTCTCACTAAATCAAACATTTCTGGAGACACTTCTTCAGAAACCCTAAATTTTGTCAGACAACCTAAAATTATTGTTTTCCCAGACAGAATCCCCAAACCTTACTCTATAACTTTTAAGCCTTTCCTTCATAGAAAAAATGTTAATCTAGACTCTCTTGATGAAGTCTTATATCATTTTGAGTATAGTGCTCTGGACACTCTTCATTATGCTCTGGAGAGTTCTTCTACCGGTATGGATCCTGGTAGGGTCAACTACATCTAGAATGGCTTCAGAAAGTGGATGAATGATAATTCCAATACCATTTAAACTTATTGTATGATATATTCAAGGAAGAATCATAAGGCTTGACTAGATTCTCAAGCACCATCTCATATTCCCCTCTTCTTTCCTGCTTCAAAAGCAGAGATTCCAGAAGAAGATATTGCTTCTGCTACAGATGTTCAACCTTCAGATGTTGCAGCTTCTGCGTTGGTTGATTCTGGGAAGTCTGCTGCTGAAGATGGTACCCCTTCATGGGCTTTAAAGATTATTGTTGTTGAAGAGACCCCTTATGGGCTGAAGGAGACTCTTGATGAGTTGAATAAATCCAACGCTCATATTCAAGTATGCATGGACAAGCAATATTACAAAGCTAATAGGCATGTTATTTCTATCACTTTGATTTCCAACATGATGAAGTAATTCATGGCTAGGATAGTGCCTACTTCTCCTCTAAAACCTTATACCATTTTTTTATTTACCTTTGTTTTTAGAACTCTGGATATTATTCTGTGTTTCAAAACTTTTTGTACTCTGGTCTTTGATTAATGTAAAATTTCTTTTGTCTCTTTAAATATTTTTTATTTATGACAAAGGGGGAGAAAGTAATGTGATTTTGATATATCTATTATCATAATCTTGTTCCCAAACATGTTCTGATGTTTTTGCCACTAATGTTGTTTGACTCAGGAACTTTGAGAAAGTTCCCTGAATTTTTCTTAACAAGCAAACTCAGAAGTTCTGAAGGAGATTCAGAATCCAGAGATTCAGAAGTCATGGGTTATTTATTGTTTATTAAAAGTAATTTCAACCAGACTCTAACGGTATGACAACTACAACTAGACTTTGTTGCACCATCGTGCTTTGATAGCAAGCCAAAATCTCAGATGAAGATTTCTGCATCATTAGTCAAAATCTTGATGGGTATTCAATCAGGGAAATATTTCTTCATGATGATTGATTCTGTGTTATTTCTCAAAACTTCTTTAAGTATTGAACTCAAAGGGAGAGTCTGAACAATATTAAACAAGTTCTAAGAATATATAGTTTATGGAGAGCTATTTAGTTAACTTTGAATTATTTTATGTGATTAAACCAGTATAAAATTTTTATCAAAATACATCATTTTGTCATCATAAAAAAGGTTGAGATTGTAAGAATAAGATTTGGCTATGTATCTTTGATGATAATATTACATGGGTGATTAGATAACAATTTAGTATCCTAATGGTTTGTTTAGTGTGTAGTTTTTGCTAACAGGTTCTGACTCTAAATAATTGACATGTGACGTCATCAAATTCTGGACTCAACACACTAAGTGATACAAATGCATGTGTCATTGCTTAGAACGCTTCTGAAATAACGGTTTTGATTAACATTAGTTTTATTGCTTCTAATTGTGACTCTAATAGTAGAGCTTTTGAAGGGTTCTAAAACTTTGAAGATTCCAAACTATCTTGCTCCAAGATTTTGAAGATTCTGAAGTCAAGGTTTTGTTGAACGAGTATTGAAGATTCTGAAGAAAAGGTTTTGAAGACTGAGTGTTAAAGACTCTGAAGACAGGGTTCTGCTGAACAAGTTCTGAAGACTCTGAAGACATGGTTCTGAAGACAGGGTTTTTTATCCTTCTAAGCATACTTCAACTCCTACATATTCCGAATCCTCTAGATATTAGAAGAGAAGATTAAAGGTCTCACGTGAGAAATAGTACAAGGTCACCTTCTTCCACTACGTTGTTTTTGTGGCACAAGGATTATACTATTGGTACGATGTTGTCTACCTCTCTCACTGACAGTTGCAAGAAGACAACTGGAAGTTTTGGTATTCGTATTCTACCCTCCAACAAATTTCTTTTTTGCTATAAAAGGAAGACTTGGATGAATTGGAAAACAAGGAATTTGCGTTGATTCAAATTTCTAAAACGCTGCTGAAATTACTTTGTAAATATTTTGTGAAGTTTTGCAAAGCAGGGAACTTTTGTCTGTAAACTTGCAAGCAAGGAACTGTTGTTTATTAAATTTCTATTAACATTGTTGTGTTATTATATGTACTTCATCTCTTGTGTAATCTTCTTTCAAGAAGAAATCTTGTAAACACACAAACTTGTATTCAACAATGAGTTGATTGTTCCTTGAGATACTAGGGTTTTAGTCAGGATTCTCAAGAAGGCACTCACAGTTAGTCTTTGTGGTTGTGAACATTGATAATTAGTCTTTGTTTGTGTCTGTAATCAGTTTCGTTATAGTGGATTAAGTCTTTGTTGAGAAGGGTAAATCCCTTTGATGGATGGACTGGATTAACTTCGTTACCAGTGAACCAGGATAAAAATAATTAGGTTCATTTATTTTTTTTCTTGTATTAATTTCAAGTGCTTGGCTTCAAAATTTTTTTTTTATTTCTAGAAACCCAATTTAACCCCCCCCCCCTCCTTTCTTGTGTTTCTTGCACCTTCATTCCTTACCAAGAGTTTAATCAATTGCCTTAGTGTAGACTTAGAAAAATTCAAAGTTTAAGAATGCAACTTTTTGTCATTATGAAAATCGTGCATAAAATAATTTTTAAACATTTTGTTTGAGCATCTAATATCTATAACCGTTAATTTAAATATTGTACCTTTGTTTATGACCCAATATCATTGAAATTCAAATCTTGACACAAGTTTGATACTTGATTCAATCTTTTTCTTCTTTGAGCTTTCTTCTTAATATAGCCTTTTGTATTCATTAAAATTAAGCTGAGAAGGATGAACATATCTTCTTCATATTCAAGAGGAGATATCTCGAAGTAGCCAAAAGAAGGGATCAAGGTATCCCAAAGAATGGCTAAGACACCTTGTTGGACTTAGGCTAAAATACCTAATAAAATCCATGTTTCTCTCTCAACTCATAAAATACCTAATACAATCCATATTTCTCTCTCAACCACTATGTCAAACAAGAGATTAGACAGCGCTTTTTTAGGCCTTTAACAGCGCTTAAAAGCGCTGCTAAAACCTTCGCTGCTAAAGGTATAGACAGCGCTTATGTAATTTCAAAAGCGCTGCTATAGGTACCCCCCCTTAGGAACCCCTTTAGCAGGGCTTACACTTTAGACAACACTTTTAATGTGGAACTTTAGACAGCGCTTGGTAAAAGCGTTGTCTATTCCCCCCTTTAGCAGCGCTTTTCCTTATTATTTTTTAATATTTTTTTTCAATCACTTTAGACAACGCTTTTATGAAAAGCGCTGTCTATTCCCCCCCTTTAGCAACGCTTTTCCTTATTATTTTTTAATTTTTTTTTTCAATCACTTTAGACAGCGCTTTCATGAAAAGCGCTGTCTATTCCCACTCCCCCCTTTAGCAGTTCTTTTCCTTATTATTTTTTTAATATTTTTTTTCCAATCACTTTAGACAGCGCTTCTCATTAAAAGCGTTGTCTATTCCCCCCCCCCCCCCCCCCTTTAGCAGCGCTTTTCCTTTTTTTTTTAAATATAATTTTTTTTCATTTAAAACAAAACGCTGCCTATCAAATTTAATCTCACCATTTTTGCACCAGAATTTATAGCTTCATTATAACATTTTAAACAACAACATCAATATACCACAATGAAACAATATTATAACAACATCAATATTCATCTCTTAAATCCTTTTTGCACAATATACACAACAACAACATTAGTATATACCACAATGAAACAATATTATAACAACATCAATATTCATCTCTTCAATCCTTTTTGCACAATATACACAACAACAACATTAGTATATACAACAATGAAACAATATTATAACTACATCAATGTTCATCTCTTCAATCCTTTTTGCACAATATACACAACAACATTAGTATATAAAACAATGAAACAAAATCAATAATGAATTACAAAATAACTTTATCTTCTACATCAAGCTGCACCTATATAACCTAAAACAAAATCAAAAAATCAAAATTCATACAAGTTACCAAATAACAACAACAAAAACAATAATATTGTAACACAACTATAACGACATATATTATATTCTCAAAACTCAAAGTTATACCTTATAATAAAACTCTCAACTCCATAACAAATTGGCATCAATCCTCCATAAGTTCATCCAATTGATCTTTTGAGTATGAAGCACACTTGAATTCATCAAAGTACTACATAATAATATAACATAGTATGATTTAATTAAAATACTAAGTCATTTTATGAGAAATATGAAAATAATTCCTAAGTTAGAAATTCATACCATGGATGGAAACTCTAATCGGTCCAAAAGAATAGTTTCTTTCATAAACCTCAACATAAAATAACCGTAATCTACACCATTGCGCTGACGAGGACACTACACATGGAAAGAAAATACGGATATACATCAAGATATACACCTTAACTTGTTTTATCAAGTATCATCGCTATATAATCAAAACTGTGAAAATCTATACCTCCACTTTGATCCAAGAAATATTGTTGACTCTACTCCTTGGTACTTGAATATCTCTTTGTGCTCGAAAACTTTGTAGAATTCTATAATAAAATAATAAAGAATATTTAGAACTATCGCACATAAATAATTAAATATACACAGTAATATTTTGGAACAATCTCACTTACGTGTCAATCGTCTTCTTCATATCTGGGTATGTTGTCCAATCATTGCCCAATGAATCCAGATAATATACAATTTGTCTCACAGGATTAATTGCAATCAATAACCAGTGTCCACTGGAATATTAAACAAAGGTTAGATGGAAATTTTCTTCACAACGTTAAAAAACGAAAAATTATAATAGAGGAAATTTAGAATGAAAATCTTACTTGGGGCCAGTATTATATGGTAAAAAGAACATTTTTTTTGTATCTTTGCTGGCCATAAATAAACTGAGCACAAATGTTATTACTTCATCTGGTTTTGAGATGATTGACCCTGCGTGGACAATGTTGGGATTTATGAAAGCGAATATGGACTCCAATCCACGCGGACGAATCAACTTGTCATACAGAAACCTTAAATAAAAACATCATTAACATTAATTATTCATTGAAATGAGTAAATAAATTTTGCAATTAATTAAACAAAGTTGATTGGAGTATACCTGATGTATGTATTGATAACAGTCATGCCTAATGTCAAGTGTCCAAAAACTTCTTCCAAATCCTCCTTACCAATTGCTGTCATGCCTCCAGAACCATAAATCCCTTCATCCAGGGGTATAAGAGAAGTACCACCTTGTGAAATAGTTGTGAAGCTTATAAATGTCTGAAGGCACGGCCTATATTGTGAAGTAGTTTTCTTTCTAGCCCCGGTCCTCTTAGCAACACTCTTTGTTTCTGTGGGAATGTTGTTAATTACAGGCTCCTTACCCATATTTACAGCTTCAATCTCTTTAGCAGGAATAATCTAAATATCATAAAATTAGAGTGGTCAAGTATAGGACGACAAATTAACATTATCTAAGCATAAACATCATATAATTGTGTTGTACCTATTTTTTTGATGTCACTGACTCCTTTGGCCGCGTAATCCCTTTATCTTTTGGTTTGGGTTTTGTAGGAGTCTAACATTACCATGCAAAAAAAATGTAAGTAAAACGAACGTAAAAAATTTGAGTACTAAAAGGTTCATAACGGTTTTAATTATACCTCATCATCTATGCGAATGAGTCTTGACGGCCATGCAACAAACGCTCCTATTGCCTCTCCCACCAATGTTGCATCTGAAACTTCATCCGGGATTGGTAATAACGCACCCTCCTCTAAAGCAATATCAATCGACACTTTCAAATATCCAGAAGGGAGCGGTTTATGATGAAGTACTTCTCCCAGAGTGTTATGGACTTTTCCCTTGCCAACCATGCGATAAGTTGGTGTCTCTAAAAAGAGTTGACAAGGTGAAATTCCCTAAAATCAATAATAAATATGACATCGTTAATGTGTATATATGTCAGTTAAATAAATTACACTAATTTAATTTCATAATAATATATGTAAGTACCTCGGGAATACTCGGTTGAGCTGCACAATTGACACTAGCTATGTCACTAGCTTCTTTAACACCCGAAGCTTCCCTTTCTGATTGGTACTGTCTTGCTTTTTCCTTCCTCAATTCAAGAACTTCAGCTTCTAATGCATCCAACCTTGCCTGCAGTTCTTTATTACTAGCAGATTTTGTCTTTGGATTGTTCTTTTTCAAGGAGCTTGGAGTAACCCCATGTCCTTTACCCCTCAACCGACCAGAATACTCACGAACATCTAATGCTCGACTAAGTATGCTCCTGCAATCATCTGGTGGAAATGTAGACTGAGACAGACTCTCCTGAAATTCATATGAATATTGGAAAAACATGAATACTATATGTTAATAAAATTTTGATTTAATTAGAATTAATGTTATACTTACGCATTTTTCAAAAATTTGTTGTACATCTTCTTTAAGAACTCCATCCTTACCCACACGGGCAGCCTTCCACAAAACATGCTCCGGAAGAGATGTTTCAGAACTACTCTCCTCTTTTAACTACACATTAACACAAAAAACAAGCTCAGTTATAACTATTGATGAACAAATATATCATTGAAATTTGTAAATACTTACTATTTTTTGTTCTAATCGTGCATATCCCAAACGCCCTTTTTTGTATGGATATGCGGGAGATGATGCTCTTTGACGATTTACTTCACTTACACTCTAAAATTTTGGGGTTTTCCGTTTGGCTTTAAAAACATCCCATTCTTTAACTGAAATCACATCTGCATATTCTGCTGGACGCTCTGCATCAACAAATTTTTTTTCCGGCATCTCTAAGATATTTTCTGTTTAAATATGTTCTAAACCCTCTTAGTATTTTGCCGGCCAATCCAAGACAATAATCTTTTCTTTTGTCATCAATGTTGAAAGACCTCTACAAGAAACATACACAAAGTGTGTTAGTATAAGTAATTTAAAGACATAATTTAAAGTACATAATCGTAATTTAAAGACATAATTTAAAGCACCTGTATCTCACTCCAGATTTTGTTTTTAGCATCATCCAGCTTATCATCTCTCCACTCATCACAAGTTATTGGAATTTCTCTCCTTACAAGTGTACCAATGTAACTTGTCAATTTAGAACCGTTAGGCTCAATTAATTGGTCATTTGGACTCCAATGCACATCGTATTTTATACCTCTATATCTATCACGAATGATATTCTTGATAATAGTTTTTCCTCTTTTAATTTCTTTTTCCACTCCCTTACTGGATTTTCCTCCATCATTGTCTCCATTATTAATAGAATCATCGTGTGGGTGCTCCCCGTTACTAGCCATCTAACCTGTAATAAAGAAAAAAATTAGTATCTAATGACAAATATTTAATTCCAAATATATAATTCCAAATATCTATTCAGTATATAAAATACAAATATCAATTGAGTATATAAAATGACAAATATATAATTTATTAGAAGTTTGCTAAGTGTTAACAGGTATGGAGGAATATATATATTACCTCTTTCACTAACATCTCTTTCTTTTCTTGGTTGGATTCCGAATTACTTGTCTCTTAAGAACGCGGACGGAGGGATTGATCCAAATTCCCTCATCATGATATTTTCTGATATATGATTCATCCGCTGTAGTGTTTTCATCTCGATCGTTTCTAATATACGACTCATTCTCAACATCAACATCAACTTGATCCACACTTTTATCATCAATCACTTTGTTAGATAAAAGCACTATAGACCATTTTGTACTCTTCGGGTCTTTGACATAGAACACTTGTTTAGCTTGAGAGGCTAGAATAAAAGGCTCATCTTTGTACCCCACCCTACTAAGATCCACTTGCAAAAACCCTGACTTATCCATTCGTATGCCACTAGTATGTACCCACTTGCAACCAAAGATAGGAATCTGAAACTTCTCGTAATCAAACACCCAAATGTGATTGATAACCCCAAAATATGACAAATTTTCATATTTGGGGTTTAAGTCCTTCATACTAGAAATGTGCATTACTTCACATACCACCGTGACACCACTATTTTGAATGGTACTTTTCTCATCTTGTTCTTTGGTATAAAATGTGTATCCATTAATTCCATATCCTCTATAAGAGAACACAATCGAACTTGGACCATATGCCAAACATCTCAACCTGTTTGATATTGAAGCGGGATCTGAATGAAACTTTGAATATATATGATCCTTAAACCACTGTATAAAACTTTGATTGTGCTCTCGTACTATCCAATTTTCATTTCTACTTTGATTCTCACCTCGGAGTATAGCCTTGTGCATTTCAACAAACGGCTCAACCTCAGTGTCATTGTGCAGAACATACAAATGCACTTGATCCCGTTCATCCCTTGATATTGTCACAATTTCATTTCCAATTAATTTTTTACCTTCTTTTTTTTCGAAAAAATGAGATTTGGGGAGTCCAATGGATTGCACATTGGACAAAAAATAAGTACAAAACTCAACCGCTTCTTCAACAACGTCTCTCAATGATACAACCCTCTGGACGACTTCGGTTTTTCACATACCCTTTTAATATTTTCATATAACGTTCAACAGGGTACATCCATCTCATATAAGCTGGTCCACATAATTGTGTCTCTTTTACAAGATGAACAACAAGATGTACCATAATGTCAAAAAATGATGGAGGAAAATACATTTCAAGGTTACACAGAGTAATAACGATTTATTTTTGTAATACTGGTAAGATCTCAGGATCGATCACCTTACTACAAATTGACCTGAAAAAAAACACAATTTAGTTATAGCGCTTCTTACTTTTTCTGGCAAAATAGAACGTATACCTATTGGTAGAAAATGTTCCATTATGACATGGCAATCATGTGTCTTCAGACTCTTTAACTTGAGGTCTTTCATGGACACGAGTCTTCTAATGTCTGAGGAGTAACCTTCTGGAACTTTAACTTCACTCAGAAACTTACATAATATTTTCTTTTCCTTTCTAGATAGAGTATAAGCAGCAGGTGGTAGATATGTTCGTCTTCCTTTCTTCACGGGTCCTAATTCAGTTCTTATTCCCATCTCTACCATGTCCTCTCTTGCTTTAAGGCCATCCTTAGACTTTCCTTTTATATTGAGTAACGTACCAATAACACTTTCAAATACATTTTTTCAATATGCATAACATCAAGAAAATGTCTTACGTACAAAGATTTCCAATATGGCAATTCAAAAAAATTTGACCTCTTCTTCCACCCACCTGTGACAACTTTATATGCAAAAGGCTTGCCAAACTGAATACTCACATCTTTCACCTTTTCACAAATTTGATCACCTGTCAATCCAGGTGGAGCTCTACGTTGTTCGGTATTTCCATTGAACGCTTTTCTCCATCCACGATATTGATGTTTTGAATTTGAGAATCTACGATGACCGAGAAAGACATTCTTCTGACAAAGTTTCAATCGTGTCGTATCGGTTCCATCTTCACAGACAGGACACGCTTTTTCACCTTTAATTCTATACCCGAATAGATTTCCATATGCTGGAAAATCGTTAATTGTGCCAAACAACATCACCCTCAAATTTAAACTTTCTTTCCTATATCCATCATAAACCTCCACACCGTTCTCCCACAAAATCTTCAAATCTTCGATTAAAGGTTTCAAGTATACATCTATGTCATTCCCTGGTTGTTTAGGCCCAGAAATTAACATAGATAACATCATGTACTTGCGCTTCATACATAGCCATGGAGGTAGGTTATAAATCATAAGAATCACAGGCCATGTGGAATGTGAGATACTTTGAAGACCATGCGGGTTCATTCCATCCGTAGATAATGCCAAGCGAAGGTTTCTTGTTTCTCCTCCAAAATCAGGATAATCATTATCAATTTTCTTCCACTGTGGTGCATCTGCCGGATGTCGAAACTTTCCATCGATAATTCTTTCATCTGCATGCCAAGTCAAGTGTCTAGCATCGGTTTCACTATGAAACATGCGTCTAAATCTCAGAATAATAGGAAAATACCATAAGACTTTCGCTGGAGATAATTTTTTCTTATATCGAGATAAACCGCACTTTGGGCACTCATTCAACGATACATATTTATTTCGAAACAAAATACAATCATTTAGACATGTATGTATCTTATCATAGCTCATGCCAATAGAGCACAACATTTTTTTGGCCTCGTAGGTTCGATTAGGAAGAACATTATCCTCAGGAAGCATATCTCTCAAAAGGGCTAATAACTGTGTGAAACTTTTATCCGACCATCCATTGCGCGCCTTTAAGTTGTACAATTTTAATACCGCAGACAATCTTGTGAATTTAAGGCAATCTTTATACAACGGTTTCTCCGCATCGCTTACCAACCTCTCAAACATTTTGGGACAATCTTGAAGATCTTCTTCAAGTGCTTCTGAAATCTCTTCAACTCGATCACAATCATATGTATTCGTGGCATTGTCGTACGAAACATAGGTCGCATTACTTTTCACCCCCGGTTCAACATTCTCGATGCTTTTCTCACCATGAAATATCCAACACGTATAACTTCGATCAATTCCGCGCATTAGTAAATGCGATTTCAATCCATCTGCATCAACCCGACCCACATAACAATAACCCAAGCAAGGACATTTCATTCTATTCGGGTCTTCAGCGTGTTCAACAACAAACTTAACGAACTCTAATACCCCATTATCGTACTCTTTTGACAATCGATTGGCACACATCCATTTTTTATCCATGGTTTTAACTATTATCTAAGTTAAACAAAAACACTAATTAGGGTACAAAACGGTATAATGCGTTTCTGCCAAAACACAAAGTATACACGAATTTTATTATTCAAGTGAATATGTTATTGTTACGTGAACCTCTTGTGTTGATTATTACTAACTTGGATTATAAGCAATGTGGTGGGAGTACAATGAATTTAAAGAGTCTGTGTTGTCAACAAAAATCAAAATGTGATTAGAACAATTCTAGAAATGAGGATTGTAACGTGTGAGTGAAAGGAGCATAGCCACGAATGTAGTCCAACCTTAGAGGCCTAGTTCATGTTAATGTTGTGGTCCTATAACATATTCAATCAATGATCGTCAATGTTACAATTTTAGAGACATTAGCTTAGTTGTGAACTCATTCGAAGATTCATGATTTGTGTTATCTTTTACTATTACTAAGTTGAAAACTAGATTGAACAAACAGAAACCTATGATCCAAACTCAAGTAAACCGGAAAAAGTCCTCTCGCCGCGATAAACTCATTGAAAGGACCATTAACATTAAGAGTACTAGTAATCACAGTAACATTCCTCTCAGACATAACCGCCGCAAAAGACCCCGAACCAATTCCAATATCAAAACCTATTCTAATCCCACCATTTCCTAATTACAAAACATCATCAACAAGAAAATCATTCTTACTCTTAGACTTAACAAATCTTTGATTCTCATATCCATTAACCAAATCAAAGCAATGAACACAATCTTTATTCAGTTTCCTACCATTCAAACACTCGAAACTCTTACAGTTAAAACCATTCCAATTCACGGTTTTATTACTAACAGGCTTCCATAGTGAAACCGGAAAAGGATGAAGAAATTTTACCTTAGATGAAACCGATTTTGCGAAACTTATTCTTCTAGGTAAAGGCTCACACTATTTTTGAATCAGTTTCTCTATCACGAGGAGATGGTGGTGTGCCTGATGTTGTAGGGCGCATCCAAACAAGTGTCTCTGCGGGTGAAACAGTAAAACTGAACCATTAGAATAATCCACATCAGATACTATAATCAAAAGCAAAAGACAAATTCTCGAATCCAGACGTTCCCATTAAATTTACCATACTTTGTATCACTTACATAAGATCTCATTTAAATGTCAAAGGGGATTTATTGTGTAATGAACTAACTAACTCGAACAATAAATAACAGTCAGTACCGCAGTATGAAGAGCAAACGTTACTTGTATTCAGTTTCCTACCATTCACTTATTCCTATATTCAATGGGACAAACTTGCTCCAATCTCTTTATAACTGCAATCACAGGACAAAGTAGAGTTAAGTAAAGTTATCTTTAGTTACAAATTCTTAGGGTAATATGTTCCACATCAATACAGATAATTTTCTAGAACATGAACTTGATATCACTTTGGTAGAAGCCTAAAGTTCAACATAATACAAATAATTTTTTTCTTTATTGTTCCTTCTACTTTTCTGGTACATATTAAACTGCCACACGTGGAGGAACAAGCGAAGTAATCAACAGATAAAAGGAGCATTAATTGGTGCACTATTTTACCAGCTTTATCAATACATAAATACATAGAATGAGTTGGTTTGGTAGCTACAAAACTAAATTAATACTTAGTGGGTTCATCTGGTTTTCTATAATCCTCCAAAGTTTGTGGGACATTATGATGTCATGAGGGACCTACTCTATAGGGAATGAAAGTGAAAATAACTGTAATGGATTCTTGATAGAATTACCTACTAGAATCACTAAACAACATGGGCAGAGTGTATTAAAGTCGAAAAGGAATGGATTCTTTGATTCTCATATCCATTAACCAAATCAAAGCAATGAACAAAATCTCTATTCAGTTTCCTACCATTCAAACCACTCGAAACTGTTTTATTACTAACAGGCTTCCATAGTGAAACCGAAAAAGGATGAAGAAATTTTACCTTAGATGAAACTGATTTTGTGAAGCTTCTTCTTCACGAGGAGTGGTGGTGTGCCTGATGTTGTAAGTCGTTTCCCAACAACAGCTTTCTGGACCCTCACGTGCCTCTGGCCCTTGCCCTCGTATAACCGGAGAATCTGAAGTTTGCAATGAGACAACGAATCAGAAGCTTTCTGGCATGAACCACAGTTGGACGGTGAGGAGGGAGGAGACGAGTTGGAGAAGAAGATGAACATGAGCGTTTTCTGGGTGTGTGGGATTTCGTTTGTATAAAGTGGGGTTTTTGAAATCTGATAACCAATTTGGGGATTTAGAAACTATTTAATTACCTTAGACAGCGCTTTCAAGAAGCGCTGCTAAAGGTATTACCTTTAGCAGCGCTTTAGGCTTTAGCAGCGCTTTAGAGTAATGCCTTTAGCAGTGCTTCTTGAAAGCGCTGTCTAAGGTATACCCTTTAGCAGCGCTTCTGGAAAGCACTGTCTAAGGTATACCCTTTAGCAGCGCTTTAGGCTTTAGCAATGCTTCCTAGAATAACACCTTTAGCAACGCTTTTAGTAAGCGTTGTCTAAAGTATAACCTTTAGCAGCACTTATTCTAATTTTTTTTTTTTACTGAAAACCTATAGCAGCGCTTAGGGAAAGGAAGCGCTGTCTATGGTAAGGCCTATAGCAGCGCTTATAATAAGCGCTGTCTATAGTATACCTTTAGCAGCGCTTACTCTAATTTTTTAATTTTTTTTTACTGAAAACCTATAGCAGCGCTTAGGGCATAAGCATTGTCTATGTGGCGCTGTCTAAATTTAATTTTGGCATAGTGAACTCAGTAACAACACACGTGTCACACATACTGCTCCAAAGAGACAATCAAAGTGAGGTGGAAAATTGTCTCCCTATTAGTGGGGAAGGAACTAATCCTCACGAAGAAAATGAAGGGGAACGTGATGGAAGTGGAGTTGACTTCCTCCTATCTAGCATAAAAAAGCTTTATAAATACCTCGGTCATGGAGCTGAAGAAAGATCCAATTTTTCACAGAAATATACATACATAACTTCTCACTACGTGAGCAAGCCCTACATGTTGTTCTAATACCCTAAACATCCCGAACAACAATACAAATACAAGGCTCCTTCATTATACTTTTTAGCTAGTATAGTAAGAAAAACAATTTTTGTAAACAAAGGCGAAGACCAATTTCAATAAAAGAAAAGAGTCACAAGAGAAAGAGGGGGCGTCAACCAAGACCCCTCATTAAGGTCTTATCCTAAAGCAATGGAATCTATGCTTTATTCTAAAAAATTGGGTTTTGATGTTATCGTTAATATAGATGAACAAAGTGAAATCCTTAACTACTAAGCCAATAGGAGCTAACTTATAAACATAAGAATTGTCTTCCTTATATGTAGGACACAGTGAAGTTCCTAGACTTTGCAAAAATGATAGAATTAAACCATCGAACTTTGAGATGCCAAGGAACCAAATAATACTAGCAAAGAATCTAACTCGAGCCAAGGATTTTTCCCATTTTTGGCATGAGATATCTCAATAGCAATCATGGCTCCAACAAGCTCAGTATGGAGGGCAGACCCTTCACCAATGAAACTTGCAAAATTTCCTAGATAATCCATTGAAGAATTTGTGAAGATACCACCACAAGCAGTCTTGGAAGGAATCCTAATAGTTTTTTTATCAGTGTTTTATTTGTACCTGTCTTGAAGAAGGGTTTGCCAAAGAATCTCAGTGGTAGTTGTCAACTAAGGGGAGTGCAAAACTATTCCAAAAGCATTGATGATGGTGAAGTCAAGGATGTCAAAATTAGATACCTTCTTGGTGAGACTCCCGAAGTGGAAAACATTGGACATGATGGAAATAACGCTAGATTTGTAATGAGGAGTGATGTTGTTGAATCTAAGATTGTTTCTAGCAAGCCAAATGACATTGAAAGAGTGTAAGAAACCAACAATTACAACCAATTTTCATTGACGAAACTGTGGTCTATTTAGGTCTCTTCCTACCATAAACAAAGTTGGTAACTTAAAACTTTGTCAGGACTTAATGAACTCTGCACACATGTAGAGTTTTGAGTCATGGCAAAACAATTTCACATCATATTTTCTCATCCTTTTACAGTGGTTTGAAGGAATCATTCAATACAATCATTAACAATCCTAGTTGGATTCTTGGCAATGGAAAGGAGATAAATTCTTGAATAGATAATAGGTGTCGTCAAATCCTAGCTCAATCATTGAATATTCCTCTAGTTAACCTTATCTCCCTTACTTCCAAAGTTAGTGATTTGATAATTAACAAAAAAAAATGTTCAATTTCTGATAACTTGAAGATGGCATAGACCAATCTGATGAACTTTATAAGCTTATATCACATTCCATTGGAGGATTTTGAGAACAAGAAAGTTTAGAATCCCATTGACTTGGGTGACTTATCCCTCAAGCAAGCTTATGATTTCTTTGCCAAAATGTCTCCTAATGTCAGCTCCACAACCCTGTCAGTGTACAAAAACCTATTTTGTTTCACTGAAACTATACTACTCTTTCAGAAAAATAAACAAAATTATCTACAAACATAATACTACAAAAACATTTTTTTCCCAGTGTTTGGAAGTTTGGACTATGTGCATGATTAATTTTTACTATTTCTTCCTCCTTCTAGGCTTGCATAGTTATAAATTCCATGTGGCACTTTATTATATCATTTTCTAGTAATCCTTGCTTATGATGTGTGTGAATCTGTTGTCCTGTGTGTAACATGTGATATTGATGATTACTCGACTCTTGTGTTTTTGTTTCTTGTCTTTTTTTCATTAAACTTAATCTGTTTTTCCCTTTCTTTCTTCCACTTTTCACTTTTTCAGATTAAGTAAGAAAGTTTAGTAAGACAAAAAACAGAACTGAACATCTAATGGCATGTTTGGAATAGCTTCTCCACTCATCAAACGCACGTCTACAAGCCATTTTGCCGTGAAAACAAGAAGCTACACTTTGTAGCTTCTGTACCAAAACGCACGTTTGGCATTTTTCACCGCGGATCCAAACATGCTATAAGTTGATGACTGAGACTATTTAAATATAAAATTTCAGCATTATAATGCACTAACGCAAGATGAAACAGAATTGAAATAAACCACTTCTTATAAACCAATCATGTTTATAGCAAATTATGGCTATAGGATCCACTCACAGATATTCTCAATAAAATTTTGGATTGTCAAATTACAACATCAGACTTCTTTTTCAATGCAAATCATACTTCTTCCTTCCATTGCTAATACAATTGTCACGCTGCCTCTTTTGATGAACTCACTGAAACAGCATCAAAATTATTATTATCATATATCAATTTCTAAAATATTATTATCACTTTTGCAATGCATAAAAGGATATTACATTTTATTCATTTCTAATTCTTACCTGAATTTTCAATCTCCACTGTTTCTCCTTCCGAAGCATCTTTTTTTGCATTGGTTCTCGGGATTACACTCCAGCCTCTCACCAGAGGAACCTTTCGGCAGGCCTTGTAGAAGATCAGAAGAATAATTAGTGATTCTTTTCTCAGCATTTTCATTTCCCGAGTCAATTTGTATTGTTTGGTTAAAAGGCAGAAACTCTTCCGGCTTCGCATGATCCAGTGTCTCTGATGGCTGTGTAGAGCACGAAACATTCTCACTGGCGCTTGCCATTTGCAATACCGGGTTATTAGAGACTGTTGTCAATGTTGTAGCATCATCGCGATTAAATGGTTGTTGGAAATAAGGCATACTAGTTTCTGGTAAATACATAATTGGACCCTTTGGTGTTTGAAAGTAGTTTGGTAAATATGGCATTGAAAATTGGCCATCCATGGGAAAAGTTGGGAGTTGAGGCAATCCCAGTTCCTTACTTGATGACATGTACCGTAATGTTTCAACTTGCCAGGGATTCAGCCTCTTCGTATTTGTAACTAAATCAGGATTATCCCATGTAACCTAAAAAGTATGATATCAAAAGATTATTCAATGCTGAAACAATGTTGAAAATGTAATTAGTTATATTTTCTTTTCACTGAATTCAAAAGGAGGATGTAATAATAAACATGTGTATACCTGCAGAAGTCTCCAAAGAGAGTCAGGCCATGCTGGATCAGCAGCCTCAACTGAAGCAATTGTTCCCATTAACCAATTTATCTTTGACGAGTCCGTTTCAATGGCCATCTGGAACCTCATTCCACAATCCCACCCAATCTGAAGTGCTGTTCTAATTAAAGAGGTTTTCACAAAAAACTCGGGAGTACCAACCCGTGGATAGTAAACCACATCAAACGGTTGCATATTGACACCAAGTTTTACTGCTTCAATAACATCTTCAGCCTTCACTTTTCCAATTCCTATCACCTTATCGCCTATTCTTCGTTCATTCCCTAAAGACGAGCTAAGTCCTCCGTATGGTGGTTGAAGAAGAGTTCCAGTTTCAGGTTTCCTCTTTGATGGAAAGTTAAATCTACAGTCATTTCGTTTTTTAGACCTTCGAATTCCAATATGAAGATCACTGTTTGCAGCTTTCACAAACACAAGTGAATCCCCCAATTCAAGTTGTTTGTTGGTTACAAAATCACTCCACCCAGTTGTTAATATATTCCGCGTCGCATAAACATGTCTGAATTTCCACATTTCGCCATGCACATCCATGAGATATATGTCCTGAGAAGGAAGCTGATCTGAATAGTCTAATGGAGGAAACATTGTTTCTGCACACTTCTTAGGACAAGAGAATCCACCACTCTTGTTTATATCAGATTCTGACAAGGTTTTCGTATAAGATTGATATTGATTCTTAGTTACAGACATGTCATCGACGCCAGCAACATTGTCTTCATCAATACTAACTTGGCTAATTTGCAGAGGAACGAGCCTTAGTTTTGCATACACTAAATCCGTGCGAGGATCAGCCCTATAATGAACAGCTGCAACTCTACATGGAATTTTGGATGGAATGTTGATGTCAGCGGGAAAGTTGACAGGTTCATATGCATGCTCGGCATGACCCTGAGGGAAGTAGAAGATCTTAGAGTTAACTTGTGGAATTTGCACAGTTGTTCCAGCAACAGCATGCCATAGCTGAGGATCCACATCCTTGTTCCCATCTATCTTCTTTTTCTTTGACTCTCCATTGTCACCTTTCGTAGATGTCACCATTTTAAAATCAAATTCTGCATAAAAAGGTGATTGGCAAAATAAGCCAAACGGTTACACAATTAGAAATTGCACTATTTTTGTTGAATCAATAGTTATAAGCACAAAGACTCCATTGCATGTGAAAGCATCAAAATCTAAATCAATCAAATGAATACAGCACAGAAAGAAGGAAATGTGAAACAAAGATGAGAATTTGAATGAGAGAATGTGTATTATGGGCACAGGAAAACAGGAGAAAAATAAAAGCAATACTCCCTACAACAAAATCACTCTCAGTTTCACAAAGTTGCAGCTTCCAAAGTTGATTAACACATATCAAGAAGCAATAAAAAAGATAATCGAAAGTTAAAAGCAAGAAGCGATAAAAAAGAAGAGTAGAAGAAAGAAAGAATAAAAAGAAAGATAAAGAATAAAAGGAAAGTACCTTTCTTTATTGCTTGATTCAGCAATCCGGAAGAGAGAGATGCGATGGGGGAGTTTAGAAACTGAAACTTTCAACTGTGTATGAATTGGGTTTATGAATAACAAAGTTTACAAGTTGAACTTAAACCGTTTCTAAGATAGTGAGAGTTACACTAAAGCAATAGGGTCAGTTAAATATAACAGCATTGAAACGGTTATAACAAGAAAATAATCGAACTTTTTTTCATATTATTTTTAACACAACTTATAAATCAAATTATTTTTTTTAGAAAGATGATTTTGCATATAATCTTTAAAGTCTGTTTCTTTTGACGTTTTTTAAAATAATTTTTATAGTGTTATATAATTTTATATAAAAAAAATATATAAAGAAATTTTCGTGAAAGTTTTAAATGAAAAATTAGTTTAAATAATTATTTTTAAAATGTTATTTTAGATATTTCACCATCTTATTGAAATATTTTTAAGATATTAAAATTTTAAAAAAATTATTTAATTTAAAATTATTTTAAATAGATTTTCATAGAAGTTATTTTTTTAAATTTTTTTTTTAAATTGTGATATTAACTATATTTTTATATTCAATAACGTAATTTATATTATAAGATTTCAATTTAAAAAAATAAATATAAAAAAAAAAGATTCATAGATATTATATTCCCGGTCAATTGGACGACTTTTGAAAAACCCAAACATAAAAAAATGAATGAAATTCAATTATTTTGACCCTTTTGAAATTCAGTTATTTATTATTTAAATTTCATAAAGCGTTATTTATTATCTTATTATTATTTATTATTTGAATTTCATCCTCCGAATATTTGAATAACATGAGACTTAAACTCATGTTCTTCGACTCCCAATATCTGAGCCCATTCCATCGAGCTATGCTAATTTAATTATTAACTTATCACACGATTTTTATATATTTTGAGAACTAATTGAAATTAATTTCTAATATATTGTAATAAACTAAAATTGATTTTAAATATATTGTATATATTTGGGTAAGTAATCTAAAATTAATATTTACTATGTAATAATAAATTGAAAATAATTTATAATATATAACATATATTTGAATAAATAAATTAAAATTAATTTGACATTCTGAACATTATTTACAACATACATACTGATATAATTATATATAGTTATATATAGTTATTAGTATATCAAATAAATTTCAAAACTAATATTTATACAAACTTGTTAAATAACGTCGAACTATTTAAAGGGTGAATAGATCTTCAATTAAAAATTATCTTTTAAAATGGTTATTTAAAAATTTATTTGAAAAATAATGTATAAGTCATATAGAATTAAAATAATGATAAAATCAATCAACATAGTAATATTTCAATTATTAGTTTAATGTCAAACGCAGCGGTTTTCTATTTCTAATGAAATCATATTACAACATAATTAGACAATTTGTCGAACATGTAGCGCGCAATCAATTTTTCAAAATTTCCTTTTAACTTTGTTAATATGAAAAAGCACTTACAATCAAAGTTATTATAAGTTAATCAACAAAGCAATTTAAACTTTGACAATCAAAGAGAAATTCTATATGAATCGATTGATTAAACAACACATTCAACAAATTACATATAGAGAGTAAATGAGAGTAAGAGATAGAACATTGTAATTTTCCTTTGAGTTGAACAAACTAAACAATTTTTCAAACACTTGGTGTGCAATCAAAGTTTCAGAATTTTCCTTTGTGTTATGTTGATATAAAAAGCACTTATAATCAAAAGTGATTATAAGCAACTCAACACACAATTAAAAACAAAAACAGTCTCGAAAAATTCCTACGCATCCATAGATTACTCAATGTTATTTGACAAATTGATATATGAAAATTAAAGCAAGTAAAATAATAAAAGAAAAGAGACACAAGGATTTGTTTACACAATTCTCCACTTTTATCCTCGCATGTGGGTACGTCTGCGCCCAATTCCAATGTGGAATTAGGATACTTTCTTACTTTGCAAAAAGTATGATTACAAGAGAAGTGTTCAAGAGCAACCCTACAAACCATAATTGTTTGATGTTGATTCAACTCCTTCTCTTCTATTTATCTTCAACAAGACCAAGACAAAATAACTGTCAATTGATTATCTGGATCTTGCTACTCCTTTGTGTACTTTATCTCCAAAGCTTTCGCGCGCCATCAATTGCATCTATTACAACACAAGACTTCAATTTGATTCGTCATTCTCTTGCTACTTCCTTTGCGTTCTTTATCTTCAAAGGACTTCACTTGGCCGCAATCCTCTTTCTAATGTCTTGCACGAAAACTCTCAAATCAATCAATGATCTTGGAGGATAAACGCACAATTTTTTCAGATGAAGACCCCTGCAAATCTCAAGCCAATATTCTCGGCTACACAAGAACCTAATTGGATGTTATTGAACATCGTCTAGATGGCAGCCCAACAAAAGATCGTTACAATGGTTTGTTAGTTTGTTTGCATAGGTTGGAGGTTGAAGTTATGGTATCATCAAGTTGGAATGATGCATAAATGATATATTTATAGTTGGAAATCTTTTAGGCAAAAGATGGAAGTTTCAGAATGAAAAAAAATGCAAAAATGACCCACAAAACAGTCTGAGTCGGCCTGAAAAAGTTATGAGTCAACACATATAAAACAATAGCTACATGCTTTAATAATGCAGTGCATGTGTTGGCTCATAGAATTTTCACGCCGGCTCATATACTGCAGTTTTAAAGAAAAAATACTAATGTACTGCAGGCTTTGTACATAGGTCGGCTCATAGGATTTTCAGGTCGGCGCATGTACTGTAGTTTTAAAGCAAAAATATTATTTTTTGTGCAGAAACTAATTTTTCATGATTTAGATCAATTTTAAACTTGTTTTAAATGCTTCATAAGACCTCTAATGCAGTGGTGAATCAAATGATACAGAAATACCGTCTAATATACATAAATGTTAAATTTTTCTAATTTTGACATCAAATATGTAATAGTAAAGTTACACGCTCTATATCTAACTCATACACACTAATATTTAATTTGTAACTCATAAATATTTTAATATATTTGTTGTTATTATGTTTGTAACTCATACAATATACGGTGTATGAAAATATTTGTAAGTGTTTGTTTGTTGGCATTTTTTTTGGTAAAAGCAGTTTTGTGAATGTCATGACTGATGTCATAACATTCTGGGATAAAGGTACATTCTGCAGAAAAAGAATGTCATACAGGAGCTACTCAATATGAGTGTTTAGCATGATCATTAAGCAATGATCATATTCATTGCATTCTACCAAAATCAGTAAACAGGATTCTTGTGAACAGGATTCTTGTTGTCATAACCAATGTTAAGACATCCTGTACTGATCTAACATTTGTGCATATTTGTTATTCCTGAGATTTTTCAGGAATCTGATATGCTTCTCTGAGTTGGTGTTTACAGTCCAGATCAGATGTTCACGTGGACATTAGGTTAACCTTGCTTAACCCTAATCTGGTATGATGAAAGCCTAAGACCAAGTCTTTAGGTTAACTTTAGTTAACCCTAGCTATTTTCATGGAAGCCCTAACTGAAGAATAGTCGGTCTATATATTCCTCATGAAGATTAATGGTGAAAGACACTTTTTGACAGAAGATCAATAAGGGATTGTATAGCTGTAACTACTGTGAGCCAAGCAATTATCATTGTGATAAGTGACTTGGAGTAGGATTTGATTGTAAGGGTTGTGTATCACTCAAAGCTTTGAAGCACGAGTGTTTGTGTTACTTGATTAAAGCTTCGAAGCAAAATCAAGTTAGGGTTGTTTATCACTCAAAGCTTTGAAGCACGAGTGTTTTTCACTTGATTAAAGCTGTGAAGCAAAATCAAGTGTGTGTACTGAAGAGTGTCTTCATAATCTCATTAATCAATAGTTTAGTATCACGGCTGTGATTGAGGGGGAGTGAGTAGGAACTCAGGTTTAAGTTGAACTTAGATTGAAGTTGCATTGGGTAGATCTTAAGTGAAGGAGATAAACTGGTTGGTTTATTCCTGAATTAATATCTCTTATATTGAATTTCCTCCCTGGCTTGGTATCCCCCAGAGTAGGTGTTGTTACACACTGAACTGGGTTAACAATTGATTATGTTCTTTACTGTTTTTGAATTACTGTCTTGAAGTGTGTCAGATACGGTGTCATAACATTTACTGTGACATTAAGTATCTGTTTCCAGAATTTCAATTGGCATCAGAGCAGGCACCCTGCCTGTCTTACTGGGTGAGATCTAGGGATATTATTTTCTGGCGTTATGGACAAGGAAGGAGAATTTGGGAACAGACCACCTACTATGGATGGATCAAATTATGACTACTGGAAACCTCGTATGATTGCCTTCTTGAAGTCACTGGACAAAAAGGCTTGGAGAGCTGCTGACAAAGGATGGAACCATCCCACCATAACTGGGAAAGATGGGACGACCAGTCTGAAACCTGAGGAAGAATAGAGCAAAGTAGAAGATGAGTTAGCCCTGGGTAACTCCAAAGAATTAAATGCCTTGTTCAATGGAATTTATAGAAACATATTCAGACTAGTACATCAATGTGAATTGTCCAAGGATGTTTGGGACACTCTCAAAACCACCCATGAGGGTACATCCAAAGTAAAAATGTCAAGACTTCAGATGCTTACTACAAAATTTGAGAACCTAAGGATGATGGAAGATGAGACCATTCATGAGTTTCACATGAACATCTTGGAAATTGCCAACACCTCAGGAGCATTGGGAGAAAAAATGTCAGAAGAAAAGCTGGTAAGAAAGATTCTCAGATCCTTTCCTAAAAGGTTTACAATGAAGGTGACTGCTATAGAGGAAGCTCAGGATATCTGCAACTTGAAGGTTGATGAACTCATTGGGTCTCTTCAGACTTTTGAGATGGGGATCAGTGAAAATGTTGACAAGAAAAACAAGAGCATAGCACTTGTATCCAATACTGAAGATGAAAACAAGGAGGATGATGAAGAGAATATTTCAGAAGCTATAGCTATGCTTGGAAGGCAGTTCAACAAACTCATCAAGAGAATGGACCCAAAATCAAGGTCAAATGTCAAGAACATTCCCTCTGACATTAACAGATCCTATGACTCCAGCAGAAGACCGAAGTCTGAAAAAAGGAAAATTAAAGAAAAGGAATCCAATGCCATGGATGTGAAGGATATGGGCATATTAGAGCTGAATATCCTACCTTTCTTAAGAAACAAAAGAAAGGAATGTTTGTTACTTGGTCTGATTGTAACTCAGAAAGTAACTCTGAAGAAGAATCTGTCAAACTAGTTACTGCACTAGCTGGTATTTGTAACTCTGATAGTGACTCCAGTGATGAGGAAGTGACATTTGAAGAACTTGCTGACACCTACAAGAAGCTATGTATCAGAAGTGTTGAAGTCTGCCAGCAAAATGAGAAATAAAAAAAACTCATAGTAAAATTGGAGGCTGAAAAGAAGGCAGACACTGATACTATAAACCATCTCGAAGGTGAAGTTCAAATGCTAAACTCAAAACTTGATCAGATGACCAAATCTGTTAAGATGCTGACAAATGGAACTGACAAATTGGAAGAAATCCTTCAGGCTGGACAAAATGTGGGAAACAAGTATGGTCTAGGATTTGTGGTTGCAAAGAAACCTACTGTAGTCAAGAAGAAGATCAGGCCTGATAAACAAATGTCAAAGCAGATGTTACAACATAGCACTCAACATCAAGAACAGAGAAATATGAAGAAAAAGTATCAAAGATGGAGATGTCATCATTGTGGAAGGATTGGTCACATAAAGCCATTCTGCTTCAGATTATACGGATATCCTAATCATATCCCAATTCTCAAACTTAAGTCTAACAAGGCACCATATGCTCATCAGTGGAAGAAAAAATCTGCAGCCCTAATAGCTCACACCTCCCTTAGAGTTTTTGCCAAGGAAGACTGGTACTTTGACAGTGGATGCTCTAAACACATGACTGGAATCAAGAATATTCTGAATAATGTTAAACCTCATACTACTAGCTATGTCACTTTTGGAGATGGTGCTAGAGGAGAAATCAAAGGAGTTTGAAACTTGGACTGCCCTGGAGTTCCAAACCTAAATGAAGTATTGCTGGTAAATGGCTTGACTACTAATCTCATAAGTATCAGCCAATTATGTGATCTAGGATTCAAGGTCAACTTCACCAAGTCTGAATGTCTTATAACTAATGAAAAACAAGAAGTTGTAATGAGAGGAGTCAGATCAAAAGACAACTGTTATTTATGCGAGTCTGAGAACACTAATTACTCTTCTGTATGCTCTATATCCAAAGAAGAAAAGGAAGTGAAACTGTGGTACCAAAAACTTGGTCATTTACATCTAAGAGGGATGAAAAAGATCATATCCATGGAGGCAGTCAGAGGGATTCCAAGGCTTCAAATTGATGAAGGGAGAGTATGTGGTGAATGTCAGGCTGGAAAGCAAACTAGAATGTCACATCCAAAGACAAGACATTTGACCACCTCTAAGGTGCTAGAACTTCTACATATGGATCTGATGGGTCCAATGCAGGTGGAAAGTCTTGGAGGAAAGATATATGCGTATGTTGTTGTGGATGATTATTCCAGATTCACCTGGATTAACTTCATTAGGGAAAAGTCTGGTGTATTTGATGTATTTAAGGAACTGTGCAAAAGAATTCAAAGAGAAAAAGAAGGATGCATTGTCAGAATCAGAAGTGATCATGGCAAGGAGTTTGAAAACAGTAAGTTTGATGAGTTATGTTCCTCATAAGGAATCAATCATGAATTCTATTCACCCATAACTCCTCAACAAAATGGAGTTGTGGAAAGGAAAAACAGGACTATACAGGAATCTGCCAGAGCAATGATACATGCCAAAGGACTTCCTATTCATTTTTGGGCTGAAGCTATGAATACAGCCTGTTATGTCCATAACAGGGTCACCTTGAGAAAGGGAACATCATCCACCATTTATGAACTATGGAAAGGAAGAAAGCCTACAGTAAAGTACTTCCATGTCTTTGGAAGCAAATGCTATATTCTGACAGATCGTGAACAAAGGAGAAAGATGGATCCAAAAAGTGATGAAGGAATATTCCTAGGATACTCTACCAACAGAAGAGCATATAGGGTATTCAATTCCAGGACCAAAGCTATGATGGAATCTATAAATGTCATAGTTGATGATTATCATGAGGAACCAGATGTCCCCTATGATGTTGAGACATTCTTTGAGAATTCAACTCAAGTGTCTAAAAAGGATGATGTACCTAAAACTACTTCATTAGAATCTGAATCAAAGGAAGCTAACAAAGATCCTTCCATCAGAATTCAGAAAGATCATCCTAAGGAACTCATCATAGGAGACCCTAACAGTGGAGTCATTACAAGATCTAGAGAAATCATCTCAAACTCCTGCTTTGTCTCTAAGATTGAACCAAAAAAATGTTAAGGAGGCTTTGACTGATGAATACTGGATTGGAGAAATGCAAGATGAATTGAACCAATTCAAGCAACATGAAGTGTGGGAGTTAGTTCCTAGACCAGAAGGAACAAACATTATTGGCACAAAATGGATCTACAAGAACAAATCAGATGCTGAAGGGGTTGTCACCAGGAATAAGGCAAGGCTTATTGCTCAAGGCTACACTCAAGTTGAAGGGGTTGATTTTGATGAAACTTTTTCTCCTGTAGCCAGACTGGAATCTATCAGACTTCTTTTGGGAGTTGCTTGTCTCCTTAAGTTTAAGTTATTTCAGATGGATGTAAAGAGTGCCTTCTTAAATGGGTACTTAAATGAGGAAGTATATGTGGAACAGCCTAAAGGATTTGTGGATCCAAACTGTCCTGATCATGTCTACAAATTGAGGAAAGCTCTATATGGCCTGAAACAAGCTCCTAGAGCCTGGTATGACATATTGACAAAATTCCTCACTGACAAAGGATACAAGAAAGGAGGCTTGGATAAAACCCTTTTTGTCAAAAATGAAGGAGGAAAGATAATGGTAGCTCAAATTTATGTTGATGACATAGTGTTTGGAGGAATGTCAGATAAAATGGTTAAACATTTTGCTGACCAAATGCAAGCTGAATTTGAAATGAGCCTCATGGGAGAATTGACCTACTTTCTTGGACTGCAAGTCACACAGATGGAAGACTCAATTTTTCTGTCTCAAAGCAAGTATGCAAAGAATATTGTCAAGAAGTTTGGAATGGAGAATGCCAGTCACAAAAGGAATCGTGCACCTACTCATTTAAAGTTGTTCAAAGACACAAGTGGGGCAAATGTGGATCAAAGCTTGTACAGAAGCATGATAGGAAGTCTGCTATACTTAACAGCCAGTAGACCTGACATTGCTTTTGCAGTTGGAGTATGTGCAAGATACCAGGCTGAACCCAAATTAAGTCACATCAACCAAGTGAAGAGAATTCTGAAGTATGTAAGTGGAACTTACAACTACGGCTTGCTGTACTCTCATGGATGTGAATAAATTCTGTCTGGTTACTGTGATGCTGATTGGGCTGGTAATGCTGATGATAGAAAGAGCACCTCTGGAGGATGCTTCTTTTTGGGAAATAATCTTGTCTCTTGGTTCAGCAAGAAACAGAACTGTGTGTCTCTATCTACTGCTGAAGCTGAATACATAGAAGCTGGTAGCAACTGCTCTCAAATGATCTGGATGAAACAGATGCTAACTGAGTATAATGTCACACAAGATGTCATGACATTGTACTGTGACAATATGAGTACTATCAACATCTCCAAGAATCCTATACAGCATAGCAGGACTAAGCATATTGACATTAGACATCACTTCATCAGAGATCTTGTGGAGGAAAAGGTGATTAAGCTAGAACATGTTGCCAATGAACTACAATTGGCTGATATTTTTACCAAGGCACTTGATTCTAGTCAATTTGAAAATTTGAGGGGCAAGCTGGGTATTTGCCAATATGAAGAGATGTAGCAATTAATTTTGCTTAAAATAAGGGATGAAAGAGATATTTTAGCTAAGTCTATTCTGATTGGGCTAATCATCTGTTTTCCTATTTCTTTCCAAAATTTTAAGAAGTTGAATAGACATTCATATATCTCCCTCTTCTCGCGGTTCTGCAACAATCTCCATTCTCTCAAACGAAGATTTCGCTCTCGCTGTTACTTGTTTTCTAAATCAATCAAAATGTATCAAAAATCCATATCATCATCTTCTTCAAAGGCTACTGCTTCTTCCACATCCTCTGACAGCGAACCTAGGGCAATCCTAAACTGCATGGATACTGATGTTCTTGAGATAACTCCTCTTCGTGAACTGGCAACTGATCCCACTAAGGTCAAGAAGCTGCGAACCAGACATGCAAGAAGATCACAAGCCTCTTCATCTGGTAAATCTTCTCAACCATCATCTTCTGTTCCTCCAGAAATAGAAAATAGGGAAGGATCTGCTTATGTTCATCAAGCTATTGCTAGACTAGTCACTAGGATTCTTAATGAGAATCACTCTGTTCCTGGCATTTATGTACCTTTGAACCAAGAAACTGCTAGTCCTAATGTAGAAATGAATCCAGATGTCACTCAGAATGTTGAGACACCTGATGACAACATTAGGAAATCTCCAGAAAAACACGATGATCACCAGAACCCTACTGACAAGGCTGTTGAACCCCCGGTTATAGATGTTGATGAAGAATACTATGACAATGATTTAATTGCTAATATCAACCCTAGCATAGCTATAAGGATGATGAGCAGAAAAGAAAAGCAGGATGCTGCCTAAAGCCCCTCCAAAGAGAAGGCTACTAAAGTTGTTCATAAGAAAACCAGGTCTGAGAACAAGACTAGAGTAGAAGCTGAGAAGGATCGAAAAGCTGGAATGTCAAAAGGGAAGGGGAAGGTAAAAGCTAGAGTACCTGTTGGTAGTCTCTCAAAACCTTTGAGATAATCAATAGCCAAGAAAAGGAAGGATCCTGAACCCTCTGAATCTGATGAGGAATCAGACTTTGAGTTTGATGTTGAGAGCAATGTTCCTCTCAGGAAGAAACCCTCTTCTAGCAAAATGCCTAAAGTCCCTGAAGTTGCCATTGACAACATCTCCTTTCACCATCCAGAAAATGAAAACAGGTGGAAGTATGTGTTTCTGAAAAGGATTGCCTTGGAGAGAGAGCTGAACAACAGTGCCATTGAGTTTAAGGAAATCATGGATCTAATCAAGATTGCTGGTCTAATGAAAATTGTGGTCAATTTTTCCAACTGCTATGAGATTCTTGTCAAAGAATTCATAGTAAATTTATCTGATGGGTGTGTGATGGAAAGTCAGCTGACTTTAAGAGTGTGTATGTGAGAGGAAGGAAGGTAAATTTCTCTCCTTCCGTAATAAACAAATTCCTAGGAAGGCCTGATGATGCTTGTCATGAGCTGGAAGTTACTGACAACCAAGTTTGTCAAACCATCACTGCCAAGCAAGTCAAGAACTGGCCCTTGAAAGGGAAGCTAAATGCGAGCAAGCTGAGCATGAAGTTTGCCATACTGCACAAAATAGGTGCAGCTAACTGGGTTCCCACCAACCATAAATCCACCATTTCCACAGGTTTGGGAAGATTTATCTATGGTGTTGAAACCAGGACAAACTTTGATTATGGCAAGTACATCTTTGATCAAACATTGAAACATGCTGGAAGTTGTGCTATTAAAGGCCCTATTGCTTTTCCCTCTCTCCTGTGTGGTATAATTATTGCTCAGTATCTTGATATACTAGTTGAAAAAGACTATGTATGCAAAAGAGCCCCTGCTCTTGGTTTGCACTATAAACTGTTTCAGGGAACACATGTCCCTGACATTGTTATGACATCTGCTGAGACATCAACTGTCAAATCTCATTCCAAGAAAACTGATGTTATAGTTGTGCTAAAAGAAACCTGCAGAGAGCTTGATACAAGAAAAAGGACTCTTGAGGAGCTGATTGCTAGACTAGAACATGAGGAGAATGAAGAACAAAGAAGGGAAGAAGATGCTGATGAAGACCAGCATAATGCTGAAGATAGTGCTTCCACGGAAGATGACAGTGCCTGAAGATCAGTATTGTTGAAAAGATTGTTGATGGATCTTGTTACTACCAAATGACTTCTTATTATTTCTGTGTTTGTTTTTATTATTAATTTTGGATGACTGTATAACTTAAAAGTACAAGTATCTTTGGCCTCTTTATGGCTAAAAGGGGGAGAAGATTTTGTGGTAATTTTGGTAGAATTAGACTTGGTAGCTGTTATTAAAAAATTCTACTGCATTCTAATCTCTGATTGTTTAGGATTGTTTAGGGGTTTTAGCCAAAAATTTGCCAAAGGGGGAGTTTGTAAGTGTTTGTTTGTTGTCATTTTTTTTGGTAAAACCAATTTTGTGAATGTCATGACTGATGTCATAACATTCTGGGATAAAGGTACATTCTGCAGAAAAAGAATGTCATACAAGAGCTACTCAATATGAGTGTTTAGCATGATCATTAAGCAATGATATTCATTGCATTCTACCAAAATCAGTAAACATGATTCTTGTGAACAGGATTCTTGTTGTCATAACCAATGTTAAGGCATCCTGTACTGATCTAACATTTGTGCATATTTGTTATTCCTGAGATTTTTCAGGAATCTGATATGCTTCTCTGAGTTGGTGTTTACAGTCCAGATCAGATGCTCACGTGGACATTAGGTTAACCTTGCTTAACCCTAATCTGGTATGATGAAAGCCTAAGACCAAGTCTTTAGGTTAACTTTAGTTAACCCTAGCTATTTTCATGGAAGCCCTAACTGAAGAATAGTCGGTCTATATATTCCTCATGAAGATTAATGGTGAAAGACACTTTTTGACAGAAGATCAATAAGGGATTGTATAGCTGTAACTACTATGAGCCAAGCAATTATCATTGTGATAAGTGACTTGGAGTAGGATTTGATTGTAAGGGTTGTGTATCACTCAAAGCTTTGAAGCACGAGTGTTTGTGTTACTTGATTAAAGCTTCGAAGCAAAATCAAGTTAGGGTTGTTTATCACTCAAAGCTTTGAAGCACGAGTGTTTGTCACTTGATTAAAGCTGTGAAGCAAAATCAAGTGTGTGTACTTAAGAGTGTCTTCTTAATCTCACTAATCAATAGTTTAGTATCACTGATGTGATTGAGGGGGAGTGAGTAGGAAATCAGGTTTAAGTTGAACTTAGATTGAAGTTGCATTGGGTAGATCTTAAGTGAAGGAGATAAACTGGTTGGTTTATTCCTGAATTAATATCTCTTATAGTGAATTTCCTCCCTGGCTTGGTAGCCCCCAGAGTAGGTGTTGTTACACACTGAACTAGGTTAACATTGATTGTGTTCTTTACTGTTTTTGAATTACTGTCTTGAAGTGTGTCAGATACGGTGTCATAACATTCACTGTGACATTAAGTATCTGTTGCCAGAATTTCAATATTTATGAAGCAAATAGAATACTAATATAGCTCAAATATTTAGTTCTGAAAATATTAGTATGTTTGAAATTTATTTGATATATTAATATTTAGTTCTCAAATATTAATTTCAAATTATTTATTTAAATATTATTATATAATAAAAATTAATTTCATATTATTTATCTAAATACATACATTATATTTAAAATTAACTTCAATTTATTACAATATATTAAAAAATTAATTCTAGTTTATTATAATATGTCAAAATTATTTTTAGATTATTTATGAAAATATAAACAATATGTTAAAAATGAATTTCAATTTATTTTAGATATATACTATAGGTTATAAATTAATTTTAGTTTATTATTAAAACAATTGTACAACAAAATACATTTTAATTGTATATATTAAATTAGAAAATTGATTAAAATAATTTTTATAGTTGTTAATATTAAAATAATTAAAACAGGAAATTAATAATAATTAAAATTAAAATATAAATTTAATTGTAAGTTACTGTATTGACAATATATACTATATATAAAAATTGTATGAAAGACTAATAATTGAATTAGTGTAACCCATTGGTGAGGGTGCTGGAATTGAGAGTGGAAGGGCATAGGTTTAAGTCTCAAGTAAATCAATTTTTTTGCATTAATTCAAAAAACAATGAGATACAAGGTGATCGCTCAGATCTAACCCACTAAACAGGAAAAAACTAACAAGTCAAAACACACTACAACATTAATCGCGTGATGTGTGTTCTAAGCTTTTTGCTATACCACCCTCTATAAAAAATCATCTCTAAAATGTTATCCACTACTTTAGCATTATCTACATTATTGTTTAAGCAAATGTCATTTTTGAACTTCCATAAACCATACATGGTTTTTGCTATTGCCAACTTGAGGAGATTAGCTTTCCAACCTTTTCTTTTACATTTCAAAACAATCCAATTTAACTCATCATTCCACTCCCTCGGATCATGCACCACCTGAATCCAATCTAAAACTCTGCACCAAATATTTTTAAATGCAATATAATCAAAGAATAAGTGATTAATAGTCTCAGCATGTGCACATAAACAACATTGACCAGTGGTTAACATACCAAAACCACAAAGTCTCTCATTGGTGACCAATCTACCGTGACAAACAAGCCATAAAACCATCAGCGCTTTAGGTCTCGCGACATTACCACTAAAGAACTTCTTCCAATTTACCTGGACTAATGCAACATTGCAAAACTTAAGGTACATCATCTACATGGTAAATTTCTTCTTTGCCACCATGTCGTCATCATTCTTTAATAGATGTGTAAATCCATCAGATTATTATAATCTATCAGTGCTGAAGAATGCAACAGTGTTGAAGAAAGGATTTCATGATCTCGAAATGGTTGTTCTTGACCTGTAAATCCATCAGATTAGTATGTTTCGTATAATAGATGTGTACCCACTTGACCCATAGATTATCAGCCTTTGTACTTAAATTTCAAAGGATCTTCAACGTTATGATTTTATTCCAAATGTGAAGATATAAAATATGCAATCCTCCATACTTACTAGGACTACAGACAATGTTCCAAGCAACTGGACTATTCCTACTCACATCAGTCCCACCTGTCCAAAGGAAAGTTCTACAAACCACCTCAATTTTATGAATGACACATTTGGGCAGAGGAAAACTTTGCATCCAATACATAGCTATAACACATGATACACTTTTTATAAGTTGTACTCTATCTGAATAGCTAAGTAATTCCATGCTCCAATGATTGAGCCTACCAATAATTTTTTCTAAAAGAGGCATATAATGATGGATACAAAGGTGCTTACTAGTTAGTGAAACTCCCAAATATTTGAAGGGGAGTGAGCCTTCTTCAAACTTTGTAAGCATCTTGATTTCATCCTTTATGCTCTCAGTAACACCACCAAAATACAACATGCACTTCCTCGGGTTAACAACCGAACTAGTGGACTTTGAGAATGTACTCTGGGCCTCCATCATTAGCTCCACAAATTTAGCATCCCCTCGAGCAAAAAGTAACACATCATCTGCAAAAGCTAAGTCAGTTTGGCTCAGTTTCTTACACTTCACGTGGTGGTTGAAATTAGGATTCCTTTGCATCTTTATCATCAGCTTATTAAAGTACTCCATAATGATAATAAAAAGCAATGAGGATAAAGGGTCCCCTTACCTAATCCCCATTTGCGCCTGCATAATACTGGTAAAGGAACCATTAACATTAAATCTATAAGAAATAGAAGACACCATTAACATGATTCATCTAATTAATTTTCTAGGCATGCCAATCTCCTTGAGAATACATCCCAATGCCCTCCACTCCACCATATTGTATGCCTTTTGAAGGTCGATTTGAATCATAGTTCTAGGGGTACCACTTTTTCTTGAGTGCCCTTTGATTAACTCATAAGCAAGCAGGATGTGATTATGTACTTGTTGGCTAGGGAAGTTTCCTGACACAGGCTTATAACACTGCTAAGAATCTTTCCAAGTCTATTGGTGAGAAGCTTATATATTATCTTGTATAAGGTTGTACACCCTACAATAGGCCTGTAATCTTTAAGGATGTAGCATGTTGCTGCTGTAGAGCGGAAAGAAAAAAGTAAGTTATTAATTTACCGGGTGATATAGGTTATATCGTATTGTGTCCACAAATATTAGTTATTGATTCGTTGTTCGAAAAATCATTCGTTAATGAGTTTAGGGATAAATGGGTTGAAATAAAATGTATTAACATAAAATAAATTTATAAAAAGGAAAAAAGGAATAACTTAGCAAGCATGCATATATACTACTTCTCACAGACTTAAACCTATCGACCTGTTATACTCAACCTACAATATTCATCAATGTCACTACGTATCACTCACAACCTAAGTCATTTCTAACCAAAATTGAGAGGGAGACTGCATCACCTCGGTAGCGATCTCTCAACAACCTCAACAACACAGAAGTCAACTGTTCTCACTTGCATCGACGATATCTCAGAGCGACACAAATAACACAGAGGCATTAAGCTCTGATACCCAAGTAGATGTCAGCTCTAAATCTATATCTAGAGTTCAGAAACTAATAGATAATCATCCTAGATAAGAATCTAAGCAGTATATGTCTATAACAACTCAAATCCATAACATAATAAAAATCCAGGACAATAATATACAAAGATTCGTAAAGCAGGTTTAATATAACGCCAAGGGCGAAAAATATACATCAGTTCAAAGAAAATATACATACAAGCCCAACCAATAGAGAATACATAAATAGGAAGATAAATGAATCACAGATCTACCGGTTTATCAACATCGATCAAAGAGCAATCCACCCCGGATCATCCGTATGCAAGCTCCATAGTTGTTATCTAAGATAATCCTAACAAAATTTACAAGTTGATTGAGTTGGGAGAAAAAAATTCCCCAAAACCATAACCTAAAAATAACTGAAAATGAAGTTATAAAACAAATCTTAGCAGACCGCGCTAAGCGGGCTGCACGATATTTACACACTAAACCGACCTAAACCGCGCTAAGCACGCTATCCACGCTAAGCGGGCTTCAAAATATTGGTTCTGCCAAATTTTCAAATGCAAAAAGTGCGCTGTAAAATGTGCTGAGTGCCACTTGCGCTTATCGGCCTTTGCGCACTAAGCGGGCTCTTCTGGACAATAATTCCCAAAACTGATCTTTTATTCTGAAAATGCGCATCTGGAGCCGTGCCTTCGAAACCTTATTCCTCAATGCTCTCAAATGCAACAAATACCTACAAAATGAATGGAAAAACATCAAGCGATACACTATGTACACAAAAACACAAATAAACATAAACTAAACGTATTTACACAAATGTAGGGATTATTCAATGATATTAAAAACAAAAAGTCGATAAGTGTAACCAAAAGTATATACAAAAATAAATACAATTTGCACTTATCATAGCCCCCTCCCCTTTAGGAATAAGTGTGACCACTGTATTATTAAGAACTCTATATATTCTATCATTAGCAAAGAAGTCATGGACTGCCGTGAGCACATCATTTTGATAGTCTTCCAGTTTGGTTTGAAAAACCTTTCACCATACCCATCTATTTCAGCTGCTTTCAGATCACCAATGCAATTGAGAGCTTTTAAAATTTCCTAATCAGTTATGGGTGCAATAAGGCTTGCACGTTATGCCATATACACCAGAGCACCATTCCTCATGGCTTCAATATCAATGGACATAAGATCAGGATCACTAGTACCCATTAAATCTCCATAGTACGCCAGAATCATTTCTTCAATATCAGCTTGGTTTGTGACATTAGTGTCATCATCTTTACTTAGCATACACATACTGCAGGCCATGACTTTAGAATTGATTAAGGAATGGAAATAAGAATTATTCCAATCCCTTAATCTTAACCAATCAATCTTTGCCATTTGTTTGAGAACACTCTCCTATAGCTCATTCAAACAAATCAAATTCTCTGTACACATTTAACTTCCTCAATCTTAGTGCAATT
The DNA here is from genome assembly GCA_948472305.1 of Vicia faba. Classification (NCBI taxonomy): domain Eukaryota; kingdom Viridiplantae; phylum Streptophyta; class Magnoliopsida; order Fabales; family Fabaceae; genus Vicia; species Vicia faba. The sequence continues at coordinate 959,009,743 of OX451740.1, forward strand.
CATCCTATCCTGACATATATCAACTTGAGCTTTAAGGAGTCCATCCCTCGCTTTATCTATGTAATGTTTCAAATACATCAATGGCCTATTTAAAACTTTCACATCTTTTTGCAACCTTTTCAATTTTTCTAACACAACATACATTAGTTTCCCTTGTATTGGTACCTTACAACTTTCTGAGACCACCTCATGGTAACCGGCCATCTCCACCACACCATTAAAAAACCCTGAAATGTGCTTACCTTACAAGGTATTTATCTTGACTCTTCAACCAAAGAAGGGAGTGGTCACACACACTTATGGGCATGACATAAAGGTTGTATTAATGATGATTTTGAATCCAATGTACATTTCCCAACATCCTATCAATCCTGGAATAAATAGTATTACTACCCTGATTATTAGACCATGTATAGTAGTCCTCATGCCTATCCACTTCAAACAAATCAGTTTTATCAAGCATATTATTAAATTCAACATACTCAGCTTTGGTGACCATCTTCCCCCAATATTATCTCACGCTTTAGCAACATTATTAAAGTCACCAATGAGGCACCAAGCCCCCTGTTTTTTCCCATGAATTCTCTCGATATCTTTCCATTAAATTCTCATATGCTCAAGTTTATTCAACGCATATATGACTCTTAACCATTATCTAAAGTTACCAGTCAAATCATAGACACCACACTGGATCAATTGACTTGTATTAGTAAAATGTTGCACATCAAAACGACTGGAGTCCCAAACTATCTTGATTCTACCATTAGCATGAGATGAATAGTTATCCAAGTACTTACCTCTAAGCTAGAGTTTATTCCTTACACTAGTAATATTGTTCTCCTTGACTATAGTTTCCACCAAAACCATAATATAAGGGTTAAGCTCTAAAGATAAGAGAGAAACTCTTTAAGCTTCCCACATTTATTTAGCCCCTGAACGTTCCAGATAACAATCATGAGCCATTGTTTTGGATCACTAATGGGTCTTTCAAAATCCTTAACATGTCAAAACCATTCTTGCATCAAACATATTTAGTAGTCATTTCCTACTGTTGTACCCTAATTTTGACCTAGGATTCCACCTCTCCTTGCATCATTGCATAACATCAAAAGATAATCCCATTCATATTTGCATCACTGGCCTTGTAGAGATACAAAAATATGATTTGCTTTGTTTGTTTCTTTTGAAATATAGGAGTCCAAAGGAATAGATAAGTCATTGGTACTCATATATTTAAGCTCCTAATTCATTTGTGATGATTAATTAATCATCATCTCCATTACAACCTTATCAAATTATGGTTTCATCATTGAATTTATCAAGTGGTTGAAGGAGATTAGTGTTTTAGCTCCTTAGATGAAAAATCAAGAATTATGGTTTTGAAGGTTAATCTCTATTGCACATCATTTAAGAGATACTCAAATATCATCATATCATAGCCCTCAAGGTTTCTAAAGTCTTTTGGGATTGCATCATGATCACAAGATTTCATTGAAATTGGAAGATTTGAATTCAATTAGAAAAGTCAACTGCTCAAAGTCAAACTTTGACTTTTGATATTTTTTAGTCATATATGGACTCCTCAAGTTAAAATTCATGAAGATGTTATTGATATGTAAACTTGATCAAGTGAAATCACAAATTTGGAGATAACTTGCAAAAAGGGTAAAGTTGAAGATGTTGAAAATTTCACTGTGTGTTAAAAATTGGTGATCAAGTGCATGCCTTTTCAAGCTTGTAACTTTTTCTCAAGCCATCATTTTTCATGCCCAAACAATGTACTTGAATAATATCCTACATACTTCAACATTGTAGAAGGAATGAACCAAAAAGATCATGAGAATTGAAAGATATGAGTTGATCAATAAGGCATCTCAAAGTTGTTAAAATGTCCAAAGACTTAGAAGAAATTTTTAAGTGTTTTCAGCTTGATACACCATTTTTGTAAGGAATTTTTATCCATGTTCCCAAGATTCAAGCCAAGTGCTCAACATAAAAGTTGTAAAGAATGCTCTTATCTTTCCAAAAATTCCAAGAGCATGAATTTATCACACTTGAGTTATGAGTTTCAGAGAGATGAAGTTGGCATCCAAAAATGAATTAAAGGTGCATTTTTATGACAAGATTCATAGAAAATACAAATCCTAAGTTACATAATCACACTTTTTAGGCCATTTTACTTGCAAATCTCAACATAATTGAGTAATTACACAGATCCTTCATCTACTGCACAAAGAATTGAAGCATTAACCATTTCATGATACCATATTTGTAGCATTTTTCAAAAAGCATGGTATCCACTTTGATAAGTATCCACCACTTCTTAGATTTGATTTCACCATAATTATGCCCAAAATTTTGGCATTTTTCATAGAACAATGGTTTCCATTCGTATTCCACCTGCTGAAATTATTTCCTTCACAATCCTTGATAATGATTTCTTTCTTCAATTCATGGGTGACATCAACCTCAACTAGTATACATTCATATGACACTCTGAGCTTCCTCACTGTGCAATCATCTATCACTAGAGGTGTCCCTGACGCGCTCCCAATCTTACTCTAGCTTTTAGTACCCCAAAGGTAAAGTGGAAATTGAGTTAACTTGATCCAAATCGGAAATGTTTGCATCAAGTACTTCTTTATGTTGAAATCAGACATCCACTCTCAGAATCATAGGCATATTTCAGATAGTTTATGGACCTTTCATCAATACTGCATCCATGTCCATGTGCGATTTGAATCTCAATAGAAAATAACCTCTTCATGATAGTACATGTCAGGGAGTTCGACGAAACTCCATAATCTTGTCATATACTACTTCACCATGTTCATGTTCACTTCACCACCAAGCACATACATAATTAGAGCTGATTCCCAAAACTTCACTTCTGACACAATGTCTTCTACCTTGATTTTGACTTCAATTTCTCTATTGACTAGTTTCGACGTGACATACTCCATAACCATACCATCGTAGGGTTCCTATTGTTACTTAAGACATCACCCCGGAGTTTGTGTGGTTCTTTCAATTCCTCATTCTTATGTGAAACTAGGGTTTCCTCGTCACCCCCAAATTCTTTGGGGCCACTTGTATATCAGCTAATTTCAACATGTTTCTCATGTTCCAAATCTTCAGGGTACTTGACTTCCTTTGGACTCTCACCATTGGTACGATTTTCCAGCGATGAACCCACCGATTTTCTCGATCGTCCAGGTCCCTTTCCCTTCCCATCTTCGTTTTCCCCACCTTTCCTTGATTTTATTTTTATTTTTTTTGTTTTTATTTTATTTATTTTTTTGAGGATTTTATGTTTTTGAATTTTAATATTTAACACCAAAACAATAAAATAATAATAAATAACGGTACATGGAATTTTAAAAATAAATAATAAAAACAAATTCCAACTAAGCCATCCAAATCATTAAAAATAATAATAAAAAATTAAAATATGTTGCCACGTGAAACATTCTGCTGATTGGATTTTAAAAGGGGTCAAAACAATGGAATCTTGAAATGTTAGGGACCGAATCTTAATATTTTTTACAAAGGTTTTTCAAAATTCTCCCAAATGCCAGGGGACAAAATACCTATTAGCCTTTAAAAAATAGTAAATTTTTAAAAAAGAAAAAGAAAAAATATTCATTTTTAAAAATGAAACAAACATGCTTTTGACCATTGTCTGAATAAATTAATAGCAAGTCACTTGAATAAAATGAGAAATTTGATTATCAAAGTAATCAATGAAAAACCCTAAACTTAGAAGAGGCAGAGTGATGGTAGAGTTGATTATGAAGTTAGAAAGTGAAAAGAGGTTAGGGAGATAAAGAAGGAAATGCATAAACTTTCACAGTTCCATAAACCTTCGCAGCAGCATGATCACTCCCGTGCGGTTCCCTCCTCCTCACTCTTGTGTTTCATCAATGAGATAGTTTAAGTTTTATTTTTTATTTGATTTAGAGCATCAATTCCCATTCATGTAAAGTGTAAGCATTATTTTAATATGGACAAATTTGTAAACGCCTTAAAATTATTTTCCCACTCATTTAGTATTCATTGAAGAGGTAAGAAAAATCTACTTGGTATCTCGAAATCCCACATTTTTCAATAATATGAAAACTATTATTTTTATTATTTACCCATTTCAAAAGTTAAAGGTACCAACAAAAAATTGATAGAGTTATGAAATATACGAATAGATTAGTGGGTCATCACATATTAGATTGTCTAAAATCAGATGAAAGATTGTTTTTTGAATGAAATGACAAAATACTGTATGGCGTCGATGTACATAATGGCTTCTTTGAAAGCTATAGATCCTGATAATTTGACAAGTACAACACATGTGTGTTAGACAAGATCGACATACCAGTAAACCATATGAGGTCCATTCACGGAAATGCAACATCTATTGAAAGTAATTCACAATGAGAAATACATGTGCTAGACCAAAAACTAAGAGGAATTAGATGTTATTGCTTATATATTCTAGACACATCTTGATTCTGTGAAGTTGTTGAACATGTTTCATTTGGTGTTGATGGTTGATTGTACATACAAAACTAACAGGTACCATCTCTTATTACTTGAGATTGTTGATATTACGTCAAACAAGTTGACTTTCTAGGTTTGGGTTTTCCTACTTGGAACATGAAAGGGAGCAAAACTTTACATGGGAACTAAAGAGGATGAATTTTTTATTCACATATGAGAAGTTGCTTCTGAAGGTCATTGAAAAAGATTGCAAGCTTTCCCTGATGAATGCCATGAAAGTTGTGTTGCCATCTACTAATCTTTTGTGAGTATTCTATATTTAAAAAAATGTTAGTTCAAAATGCAAGGAGTGTGTCGAAGCTAATAAGCAAGAACATGTTATAAATTTATGGAACAAATTCATGTATTTAAATAGTGTGTTATGTTTGAGCAACACTTGCATCATTTTGAGTTAGTATATGCTTATATCCTTTCATTCGTTGATTATAACCATCAAACATGGTTGACATATCAAGAAAAGTTTATTGATGCATGGAAAAACCAAGTCACTCATTTAGGGAACATGGAAACAAATAGGTACAATTATAATTTTGTGATTTATATGTTATTAAACAAATATTTGTCAATTTATTTTTTACATCTTTCTCTATTAATGTTTTATATTGTTGAGTCTGCTCATTGGAGACTAAAAATATGTTGAATACTAATCGAAGAGATTTGTGCAGATGTTAGAATATTGTGAACACCATGTTGAAGTTGAAACTTGGTGCAATCAAAGTAGTGTTTCCAACATTGAGCCTCAGTATAACACTTCATTTTACTCGAGATTGCACTAATTTATATCGAGATAGTGTATACAACATATTGCAAGGGAATTGGAAATGGTAAAAATAGTTGGTGATGAAAAATTTGCATGTGGTTTCTTCATTAGGACAACACATGGGTTACCTTGTACGTGTGAACTTACATGTATTCAAATACAAGGTTATCTTGTTCCATTAGAATCCATTTATGTGTTTGGAAGAAATTAAACATTGAAGAGTATGAAGTAATTGAAGAATAGAGTGATACAAAATTGGACTTAGTTGAATTATGTGAAGAGTTGAATAGGTATTCCAGCACCTTGAATATTGTTGGCTAGAGGGAGATGAAGAAAAAGGTGCATGAACTTACATATTAATGCACAACTTCCATGTGTCTGCCATCATTGAAGTACAAGCCAAAAAAGAGAGTTAAGAAGAGTAAAAAATAGCAAGAAAGTGGTTTGAATTGTGATCCTTCAAATTGGCAGTATGTTAAGGCCCCACAAGAAAGTGAAACATCCAAGAAATCATCTAGTAAAGCTCCATCAAGCCAATTGTCTAGTCAGTCTTCAAGACATTTTTACTTGTATCAGTTTCCTATTTTTTTACATGACTACATTGAAGATATTATAGATGTGGAGGCTGATGAAAATTGTGGTTTCTAGGCTGTGATACGGTGGCAGAACCGACTGTTATACTGGTTTTGCGTTTGTGTTCGCAAATGTTGCGGTAAGCAAGAGTCGCCACCTACTTTTCTTTTATCCAACAAAGGAAAGGGTGAAAAGAACAGAAAAATACCTTTCGAGAGTTTTCTGAGTAAAGGGGGTAGATTATGGAAATGGAAGGTGTTAGCACCCTTTCCATCTGTAGTTATGAACGGGCTCTTATATGCTTAGCTCATTTTTGAAATACCTTGTGCTTTCGTGTATTTTTGAAAAGTATTTTGAAATTCCTTAGTGCGGTGATTTTCTTTGCGTTAACTCTTGTATTAGTCCTCAAGAGTGTTGATAAAGAAAATGTTTTTGAAAGTTTATTTTTGAAATGTATAAGTGTAAAAAGTTTGTTTTGAGCATATCATCTAAGAACTATCTACTTGTACTCGAAAAGGTTTGTTCTTTTCCTCCTATCCTTTAGACAATGCTATCCTACTATTAGGGAGTAGGTAGCCCTATCGCTGAATATTGAGGGACAATCGAAGGGACGTACAGTCATAAAGGAACATGTGGAGACGCTTTAGCAATTTTGTCTAGGGACCAGATAATTTACCGAAAGACAACACTGTGGGGTCATCGAGGGACTATGATATTTTGATTTACGGGTCTTTGCTAAAGTGTCCCCGTTTTAAGGGACATGACTGTTTTTTTAAGGCAACCAAAGTGGGCGTACCCTAGAGGTGTATATGTGCAATTGATTCAATTCAGTTATTTATCTTGCGCATTTAGGTTTGCTACCATTTTAATTTTCAGTCTTATCATACACTCCTAATTACTAACAGTTAATATTTGCATAAATTTAAAGTCTGAGAATAAAAATCCTACGCTATTACAATGCTTCGGGACAGTTACATAAAAAAAGTGCAAGAAAATAAAATGCAAAATTTTAAATCTAAACTATTACATCCCGTAATCAGTTACATTATTATATAAAATGCGAGAATAAAAATAACGCGCGCGTGTTGGCTGAAGATTTTGATAATATTATTAGAAGCCAATTGAATTAAACGTTTCGATCGAAATGAAGTAAAACGTCATGTTTCGAAGTAGCAGAAGCAGTGTTTCGAATAAGCATGTCAAAGCTGGAGCTTCAAGTGGCAATTGTGGGAACATATCTAAAGAAGTCTCGAAATAACAACAAGGCTGTGTCTGGGAAGTGCGTTCGAAACAGAGAAATACCAAAGCATTTGAAATTCAAATGGAAGCGGGACATTCGAAGTTTGAAATTTATGTGCTGGAGCATTTGGAGACACGTGGAAAGAAGAAAGAGGCATTGTTCTGCATGTTCTGAACGTGGCATAATCCTATAGCAAGACCGTTATGGTCGAATTAGTATAAATAGAAGTCTTAGTATTAGGATTTCGTGTGTCATATCTATTGTACTAAATACTCAGTAACATTCAAACTACCACATGGCAAGGGAAACGAATGCAAGAGCAATGTACGTATGATAGCACCATATATTTCTGATTTAATGAAAACCTTTTACCATTTCCAGCACTTTCATTTATCTTTCTGTCAAATAACATTTACAAGTTTTCTCATTTACAGTCTTTTCACTTCGAAATCTCTTCATTAAAGTTTTACATTTCAATGCTTTCTTCACATTTCAAGCACTTTACATTTCAGAAAACCGTCATATTTTCCATGTCTTTACCTTCAAGCTTTATCCTTCGAACGCCTATTTTTACTTAAAGTCATTTACAGATTTCTTGCATTAAACGCTTTCTTCATATTTCAAATCTTTTACGTTCCAGAAATCCTTTACATTAACTGTTTTTATAATTCGAAACCATTTACTTGCCTTTTATGCAATTTTACATGTCTTTACAATTAACATTTATTCATGCAACTTAGTTTCGTACACGCACATTTTGATTACATCTTTAGACCTTTAAGAGAGAAATCGAAATAAGCCAAACACCTATACAACACTCAAATATCAACCATGAATATCTGTTCGATCATGAGAGTAACCCTAATGACCAAGGAATCCTAGGATCAATCTAGTCGATCCTGTGAGTTACCAGAGGAATTGAATAACAGTCAGAAAGATTATTCGATAGTTTCGAAGACTAGCGGTTGTTTACCAGAAATCACTGGAAACAAATTGGCACACCTGGTGGGACCAATAATTGGATATTAGAAATAAAGATTGTTGAGACATAACCATTATAAAAACGTTGGAACCTAAGAAGTTTGCTGTTTTATGAACCTGAGAAGTGGTAAAATAACCAACAGCAACCAACCTTTATCCAGAAGAAAACGTTTGGACAAAATGTCTAATTCTGACAATCAACAAGGGGAACAAAATGCCCCACATACAACAGGCACTAATGTGTCCACTTCGATCGGAACATCTAATGTGATCCCTTCGAATGCACAGTCTGTTGCATCCTCAACCAGTAATATAGCCACCAATGGAGTAAGTGGCATATCAACTAATAGTTCGATCTTAGGAAATACTGGAACCATTGGTTACCCTGGGGGATTCGCTCCACCATCAGGGACACAATCCCATTTCGCCACTCCATTAACTAGACCACACGGTTTCGTTGGAAATAGAACCAGAAATTCCTCTTATGGAATGCCAACATCTTTTATGGCAGGTTTACACAATTCCACATCGAATTCATCCCCACAACTAGGGTCTGGGTCTGGGGCGAATCAGTTTATGACAAATAACCAAGGGTCAGTGGGTTATAGCACAATGCCTATTTTAACCACAGAAAACCAATTGGCTTTTAGGCAATTGATGGATGACAGTAACCATAATATGATAGGGGTGTTAGCACAAACCATGCAGGAGATATTTGCCCCAATAGTGCAAAATGTGACTGTGACAAACAGGGAAAACGCTGACAACATGAGTCGAATAGCAGATTTCTTTGCTCCCCCGGAAAGGCGTAGGCAGAATCAGGCGGGATTTCGAGCAAACATGCCTGTTATAGAACAAATTGCTAACGACCCAATTTATAGACCACCCAGAGAAGAAGTTAACTTAGGGGCCAGGGCACCAAGGTTAGAAGCCCCAATAATCCCAGGCCCACAAAGAGAAATTATGGAACCAGGGGCAAGGATCGAAAGGCTAGAAGCCCCAGAGTTTCGAGAAGAACAACCTAGGGGAGTTGTCTTGGTTGGTCGAAATCAAGATTCCGATGCTGTCGTTCATAGAATTCGAAACGATAACATCTTGGCAGAAAACAATCTAACCACCATGATAGAGAGAGTCATGGCCCAGAATGGCCTCAACACAGGAATGAGAAGGCCAAATTATGCTTCTCCTATATTGGATTGCATAATTCATACTGATTTACCAAGGGGATATAAAGTCCCTAAATTTACAAAGTTCGCTGGGGATACCAATGAGTCAACAGTCGAACACATAGCGAGATATCTAACCGAAGCGGGAGATATAGCCAATAAAGAAGATCTCAGGATCAAATACTTCCCAAGTTCCTTGACTAAAAACGCCTTCACATGGTTTACCACTTTGCCTCCTGGGTCCATTGATACTTGGGCTCTCTTGGAGAGATTATTCCATGAACAATTTTACATGGGACAGTCGAAAATAAGCTTGAAGGAATTGGCCAGTGTTAAGAGAAAGTTCACCGAACCCATAGATGATTATCTAAATAGATTTAGGCTTTTGAAATCCAGATGCTACACAGTAGTGCCTGAACATGAGTTAGTCGAAATGACCACTGGTGGCTTGGATTATTCTATTCGAAAGAAACTAGACACTCAATATTTGAGGGATATGGCTCAGTTAGCCGATAGGGTTCGACAGGTCGAAAGGCTAAAGGCCGAAAAAGCCAGAGTCTTTAAGAATAGCAAGAAAGAAAGGATTTCCTATGTTGGGACTGAGGAAGCAGAAGAATATCCTGAATTCGAATTCGAAGAGGTCGAAATCGACCTCGCTGAATTAAAACAGGCTTCGCCTTATTCCTGCAAATTATTGGTTCCCACAAAAGGGAAAGAGATTGTTGAAAATGAGAAAAGTGACAAATTCCCAAAGAAGGTTTATACCTTTGATGTCACTAAATGTGACGAGATTTTTGACTTACTTGTCAAAGATGGCCAACTAATTGTGCCATCAAATGTCAAAATACCTCCTTTGGATCAGAGAAAGAAGAGAGGATTTTGCAAATATCATAGTTTCCTAGGCCACAAAACCTCACAATGTTTTCTTTTCAGGGACCTAATTCAAAACGCGATCAAAGATGGCAGACTAAAGTTTGCTGATAAGGTGAAGATGAAAGTGGACGAAGATCCCTTGGACGTCGCAGACACCAACTACTCCGAGCCTGCGTGCATTGGAGAGATCAACATGGTGGAAACTGATCAGAGCGACGCCCTAACAGGAGAGAAGGGTACTGAAACTGAAAACTGGGTGATGGTCGAAGTCAATAAGGAGGTCACTGAAGACATCCAGAATACGCCAGAGACTTCGATTGCCGCACCTGTAGCTGTTGCAAGAGAAACCCAGGCTACTGAAGGCCAGGGAAATCAAAACCAAGAACTAACACAAGTCACTGAAGGCTTGAGGCTGGAATTGGAGAAAGTCCAAATCACGAAGCCAATTTCCCCTCAGAAGGAAATATGGGACACTCTAGGGGAACCCAGTGGAAAATTTGACTATTTGGTCAAATATTCTGCCCCAGAGAGTTCGAAGGTTCAGATTAAGGATATAAAGCCCACAGGATGGGGCGATGATGAAGCTAAGGGGGAAGATTTTGAAATAAATATGGTAGATATGGAGAGGCCTCGCTCTGAGATGGAGGAAGTAGAAAAATACTTAGAAAAAGAAAAGTATAGAATGGAGGATAATCACACTGGAGATGTTAGTCTCAAGGATTACCTCATGACATGCCACAAAGGATATTCAGGCATGATATTATGCCCTAGGTGCAGCATCCTCTGCAATCAAAGAATCGCCGCGAATTTCGAAAGGGTACAGAGGACTCGAACTGGCAACAATTGGCGCCAGGATAACCAGCTTTTTAGGTGTTATCCCAAGGCTGGAGAAAGTTTGCTGGAATTTGTGTTTCGCTGCTACAAAGGGGCAACCAAGTGCTTGATTTTCCCAAGGTGTTCTGCTGTGTATGACCAAAGCATGGCCAGGGCCTTCGAAACGATTCCCTTTGCCCCTTACTGGAACCATCAAGAAACTGTCCAGATGGGCCCATGTTTCGACAGCAGACACAAACAGCGAAGGCCTGATAGCCCTCACCCCAAGGCTGCTCGAAGAGTGACTTTCAAACTCCCTACTGAAGTGCCAACCGATAGATGGTTACAGGTCAGAAATGACAAAGGCAAAGATAGATGGAGAAACGCTGAACGAAATGCACGCCATGCTGTGACATACAGGAGGCAATTTAACACAGCAAAAAGGGAGGAGGTGAGGTTAGAAAATTACAAAGGAAGGAACCCCATGTCAAGATCCCAGTGGCGCAGACAGCAAAGGATTCGAAAGGCTGAGAGGGAAGCTATGGCAAACAAAGGGGTTACTTCAACAAAGAACCAAGGTGAATCTAGCACCAACAAACCAAAAAATCAAACTGAAGACAAACCTCCAGTCAATAGGAGGCTTTTCTCTGAAGTACAACGCGATGAACCAAAGGAATACACTCCAGGCCCAGAAGAGGACGAAGATATGATAACAGATAACTTCGAATCAGAGAGGGAGTCTTCATTCAACTGGAACTGTAACGTGGTGTCTGTGCTTCCTTGCGAATTTGGGCAGGAAACCGAAATCGATGAATATGAGGAGGAAGACACCATAGATTTGATGAAACATAGGCCTGTGTGCTAGTATGTGATGGGCAATGGGGCTGTTGAGGAACAAAATGCATTCTTCAAACATCCAGAACCTGCTATGAAGAACCATCTCAAGCCACTTTTTATTCGGGCGAAAGTTGGTGTCCATGGTGTGAACAAAGTTCTAGTGGATGGGGGCGCTGCAGTCAATTTGATACCCCATTTCATGCTAAAAAGACTAGAGATCCGCGAAGGAGACATCAAGCCCCATAATATGGTTCTGTCCAATTATGAGGGAAAAGTGGGCAAAACACTGGGAGTGGTCCAGTTGGAATTGACAATAGGCTCAAGCTGTAGGCCCACCATGTTTATGGTGATCGAAGCCAAGGCCAACTATAACTTATTGCTGGGAAGGGAGTGGATCCATGGCGTGGGGGCAGTTCCTTCGTCAATGCACCAGCGACTAGTCCTGTGGAGAGATGATGGAATCGTGGAAAACATCGAAGCAGACCAGAGTTACTTTATGTCAACAGTCAATTTAGTTGACAAGAGGGATTATGATAAAAATCTGGCAAAGATTGCTCCGTGTGTTCCAAATGATGAGATTAATGAAACCAGAAACGCCCACTACTACATGACCCTTCGCCATGATGGCCTTTACTGGGATAGAATAATAATCAGTGAAGAAGAGGGATTCGAAAGCACTATACAAAAACGGCCAGCAGGCTGGGACTTCGACAACCTTATCCATGACTGAGTCCACTTTTTTCAAAAGGATTTCGGCCTATATGGCTGAGAACGAATCAAAAGCGGCCTTAGAGGCTGAAATAAATAAATCAACTATAAAGATGAACGAAGTAAGTGGGGATGGTTCGAAATGCTCACCCTTCGAAGAGTTTGAGATGGATCAAAGGTTGGATGCCATCTATGATAAAGAACCCTTAGGCTTTGAAAGGGACCCCATAAACTCAGGTGCCAAAATGTTGGCACAAGATCCACTCGAAGAAGTCAACTTAGGGGATGAAAAAACGAAAAGAATAACCTACATAAGTGCAAAACTTAGCCCAGGCCTCAAGAAGGAAGTAATCGAAGTCCTCAAGGATAATAAAGATTGTTTCGCATGGGATTATGACGAGATGCCTGGTTTAAAGAGGGAGTTGGTCGAACACAGACTGCCAATCAAAGATGGCAAGAGGCCCATCAAACAAACTCCCAGAAGATTCGCACCAACGGTTCTCACAAAAATTAAAGCCGAGATCGAAAGGTTGCTGCGTTGCAAATTCATCAGAACAACAAGGTGTATATTGATGATATAGTCATCAAGTCTATATCTGCAGAAACACATTTGCATCATTTGAGCCAATCATTCGAGCGAATGAGAAAACATGGCTTAAAGATGAATCCCCTTAAATGTGCATTTTTTGTGCAGGCTGGAGATTTTCTTGGTTTTGTGGTTCACAAGAAAGGGATTGAAATCAACCAGAACAAAACCAAAGCCATAATGGAGACGAAAGCACCTGCATCAAAAAGGGAGTTGCAATCTCTGCTAGGGAAAATTAACTTCCTCAGAAGATTCATTTCGAACCTGAGTGGAAGAACCCAAGCTTTATCTCCGCTACTTCGTCTAAAGCAAGGCCAAGCCTTTGAATGGAACGAAGCTCACCAGGAGGCATTTGACAGGATAAAAGAATACCTCTCTCAGCCTCCTATTTTGTCTCCACCTTCATGGGGGAAGCCCATGAGATCGTACATATCTGCCTCTGAAGTTAGTATAGGTAGTATGCTAGCACAAGAGGATAGCAGTGGTATCAAAAGAGCCATATACTATTTAAGTAAAGTGCTAAATGATGCAGAGACCAGATATAGCAATTTAGAAAAGCTATGTCTCTGTTTGTATTTTTCTTGTATGAAACTCAAGTATTATATAAAGCCTGTTGATGTTTATGTTTCATCTCATTTCGATGTCATTAAACATATGCTTTCAAAACCAATAATGCATAGCAGAGTTGGCAAATGGGCTTTAGCCTTAACATAATATTCTTTGACTTTCATGCCTTTAAAAGCTATGAAAGGTCGAGTGATTTCTGACTTCATTGTGGACCATTCTTTGGTTGAGCAGACTGTCATGAGTTACATCGAAATGCAACCATGGAAATTGTACTTTGATGGTTCAACCCACAGGAATGGAAGTGGCGTTGGAGTCCTTCTGATTTCTCCTGAAGGAATTCCAACAAAATTCAAGTATAAATTAGATGGTCCTCGTTGCTCGAACAACGAAGCTGAGTATGAAGCGCTCATTGTTGGACTTGAAGCTTTGTTGGAATTGGGGGCAACCAGAGTCGAAATTAAAGGAGACTCTGAATTAGTGGTCAAACAAATCACAAAGGAATATAAGTGCATAAAGGAAAACTTAATGGTATACTTCGTCATAGTCAATAGGCTATTGAGGAAATTTGAATACATGGATATTCAACACATACCAAGAATAGAAAACCAAGAAGCAAATGACTTAGCGCAGTTGGCTTCGGGTTATAAAGTGTCTACCAAGAACTTTAAGGATTTAGTTGAATTAAGGGGTAGAGTTATGGCTACTAGATTCACACCATCAGATCTGGAAAGTATGAAACTGGGATATGCTGAGAAACAGGGATTCAAAATATTAGCCATAAATACTTTGTCAGATGCAGATTGGCGAAGTCCACTGAAGAGTTATTTAGCAGACCCAACTCTAAACGTGGATAGAAAGACAAAATACAGAGCATTGTCATATCTCCTCATGGGGAACGAATTGTTTAAAAAGACCCAAGAGGGTGTATTATTGAAATGCCTAGGAGAAAGTGAGGCATATTTAGCATTGTCAGAAGTCCATAATGGGGCATGTGGGGCACATCAAGCAGGCCATAAAATGAAATGGCTGTTATTACGATACGGCTTGTATTGGCCTAGCATGCTCAAAGATTGCATAGACTTTGCTAAAGGATGTGAGGAATGTCAGAAACATGCAGGAATTCAACATGCCCCTGCAAGTGAGTTGCATTCGATCATCAAACCATGGCCATTTAGAGGATGGGCATTGGATTTGATAGGAGAAATAAATCCTGCTTCGTCCAAAGGACAAAAATACATCTTGGTGGGAATAGATTATTTTACCAAATGGATCGAAGCTATACCACTGATAGTTGCTGATCAAGAGGCTATTATTGAATTTATACAAAAGCACATTATCTATAGGTTCGGATTGCCATAGAGCATAACCACAGACCAAGGCTATGTGTTTATTGGTAGAAAGATGCAAGGATTTGCCCAAGAAATGGGGTTTAGATTGCTAACATCAACGCCATATTATGCTCAAGCAAACGATCAAGTCGAAGCAGCAAATAAAGTAATAATAGGATTAATCAAGAAGCATATTGGCAAAAAGCCAAGAAACTGGCACAAAACTCTGGACCAAATATTATGGGCTTGTAGAACATCTCCTAAGGAAGCTACTAACACTACGCCCTTCCAACTCACATTTGGTCACGATGCAGTATTGCCAGTAGAAATTCATCTACAATCAGTTCGAATTCAGAAACAAAATGAAATCCCAGCTGCATTATATTGGGAAATGATGATGAATGAATTAGTTGAGTTGGACGAAATTAGATTACATGCATTGGAAGTCTTGATGAGACAAAAAGAAAGAGTGGCCAGAACATACAACAAAAGGGTGAAGAAAAAAGTATTCATTATTAATGACTTAGTTTGGAGAGTCATATTGCCTATGGACAAGAAAAATAAAGCATTAGGTAAATGGTCACCTCATTGGGAAGGACCTTTTCGAATATTAAAAGTATTCTCAAACAATGCATACGAAATCGAAGAACTCGTGGATGATAAACGTATCCTAAAGGTTAATGGGAAATATTTAAAGAAATATAAGCCACGCCTGCAGGAGATTCGAATAGTAACAACGTAGCCAAGATGTTATAAAAGGCCAAAATGGCAAGATAAAATGCCAAAATGGCGTTGTTCGAATATTACATATAAGAAAGCAAAATTGTAGTCAAATAAACATCAAAATCTAGAAATAAGAGTTATTTTTCAATCAATTGAAAGTGCTTCGAAATGATTCAAGCTTCTGCTGAGCGAACCGCCTAGCTCCTTCCAAGGTTGCCACTTCTCCTTTAAGTTGTTCTGCAGTCTTCGTTTCTGCAAGCCCCTGGTTGAGAAGCTCTTCGAATTGGTTACCAGCAATATTGGTTTCGAAGACTATTTGTTGTTCTTTAGCCTCCTTAACCTTCTGTTGAAGTTCCAGAATCTGCCTTTCCCAAAGAAGTATGGACTCAGCTCGAGCCTCATAATCAGTTTTCGCCTGCTTCAGATGCATAGCTTGATCCTCAGCTTCTTGAGAGAGTTTCGAAGCTTGTTCATAAGCAGCATCCATGGCAATGCATTTCTCTTGAACCTTCTTGGCAGCAGATTCGTCTTGGAGAAGGTAACCAGTTATGTTGTCCAGCAAAGCCTGAAGATCAAACAAGAGAGTACTAACTGGCAAGGAGCAGGTAGAAAGATTGACCTTTGTAAGCAGCTCCTTCATAGTATAGCAAGCAGTACTATCTTGCTTGAGCACTTCGAATATATCCATATTGAGAATTGTTTTCCTAATTTTATTAAGAAGTACAATTCTTTCATCTGTGGGAAGAGGATAGCTGGTCGAACTTGTGCCAGCCCTAGCAAGTGGGACGTCCCTCTGAGCCAACTTTGCCTTCATGTACCCAATAGGGTCATTTCGTCTCAAAAGTGCCAGTTCCTCATCAGTCATTCGAGACAAAGAGGATTGAGGGAGTTCCACACGTAGGGGAGCCACGTCCATTTCAACCTCCATGGGTTCGTTGGTTGCATTACCATCCCCTTCATTCGTTTCATGCTCTTGGTCTTCTTCATCCTCATCCAAGTCCACCACTTCGATGCCTTCCCTTTCACTGCTATTTGTGTTGGACTCCGTCCCAGCAGTCGAACCGTCATTGGCATTCTCCTCCTCAGATTCTTCGTCTGCAGATTCTTCGTCTCTTTGCCCAGAATCAGCTTTCTCTCCTTCAGTTTGAGTGTCCTTTGGGTCCTCTTGAAGAGTTTCAAGAGGGGACTTTTGAAGAGAAGCTCTTTGCAAATCCTCTGCAGATGTTTGAAGTGGTGTTTCGTTTGTCTCTTTCAGAGGAATGGAGGTACCTTGATCATCCTGCTGTTCAGAAGTTCCAGTCAGAACCGCCATATTAGACGAACCTTTATTCTGAACAAGGTTGCTGGAATCTCCTTGAGGAGAGGAGTTGAGTGGAGCAGCAGCTTTGGATGGTGAGTTCAAATTAGTGGAAGCTGGATTCAAGATGTTCTGCAAGGAGCAACATAATGTTAAAAAACATTCACCAAGGTAATAAGAAGTTATTATTGTCAAAAAATTTAAAGGTTCAATTTACCTGTGGACTCTCGGAGGAGAGGTTACTAGCTATACGTTCCAACATTGTGTTGGAGGTCGAAGGTGGGTTTTTGGATTTGGGTGAGGGAGCAGCATCCCTGGAATCAAGTCCAGAGACACTAGTTGGAACGGTACTTTTCGGAATATCTTTCTTTGGCTTCTTCTTCAAAGCAGTGGTTAAGTTTCCTCCAGCCTTGGGATCTTCCCCAGTGGTGCTTGATTTCTGCTTCTTGGGAGTAGTAGGAGGAAGCTTGTTGGTCTGAAAGGATTTAAACGAAGAGTTAGATGCAAACCATAAAACATGAGTAAATTCGAAACATCAAGGCTAAGTGATTACCGTTGGAGTTGGAACATTGGTTGTTGTTGGTATTATTGTTGTTGTTGTGGTTGCAACAATAGTGGTTGTTTCGGGTGGAGTCACTTTGTCAGTAGTTTCGATGGAGGCTTGAGAGGCACTCCCTTCTTTCGACTTCGAGGCAGCTGTCTTTATCCTGATGGCTGAAAATCGAAACAATTAAAGCAAAGGTTAAAGATATGAAAAATAAAAGACGTTTGGGATTTTCCCAAGCATTCACACCTGTGCCTTGATCAGATTTAATTGACATGGCAGAAAGGTCGTATCGAAGGTGTCCAAGGAAATCATGAAGCCAGTGTCGAGCCCATGTCACAGTCTCAGATGGATTTGGTTTCCTTTGAAGATGTTTGAACATCTCTTTGCAAGTGAACCACCAAGGATATGGGGGAAACCAAGCCAGAGCCAGTTCTGAGGTAGGTAATCTGGGAAATTTAGGTGGATGCATTTCGAATGCCAACCTATACCTATCCTCAGGTGACAACCCTGAAGGAAGTTTTAACTTAGAAACTTTTTGTTTAAATTTTTCCTTCAAGGTCTCAGCCGCTTGATGCACAGTGGAGTCCAAGCGCGTGGGGTCATAAGTAGTTTCAAAATAATTTTGGAAAGCTTTAATCTCTTTGGCATGAGTAAACATACCTTTCTTTGCTGGTACCTGCACATCGAAGGCATCAATTAGTTTCTGTTGAATTGTAAGTGTATCGAACATATAAGTTTGATAAAACTTGGTCCACCATTCCAGAAACCCTTTAGCTGTGAAATGGGTAGGTTCGAAGGTTATCAGCTCAAACTGGGCAAAGCCTTGATATTGTTCTTGTTGTATTTTGGCTTCCCGTGCCTTGAAAGTTCGCCCAGAAGTAATGGCGCTCTCAGTGTGGAATAAAGGTTCAGGAATGAGTTGACATAAACCAAACTGTCTCGAAACAAAATTTGGCTGGTAAGCAAAAAGAAAAATCTGGTTCTTGGCTGGAGTTATTCTTGAAGAAATAAGTCTAGGTAGCAAAAAAGCTCTCCATACATCCTGAATCTCCTTGCTCTTGATAGCTTCTGAGAGAGCCATGGTGAACCAAGAAGGTCCATGAGCCCTCGAAGCAAAAGGCGCCATGCTCTCTTCGAACTTGTGCCTTTTGGAGAATATCATGATGTACTTCGAGAATTGGACTTTGAAGTCATCTTTGTCGTCATTTGGAGTTAATCTTCGAAGCCTAGTGCCTTCGACTATCCTATCATTTATCTCAGGATCTTGTTCATCAATGGTGTTGGCGGTTGACAAGGAGGGTTCGAACATGGCATTTAGCCATAGCTGAAGCAACCAAAAGGGGCCAGCCAACAGAATATTCTTGGAGGTGTGGGATTTGAGGCTCGAAACAGCTGACCTCAGGCTTTCATAAAGGTCAACTAAAAGCAGTTCACTTACGCACACTTTTCGATTTTCATGCAAGTCCCTGGCTAGAGGAATGAACCTACTAGCTACCTGTAGGGATCTACTGCAGAAAACGTATCTTGACAGCCATAGGGTTAAGAAAGCAATGTGTTCTACGTCAGACACATTGTCCCCTTCAGCATGATAATGACTGATAAACTTGGAAAAACTTGCTAGCTTGACTTCGAAGTCAATTATGCTTGAATGTTCTTCGTTGTCGGGGATATAAGTTTCTCCTACTGGCGATAGCCCAGTGATGGCCGCTATGTCGAAGAAGGTTGGGGTGATCATTCCACCTGGGAGATGGAAAGTGTTACAGGTATTGTCCCAGAAATAGAGGGACGCGAATAGCAGAGGGTGGCTGTAGGTGAAACCAGGCTTCGATAGCTTAATCAGGTTATAGATACCTAATTCTTCCCATTGCTGGGATTTCTTAGCTTCTACTTTCTTGAACCAATTTTGATAAGCAATATCAGAGGTGGGGCAAGATCGAAATGGCTTAAAATTACTTTTTACATAATCCAATACAAAGGGGTCCTTAGGAGGAACAGTTGGGTTTTCTATGGTATTTTAACTAGAAGACTCTATTTCCTTAGGGGCGTCCATTTTGTTAAACAAGGGTTTAAAACTATAACAAACTGGGAAAATCGTCCTGGTGTCTTTTAATATTTCAAAAACCGTAAGAGGGCCATTTAAAGCTAACCTCTTACCAGCAACGATGGTGGGAATGAGTACCTGTGACGCATACAACATTTCTTTTTCCTTTGAAATCATCTGAGGGGCAAGAACGGATTGACCTTGGTGAGTGATAATCTTACTTTCCATGGTAGTGCCTGCAGTTTTTCCTTTCTTCTTGGAGACTTTCTTGAGTTGGGATGAAGTAGAAGAAGACATTTTTGAAGGATGTTGAAAGCTTGGGTTTTTGACGAGAGAAGGAGGGTAAAAGATTCAGAGTGTGAAAAGAAAAGGAAAAGATTAAGTTGGTGATGTTTTATAATGGGAAGTTTAAGCATCCACTGAATAAGGGTGTGATACGTGGAAATCATGGGTTGGTGTGATGAAGAGGTGGCGTAAAGTTAACATGGGTAATAGGCGTGATTTAAAGATAATCATTATTTGTAACTGCACCATACTGTGAAGTGGCTCCAGGCGGTTAAGGAATCCAAAAAGCGCTATGATTGACGTGACTGGAGTCAAATGCATTAAATGTTACGATGATTCGAAGGTCACATCAAAATCTTATGTAGATGTTTAAAATAGGTATTTCTCAGAGAAATCGAAATACATATTTTAAAGGGGCAATTTGTTGGCTGAAGATTTTGATAATATTATTAGAAGCCAATTGAATTAAACGTTTCGATCGAAATGAAGTAAAACGTCATGTTTCGAAGTAGCAGAAGCAGTGTTTCGAATAAGCATGTCAAAGCTGGAGCTTCGAGTGGCAATTGTGGGAACATATCTAAAGAAGTCTCGAAATAACAACAAGGTTGTGTCTGGGAAGTGCGTTCGAAACGGAGAAATACCAAAGCATTTGAAATTCAAATGGAAGCGGGACATTCGAAGTTTGAAATTTATGTGCTGGAGCATTTGGAGACACGTGGAAAGAAGAAAGAGGCATTGTTCTGCATGTTCTGAACGTGGCATAATCCTATAGCAAGACCGTTATGGTTGAATTAGTATAAATAGAAGTCTTAGTATTAGGATTTCGTGTGTCATATCTATTGTACTAAATACTCAGTAACATTCAAACTACCACATGGCAAGGGAAACGAATGCAAGAGCAATGTACGTATGATAGCACCATATATTTCTGATTTAATGAAAACCTTTTACCATTTCCAGCACTTTCATTTATCTTTCTGTCAAATAACATTTACAAGTTTTCTCATTTACAGTCTTTTCACTTCGAAATCTCTTCATTAAAGTTTTACATTTCAATGCTTTCTTCACATTTCAAGCACTTTACATTTCAGAAAACCGTCATATTTTCCATGTCTTTACCTTCAAGCTTTATCCTTCGAATGCCTATTTTTACTTAAAGTCATTTACAGATTTCTTGCATTAAACGCTTTCTTCATATTTCAAATCTTTTACATTCCAGAAATCCTTTACATTAACTGTTTTTATAATTCGAAACCATTTACTTGCCTTTTATGCAATTTTACATGTCTTTACAATTAACATTTATTCATGCAACTTAGTTTCGTACACGCACATTTTGATTACATCTTTAGACCTTTAAGAGAGAAATCGAAATAAGCCAAACACCTATACAACACTCAAATATCAACCATGAATATCTGTTCGATCATGAGAGTAACCCTAATGACCAAGGAATCCTAGGATCAATCTAGTCGATCCTGTGAGTTACCAGAGGAATTGAATAACAGTCAGAAAGATTATTCGATAGTTTGGAAGACTAGCGGTTGTTTACCAGAAATCACTGGAAACAGCGCGAAATAAATATTATGTCAAAAAAATCCTAAGAATGAAAATCTTTTTGGTTTTATTTTTATTTATTTAGAAAAATAATTAAGCTAAATCTAAATTTAATTTAAGAAAATAAATATTGAATGAAATGAACCTAATTCTAATATTTTTGCATTTTTTATTTAAGAAAATATTTAAATTAAAATTAACCTAAGTCTAATTGATTTTAAGTTGATAAAATAAAATTAAAATAATTAATTAATTAATTAATTAAAATTTGGAAGAAAAAAAGAAAACCTAAACCTATTTTTTATTTATTCTTTTATTAAAAAAATGATTTTTGGAAACAAATAAATAATAACTAAAAAACGACAAAAAAAGAAAATAACAAATAAAAGATATGGGCCTGGCTGCAATTAGCAAATGAGGGGTGTACTTGGGATTTCACTAAGCTCAAAATGATGAGCCCAACGTTCAAAAAACCGGCAAAAAGAAATGTTGAAAAAACAAAACCAAAACACAACAACCTGGGGTCGAACCCCGGGACTTCTAAATACACACACACACACACACACACACACACACACACACACACACACACACACACACACACACACACACACACACACACACACACGTCTCACCACCAGGCCATTTTATCATTTTTTTATATAAACAATAACAATAATATATATATGTGAAGCAAGTGGAACATGCTGAGCTGTACACGCGCGCGCTCCAGGTGGGACCCTGATGTTTGAATGAGCCAATTAGAGATATGGATCCAGCCACACAAGCTTCCGCCTGAGTCAACTGACTAGAGGGACGCCGGAGTTAAACTCCGGTCGTCTTCTCCGGGATATAAAAAATGCAAAAACCTGCAAAATTACAAAATTGAAGCCCACAATCAAGGCTACCCCCCAACCCTCCCGAATCCATTTCCGGGGTTAGATTTCAAAGATCCTGGTTGTATTGTCTTGTTCAAGCCACGACCGAGGTTTGGCCCTAAACATGGCAAAAACTTAGATTTGCATCGAATCACTCATGCTTCACGTTAGAACAAATCAAAATTATCATACAAATAAGAATATATGCATTAAACTTGTTTAGAATGCGTGTATTAAGAGATTCAGATCTTTGAAATTTTACCATAATAGAGCAATCTGGTTGGTCAACCTCAAGGTATCTTAGGCGTGGGTATGGACTAGGTTCAACTTCTGGAAGTACTGGGATGTTGATGGAGTCCTTAGATTGGATTAAAAGAGGCTGGAGCCTGCTCTTTTGAATTTCATGATTTTGATAATTTTTACAATTTTTGGTGTGAGTTCTTAAGGCTGTGTATGTGTGCATTTGGCTTGCTAAGGTGATGTATTTATAGTGTAGATGGAGGAGACAAGATTGGATGGAAAGAATCATCACCATGAACATGTATTTTAACACATGATCAAAGTTTAAATAATTGCCCAAAATGGAAATTTCATGCCTTTTCATGCTAGAATGAACCTGGTCACTCCTTATACGAAATTGTGGGCCTGAAATAAAATCAAACCAAAAACCCAATTGTCATGATCCATCATTTACTATTTTATATAATTTATCTTGTATTTATGTGAATAAAAACAAAATAAATATGAATAAAATAACTGAAAAATGCAAGGCAAGGTAAGAATGAAATTAGAGGTCCTCTATAAGCTTAGGAAGATAATTGAAGCCTAAAAAGTTAAGCCCTTGACTCAAAAGTTCAAATTTGCTCAATGCACCATTCTTGAAATTTCCAAAATTTTCCCAACTTGGGCAAGCCATAACTTGCTAAATTTTGATCTCATGATGATGATATTGGACTTTTGGGAAAGCCAAAGATGTCTACTTCAACCCCTCTTTTGATCAATTTTGCATTTGAATACTTTATCTTGATGTAAATGGTCTTGACAAAAAGTGCCTTTTGTTGACTTTCTGAAAATGACCTGTAATGTATGAGCTTGTATCTTCCAGATAGTGCATCTCTTGATCTTGAGGGAATACTAGAAGTTTTAGGGAATTGGATTTTCTTCAAAATGAGCTTTGGTTGGGGAAAAATGGATGAAGTATGTGAAAGTTATGCCTGGTCAAAGTTTGGTTGACTTTTCCTATAGAAACTCTAATTAGCAATTCTTGACTTCTGATGAATTAGGAGCATTTCTTGAGGAATCATGATTAACCCTTGACCAAATGATGGATATCACTTCAAAATGTTGATGTTGCCCCAAAAACTTGAAGTTTGACTGTATATAGGCCACAATTGACTTTTGACCTAGCATAGTTAATTTTCAACCATTTAAGCAATTGACTGAGCAAACTTGTATTGAAGGCATGAAATTTGTCATGGACAATCTCGAAGGCATATTAGGACCATGGAAAACATTTGAGACCTTTGGAGCTCACACATCTTGATGAAAAGTGAAACCCTAGTTGAAGGTTCGTTGCTTAGGAGGATAATTTGTCTGATCAATGTTAGAACAAAGTTTGAATCTACTACCCTATATTTAAGTTTTGATGATAACAAAGTGAAAAGATATAGTATTTATAAATTTCATGTATGAACTATCTGCTGCCTAAAATTATTATGTTCTGACTTGCAGATACTCTGATTGAAATAAGCAAGATCACATCTATTCAGCATCAGAACTTGATTTCAGACACCAGCATCAGAAGTTGCTATATCAGAATGTTAAAATCAGATGATCAACTCACGTACATGCTGAAGCCTGATGAACAAGACTGCGCTCAACACTCTGATAAAGAAACACAATAGTTCATCAGCAGCGAAGCAGAGTCAGAATGAGCCAAGCCAGAACTTGCATTAAGTAAGCAACGGTACTGTGCATTGAAAGCAAATTAATTCCAATGGCCTCATTCCAGACAAGATCTGCTCAATAAGGAAAGCTTGTTATTAGCATTGAATCAAGAATATTGCATCCAACGTTCATCATCTCAGTGCTATATAAACAAGGCTTTGAAGATTAAAATGGTTAATGCTCTCCAAATCTCTACACGCACAAAAGCTAAACCATAATCTTCGTTCTCTCAGTTTTGCTAAACCACACACTCTGATATTCCATTACTGTTTAGCAATCTAGTTTCTAAGCTTCAATTTGTGTATATATCACAGTTGTGATACAGTTTTGTAGAAAACATCCACACACATAGTTTTATCTCTTTGTAAGAAAGTGTTACCTTGACAAACCGGGTTGTGGTTTGAATCAAGAAGGCTTTAGCAGTTGTTAAAGCAGTCTGTAATATTCAGTTGAATATAGTGGATTAAGACCTCGTTGGAGAGAGGCGAAATCACCTTGACGGGTGGACTGGAGTAGTTTGAGATCAAACGAACCAGGATAAAAATATCTTGTTCATTGCATTAGATTTCAGTTTTACAATTCAACCCCCCCTTCTTGTGTTTTTCACCACTTCAATTGGCATCAGAGCGCCTGGTTCTGAGCTAAAACACTTAACCGTGTCAGTACAAGATCCAGCGTCAGAAAAACACAATGGCAGGAAACAATTCTCACATCAGCAATGACAACAATGAGGACAGAGACAGATTCAGTGGCAAACCTCCAGTCTTTGATGGAGAAAACTTTGATTACTGGAAAGACAGAATTGAAAGCTTCTTTCTGGCACATGATGCTGATCTGTGGGATATGGTGACAGATGGATACACGCACCCTGTGAATGCAAGTGGTCAGAAGATTGATAGAAAAACAATGTCTGATCAACAAAAGCGTGACTTCAAGAATCACCACAAGGCCAGAACCATCCTCCTCAGTGCCATCTCCTATACTGAGTATGAAAAGATCTCCAACAGAGACACAACAAAGAATATTTTTGATTCTCTCAGAATGACGCATGAGGGCAACGTTCAGGTCAAAGAAACAAAAGCTCTGGTGCTCATTCAGAAGTATGAGGCGTTCAAAATGGAAGAATCTGAATCCATTGAAACTATGTTCTCTAGATTCCAGATTCTGGTAGCTGGTCTCAAAGTTCTGGACAAAGGATACTCTACTGCTGACCATGTCAAGAAAATCGTCAAAAGTTTACCCAAGCAGTGGAGGCCTATGGTTACTGCTCTGAAGCTAGCTAAAGATCTCAACAAAATCACTCTGGAGGAACTTATCAGCTCCCTCAGAAGTCATGAGATAGAGCTAGAAGCTGATGAGCCTCAGAAGCAAGGTAAGCCTTTAGCATTAAAATCTAACAGAAAATTTGAGTCTAAAGTTTTGCAGGCAGTTGAAGAAACATCTGATGGATCCTCATCAGAAGAAGACGAACTTTCCCTTCTCTCCAGAAGAGTAAATCAACTGTGGAAGCAAAGACAAAGGAAGTTCAGGAATCCCAGAAGATCTGATCAGAACGAGTCCTCTTCCAGATACAGAAGGACAGATTCTTCCTCTGGATACAGAAGATCTGAAGGCTCCTCCAGTAGCAAAAAGCCAAACACCAAAGACATCATCTGCTATGAGTGCAATGAGCAAGGACACTACAAGAGTGACTGCCCAAAGCTTCAGAGGGAAAAGCCCAAAAAGAAGTTTGGAAGAGAGAAGAAGAAAAGTCTCATGGCTACATGGGATGACTCTGACTCGTCTGAAGCTGACTCAGAATCAGATGATGAAAGGGCAAACATAGCTCTCATGGCTAACATTTCAGAAGATAGTGAAGCTTCTGAATCAGACTCAGAATCAGACACTGAAGAGGTATTTCCTAACTTTGCTGTTAACTTTACAAAGGCTGAACTTGTTGAAAGCCTTAATGAGATTCTGGAACGGTATCAGCAAATTAGAGCTAAATTCAGAGACCTGAAAAGGAATCTTGAATCCGACTCTAATAAGACTGAGAGTCTCAAATTGGAAAATTCTGAGCTGAGAAATAAGATTTCAAAATTAGAAAACACTTTACAAAACTCTCAGAAGGAACCAATTTCTGAAACTCCCAGCAACGCTGATGAGATCATCAAGGAGTATGATCACAGTTTCCAGAAGTTCCTAGCTAAAAGCATAGATAGAAGCAGAATGGCTTCAATGATCTATGGAGTTAGCAGAAACGGCAGGAAAGGAATAGGATACCAAGGTAAGGTTCCTACACCAAAGAATGTCATGGACTTAACCATTAAACACACTCCTCTGAATTCACATTTTGTGTATGGTCACACACATGATATCAAATATACTAGCAGTAAGCACTCTGTGAAACCAAAATTCAACCAGAGTTTTGGTAAAACTAACAAATCAGGACCCAAGAAAATCTGGGTACCTAAGGATAAAATAATACATGTTGCAGATATCTTTAGCAGCAAGTCAGAAACACCAGTCATGGTACCTGGACTCTGGCTGCTCACGACACATGACGGGAAGAAGGCATATGTTCCAAAGCCTGGAACTTAAGCCTGGAGGCCACGTTGGCTTTGGAGGCAATCAGAGGGGAAAGATAATTGGCTCTGGAACTGTAGGTAATGGAAATCTTCCCTCTATTAATAATGTTCTGCTAGTAGATGGATTGATGCATAATCTGTTATCCATAAGTCAATTAAGTGATAACGGTTATGATATAATCTTTAATCAAAAATCATGTAAAGCTGTTAGTCAGAAAGATGGGACTATCCTGTTTAATGGTAAGAGGAAAAACAACATTTACAAAATCAAACTTTCTGAACTAAAGAGTCAGAATGTAAAATGTCTTCTGTCTGTTAACAACGAGCAGTGGATCTGGCACAGAAGATTGGGGCATGTTAGTATGAGAAGAATATCTCAGATTAACAAACTCAATCTGGTCAGAGGACTTCCTAATTTGAAGTTCAATTCAGATGCTCTGTGTGAAGCATGTCAGAAAGGCAAATTTGCTAAACCTTCTTTTAAATCCAAAAATGTTGTTTCTACCTCTAAGCCATTAGAACTTCTGCACATTGACTTATTTGGACCAGTTAAAACTGCTTCAGTCAGTGGTAAGAAGTATGGGTTAGTAATCGTAGATGACTATAGCAGATGGACATGGGTAAAGTTCTTAAGACACAAGGACGAGTCACACTCTGTGTTTGTTACCTTCTGTAACCAAGTTCAGAATGAAAGGGATCTTAGAATCGTTAAAGTCAGAAGTGATCATGGTGGAGAATTTGAAAATAAAGATTTTGAGTCATTCTTTAATGACAGAGGCATTCTGCATGATTTCTCTTGTCCTAGAACTCCCCAACAAAATGGAGTTGTAGAACGAAAGAACAGAACATTGCAAGAAATGGCCAGAACCATGATCAATGAGACAAACGTTGCTAAGATCTTCTGGGCAGAGGCAATAAACACAGCGTGCTACATTCAGAATAGAATCTCAATAAGACCTATTCTGGAAAAGACTCCATATGAATTGTGGAAGAACAGAAAGCCCAACATTTCATATTTTCATCCATTTGGATGTACTTGCTTTATATTAAATACAAAGAATTATTTGAACAAGTTTGACTCTAAAGCACAGAAGTGTATTATGTTAGGATACTCTGAACGCTCAAGAGGGTACAGAGTATACAATACAGAAACACAGATTGTGGAAGAATCAATCAGTGTTCGTTTTGATGACAAGCTTGACTCTAAAAAGTCAAAGCAGAATGAAGTTTTTGCAGGTATAGAAATTGAATTTGCAGGTTCTGAAGACAAGTCATCAGAAGCTCTCAACACAGACATTCCTTCAACGTCTGAAAGGAGCACTGCTAGAAATCCTACAACAGCTGCTGATCAACCTCAGAAGAGATTACCCAGAAGCAGCTTGGATCACCCAGAAGAGACTATCCTAGGAAGAAAGGAAGATCCAATCAGAACAAGAGCAAGCTTCAGAAACTCTGAAGAAACACTTATGGGACTGGTGTCTCTGATTGAACCTTCTTCAATTGATGAAGCACTTCTGGATAATGACTGGATTCTGGCAATGCAAGAAGAGCTGAATCAATTCACCAGAAACGACGTATGGGATCTCGTTCCCAGACCAAAAGGATTCAACGTCATTGGAACAAGATGGGTGTTCAGAAACAAGCTAAATGAACAAGGTGAAGTCATCAGAAACAAGGCACGACTGGTTGCACAAGGTTATAGTCAGCAAGAGGGGATAGACTATACAGAAACCTTTGCCCCAGTCGCCAGGTTAGAATCTATCAGACTTTTAATTTCATTTGCTGTTAATAGAGGCATCACTCTGTATCAGATGGATGTCAAAAGTGCATTCTTAAATAGTTATATAGAAGAAGAAGTTTATGTACACCAACCCCCAGGTTTTGAAAATACAAAACATCCAGAACATGTTTTCAAACTAAAGAAGTCACTGTATGGTCTGAAACAAGCTCCCAGAGCTTGGTATGAAAGGCTAAGTAACTTTCTGCTGGAAAATGAATTCACCAGAGGGAAGGTGGACACTACTCTATTCTGTAAATCAGTTAAGAGTGACATCTTAGTCTGTCAAATTTATGTTGATGATATTATTTTTGGTTCTACTAATCCTTCTCTTGGAAGAAAATTTGCTAAGTGTATGCAGGCAGAATTTGAGATGAGCCTCATGGGGGAACTGAAATTCTTTCTAGGAATTCAGATCAATCAAACTCCAGAAGGAACTTACATTCATCAGAGCAAATACATCAGAGATCTTCTGAAGAAATTTGACCTCTCAGAATGTAAGCCATCAAAGATTCCAATGCATCCCACGTGCATTCTGGAAAGAGAAGAGGTAAGCAAAAATGTAGAACAGAAAGTCTACAGAGGTATGATTGGTTCTCTCCTCTATCTGACGGCTTCAAGACCTGACATATTATTCAGTGTTTGTATCTGTGCTAGATTCCAATCAGATCCTAGAGAATCTCACTTAACAGCTGTTAAGCGAATTTTCAAGTATCTGAAAGGTACTACTAATCTGGGTTTGTTTTATAGAAAATCTAGTGATTACAGCTTAGTAGGCTACTGTGATGCTGATTTTGCTGGAGACAGAGTGGAACGTAAAAGTACTTCTGGAAGCTGCCAGTTTCTGGGAGAAAATCTGATTTCTTGGTCCAGCAAAAGGCAATCAACAATTGCTCTGTCAACAGCAGAAGCTGAGTACATAGCAACAGCATGATGTAGCACACAAATGCTCTGGATGAAAAGTCAGCTTGAAGACTTCCAGATTTTTGAGAGTAACATTCCTATACTTTGTGATAATACTTCTGCTATTTGCTTAAGTAAGAATCCCATTTTACATTCTAGAGCTAAGCATATAGAAATAAAACATCACTTCATTAGGGACTATATTCAGAAAGGTATTTTGAACTTAAAATTTATAGATACAAACCATCAATGGGCTGATATCTTTACTAAACCCCTTTCAGAAGATAGGTTTAACTTCATTCTGAAACATCTCAGCATGAAAGTGTGCCCAGAGTGAAAATGTTTTAATTCCATATATTTACCTTCAGAATGTAATTATTTTACTGTGAACTTCTGATCAATCTCCTTTCAGAAAGATAGAACATGCAGATTGTATCAGATGCAAGTCTAAAGATCTGAGAGTCTAAAGCTCAAAGACAGACGTGCTGATCACTACATCAAACAAGTGTCATCCAATCATCAGCATATCTCTGAAGCAGAACGCGTGCACGCTTCTGAGAAGGCAAAGCGCTGATTGGGTGCATTGAGACACATGTCTGGTAACCGTTTTTAAGTATCTTTCTCAAATCCCCCAAAATCAGCAAGCATTTAATGAAAAGTAATCATGCTTTTAAATGGCAATCATGATTTTTCTCTCTCTTAAAAACGTTTATCTTTTCAAAATAGTTTTGAAAACTCTATTTAAGCACATTAATATCTCATTCTTACTCTTTACGCTTTCTCACTAATACTCAAGCATTTTCTGCATATTTCTGTGTTCATCTCTTGCAACCTATTTTCCTCAGTTTATTCTCAAAAACCTTTTAGCGTGAACATGGCAACCTCCAGCAGCGTGTCTGCAGGTACTCAGAAGAAAGCATCATCTGAGCAATATCAAGTGCCACTCAGAACTCTCCTCACTCCGGTGAAGAATCTTGAAGTGCTTTCTGAATTAATCATTGACTTTGAAAGCTTGAAGGAGAACGGTTTTGACCTAACTGAAGAAGTTAGGGCTCAAAAGTGGGAAAGGTATTTCGACAGGTTGGTTGGACCAACATTCCCAATGCTGGTCAAGGAATTTTGGATTCACGCCAAGGCTTCAACACATCTAGTCACCTCCTTTGTTATGGGGAAGAAGATTGTGATTTCTGAAGATCTCATTGCAAGGCTAATCGGTCACAGTGGTGGTGGCGTCCGTTGTGTGGACATGGCTGAAAGATGTGCTGATATAGGTGTGGTAGCTGACAGGATTTTCACTCTTGGGATGCCCAGCAGCAAGATTAAAGATCTGAAGGATCATTGCAGAGTGTGGGCTAAGATTATTCTGGGGTGCTTCAACCACAGGAAACCCACCAGTTCTCCTGATTACATAAATGTGGATCAGCAGTTTCTGATCTACTTTATTGATCAGAAGGTAAAGATCAATCTGGCTCACTTCCTGTTCAACCACCTCAGAACAAGTGTGAAAGAAACAAGGGAAGAAGAAAGAACCAAGAGGGATTGTATACCTTTTGGAAGGTTGATATCAGATATTCTGACAGAGAATAGGCTGATTGAGCATCTGATAGAAGCTCAAGAGCTAAGCATTATTGAACCAACAATTGGGAAACCTCTGAACGCAAAGAACCTGAAAAAGATGAAGCTGATAGAGAATATTCAGAAGGAACCCAGAGCTACTCCCCTTGCTGATATCTCCAGCAGAAGAGTGCCTCTGAGTGATTTTCCGTTATTTTCTGAAATTGAATCCAAACCAGAGGTGATTCTCAGGTACCTGGATGCGTGCAAGGCAGATGGTACAGATCCAAAGCTGAATATCAGAGATCTGCATCAACCTCAACCAGAAGTGACTCTGAAGAAGACCAAGAAGAGGAAGGCGCCATCAGAAGGATCATCTCAGCAAACTCCCAAGAAAAGAGGTAATTCATCTGCTGCCCCTGTTTTAAATTCTTCTACTATTCCAGCATCTATCCCTCCTCAAACCTCTCATAGAATCTCAATCCCCATCCCTACCATAGATGAAACTGTACAAGAAGAAGACCCTTCTGAGGCATTAAAACTCAGAAGACCCAGAACCAAACACCCCAAACAACCAACAATTTCAACAACATCAACACTTAACCAAGTGCTGTCTGATATTGATCAACATACCTCTGATCAACCAAACTCTGAACCACAAAATGTTCCTCCTCCACAACCAGAACAACAGCAATCTGCTGAAGAACCAGAACAACAGCAATCTGCTGCAGAACCAGAACAACAACAACCACTCTTAAAAGAACCTCTGATCCCTGAGCAATTAGAGATTCCAACTCCCTCTCCCCAACCAGAAATTAATCCACCATCACCACAAACAGAGATTCACCACTCTGAAACTCCTTCCCCTCACCAATCTGAACCTCATTCACCTCAACCATCACCGCTGGCAATCCAGCTGCCATGTGGAACAACTGTTATCATGCCCCAGTTACCATCCTCATCAGAATCGACACCACCAAATACTCCCAAAACACCACCCAGTCCAATCGTAATATCTGACTCTGATACTCCTTCTCCAAAACAAACAGCTTCTCAGAAAACCTCTGAAAACCCCAGCAGGACCTTCATAGACTTAACCAGTCTTGACCGTCTTGCTGATCTGAAACACAAAATTGCCATCCCAAAACCAAAGCAACTAGATGTTGGCTCTGGTATTATGAATTTTGAAACAGGTGTGCTGCAATGGATTGCTTCTTTGAAGCAAGTCTGTCCTGGAATGATTGACCCAGCCGCTTCTGATCAGCTCTGGTCACAATTCAGACTTTGGGTACGTGCTGAAGCCCTCAAGTTGCAGGATATCAACTATGAGCAGGCACAACAAAATTTCAGCAAGCTTCTGAATGAAGTTGGAAGTCAGCTCCTGAAAGAGGACGTGCTCCCTCTGGACAGTGAACCTTGGTCTGAGAAACAGCAAGCTGCAAAGGTGCCATCATCAGAAGAAGACAATACCATTCAAGCTGAAGAAAGTCAAGCAGAGGATGTTGCTGAAAGTTCTCAGAAGCCTCCTGTTTCTGATGCTTCTCAAGCTGCCTTGGACAGGCAGACTCTGGAAGAACTAAGGCTGAATGACATGCGTCTGCAGCAGCGGATGGATGAAAGCGATCAGAAGATGAAAGAGAGAATGGATGTGCAGGACAGCAAGATTGACACTGTTGTCAGCATGGTGCATAAGCAGAATGAGACTGCTGAAAAGATCCAAGCCATGCTAGAGAACCTGTTCACACGCTTGCCTCCTCAACCTTAGTCTCTTTTTTTTCATGCATGACCTTTTTCATGTTTTCCTTGATTGAATATGTTTTGTAATATTTTCTTGTTTTGATTCTGAACTATCTTAATATGATTAGTTTTTCTGATCTTAACTGTTTTAGCACATCACCAACACTTTTTGATTGCTGACAAAAAGGGGGAGAACAAGAATGATATTTTAATCAATAACGGCTGACTAGACAGAAATTCTCAAACATTCTAACTCTATTACTTGAAATGTTTTCTTTCTGTTTTGCTTAAAGTCTACAGGCACAAGGAAGCTCCTGGACACTCTGAAGACTAGAAGCTCTGATCAATATGAAGTTCTGATCCGTTCTAATATTCTGATCCAAAGCAAATCTCTGACAAGATAAGCTCTGAAGCTCTGCTCTGACATAAAGCTTATGATAAGTCAAAGACTCTGATACTCTGATGTTCAAAGAAAGGCAAAAAGATCTGATCCTGAAGAACACGTATAATCAAAGGGAAGTAATAAACTCAGGGGGAGTATCTCCTTACTCCTTATTCTTTTGCTTCTTATTCTGATACATATTCCAGATACCTTTTCACGTTACTTTCATTTAAAATATCTAGTTTTTGTCATCATCAAAAAGGGGGAGATTGTTAGAACAAAGTTTGAATCTACTACCCTATATTTAAGTTTTGATGATAACAAAGTGAAAAGATATAGTATTTATAAATTTCATGTATGAACTATCTGCTGCCTAAAATTATTATGTTCTGACTTGCAGATACTCTGATTGAAATAAGCAAGATCACATTTATTCAACATCAGAACTTGATTTCAGACACCAGCATCAGAAGTTGCTATATCAGAATGTTAAAATCAGATGATCAACTCACGTACATGCTGAAGCCTGATGAACAAGACTGCGCTCAACACTCTGATAAAGAAACACAATAGTTCATCAGCAGCGAAGCAGAGTCAGAATGAGCCAAGCCAGAACTTGCATTAAGTAAGCAACGGTACTGTGCATTGAAAGCAAATTAATTCCAACGACCTCATTCCAGACAAGATCTGCTCAATAAGGAAAGCTTGTTATTAGCATTGAATCAAGAATATTGCATCCAACGTTCATCATCTCAGTGCTATATAAACAAGGCTTTGAAGATTGAAATGGTTAATGCTCTCCAAATCTCTACACGCACAAAAGCTAAACCATAATCTTCGTTCTCTCAGTTTTGCTAAACCACACACTCTGATATTCCATTACTGTTTAGCAATCTAGTTTCTAAGCTTCAATTTGTGTATATATCACAGTTGTGATACAGTTTTGTAGAAAACATCCACACACATAGTTTTATCTCTTTGTAAGAAAGTGTTACCTTGACAAACCGGGTTGTGGTTTGAATCAAGAAGGCTTTAGCAGTTGTTAAAGCAGTCTGTAATATTCAGTTGAATATAGTGGATTAAGACCTCGTTGGAGAGAGGCGAAATCACCTTGACGGGTGGACTGGAGTAGTTTGAGATCAAACGAACCAGGATAAAAATATCTTGTTCATTGCATTAGATTTCAGTTTTACAATTCAACCCCCCCTTCTTGTGTTTTTCACCACTTCAATCAATTCTTGGCCAACCTTTAGCAATTGAGGACCTTAGGAGCATGTCTTGAGTGAAAATAGGAGGGAAAATTTTAGGGTACAACAGCTGCCCCTATTCAATCTTCTTAAACCCGAGGATTTAGATTGGCTTGTCTGCCTTTCGAGATCTGAAGGTGGAAGAGGATTGAACACTAAAGTGTCTAGAAATTTGCACTCGCATGAAGTAACACTGTTGGTCGATGCTAATCAGGAATGGGCTTACAGATGCCATTTGGAGTAGATGACTGAGATTCGTTGGAGATGAGCTTAAAGATTCCATCAGAAGTAGACGACTAAGAGTAATAAATGGTCCCTTTTGGGGTTCCTGTTCCTGCTGTCTGAGGAGGACTCCGCTGGGGAATGTTGATTTCTGTTGTTCTCTTGCTTGAGGAAAAACTCTGTGGGGAATAGAGTCTAGAAACTTCAGTTGTCCAAGGTTCTACTGAGCAGTTATCTTTGTACTGGAGAGATGAAAGTTCGCTGCTTTCTGGTTGAAATATAGGTTTCACAGTAATTTGCTGGGGATAATGTATTAGAAAGAGCCCGTGTAGGGCTGTTTCAGGATAAGTCCGGGTAAGACTTCATCTGGAAGTGTATGAGAAGTAAACTGGGTAGGGTTGTTTCATCTTGTTGTGTAGATAGTTTTCCTGTCTGGTTTCAGTTTTTGATTCATAATTAGTTGTTCACAGATAGTTATCCTGGCTAGTTTCAAATATTAATCTGGAACTTGAAAATTGTCGGTCGCTGAGATAGTTGTCCTGGTTGGTTTCAGGTATTACTCTTTGAATTGAGAATGAAAGATAGTTTTCCTGGCTTGTTACAGGTGTTAATATTCAATCTCCCCATGTAGATAACTTTCCTGGCTTGTTACAGGTATTAACCTATAATCGGTCATCCACAGATAGTTCTCCTGGCTTATTACAAATATTAATTTGGAACTTATTTTGCTGGTCACATAAATATTTTCCCCATCTGGTTTCGAGCATTAATCTTTGACGTAAGAAAGAAAGATAGTTTTCCTGGCTTGTTACAGGTATTAATCTTCAATCTCCTCATGTAGATAGCTTTCCTGGCTTGTTACAGGTATTAACCTACAATCGGTTGTCCACAGATAGTTTTTCTGGCTGGTTACAGGTATTAATCTGGAACTTGAAAATTATTGGTCGTTGAGATAGTTGTCCTGGCTTGTTACAAGTGTTAATCTCTGACCTGCCGCATTTGTTTGTAAACCTGTCTTGTTTTGGGAGTCCATACCACCCGGTCGTGCAGAAAGTTTCCCCGTCTGGTTTCGGGCATTAATCTTTGACCTGTTGTAAAAGTTGATAGCATTTGTCTGTTTGCTAATTTAACCTGAAAAGGTAAAATCAATTTCATGCGATGTCATGATGTATGAATTGCATGATGATCCCAAAATAAATGAGATTATGATATATGTATTTTATGCACATGCCATGATGTATGAACATATAATGCTGTTGTGTAAGATCTTTGTCTGGGAAAATAAATCCCTGACTGTCGATGGGAAGCTGAATTCTGGACTACTGTTGGTGAGTGGAGAAAGTGATCCTTCAATTTCTGCTGGGGGATGAACTCCCGTAGCTAGAGAAATAAACTCTACCGGGGATAAGACTTTATAAACTACTTGAGATTGATAAAACTCTGCTGCGGGAGGTGAACTTCATAAACTGCTCAGGGATTTTGTTAGAATCCTGTTGGAGAATCTTGAGAAGCTTGGTGACTTCACTAAGGAATTTTTGT
This sequence comes from Vicia faba, assembly GCA_948472305.1. Taxonomy (NCBI): domain Eukaryota; kingdom Viridiplantae; phylum Streptophyta; class Magnoliopsida; order Fabales; family Fabaceae; genus Vicia; species Vicia faba. Next base: position 959,045,932 of record OX451740.1, read on the forward strand.
TGTTGGAGCAGTAATTGGAAATTTTTGCTCTGACGAGGATGCGAGAACAATTGACATCAATTGGTTACCTGCAGTGAGTATGGAAGTGACCTTGTAGTAGAATGCCATTGCCTCTGTACCTGCTGAAGAAGGTAACTGTCGGGGAAATCATCTGCGGGGATTTTATGGATGGCCCTTAGATATTGTCCCATTCCTTAAAGTCATTAGCAATTGTCTTTCTGTTTTTATGTGTCTATTTGTAAGCAGTAATCATATTCAAATGCATATGTTCAAAAATAATCACTGGGCGTTTTCGCACACAAAACAGAAAAATAAAAATAGAAATTTGCAACTTTCAAAGAAGTAGTTTTGTATTAACTTGAAATAAGCGTTTTTGTACAAGGAGACAAGCATCCTAGTAAGAGAATGATGTTGTAAGAATCGAAATTATACAAAAATAGTATACAAAGAAAGACAACTATGTGAAATAATCCCATTCAGTTCCCATTCTGCTATTGCCTTTATGTCTTCGAACATCTCATCACTTTGCTGCTTATCCGAAGATGACTGGATTAATTAGTTCCACTTGAGCTTGATAGTTGATATTGAAGATTGGATGTAAGGTGATCCAACGGGACATAATTATACGCTTTAAATCCCTAAATTTTTCCTGGACCGCCTGTGATACAGTGGCAGAACCGACTGTTTGATGCTGGTTTGCGTTTTGCGTTTTGTGTTCGCAAAATGTCGCGGTAAGCAAGAGTCGCCACCGACTTTTATTTCATCCAACCGAAAAGGAAAAAAGTACAGAAAAAATCCCTTTTTGAGATGTTTCTAAGTACGGGGGGTAGATTATAGAAAGGGAAGGTGTTAGCACCCTTTCTATCCATGGTTTTCCTCGGGCTCTTAGGTACTTGCTCATCTTTTTAAAATTGCTTGTGTATGTGCTTTGTTTTTGAAAAGTTTGACTTCGTGATAACCTTTGTATCAGTCCTCAAAGGTGTGACGAAGTTGTTTTGGAAATTTGTTTGAAAAGTGTGAGTGTGAAAATATTTGATTTGAGCAAGTACCTACTAGCATCTACCTACTCGAAAAAAGATCGTTTCTATTCTCGTTTCCTTTAGACAATGCTATCCTACTATTAAGGAATATGTAGCACCATCGTTGGAATTGTAAGGGTCAATTCAAAAGGGACGTACGATCACCATAGCAATGTTAGGACACCTTAGTAATAACCCTAGAGTCTTAAGATCATATTTGAGGCAACATTTCCGAGGTAACATTTCCGAGACAACATTCGAATGGGACATTTGATCTTTTTAGACAGGAGGGAAACCACTAAGACACCCTATGCTTAATGATCGTTTACCGAAGGCAACCGAGGTGAGAGTATACCCTAAGAGTGATATGTGCGAGTGATTTGTTTTCAGTTATTTATCTTTGCACATTAGGGTTTTCTAACTGTATTAACTTGTCATGCATTCTTGTCATACAATCCTATTAGCATACATCTATACAGTTAAATATTTGCAGGAATTAAAAATGCGAGAAAGTAAATCTACGCTATTACAAGGCTTCAGGGAGGGGGATTAATTACATAGCCAAAAACCCGGGGAAAAAGGGATAAGTAAAAGCCCTAAATTAACTATTACAAACCAGTGAGCAGTTACAACAATATTAGCAAAAATAAATAAGAAGCGCGTGAGGAATCAAATACGAAACGACTAGGGTTTTGACCCTTGACTAAACCTATTTGCGATTGATTAAAAAAAAGATGTTTTTGTCATGTTTTGTTATTTAAGAAAATAAAGAACAATTAAATTAAATAGAAAATCCTAAGTTCTAATTAATTTTAAATCAAGAAAAATAAAATAATTCATTCTAAAAACCTATTTTTGTATTTTTTGTTTATTTGAGAATACTAAAAGAATTAAATCAAGAATTTTAACCTAATTTCTATTTGATTTTATTTGTGAAAATAAATTACAATTTCCCTAAGTTAACACTAAATTAAATTAATTTTGATAATATATAAAAAAAAACTAATTCTATTTTTTTAATGAATTTTTGATTTTATGATTTTTATGAGAAAAAAGATTAATTTGTTAATTGAAATGATTAAAGAAATATTAAAAGAATTAAAATAAATAAAATAAAGAAAATAAATAAGAAAAGAAATAAATGGGCCTGGTTGCAATGCTGAAAGAGGGGGTGGAAACTGAATTTCTGGGCCCAACAAGGCTAAGGCCTGTTTGACTTTGCCAGATCTGATGCGTATGTTGACTTGGGGTACATGGTGGACCTTCAATGGAAAGGCGTTGGATGTGGATGGAGATGCGTTTGATGGTTGGATCTTGATGGCATATGATGGACGTACGCTAATGCAATGTGCCTGATCACCTGTTGAAAAATAATATGAAACAAATATGGGACCTCGGGATCGAACCCAGGCCCTCACGCTCAATACCAACAACCCTTACCATCTGTGCCATCTGTCTCATTTGTTAATATATCAAGCATAATGTATAATATATAACACACAGTGATTAACTTGAAAAAATGTGCGGAATTCAAACCAACCAACCCAGGAGTGCCACGCCTCATCTTCCCCAGACTATCGTTTTAGGCAAACAAGCTTTTACCTACGGACGCTTCACTGTAGCTACAAACCCGTGCCATTCAAAAATTCTATACAAGCAATATAAATGAAATTCAAAGGTACCAATCAACTCGTCTCATCCTCACGAGTATCATGGTACCAGAATCCAAGCCCAATTTAGCCTATACTGCAAAGCCCTAAAACAAGCCAAGAAACCCTAACAATGGCGTATCATGATTCCTGTACTAAAAACGCAATTAAACAATACCAATAGCTTAAAAACTCAATGATAAACAAGAATATATGAATCAAATGTGCTAATGATGAGTAAATCAATGAAATCAAAATCAAAATTTTAGGATAAACCGTGGCCTCTGTACTTACGATTCCAGGCGTGAAAAGGCTTGCACTTGATTGAGACCCCTTCTGGAGATGTCCAGGAGTCTGTTGGTATCGTTAGAATGGCTTGGATTGGTCTCTAGTATGGAAATTGAATCACCACTTTTCTTGAAAATTTTCAGTTTTGCTCTTGGCTTTGCACGACCTCTGACCTCTCCCTCTTGCCTTGGCTATGTTCTGTATATGTAGTGCAATACATTAGGTCAACAAAAACGAGCTGAATCTTGGTCCATTATGAAGATTTGATTTGGTCTTTATCTTTGTATGACATCTTTCTATATTAAGCCAAATCATGCCAATTTTGGTTCAATTTGTTTTTCACATTTTGGATATGATTTTCCAGCATAATTGGATTTGATTCCACCCAAAATCTGATCACAAAACAAATCTTTGAATTTTTTGCTATTTATTTGATTTAATTTGACTTTTAAATGATAAAAATCAAAATAAAATAAATAAATAAAGAAAAAGGTGTGTGGGTGCTGATTTGGATCGTGGACCATATCATAAGCAAGATTCAATCATGAAAAACTAGGCCCATTTGACAAAAAAATGCAAATTTGAGCACATTTGTCTTTTGGCAATTTTGCAAAAAAGGTCAACTTGGCCAATGCATAACTCTCTCAATTTTGACCCTAGAGAGGTGTTATTTGACTTTTTAGAAATTTTAGGATGTCCCCTAAGCAACCCTTTTAGTCTCATCTCAATTGAGTCTTCCACGTTCATGTATGATGCTTTGACCCAAAAGGTATTTTTGTTGACTTTTCAAAATGACCTATAATGTCAAAATTCATATCTTTTTGTGAGTGCATATTTTGAACTTGGGAGCTGAATATGAATTGTAGGGAATTGCATCTTCTTCAAAATGAGCTTTGGATGGGTCATTTCTGATGAAGTATGAGACAATTATGCTTGGTCAAAGTTGAGTTGACTTTTCCTACAAAACCCTAATTTAGCAACTTTTGGGTTTTGATGAATTGTGAGCAATCCATGAGGAATCATGATCAACCCTTGATCAAATTATGAATAATAATTCAAAATAAGGATGTTGACCAAAATCTTGAAGTTTGACTGTATGTGAGCCACAATTGACTTTTGACCTAGCACAGTCGATTTTTAGGCCTTTGAGCAATTGACTGAGCAAACTTCTTCTGCAAGGCTTGAAACTTGACATGGATGATCTCGAGAACATGTTAGGACAATGATGAGCATTTGAGTCCTTTGTGGTTTATATATCCCGATGAAAAATGAAACCCTAATTTGAGGTAGGTTGCCTTAGGAGAGAGTTTATCTAGTAACCTCTTGACTTCCCTTGAACAATTTGGGGACCTCACTTGCCATGTGTTGATAAATATGGGAGGGCAAATTTTGGGGTACAACATCGCCCTTTTAGGTTTTCAGTCCACCGGGATACCCTTTTTTTCCCAAGCCGCCTTTTCAGGTTTTCGATTTGTCGGGTGTACAGATTTTTTTCCATGTATATCCCTAATTTTTCCCGAACCCCTTTAGTTTTCTGGGATGCCCTAATTTTTGCCTAGGCTAGTCGACATAGAGGGTCTTTGTTTATGCGTAATATCTTTTAACTATGTCTGCATTTACCGGGTGTGGAAGGTCGTCATTGTCCATAGTGGTTAGGGTCATGGCTCCACCAGAAAATATGTTCTTGATCACAAATGGCCCTTCATATGTTGGAGTCCATTTGCTCCTGGGATCACCTTGCGGCAGTATGATGCGCTTGATTACTAGGTCACCATCCTAATATACCTGACATTTGACATTCTTGTTAAAAGCTTTACTCGTAAATTTTTGGTACATCTGACCATGGAAGACAATCGCGAGCCTCTTCTCGTCAATTAGGTTTAATTGGTCGAGTCGAGTCTGAACCCATTCGTCTTCATCAGCCCTGCATCCTTCATGATTCCTAAGGAAGGGATATGGACTTCTATGGGTAGGACAACTTTCATCCCATATACCAGAGAGAAAGGAGTTTCCCATGTTGATGTGCACATTGTGGTACGGTAACCATGAAGAGAAAATGCTAACATCTCATGACAATCTTTATATGTCACTGTCATCTTCTAGATGATCTTTTTGATATTTTTGTTAGCAGCTTCAACAATGTTATCCATCTTCGGCCGGTAGGGAGAAGAGTTATGATGCTGGATTTTTAATTGCGTGCAAAGCTCTGTGATTGTAGTGTTATTGAGATTGGTACCATTATCTATAATGATTCTCTCTGGAATACCGTACTGGCAACCAACAGAATCATTACAAAGGTTGCCACAACGATGGCCTCTTTTCAAAATATTTTCAAAACCACACACAAAGCACCATTTCAAACCATTGGATAAGCAAAGCAAGTGATCTAAACAAGTAACTAAGAGCCCATGGAAAACCATGGATGAAAAGGGTGCTAGCACCTTCCCTTTTCATAACCTACCCCCCGAACCCAAAAACAATCTCAAAGGTCTTTCCTGTGCTTTTTGACCTTTCCTTTGGATAAAATAAAAAGTCGGTGGCGACTCTTGCTAAACCGAAACATTTGCGAACAAAAAGCGCAAAACCTTAAGTCAGTTCTCCCACCGCATCACAGAACTGGCGACTCTGCTGGGGAAATAACTTAAAAGTGGGGTTACCTTAGGGTTTAGATCACCTTTACATGCTTATTTTGTTTGCTTTGATTGCTTTACATTTGGTTCTATTGTTTGGGTTTGAAATCCTCTACCCGGATTTGGGAAACATTCATAGGTAAATAGCAATACGTTGTGGAAACTGTGCAGGGTATACCGACATGGTTGAAGCAATAGCTATATTAGTGTGACATATTTGTGGGTACCGGTAGCCTTTGAGTCAATAAAAGAGAATACGGGGCCGCTGAGTGATGTCATGAAGCACTAATGGACTTTTAGAAACTTTACTTGACCATTTTGGCCTTTTTAGGGGTAGTGAGATGACCGACTTTGGTGCAGTCCGAAGTTGGTAGATACTCGATACTACACTCATTGAGGTTTATTTTCTTGGAATATTTCGGTCGCCAATAAAGTGGCTAAACTGAAACAATGAACACAGAAAATAATCAAGTGATATTGACCTCCTTAGAACCCGATTACTATTTATAGGACAGGTTGAGCCAACTAAACTTCAAGAGGGTACTTACCTATGAAACCCCATGCAAGCCTGAAACTAGGAACTTGTGTGATTTATTTGTGCATATATACTTGTGCATAACATCATGGACATCATGAAGCATCATATGCATCCACTAACCATTTCAAGGATTTGGATATTCATCTTTGTTCCTGTTTTGCAGGTAATGGATTCACTCCACAGGAAAACTATTCAGGTCAACCTTGTGAGAATTCCTCCTCAACTCAAGGAGCTTACTTCCAAGGTTCAAGAGTATTCTCCATTCACCGAGAGGCATGGTCGTCTTCTCAACTTAGTCAACACCAACACTGAGGAAGATATGGTGAAAGTTCTCTTCCAGTTCTTTGACCCCCTACACCACTGCTTCACATTTCCTGATTACCAGCTAGTGCCTACTTTGGAGGAATTTTCTCAACTCTTGAGGATTCGTATTCTCCATCAACTACCCTACAACAGTATACAAAGAGATCCAAAGCCTGAAGATGTTGCTCAAGCCCTACACTTGCAACCATCTGATGTCAAAGGTCATTGGGAAACCAGAAGTGGTGTCAAGGGTTTCTTGGAAAAGTTCCTGTTTGAGAAAGCTCAAGAATGCTGGAATTCATTGGACTTACAAGCTTTTGAGGAGATTGTAGATCTTCTCATCTATGGGTTGGTCTTGTTCCCAAACCCTGATCAACTTATAGATGTGAATGCTGTCAAGATTTTCATGTCCCGGAATCCTGTACCTACCTTGCTTGGGGATATCCTCCACTCATTTCACACACGAACAATGAGGAAAAAAGGTGTTCTCATATGATGTACTCCTCTTCTAGGAAGGTGGTTTATTTCTCACCTTCCCCAATCAGTCTTGAAGAATGAGCAAGGCTTGAGGTGGTCACAACGATTGATGACTCTTACACATTCAGATGTTCATTGGTGTTCTTGATCCAGAGAAAATGTTATCATCATTGATCATTGTGGAGAATTCCCTAATGTCCCTCTACTTGGCATTAGGGGAGGCATCACCTACAACCCCTGCTTGACTCTGAGACAATTTGGGTATGCCCGAAGGGATGGCCCGCATGACATGCTGATTCCAGACTTGGTTTTTGACTTCGACAACGACGATCAAGGACTTCGACAAAGGTTTATCCGAGCTTGGAGGATGCCCAACAAGGTTGACAGTAAGACATTGGGACACAAGAATTCCATCCCCCTTGAGCCTTACCTCAAGTGGGTACGAACCCGTGCCCAAAGTCTTATGACGCCTTACCCCCACATTCTTCCTGTGATCAAAGAGCCTGTTATGGAAGGAGAGGTTCCATACACCCTCCTGCATCCTGACATGCCAACATCACTTGAAGATTTGCAAAGGAGTTGGATACAGCTCAAGGGAGAACGCGACACTTTCGAAGCCCAATTCTACGCCAGCGATAAGAAGGTTTTAGAACTTACTCGCCAACTTCACAAAGAGAAGACTCTCAACACCTACATTGCACCAAAGAGGATGCACAACGTCTTTTTACATTAGAATTTTGTATTATTTTGCCCATGGGGAATTTATGTACTAACAAATTCTTCTTATTAATATGACGTGTGTTCTTTTTGTTTGCAACAAATTTGAATTTATGAATCCTTGAACGCATTACATGAATAACATATCATTCATCATATGCATAAGCAGGTCTTCACACCAGGTTTCCTTATCTCTCTGCTGTTTATTTCGGCAAGATGGATATAGAGCAGACGGTCAAAGACTTACAAGCGCAGAATTCACAGTTCCAACAACTACTCATGACCTTGGCTAAGGGTCAGGAGGAGCTCAAAGGCCTACTAGAAAAGGAAAAGGAGAAAAAGAAAAAGAAGAGGGTTGGTGTGGCTACCATGGGAAGAAGATTTGAGAACCAAGCTAGAAGGGTCCTGGATTTCCCCTCAACATCTGATGAAGGGGTAGGAAAAGGAAAAGGGAGCTGCAGTGCCCTCCGAGTCTGACGAAGAAGAAGAATAAGAAGAGGATGAAGATTATTCTGAACAACAGTACCCACCTGCAGATGACAAGTACGAGAATTTGGAAGAGCGTCTGGCTGCCATGGAGGTGCAGAGAGTGCCTGGGCTAGAATTTGAGGAGATAGGTTTGGTTGTTGGGATTGTCATTCCCCCTAAGTTTAAGGTGCCTATATTTGCTAAGTATGATGGTTTGTCTTGTCCAAAGATGCATCTACAGTCTTACGTCAGAAAAATCCAACCGCATTCTTCTGATAAAGATCTATGGGTTCATTTCTTCCAGGTCAGTCTTTCGGGGACGCAGTTAGATTGGTTCTACCAGCTAGAGAGGTCTGATGTGCATAATTAGGAGGATTTGGATGCTGCCTTCTACAGAAAATGTCAATATAATGCGGATTTAGCACCAACCCGTACTCAATTACAGAGTATGGGCATGGTATCAAATGAAGGTTTCAAAGAGTATGCCCAGAAATGGAGGGACTTGGCTGGAAGGGTGCAACCACCTCTATCTGAAAGAGAACTTGTTGATATGTTATTAGGGACCTTGTCAAATCCATTCTTTAATCACTTGATCGGAAGTTCGTTTGCGGGATTCACCGAGTTAATTCTGACTGGTGAAAGAGTTGAAGCCGGAATCAAGAGCGGAAAAATTCAAAAGGATACATCTGCTTCCGCTGCTATCAAGAAAACCTTTCCAACAAAGAAAGAGGTATCAGCTGTCTACTCTCAGAGAAGTCAAGGAAGAGTTGAGCGCCGGCCAGCGGTGGGGGCTGTAATCATTCAGAAGTCTGCAGCTGATCAGCCTAGAAACAATCAACCCAGAACCAACCAAGCAAGGGTGGAAAGGCCTGCACGGCAATTCACTCGGATCAATATGACTCCTGCTCAGGTATTACCCCCATCTTTTGAAGTTAAACCTTACAACCTTGAGAGAGGCATCGCAAAATCCAAATACAACTTCTCCTTTTTACCATGCCAACGCTAAATGTGCTTATCATTCGGACAGCCTGGGGCACGACACCAACAATTGTTGGGCCCTTAAGAATAAGATTCAGGATTTAATAGACGCTAAGGAAGTGGAATTCTACGCCCTGAAAAGCCTAATGTGATTTTTGCTCCAATGCCAAAACATGGTCACAATGTCCATGCTGTTGAAGAAGACCCTTTCGTTGCAACTGTTGATGATTTGATGACTCCTCTACCGATAATCAAGCTGAATTTGTTGAAGGCTGGGATTTTCCCAGGTTGTAAAGAAGATTTCTACCTTTGTTCCTCCTTACCAACTGACTGTATGTTGTTGAAGTTAGGCATCCAGCGCCTAATGGATAATCAAGAAATACTTTTTGAAAAGACTCCTGTTATACCGACTCTTGTCAATGATGTTTCGATAATTACCATATCTGCCAATCTTTCCAAGGTCTCCAAAAGACCTGTTAAGATTACAACCGATCCGAAGATTGTACCTTTGAAGATAACCATGCCGGGGCCTATCCCGTACAAGTCCAATAAATCAATATCGTGGAACTATGGGGGAGAGATCTTCTACCACGGTGTTAAACAAATTGAATCAAATGAAGAGAGTTCTGATGAAGAGACTTCCGACATTGGAAATATTGCCAGAATGAGTAAAATCACCCGCAGTGGAAGAATTTTCTCTCCGGAGATTGCGCCACCAAAGGCAATCTTCGGACCCTCAGCCGCTCCTAAGGTTACTCCTGCACCGATCAACATATCTGCAAGAACTCCAGTTATTGAAGAAGTTTTGACTCATGTGGTTGTCCCCTCTGCTGTTGCTGATGATAGAGGGAAAGGGATCCAAGAAGAGCCCGTCAGGACGAGGGCTCAGCCGTTGATCATCCCTGAAACCACTCAAAAAGAAATGGAAGAGATTTTGAAAATAATCAAGAAAAGCGATTATAACATTGTGGAGCAACTGGGGCAAACCCCCTCAAAAATCTCTATGCTGGCCTTGTTGCTTTGCTCGGAAGCTCATGCCAAAGCTTTGATCAAATTCTTAAATACGGCCCATGTGCCCCAGGAAACCTCCGCGGATCAGTTTCAAGAATGTGTATCTAGCCTAACAACAAACAACGGTCTAGGGTTCTCCAATGCTGATTTAACAATCAAAGGGAGAAAACATAATGACGCTTTGCATGTCTCGGTAGAATGCAGAGGGACTACTCTAGCACACGTTCTGGTAGACACTGGTTCATCGCTGAACGTCTTACCAAAGAAGGCATTGGATAGGCTAGATTGTGAAGGTTTAACTTTGAAGCCCAACAACATCATTGTCAGAGCCTTTGATGGTTCTAAACGGATGCTCCACGGGGAGGTGGACATCCCGATTAAAGTTGGAACTGAAACCTTCAACTCCACATTCTATGTCATGGACATCTGTCCCTCCTATTCTTGCTTGTTAGGAAGACCCTGGATTCATCATGCTGGATCTGTCACTTCAACCCTGCATCAAAAGCTCAAGTACCCTGTCCAGGGGAAAATTGTGACAGTTCACGGTGAAGAGGAATACATGATAAGCCATCTTAATTCTTTTCTCTATGTGGAATTAGATGGTGAATTCATCGAAACCCCCTTTCAACATTTTGAGGAGGTAGCTCAGGAGATTGCAGTAGTGCCTTATGTACCCATGATTACCCGACCTCCGCCTCAGATGTCGTCATTCAAAGATGCAAAGGATGTGATTGAAGAAGGAGGAAGCACAATCTGGAGGCAACTGCCCGATTTTCCTTTCAAGTCTGATAAATTCGGCTTGGGTTTCACTGCTTCTACTCAAAAGGTTGTGCGTCGCTCCCGGGATGGAGGACCACCAGTGAAGATCACCCATCATGGAGTCAATGCTTTGGAGGATGGTGAAGAAGAGAGCAACCTCGAAGACTGGATTTTACCTACCGTTGAAGGAGGATTGTGCAATTGGGAGGCAAATGATTTTGTTCCCATAAATTTCATCAATCAGTAATTTATCTTTCAAACATTTCTGTTGGTTTGTAATAATTCCTAAACAATTCGTACACTTTAAACCTTGTGCCTTACCCGAGGTACATAGGTCTATTTGTAAGGGTTTGATTTTTCATCTTCATATGCCATTTTAATGAATCATGGACGTTTTCACGTATAAACTTTTGTGTTCATTTTCTTCTTTTTTTTACATTTTATTTGTTTAAAGGTGGCTATCCCTTACACACACCCACACTCACCAATGCAGGTACCCATCCACTCTGGATTCCATGGGTAACAATTCTGCTATGGCCTTCAGTGACTCTGAAGATCTGGTCAATCATGTCGAATACGAAGGTGATAAAGACTGTGAAGTGCCTGGAGAATTAGCTAGACTGCTACAACAGGAAGAAAGGGCTATTCTACCACATGAGGAGTTGTTAGAGACAATCAACTTGGGAACGAAGGAAGACAGAAAAGTGATTAGAGTGGGTGCCAACCTAGAGCCAAGTGTCAAAGAGCGCTTAGTTCAGCTGTTGAATGAATATGTTGAAATCTTCGTCTGGTCCTATGAAGACATGCTGGGACTTGATACAAATATTGTGGTTCACCGTCTCCCTACAAGAGAAGATTGTCCACCAATTAAACAGAAAGTTCGCCGCATGAGGCCCGACATGTCTGAAAAGATCAAAGCTGAAGTGATGAAGCAGTTCAATGCTGGATTTCTTACAGTTACATCCTATCCACAATGGGTTTCTAACATTGTGCCCATGCCTAAGAAGGACGGCAAAGTCAGAATGTGCGTGGATTACAGAGACTTAAATAGGGTCAGCCCTAAAGATGACTTTCCACTACCGCACATTGAAATCTTGGTTGACAATACAGCTCAATACAAGGTATTTTCTTTCATGGATGTGTTTTCAGGTTACAACCAGATTAAAATAGCCCCTGAAGACATGGAGAAAACTACCTTCGTGACACCGTGGGGTACGTTCTGCTATAAAGTGATGCCATTCGGACTGAAGAATGCCGGGGAAACCTATCAGTGCGCCATGGTAGCTTTGTTTCATGACATGATACATCATGAGATAGAGGTTTACGTGGACGACATGATAGCCCGTTTACAGACAGAAGAAGAACTCCTCGACCATCTACAAAAGCTGTTTGTCAGGTTGAAAGAATACAATCTCATACTGAACCCTAATAAGTGCACTTTTGGAGTCAGGTCCGGTAAACTCTTGGGTTTCATAGTCAGTAACAAAGGCATCGAGGTTGATCCTGCCAAAGTCAAAGCTATACAAGAAATGCCTGCCCCCCGCACTGAGAAGGAGGTCATAGGTTTCTTGGGACGCCTAAACTACATTGCAAGGTTCATCTCTCACCTAACATCTACCTGTGAACCAATCTTCAAGCTGTTTAAGAAATATCAGGTGGTTAAATGGAATGATGACTGTCAAGTTGCTTTCGATAAAATCAAGGAATATTTGCTAGAACCTCCTATCTTGATGCCTCCCGTCGAAGGAAGACCGCTTATCATGTATTTGACTGTCCTAGAGAATTCAATGGGGTGTGTTGTACCCCAAAATTTGCCCTCCCATTTCCTCAACATTTTCTCATCACAAGACCTTTGAAGATCAAGATCCAATTAGGGTTTCCTCTGCTCAAGACTTCTTCTTGCACTGTGGACTCAAATTAGGGTTTGTGTTTGCCCAAGGATGTTTTGACCTAAAATGCCTAAGATGACTTTCATGCTTCATATTGGACTCCCAAGTTTACCTATACCAAGTTTCAAGTCTTGATTCCAAGTTTTGCCCAGTCAATTGGACAGTTGACCTAGAAATCAACTGTATTGGGGAAAAAGTCAACTATGGCCAATTGACAGTCAAACCTCATGAAATTTGATCCACATCAACATTATGAACTCACATTAATCATTTGATCAAGTTTGGATCGCAATTCCACAAGAAATTTGATCAGATCACCAAAAGGGCAAAATGGTCATTTTTAGGGTTTTGACTGCACAAAGGCAATTTTTGACTGTTTGACCTAGCCAATGGCAAACCAAGTTCACATAGGGACTCAAGGACCCAATGAAATGGCCTTGACACATTCATCAAGCTCAAAAGATCCCAAGTACACAAGATTGACAGTTGAATTTCCCAGTCAATTGATCAATTTTGACTGTACACTGAAAAGTCAAACTTTGACTTTTTGGTCAAAATCAAGAGTCAAGATTCATTTTTCATCAAAACATGCCAAATCATGAAACTTGTTCACCAAGAAATCACAAAATGCAAATTAGGGTTTGAAAATGGAATTTTTCATAACTTAGAATTTTTCTAAGTTATGAAAAACCCTAATTTTTTCCCAACTTTGCCCCATCTTTTCACCAAGATCCATTTGGATTCAAACAAAAGTCAAAACATGAAAGTTGTAGCTTGTTGCATAATCTACAACTTTGATTCACAAAGTTTTCTCATTTGAAGCTTGTATCTCAAGTTATAATTTTTTGAATAAGGGCACTAAACCATTTTTAACTTAGTGAAATTTTAACCTATTTTGACAAGGTTTTCTACCCCACTTCAAGGCCATTTTTCATACCCTTCCACTTGGAATTTCAATTTTCATTTCAAAGATGGATTGTAGTACACATTCCAAGCTTTCCCAAATGTCCAAGAACTTCTCAAACAACCTCATGGTTAGAGAGAATCGAATTTCACAATATAGCAAAAAACCACTTTGTTCATGACCAAGTTCCATATCCATAACTTTGCAAATTTGAGCTCAGCATAGTTTGTGCTACTTTACAGGTCCTTAAACCAAATTACACTCCTTAATTTAATGCTTGTTCATTGTGCCAAAGTGTTGTTCCATGAGTTCAAGCATTGTACACAAGATTGATCCATTTTTAGATAAAGTAAACTTTCCATTCTTGAAAAGGTTAGCTTTATGTCCAATTGAAAATCAAGAAGGTACAAGCTAAATCCTTTTGGCACAAGATTATGGACAAGTTGCTCTGATCAAGAGAGGATTATGCAGCACATTAGGAGGCCCCCTACTGACCTAAAACCTCAACTTGCTTTTGTTTGCTTCAAGTTCAAGAAAAGTCCATAACTTATCACAACTCTCTCTTCAGCCTAGACACACAACACAAAAGCTATCAAACACATTCCAAACTACCCAACCAAGCTTTTGCACGAGCCATTTGCCTCTCAAGCACTCTCCATCTCAGAAACACCACAAAACTGCCCAAACAGAGCAAGCCCTGCAGATTGAGTGCTATCTCTCAATCCCTTCGAGCATTCTTGTCCAAACTTGTTCCTCTACCTTCCTTACAACATATGCAAGCTAACCATGTCCTGAAACCTGACCTGTAACACCTCCAAGCCACTTCACCATTTTTAAATTTCTGTTTTGCAGTTGGAGTTCATTAGCTCGATTCAGGGAGTTTCAAGACAAAGTAGGATTTGGAAAAGCATCCTTACACTTCAAGGAAGCTATACAAGTCATCATTTCACTCTGAAACATCCTCCATTGCAAAGCTCGATTCCAAATGAACAGGTATATTCATGGAGTTCTATCTCCCTTATTAGGCAGTGTTAGCTTTAGGTTTTTGAAGAAAACATGTCACAATCATAGCCCTGAACATGCTCATATGATTAGATTTCATTTATATTTCGTGTGCTTAGAGAATTTCATGTCTGAACATTGATGAAAAGTTAGGTCAGAAATTGGGGGAGGAGAAATTCTCCCTCATCTTAGAGAGATAGGTCAAGTTCTTTATATGGTTGAAACCGTCTCTTAATGCTCTACACTTTTCATGTTATGAGTTTTGCTTGAAAGTCCAGGAATCCAGAGATAAAAAACGTGTGTTTTGCTTGAAGGATGTTGTACAGAGGTTGAAGAAGAAGTGGTCTGGGCTGGGCCTGGAACTATTTTCTTTTCACACCCTATTTCCATGTTTACACCCTCTGAGCCCATTTGCTTCATTTTTGACTCTTTTTGACTTTTTCTTTTTTTGGTTGACTTTGTTTATTTTTTCTCATGGCATTAAAAAATTAAAAATATTTTTTCCATCATTTTTTGAATATATGGCATATTTATTTGATTTATTTCTTTTGTTTGCATATAAATATTATATATATACTATTATTAGAATAAATAGAAAAATAGTGTAAATACATTTTTTATTTTTATTTACCTTCTGAAAATATTTCACATAAAAAATACTCTTTTTATTTGTTTTATTAAAATATTAAATAAATATTTATTTTGTGTAGAATGCATATTTAAGAAATTAATATATGTATATATATATGTTTATTAATATATTTAAGATAAAATATAAAAATACTTGAATTTTTCATTTTTATTAATATTTGATACAAAAATACTTTTTTTTCATAATATACTTCATTTTATTTTATTTTTATAAGTAATAAATAAATAGTTGTATTAAATTAGGTAATAATGCATTCTCTTTTAAAAATTAGGGTTTTTGCCCTAAATTCAAAATACTCCAAAAAATAATATATTTTTATTTTCTTTTCTCTTTTACATAAATAATATTTTTCATACATATACAAAACATTCTTTTGCATTTTTGCATTGTTATTTAATTTTTGTACATTGATTATATTGCAAATATTCAAAATGATGTAATAATTTAGATTTAAATTCTTGTCAATATCCCCACTTGAGCATTTGTACCCCCTCCCCATATTTGGTTTTGTAATAGCTTAGTAATTTTAATTTCGCACTTTATTGCTTTCTAATGATAACATGTTAGAATTAGGGTTTGTATGCGAAAAAACGATAAAAAATAGTTTGACCTAATACAAGATAAATGAGCATGAAAATAAACAACACATCTCACACTTGCACCCCCTAGGGTATTCCACTTGTTGCCTTCAAATAAATGCGCCATATTGTATGTTGAACTTCTTTGGGCAAAACAAACAATTTGAATGATCATAAGTCCTCGACAAAACTTTTCAAAAAAAACAAACAAAAACAAATGATCAAATCCCTTAAAGAAATTGCCCAAAGACATTTAACGTCGTTACAATTATGGTCTAAACGATGACCCGCGCCTGTCCCTTTCACATCCTAACACAAGATTGTCCACCAAATACAATGATGGAACAAACTTGTTAAAAGGGTTAAAACATAACAATAATCTTTTGAGAAATTTAGGAGTAGATAACCTCTTAGTTACTTGAATCAAACTTGCAAAACGAAACACTTGCCTAATTTCAAAATCACACATCACTACACTTTCAAAACGACTTTCAAAAACAAATGAAAACTTTTTCAAAAGACATACATCTTTGTATACATCCCCACATGGATCATTACAAAGGTTGCCACCACATTGGCCTCTTTTCAAAACATTTTCAAACCCACACACTCAAGCACCATTTAAAACAATTGAAAACAAAAGGCAAGTGATCTAAAGCAAGTAACTAAGAGCCCATGGATAACCATGGATAGAAAGGGTGCTAATACCTTCCCTTTCTATAATCTACTCCCCGAACCCAAGAAAACATCTCAAAAGGTTTTTGCTGTGCTTTTTAACCTTTCCTTAGGATAAAATAAAAAGTCGGTGGCGACTCTTGCTAACCGCAACATCTGCGAAAACAAACGCAAAACCTCAAGTCAGTTCTCCCACCGTATCACAGAACTGGCGACTCTGCTGGGGAGAACTTTAAAAGTGGAGTAACCTTAGGGCTTAGATCACCTTTGTTTTCAATTGTTTGCTTTGTTTGCTTTTATATTTGTGGGCTTTGCATCGGAGTTTCATAGATCCTAACCCGGATCTGGGACATACCCTTTTTAGGTAGCATAATCTGTGAGGGACCTGTCCGGCGTAGACCGACATGGGTGAAGCAGTGGCTACGTTGGTGTGGCATCTTAGTCTGTACCTATATCCCTTGTGTTGCAACGGGGAGAATATGGGTCTTCTAAGAGGTCATTAAGCACCAACCAACCTTAGAACCCTAAATTAACCAACTTGGCTATTAGGACAGTAGCAGTATGCTACACTCATTGAGGCTAAACTCTCGAGATGGTTCTGGCCGCGAGAAAAGATTGCGATGCTGGAGTTATGACCGATTGAGGGTAGCCAATGATTTGAGATCCTCTAGAACCCGGTTACTTTTGATAGGACAGGTTTTAACCAACAAAACCAAAAGAGGGTAATACCTGAAACTCATGCTGGCCTGAAACCTAAGGGTGTCTTGTGTGACTTGTGTGCCTTATTTGCCTATGTGAATACTTGTGGTGTGTTTCGTCATAGCATCATGCCATCATACCATTGCATGCATCCTGTATAAAGGACTAACCCATTTCAAAGACAAAAAAAGTTTCATCTTTGCTCTGTTTTGTAGGACATCATGATGCCCGTGCGTAGGAATATTGTCCGGCTCAACTTTGTTCAACCACCAACTTTGCTCAAGGATTTGGTTGGAAGGATTCCAAACACTTCTTCTTTCATCAACAGACATGGCTCTCTCCTTGGCTTGATCACTGCAAAATGGGACCAACAACTGATAAGTGTTCTGACCCAGTTTTATGACCCTCTGTATCACTGTTTCACCTTTCAAGACTTCCAGCTGGTTCCTACCCTGGAAGAATTTTCTTATTTGCTTGGGATTCCTGTCTTGGAACAAACTCCATTCACTGGTTTGGAAAAGACTCCTAGGCCTGAGGAGATTGCTGCAATTCTCCCCTTGACCAAAGAAGAGGTTTTGTCCAACTGGGAAACTAGAAATGGGATCAAGGGCTTTTTGGTCAAATTTCTGGTTGGCAAGGCTAATGATTTCTGGAATGACTTGGACTTCAAGGCATATGAGGACATTCTAGCTCTTTTGATTTATGGTCTGGTGCTGTTTCCCAACCCTGACACCTTTATCAGTATCCATGTCATAAGGATCTTCATGTCTCGGAATTCGGTACCCACTCTTTTGGGTGATATTCTACAACAACTCTATGCTCGTACTGCTCGAAAACGGGGGACTCCGTGGTGCTGTGCTCCTTTGCTAGTAAGGTGGTTTATTTCGCACCTTCCTAAGTTCGTGCTGAAGAATGAAGAAGGAAAAGGTTGGGCCCGGAGGTTAATGTCTCTCACTGATAATGACATCACTTGGACTCTCAGAGGTTTGGATGAGGTAGCTGTTATTGACCGTTGCAGAGAATACCCTAATGTCCCGTTGATTGGTATCCAAGGAGGAATCTCTTACAATCCGTGTTTAGCTCTCCGTCAGTTTGGAAGAGCCAGAGGAGATGGGCCTCATGAAATGCTGGTTCCTCACTTCCATTTTGAGTTTCAGGCAGACAGTGACAAACTACGCCAGGGATTCATTAAAGCTTGGGACAGAATCCACAAAGCTGACCCACATGAGTTGGGACCAAAGACTTCTCTACCAATGGAACCCTATTGCAAATGGGTCCGCATCCGCGCTCAGAGGTTAGGTATGCCATACGAAGCTGTTAGACCTCTCATTCTTGAATCTCCTGATGAAGATGGGGTTCCTCCAACTGTCCTCCCTCCTCAGATACCTACTGATTTTGACACAATGAAGAGATCTTGGGCGCAGCTAAAGGAAGAACGGGATTTCTATCGGGAGAAGTTCAACGAGCAGGAACGGAAGATCCAGAGGCTGACTAAGCAATTGGAGGAAGAGAGGGTCCTGAACAACTACATCAACACTGAGAAAAGAAGGCCATGGGAGCATTGATGGGCTTTGGATATTTCCTTTTATAGCTTTTATTTCCTTTCCAGTTATTTTTCATTCCTGTAATGCCTAAGGGAAAATTGTTGAACAATTGAAAATTTTAATCTAATGAAGTGTGTTTCCCTTTTTTGTCTACAAAGTTGAATCTTGTTTGTCTTTGAAAACATAAAACATACGCATTCCATTGCACCATATGCATAGCAGGCACCCTATTTCACAGGTTGCTTAATCTTCTTCGCTGTTTGTTTGAACAGTCATCATGAATCCAGAATCATCCAGTGAGCAAGCAATCAAGGCCCTTCAGGCCCAAAGTGCACAGTTTCAAGAGATGGTCCTAAGCCTAGCCCAAGGTCAGCAAGAGTTGAAGACTCTACTCATGAAGAAGAAGAAGAAAAAGAGGACTGCATTGTTCAACACCGGACGCAGATTTGGGAACACACTCCACAATGAAGCTGATCCAACCACTTCTTCTGCTGAGAAAAACAGTCCCCAAGGGGGAGGGGCTCCTAGTCCCGCAGTCTCCGACAACGAGACGGACTATAACGACGAACAATACCCACCTGCTGCTGACAGATACAAGCAATTGGAGGACCGCTTGAGCGCCATGGAAATTCAGAATGTGCCGGGGCTGGATTTCGGAGATTTGGGGTTATCTTCTGGAGTAGTAATTCCACACAAGTTTAAAGCACCTGCCTTCGCCAAGTATGATGGGGTCTCCTGTCCAAAGCTACATCTAAGGTCGTACGTAAGGAAAATCCAACCTTACACGGAGGACAAGAACCTCTGGATTCACTTCTTCCAAGATAGCCTCTCGGGGTCACAGCTTGAATGGTTCTACCAATTGGATGGAGCTAGCATCCGACACTGGGAAGATTTGGCAACCGCATTCTACAGACAATACCAATACAATTCTGATCTCGCTCCTACGCGTACCCAACTTCAGGGTATGTCTCTAGGAGCGGGTGAAGGGTTCAAAGAGTACGCTCAAAAATGGAGAGATTTGGCTGGCAGGGTGCAGCCTCCGTTAACTGATCGAGAGCTGGTTGATATGTTTCTAGGGACGTTGTCTGGTCCATTTTTCAATCATTTGGTTGGTAACTCCTCCGCTGGGTTTACAGATTTGATATTGACAGGAGAAAGAATTGAAGCTGGCATCAGGTCAGGCAAGATACAAAAGGCTGCCTCCACAAGTGCTGAGAAGAGGCCGTTTAAGAAAGAAGCAAGTGCCGTCTATGGTCCTAGAAGACAAGTCAAGCCCGAAAGTCGCCAAGCCGTCAATGCTTTGGTCATCTCAAAACCTGTTGCTGCTCCTCAGCAGTACAATCAACAAAGAAGCGAAAGGCCCAAGAGGCAGTATACTCGGCTGAGTATGACCTTATCTCAAATTTTACCCCAACTGTTATCCACCAACCTGGTGACCCTCAAAGAAGCTCCTAAGGTCGTCAACACTGCGTCTCCTAAATATAACCCAAATTCCCGGTGTGCTTATCATTCTGATAGTCCCGGGCACACTACTGATGATTGTTGGGCCTTGAGAAACAAAGTGCAGGATTTGATCGACGCGAAGGAAATTCAGTTTGAAGCACCGGAAAGACCAAATGTTGTAACTGCTCCTATGCCCCAGCATAGAGTAAATGCCATTGAGGAAGAAATGTACGCTGTTTCGGTAGATGAAGTTGTCACCCCTCTGAAGACTGTTAAGAAGAACCTACTGCGGGCCGGTTTATTTCCGGGTTGCGGTGAAGGTTGCCTGTTCTGTGTTGTTTCCCTATCTGATTGTCCTTTGCTGAGGTTAGGCATCCAAGGCCTAATGGATAGCAAGGAAATTCTATTCAAAAAGTCTGCTGTTCAGTCGGTTCCGATAAAAGAAATTTCTGTGGTTACCATCTTCAAAGATCCAATCAAGGCTCCCCCCAAGAAGCCTGTTCAAATCATGACTGTTGCACCTGTGATTATTACTATCCCGGGGCCTCTCCCCTACATATCTGATAAAGCTGTCCCCTGGCATTATGGGGCAGACGTGTATGTAAATGGAATCAAACAAGAATTCGACACTGGCGCCAGTATCTGCGATATCACTGGTCCAGCCAAGGTCACCCGCAGTGGCAGGCTCTTCTCGCCTGACATTGCACCACCCGCTATTCGAAAACCCCTCCTTATAAAACCTACAAGTTTACCTGTTCCTGTTGCTGATCAAGTTGTGTCCCCTGCTGCCGAGTCATCAAATGCTCGGGGCAAAGGGATTGAAGAAGAGCCTGCCCGGATGGAGGCACCAATACCCATAAATGCTGAGGCCTCTCGACAAGAAATGGAGGAGATTCTGAAAATAATAAAGAAAAGTGATTTCAATGTTGTCGAACAGCTGGGGCATACGCCCTCCAAGATCTCCCTGCTCTCCTTATTGCTATGCTCCGAGGCCCATGCTAAGGCCTTGATCTCATTTCTCAAGACGGCCCATGTGCCGCAAGAGACGTCTGCAGTCCAGTTCACCGATTGCATAGCAAATCTAACAGCAGACAATGGCTTGGGTTTCTCAGATGCTGACCTGACTGCGAAGGGAAGAGACCACAATGATGCCCTGCATGTCTCTATCGAATGCAGGGGCACTACTCTGGCGCATGTATTGGTGGATACTGGTTCTTCTTTGAATGTTCTACCGAAAAAGGCTTTAGACCGTCTGGATTATGAAGGCCTGGAATTGAAGCCCAGCAATATCATCGTCAGGGCCTTTGGCGGTTCTAAAAGGATGGTTCATGGAGAGGTTAACATCCCTATTCGTGTGGGCTCTCAAGTGTTTGACTCTACCTTTTATGTGATGGATATACGTCCATCGTACTCTTGTCTACTGGGTCGACCTTGGATCCATAAAGCTGGGGCAATGACCTCCACCTTGCACCAGAAGCTGAAGTATCCCGTCAGGGGGAAGATCGTCACTGTGCAAGGAGAAGAGGAGTATATGGTGAGCCATTTGAATTCCTTCAGGTACATCGAGATGGACGGGGAGTTTATTGAAACCCCCTTCCAGCATTTCGAGGAGGTGCATCCAATTTCAGCAGCTGCAGAGACAATAGCCGAAGAGAATGATTCCTTGAAGATGGCTTCCCTAAGGGATGCCCGGGCTGTGGTTCAGAAAGGCAAATGTGCAAACTGGGGTCAGCTTCCTGACTTCACTCAGAAGAACGACAAGTTTGGGCTAGGCTTTACTGCAGAAGGTCAGAAGACGGTGCGCAAGGAGAAAATCGGAAAGGCTCCGGTGTTTATTTCCAGCTCAAGGGTGAATGCTATCGAGGAGGATGTGGAGGAAGCTGAGTTCGACAGTTGGATCTACCCGACTACCAGCGACGGACCAAGCAACTGGACGGCAAAGGATTTTACCCCTATCACATTTGTCACGCAGTAATTAATTTCTTTTGATTTCCAATTTGTAACAAACAATATGTTAAAACTTTGTTGGCTCGGTGTCCTACCCGGGGCATCGTAGCTCCATTTGTGAGGGCTTTTTGTATGACATTTTCATATATCATCAATCAAAACATTGGACGTTTTTTGCATTTCAAATCTTGTGCTCATTTCCTTTCTGTGTTATATATATTGCAAAACAGCTATATTCACACACACTCACTTATACAGGTTTCAATCCACTCTGGATCTCACTGGTAACAGCTCTGCTACCGCCAGTTATGACTTCGAGAATCCGATCAACTTGGCCGAAGACGAAGGTGAAGATGATTGCGAAGTGCCTGGTGAACTCGCAAGATTGCTACTCCAGGAAGAGAGAGCTATTCAGCCACATGAAGAGCCGGTGGAGACAATTAACTTGGGTACTGAGACAGATAGGAAAGAGGTCAAGATTGGTGCCAATCTAGAGCTCAGCGTGAAGCAACGATTGATCCAGATGCTACAAGACTACATGGAGATTTTTGCTTGGTTCTATGAAGATATGCCTGGTTTGGATGCCGACATTGTAGTTCACCACCTGCCAACCAAGGAAGATTGCCCTCCGGTAAAGCAAAAAGTCCGACGGATGCGACCAGAGATGTCTGAAAAGATCAAGGCCGAGGTTATGAAGCAGTTTGATGCCGGGTTCCTCGCAGTGACTTCTTACCCTCAGTGGGTTGCCAATGTGGTGCCAGTACCGAAGAAGGACGGTAAAGTCAGAATGTGTGTTGACTATAGGGATCTGAACAGGGCCAGCCCCAAGGATGACTTCCCCCTACCTCACATTGATGTCCTTGTTGACAATACAACTCAACACAAGGTGTTCTCCTTCATGGATGGTTTTTCGGGGTATAATCAGATCAAGATGGCTCCAGAAGATATGGAGAAGACTACCTTTGTGACTCAGTGGGGCACTTTCTGTTATAAGGTCATGCCATTCGGATTGAAAAATGCTGGGGCAACCTATCAACGTGCCATGGTTGCTTTATTTCATGATATGATCCATCATGAGATTGAGGTATACGTTGATGACATGATTTCAAGGTCTCAAACTGAGGAGGAGCACCTTGACCATCTGAGGAAGTTGTTTGACCGACTCAAGTTATACAAGCTGAGGTTGAATCCCAACAAATGCACCTTTGGGGTGAGGTCCGGAAAATTGCTAGGTTTCATTGTAAGTGATAAAGGTATTCAGGTGGACCCTGCCAAGGTAAAAGCCATACAAGAGATGCCAACTCCAAAGACAGAGAAAGAAGTCAGAGGCTTCCTGGGACGACTGAATTACATTGCCCGATTCATCTCACATCTGACCGCTACTTGTGAGCCAATCTTCAAATTGCTGAAGAAAGATCAAGTAGTACGCTGGAATGATGAATGTCAGGCCGCCTTTGAAAGAATAAAGGAATATCTCCAAGAGCCACCCATTCTTATGCCACCGGTGGAAGGAAGACCTCTGATACTTTACTTGACAGTGCTTGATAATTCAATGGGGTGTGTGCTGGGGCAGCATGACGAGTCTGGCCGAAAAGAGCACGCTATTTATTACTTGAGCAAAAAGTTTACCGACTGTGAGTCTCGTTACTCACTGCTTGAGAAAACTTGTTGCGCTCTTGTATGGGCTGCTCGCCGGCTGAGACAGTATATGCTGACTCACACTACCTTATTGATTTCAAAAATGGATCCCATCAAGTACATATTTGAAAAGCACGCTCTGTCTGGAAGAATAGCGAGATGGCAAATGATCTTGACAGAATATGATATCCAGTATACGACTCAGAAAGAAATTAAGGGAAGTGTACTGGCCGATCATTTGGCACACCAACCTGTGGACGATTACCAATCATTGAACTTTGATTTTCCGGATGAAGATATCATGGTGGTAACTGACTGTGAAGTACCTGGACCGGATGAAGGACCTGAGGAAGGATCCCGATGGTCCATGCATTTTGATGGAGCCTCCAATGCTTTGGGTAACGGCGTCGACGCTGTAATCATATCTCCCAAGGGAACTCATACTCCCCTCACCGCCCGATTATGTTTCAGCTGCACCAACAATATGGCAGAATATGAGGCATGTATCATGGGTTTACAAGCTGCAATCGACTTAAGGATCAAATTTCTAAGTGTTTTCGGAGATTCCGCTCTCGTGATCAATCAGATCAAAGGCGAGTGGGATACGAAACACCCGAATCTTATTCCTTACAAGGAGTATGTGTCGACCTTGCTTCCCCACTTTGAAGAGATAACTTTTGAGCACTTCCCTAGAGAGGAGAATCAGCTAGCGGACGCCCTAGCTACGATGTCTTCAATGTTCAAAGTTAAATGGGACAATGAGGCTCCCCGAATCATTATCTGGAAGTTGGATGAACCGGCATACTGCTGCGAGCTCGAGGTTGAGAAGGTCACTGAGAAACCCTGGTATCATGAGGTGAAGAGGTACTTGGAAGCTCAGGAATACCCTGAAGGGGCATCTGTCAATGATAAGAAGTTCATGAGGAGGTTTGCTGCAAAATTCTTCCTCAGCAACGACATTCTCTACAAACAGAATCATGATTCGACTCTGCTACGTTGTGTAGATAAGGCAGAAGCAGAGAAAATCATGATGGAACTGCATGAAGGTACATTTGGAACACATTCCAGTGGACACACCATGGCTAAGAAAATCCTTCGGGCAGGATATTTCTGGTCCACAATGGAAGCCGATTGTTACCAACACTCCCGAACTTGTCATAAATGCCAGATCTATGCTGACAAGGTGCATATCCCTCCGGTTCCTTTGAATGTCCTGACGGCGCCTTGGCCTTTTGCAATGTGGGGCATCGATATGATCGGTGAGATCCGACCAACGGCATCCAATGGGCATCGCTTCATCTTGGTGGCAATCGATTACTTCACGAAATGGGTTGAGGCAGCGTCCTATGCCACGGTAACCAAGAGTGTTGTGGCACGTTTCATCCGGCATAATCTGATCTGTCGGTACGGAGTCCCGGAAAGAATCATTACGGATAATGGTACCAATCTCAATAACAAAATGATCACTGAACTCTGTGAACAATTCAAGATACAACACCACAATTCTTCTCCCTACCGACCGAAGATGAATGGGGCTGTAGAGGCAGCCAATAAGAATATCAAGAAAATTGTGCAGAAGATGACAGTGACCTATAAAGATTGGCACGAGATGTTACCGTTCGCTCTTCATGGGTACCGCACCTCAGCAAGGACGTCAACCGGGGCAACTCCCTTCTCCTTGGTCTATGGCATGGAGGCAGTCTTGCCAATTGAAGTCCAAATACCCTCTCTCCGGATAATGAAGGATGCAGACTTGAATGAAGATGATTGGATCCAGACTCGACTTGATCAATTAAATCTGATTGACGAAAAGAGGCTCACTGCTATCTGTCATGGTCAAACGTATCAGAAACGGATGATCAGGGCATTTAACAAGAAAGTCAGACCGCAAGAATATCAAGTTGGGGACCTGGTAATCAAGCGCATCATCCTTCCTCAAAGTGATCCCCGGGGCAAATGGACCCCTACATACGAAGGGCCATTTGTGGTTAAACGTGTGTTCTCAGGAGGAGCCATGATCCTAACCACCATGGATGGTGACGACCTTCCTCACCCCGCCAATGCAGACATAGTGAAAAAATACTACGCATAAATAAAAGACCCGCTAGGTTGACATACCTAGGCAAAAATAAGGGCTTCCCGGCGAACCAAAAAGGTTCGGGCAAAAATAAGGGATGAAATGAATAAAAATTTGTACACCCGGCAAGTCGAAAACCTGAAAGGGCGGCTTGGGAAAAAACGGGTATCCCGGTGGACTGAAAACCCGAAAGGGCGGTCCAGGCAAAAGTTAGGGATAAAAGCGTAACACTATGTCTCCTTGGATCACTTCGCATCCGGAATTCGACATCAACTATCTGGCTCCAGATTTCGGCATTGACCAATCAGATTCATCTTCAAATTAGGCAACAAAGCGATGAGACGTTCGAAGACATAAAGGCGATAGCAGAGTTGGAACCCAGTGGGATTGTTCACATAGCTGTTTTGTTTCCTTTTTCAAATTGTAAACTCTATGTTATTTGGCGGCGTCCTCTTACTAGGATGTCAGCCTCTTGTACAAAAACGCCTATTCACAGGCAAAGTTTAAATCAATACAAATTCACTTGTCCATACAAATTACCATTGTTTTCCTTTTTCTGTTTTGTCTTGCGAAGAACGTCCAATGTTCATTTTTGATATATGCATTTGACATTAAATTGCTGATTCATAAATATTTGCATATGAAACAAGAGATTGATTACAGGTGACATCAGAGACAGGGGCAATGTGAAGTTGTCTAATGCAGTCTGGTTGTTTTGTCCGCCAAGGCACCAAGGTAGGTTCAACTGAAGAATGTGGCCAAGTCATCTCAACGCCCCGCAGAGTAAAACAAGGTTCAGTAGTACTTTCCCCAAGCAGAGTTGGTTCCCCGTTGATCCTGAAAGGACACAACATTCCCCGGCAGGTCTTAAAGCTCATCCCCAGTAGATTCTGGAAGCTTATCCCCTGCGGAGCACGGACGTCTCTCCCGAGTTTTATTTAGAGTTATTTCCTCACAAGGACTTATAACTGGGTTATCCTCAGCTAAAAACCACGGAAGACCGCCCTCGGCGAAGTTCCTTCAATCCCCAGCGGAGTCTATCATCATTATTCCCAGCGGAGTCTATCATCATTATCCCCAGCGGAATCCATCATCAAGAGTCCTCAACAGGCCTCGCATCAAAACTTCGGCCAAGTATCTCTTCCACAAAGCAATTCTCCGGCCGACCGTCAAGGATTTACTTTCCTAAAGGCGAAATTACATCCATGAACATTTCACATTTTCATACATCTTGCTTACATACATGATGAAACGCATACAACACTATCTCATGTTGAACATCATGATATCATGACATTGCATACAACTTACGTTTTTGCCTTTTCAGGAAAAAGACAATCCCAAAAACAATTACCTTCAGCTGTCACAATTCCAGATCCGATACCTGTATCTAGCCAGGGCACATCTGAGAGTGATCAGTTTCCAGACTCAATTCCTGTACCTAGCCAGGGCACGTCTGAAAAGTTCGAAGATTCGATTCCTGTATCCAGCCAGGGCACATCTATCAACTACAACATCTCCAGATTTGATTCCTGTATCCGGCCAGGGCATATCTGTTGACCACGTTTCCAGACTCGATCCCTGTATCTAGCCAGGGCACGTCTGAAGAGTTCGAAGATTCGATTCCTGTATCCAGCCAGGGCACATCTATTAAACGATTATTTCCAGATTCGACTCCTGTACCCAGCCAGGGCATATCTGTGAGCAACCAATTGTAGATTCAATACCTGTATCCAGCCAGGGCATGTCTACATAAGGAGATTGAGGATCAAACACCTGTAACAAGCCGGGAAAACATCCGTCTTTCTCAAATACACAAGTTCTCGCTAAGGAATCTCTTATGCGATCGACACTTCCAAATGGCATCTATAAGCCCATTCCCGACAAAGTTCTGTCACATCTCCAGATGGCATCTATAAGTCCATTCCTGACATCACATTGTTGAGACTCCCGCATGCGAGTGCAAATTTCCGGGAACTCTAGTGTCCAATCTCCTTTTACCCTCGAGTCACGAAAGGCAAACTTGCCAATCTAACTCTTCAGGTTCAAGAAGATTGAACAGGGGCAACTGTTGTACCCCAAAATTTGCCCTCCCATTTCCTCAACATTTTCTCATCACAAGACCTTTGAAGATCAAGATCCAATTAGGGTTTCCTCTGCTCAAGACTTCTTCTTGCACTGTGGACTCAAATTAGGGTTTGTGTTTGCCCAAGGATGTTTTGACCTAAAATGCCTAAGATGACTTTCATGCTTCATATTGGACTCCCAAGTTTACCTATACCAAGTTTCAAGTCTTGATTCCAAGTTTTGCCCAGTCAATTGGACAGTTGACCTAGAAATCAGCTGTATTGGGGAAAAAGTCAACTATGGCCAATTGACAGTCAAACCTCATGAAATTTGATCCACATCAACATTATGAACTCACATTAATCATTTGATCAAGTTTGGATCGCAATTCCACAAGAAATTTGATCAGATCACCAAAAGGGCAAAATGGTCATTTTTAGGGTTTTGACTGCACAAAGGCAATTTTTGACTGTTTGACCTAGCCAATGGCAAACCAAGTTCACATAGGGACTCAAGGACCCAATGAAATGGCCTTGACACATTCATCAAGCTCAAAAGATCCCAAGTACACAAGATTGACAGTTGAATTTCCCAGTCAATTGATCAATTTTGACTGTACACTGAAAAGTCAAACTTTGACTTTTTGGTCAAAATCAAGAGTCAAGATTCATTTTTCATCAAAACATGCCAAATCATGAAACTTGTTCACCAAGAAATCACAAAATGCAAATTAGGGTTTGAAAATGGAATTTTTCATAACTTAGAATTTTTCTAAGTTATGAAAAACCCTAATTTTTTCCCAACTTTGCCCCATCTTTTCACCAAGATCCATTTGGATTCAAACAAAAGTCAAAACATGAAAGTTGTAGCTTGTTGCATAATCTACAACTTTGATTCACAAAGTTTTCTCATTTGAAGCTTGTATCTCAAGTTATAATTTTTTGAATAAGGGCACTAAACCATTTTTAACTTAGTGAAATTTTAACCTATTTTGACAAGGTTTTCTACCCCACTTCAAGGCCATTTTTCATACCCTTCCACTTGGAATTTCAATTTGCATTTCAAAGATGGATTGTAGTACACATTCCAAGCTTTCCAAAATGTCCAAGAACTTCTCAAACAACCTCATGGTTAGAGAGAATCGAATTTCACAATATAGCAAAAAACCACTTTGTTCATGACCAAGTTCCATATCCATAACTTTGCAAATTTGAGCTCAGCATAGTTTGTGCTACTTTACAGGTCCTTAAACCAAATTACACTCCTTAATTTAATTCTTGTTCATTGTGCCAAAGTGTTGTTCCATGAGTTCAAGCATTGTACACAAGATTGATCCATTTTTAGATAAAGTAAACTTTCCATTCTTGAAAAGGTTAGCTTTATGTCCAATTGAAAATCAAGAAGGTACAAGCTAAATCCTTTTGGCACAAGATTATGGACAAGTTGCTCTGATCAAGAGAGGATTATGCAGCACATTAGGAGGCCCCCTACTGACCTAAAACCTCAACTTGCTTTTGTTTGCTTCAAGTTCAAGAAAAGTCCATAACTTATCACAACTCTCTCTTCAGCCTAGACACACAACACAAAAGCTATCAAACACATTCCAAACTACCCAACCAAGCTTTTGCACGAGCCATTTGCCTCTCAAGCACTATCCATCTCAGAAACACCACAAAACTGCCCAAACAGAGCAAGCCCTGCAGATTGAGTGCTATCTCTCAATCCCTTCGAGCATTCTTGTCCAAACTTGTTCCTCTACCTTCCTTACAACATATGCAAGCTAACCATGTCCTGAAACCTGACCTGTAACACCTCCAAGCCACTTCACCATTTTTAAATTTCTGTTTTGCAGTTGGAGTTCATTAGCTCGATTCAGGGAGTTTCAAGACAAAGTAGGACTTGGAAAAGCATCCTTACACTTCAAGGAAGCTATACAAGTCATCATTTCACTCTGAAACATCCTCCATTGCAAAGCTCGATTCCAACTGAACAGGTATATTCATGGAGTTCTATCTCCCTTATTAGGCAGTGTTAGCTTTAGGTTTTTGAAGAAAACATGTCACAATCATAGCCCTGAACATGCTCATATGATTAGATTTCATTTATATTTTGTGTGCTTAGAGAATTTCATGTTTGAACATTGATGAAAAGTTAGGTCAGAAATTGGGGGAGGAGAAATTCTCCCTCATCTTAGAGAGATAGGTCAAGTTCTTTATATGGTTGAAACCGTCTCTTAATGCTCTACACTTTTCATGTTATGAGTTTTGCTTGAAAGTCCAGGAATCCAGAGATAAAAAACGCGTGTTTTGCTTGAAGGATGTTGTACAGAGGTTGAAGAAGAAGTGGTCTGGGCTGGGCCTGGAACTATTTTCTTTTCACACCCTATTTCCATGTTTACACCCCCTGAGCCCATTTGCTTCATTTTTGACTCTTTTTGACTTTTTCTTTTTTTGGTTGACTTTGTTTATTTTTTCTCATGGCATTAAAAAATTAAAAATAT
Source organism: Vicia faba (assembly GCA_948472305.1). Taxonomy (NCBI): domain Eukaryota; kingdom Viridiplantae; phylum Streptophyta; class Magnoliopsida; order Fabales; family Fabaceae; genus Vicia; species Vicia faba. The sequence continues at coordinate 959,076,384 of OX451740.1, forward strand.
TTTTTCCATCATTTTTTGAATATATGGCATATTTATTTGATTTATTTCTTTTGTTTGCATATAAATATTATATATATACTATTATTAGAATAAATAGAAAAATAGTGTAAATACATTTTTTATTTTTATTTACCTTCTGAAAATATTTCACATAAAAAATACTCTTTTTATTTGTTTTATTAAAATATTAAATAAATATTTATTTTGTGTATAATGCATATTTAAGAAATTAATATATGTATATATATATGTTTATTAATATATTTAAGATAAAATATAAAAATACTTGAATTTTTCATTTTTATTAATATTTGATACAAAAATACTTTTTTTTCATAATATACTTCATTTTATTTTATTTTTATAAATAATAAATAAATAGTTGTATTAAATTAGGTAATAATGCATTCTCTTTTAAAAATTAGGGTTTTTGCCCTAAATTCAAAATACTCCAAAAAATAATATATTTTTATTTTCTTTTCTCTTTTACATAAATAATATTTTTCATACATATACAAAACATTCTTTTGCATTTTTGCATTGTTATTTAATTTGTGTACATTGATTATATTGCAAATATTCAAAATGATGTAATAATTTAGATTTAAATTCTTGTCAATATCCCCACTTGAGCATTTGTACCCCCTCCCCATATTTGGTTTTGTAATAGCTTAGTAATTTTAATTTCGCACTTTATTGCTTTCTAATGATAACATGTTAGAATTAGGGTTTGTATGCGAAAAAACGATAAAAAATAGTTTGACCTAATACAAGATAAATGAGCATGAAAATAAACAACACATCTCACACTTGCACCCCCTAGGGTATTCCACTTGTTGCCTTCAAATAAATGGGTCATATTGTATGTTGAACTTCTTTGGGCAAAGCAAACAATTTGAATGATCATAAGTCCTCGACAAAACTTTTCAAAAAAAACAAACAAAAACAAATGATCAAATCCCTTAAAGAAATTGCCCAAAGACATTTAACGTCGTTACAATTATGGTCTAAACAATGACCCGCGCCTGTCCCTTTCACATCCTAACACAAGATTGTCCACCAAATACAATGATGGAACAAACTTGTTAAAAGGGTTAAAACATAACAATAATCTTTTGAGAAATTTAGAAGTAGATAACCTCTTAGTTACTTGAATCAAACTTGCAAAACGAAACACTTGCCTAATTTCAAAATCACACATCACTACACTTTCAAAACGACTTTCAAAAACAAATGAAAACTTTTTCAAAAGACATACATCTTTGTATACATCCCCACATGGATCATTACAAAGGTTGCCACCACATTGGCCTCTTTTCAAAACATTTTCAAACCCACACACTCAAGCACCATTTAAAACAATTGAAAACAAAAGGCAAGTGATCTAAAGCAAGTAACTAAGAGCCCATGGATAACCATGGATAGAAAGGGTGCTAATACCTTCCCTTTCTATAATCTACTCCCCGAACCCAAGAAAACATCTCAAAAGGTTTTTGCTGTGCTTTTTAACCTTTCCTTAGGATAAAATAAAAAGTCGGTGGCGACTCTTGCTAACCGCAACATCTGCGAAAACAAACGCAAAACCTCAAGTCAGTTCTCCCACCGTATCACAGGGTGCATACTGGACCAACATGACGAGTCTGGCCGAAAAGAGCATGCCATTTATTACCTTAGCAAAAAGTTTACCGACTGTGAGACTCGCTACTCACTGCTCGAGAAAACTTGTCGCGCTTTGGTATGGGCTGCTCGCCGGCTAAGGCAGTATATGTTGACAAATACCACTTTGCTGATCTCTAAGATGGATCCGATCAAGTACATCTTCGAGAAGCCTGCTCTATTCAGAAGAATCGCTAGATGGCAGATGATCCTCACTGAATATGATATATAGTACACGACCCAAAAAGCTATAAAGGGGAGTGTGCTAGCCGATCATCTGGCCCATCAAGCTGTTGAAGATTACCAATCCATGAGGTTTGACTTCCCCGACGAGGATATCATGACTTTGAGCAACATTGAAGAAAACAGAACGTATGACAGACCTGAACAAGGATCCCGATGGACCTTGTACTTTGATGGTGCCTCCAACGCACTTGGCAATGGTATCGGCGCGGTACTTATCTCTCTAGAAGGTTTCCATACACCTTTCACCGCCAGACTCTGCTTCAGCTGTACCAACAACATGGCCGTGTATGAAGCTTGTATATTTGGTCTCAAGGCCGCTATTGACTTGGGAATCAAATCGTTGATTGTATTTGGGGACTCAGCTTTGGTCATCAGTCAGATCAAAGGAGAGTGGGATACTAAACATCCAAACCTCATCCCTTACAAAGAACATGTCCTGACATTGTTACCATATTTCGAGCAGATTACCTTCGAGCATTTCCCGCGAGAAGAGAATCAGCTAGAAGATGCGCTAGCTACAATGTCATCCATGTTTAAACTTAACTGGGATAATGAGGCTCCCCAAATCACCATTGAACGGATGGACGAACCTGCACATTGTCACGAGATTAATACCGAAGAAGTAATGGACCGACCGTGGTTTCATGACGTCAAAAGGTATCTCGAAGCACAATAATACTCTAAAGGAGCTTCAGTCAACGAAAAAAAGTTCTTAAGGAGGTTCTCTTCCAAGTTCTTATTGAGCAATGGTATCCTATACAAGCGCAATCATGATTGCATTCTACTCTGTTGTGTGGACAAGGTTGAAGCTGAGCAGATCATGGCTGAACTGCACAATGGTACCTTTGGCACTCATTCTAGTGGACATATGATGGCTAAGAAGATTCTACGGGAAGGCTACTACTGGTCTACCATGGAAGCTGACTGCCATTAACATTCCCGTACTTGTCACAAATGTCAAATCTACGCTGACAAGGTACATATACCTCCAGTTCCTCTCAATGTCTTAACAGCTCCTTGGCCATTCGCGATGTGGGGAATCGACATGATTGGAGAGATCAAGCCTACAACATCCAATGGACACCGATTCATCCTGGTGGCCATTGATTACTTCACCAAGTGGGTCGAAGCTGCTTCCTTCGCATCCGTTACAAAGAATATGGTTGCCCGCTTCATCAAGCAGAACCTCGTTTTCCAGTATGGTATCCCCGATAGGATTATCACTGACAATGGTACAAACTTGAACAATACTATGATCACCGCCTTGTGCGAGCAGTTCTAGATTCAACATCACAATTCATCTCCCTATCAGCCAAAGATGAACGGTGTTGTTGAAGCTGCGAACAAAAATATCAAGAAGATCATTCAAAAGATGACAGTCACCTACAAGGAATGGCATGAGATGTTACCGTTTTCTCTGCACGGGTACCGTACCACGGCACGAACATCAACTGGGGAAACACCCTATTCTTTGGTGTACAGCATGGAAGTTGTTTTACCTATCGAGGTTCAGATTCCCTCCTTGAGAATCATGAAAGATGTTGGTTTGAGTGAAGACGATTGGATTCAGACCCGGCTTGATCAACTTAACTTGATTGATGAAAAGTGACTTACTGCTGTTTGTCATGGTCAGGCGTATCAAAAACGAATGATCAAGGCATTCAACAAGAAAGTCAGACGCCAGGTATATCAAGTCGAGGATCTTGTAATCAAGCGGATCATCTTGCCGCAAAGTGATCCCAGGGGAAAATGGACTCCTACCTACGAAGGACCATTTGTGATCAAAAACATCTTTTATGGTGGGGCAATGATCCTGAGCACCATGGACAGCGACGACCTGCCACACACTGCAAACGCAGATATAATCAAAAGATACTACGCATAAATGACCCAGAAAGTTGAAAACCCGAAAGGGCGACTTGGGCAAAAAAGGGCATCCCGGTGATTCAAAAACCCGAAAGGGTGGTTCAGGCAAAAATTAGGGATAAACAAAAAAATCTATACACCCTGCAAGTTGAAAACACGAAAGGGCGACTTGGGCAAAAAAGGGTTTCCCGGTGGATTAAAAGCCCGAAAGGGCGGTCCAGGAAAAAGTTAGGGAATTAAAGCGTATGACTATGTCTCGTCGGATCACTTTAAGGACAATCTCTTCACCAGACAAGCTTCTGGCTTCTGATCAATCCAATCATCGTCGGACGAAGCAACGAATGGACAAGATATCCAGAGTTACGAAGGCTATAGAAGAATGGGAACCCCATGGAATTTTTACACATAGCTATCTTTCTTTGTATAAAATTTTCTCAATTTTTATGACAACATTCTCTTACTAGGATGTTTGTCTCCTTTGTACAAAATACTTACACAAAGTTAATACAAAGATACTTCAAAGTGCAGAAAACTATTTTCCTTTTTTTCTTTCTACACTTGTGTTTTATTTGAAAACGTCCAATGGTTTATTAAATGAGCATATGCATTTGAATATAATCATTGTTTATAAATAAATGAAATGTGAAAGAATAATTACTGACAGGATGAAAGGATAGGAAAACGTCTTTAGGATATTCCAATAGAAATCCCCTTCAGTACATCATCTAGATCCCTCAACGGAACTAAAACCTTGAAAAACATATCCCCAGCGGAATTAAACTTCAAAAATCCCCACCGGAGTCCAAACTTCAAACTCCCAATACCCGGCGGAGTCATATTTCAAACTTTTAATTCTCATCAGAGTTAAAATCTTCAGCAGAATAAAACTTTGGGTCATAAATCCCCAGCAAAAAAATGAAACCTTCTTCCCCAGCAAAGTCGAATTTCCAACTACCAATCTACAGCGGAAACCATTCAAGTTTCTCCAGATTCCCCAGCAAGTTATCTTAAAATATGAGAATCAACCAGATAACAGTCAACTTTTATCCCCAACTAAGGATAATCCCCCAGTAGATTGGCATACAACCCAAACTCCAGAACTTTTTCCAAACGAGAATAAGCATTTTCCCCCCAGAGTCCTGATCTCCCCGGAGTAGCTACTCTCCACCAGTATAACTATTCCCCACAAAGTTCTTAATCCCCAAGAGAATGAAGATTCTCATTCTTAACTCTCCAGCTTGAAGTCCCCAGGGATTTATTTTCCCCTAGCAGATTGAAGATCCTCAGTCTAGATTCCCCAGTGAAGTTACCTGAGTATCCATGACTCCCCAGCACGAGTTTGTCAGAATGTTTAATCCCCTAACAGATCGAAGATTCTCATTCTCACTTCTCCAGTGAAGTCCCCAAGGTTTCAATTCCATAGAAGATCAGAGTTTCTCATTCTTAATTCTTCGCAGAAGCCACCCGAGTCTTCCTTTTTCTTCAGCAGATCCAGGTTTTCTTTCATCTAATCCCCATTAGAGATCATCAGAGTTTCCTTATTCCCCAGCCGAGTAAGGATTCCCCTTGTGTAATCTCCAGCCATAGTCATCAAAATTCTCCAGTTTCCCCAAGCAGGTTTCTCTAGCATACTTGAAGGATCCCTATATCCCCAGAAAAGTCATGAAGGATTCTCACATCCCACAGAAGTTGTAAAAGTTCTTGTTAATCCCCACAAGTTGCCAAGGATCTTCTATCCCCACCAGTGGTCCAAAGATTTCTCATCCTCAGTAATCAAAGATTTTGGAATCCCTAGCATCAGCCCAGGATTTACTTTCCCCGACAGCAGTCAAGGATTTTATTATCTCCAGCTATCAAAGATTTATTTTCCTCAGCAAGACAACTAATCAGCTTACATGCGCATACATTACATTCATATATCATAAACATTGATAAAGCACATTTTATTGCATTATGCATATCATGTAACATAACTTTGTGTTTCAACTAACATTTTACCCTTTTCAGGATAAGATTAAAAGCTACCTTTAACAAATATTCAAAGATTTCAGATACAATACAGATATACTCCAAGACACGGAAGTCATTCTGTTACTCATTCAAATCTCTTATTCAGATACAGTGTGGATACACCCCAGACATGGAGGTCATTCTGTTACTCATTCAGAATTCAAAGTCAAGATACAATACGGATATGCACCAGACACGGATTCCATTATGTCTCTCATCTAGACTTCAGTAATCAGATACAAATTAGATACGCTCCAGACACGGAAGCCATTCTATTTCTCATTCAGATTCAACTATCAACTTCAAGTTCAGAAATACTCCAGACAAGGAAGTTATTCTGTCACTTATTCAGATCCCAGTTACAGTTCAGATACACTCCAGAAAAGGAAGTCATTCTGCTACTCATACAGATCTCAACTTCAAATACAATTCAGATACGCACCAGACACGGTTGCCATTCTGTCACTCATTCAGATGTTTCCCCAGCTCAGAGATGCTCTAGACACGGATGACATTCTGTCGCTTATGCAAATTTCAGATTCAAATACAATACAGATACACTCCATACACGACAGTCATTCTGTTATTCATTCAAGAATCAAATACAGTTACAGCTCGAATATGCTCCAGACACGGACGCCATTTCCTTTGCTCATACAGATCCAATCTCCATATACAATTCAGATACGTTCCAGATACAGATAACATTCTGATGTTCATTCTCTTGATATTCAATAAACATTCTTGGATGGAATCTTTAAGCCCATCTCCAGCAAGATTCTACCATCTCCAAATGGCATCTTTAAGCCCATTCCCTCAACCATATTCCGACGAGTGCAAATTTACGGGCACTCTAGTGTCCAATCCTTTTTTACCTTCGAGTCACGAAAGGCAAACTCGCCAATCTAACTCTTCAGGTTCAAGAAGATTGAACAGGGGAAGCTATTGTACCCCAAAATTTTCCCTCTCATTTTATCAAGATTTCCCCTCACAAGACTCTTTGGACTCTAGACAGGATTAGGGTTTGGTCTGCTCAAGACATCTCCTTGTACTGATGACTTGAAATTAGGTTTGAGTTTGCACAAGGATTTTTGGACTTCCAATGCTCAAAATGACTTTCATACTTCATGTTGGACTTATAAGATTTCCCATACCAAGTTTCAATCCTTGAATCAAATTTTTGCCCAGTCAATTAGACACTTGACCTAGAAATCAGCTATATTGGGGAAAAAGTCAACTGTGGCCAATTTACACTCAAACCTCATAATTTTTTGATCCACGTCAACATTATAGACTCATATGAACCATTTGATCAATTTTGGACCACAACTCCTCAATAAATTTGATCAGATCATCAAAAGGGCAAAATGGTCATTTTTAGGGTTTTGACTGCAGAAGGGCAATTTCTGATTTTTAACCTAGCCAATGGCAAATTGGGTTAAAGCATGGATTCAAGGACTCGATGGCATCATCTTTACCTATTCACAAGGTTCAAAAGATCTCAAAAGCATTGGATTGACAGATAAATTTTCCAGTCAACTGATCAAAAATCAACTATATACTGAAAAGTCAAACTTTGACTTTTTGGTCAAAATCAAGTGCCAAGGGTCATTTTTCATCAAGATGTGTCAAAACATGAAACTTGTTCACCAAGAAACCTAATTTTGCAAATTAGGGTTTAAAATGGAAAATATTCATAACTTTGAAATTTTCTAAGTTATGAAAAATTCTTATTTTTTCCCAACTTTGCCCAACTTTTTCACCATGATGCAATTGGATTCAAAAAAAACTTCCAACATGAAAGTTGTAGTCCTCTATAAAATCTACAACTTTTATTCACAAAGTTTTCCCAAAATATGCTTGTATCTCAAGTTATGATTTTATGAACAAGGGTCCAAAAACTTTCTAACTTAGTGAAATTTTGCCCTAGTTTAGGTAGGATTTTGACCTATCTTCATGGAAATGTTTCACCTAGTTCCAATTCGAATCTAAAAATGCATTTCAAATATGGATTGTAGATGATGTTACAAGCTTTCCAAAATGTCTAATAACTCTCCAAAATCATTTGTGGTTAGGGAGAATCGAAGGTTTGAATTTGGCAAAATGTCACTTTGATCCATGGCATTTTTCATGTTGCTACAAGTTGCAAATTCTATCCAGACTTGCTTGTAGTTATTTACAGGTCATTAAATCCTTCCACACTCAAAAATTGAATGCAAACTCAATGGATTAAGGCATGGTTCTGATCAATTAAGCATTATACAAAGGTTTATTCCATTTATGGCATAAAGGTGGCAATACCATTTACATAAAGCATGCTTTATGTCAAATTGCTTATCTTGAGCCAAGGACCCAATCTTTTGCAGCAAACAAAGTTCACTAATATCAGGAAATTGGTACAAACTCTTAGCATACCCTAAGCTAGATTGTACAAGCCTTTGCATTGTCAATTCTCACTTTTGCTTCAAAACTAAGAAATCTTGCAAAAGGTCAACATCTTTGCAATCTGAAAAAACCAAGTTTGGAAACATTTAAACCAAGTTTTGCATATTACACTAAGTCAGAAGCACGAGCTAACCACTTCTCAAACCTTCCAAAACACCAAAATCACATTTTCTTGCAAAATAGGGCAACTTCTGCAGTTTGACATCCAAAGCAAAATCCACTCATGCGTTTTGCTTGCAACCACTTCAAACACATTCTAAACAACACACCTAAGCTATCCCAACCATTGGCCAACAACTGTAACCTTGTTTTCAAGCTTCACCATTTTTGAATTCTGACTTTGCAGGTTGAGTTCCATAGAGAGATTCAAGCAAGTTCAAAGCAAACTAAGCATTGAGTAAGGTCAAAGGAACTTCAAGCAAGCTCCCAAGTATCTCAGGCCTCACTAAAAACCCCTGCATTGCCATACTCGAGCTTGATTGAAATAGGTAAAGTTCAAACTTCTATCTCTCTATTTAGGAATCATTAGGCTTAGGTTTATGAATAAATAATGTAGTACTCATTTCCCTTAAGCTGTACATATGCATAGATTTCATTCAAGTTAACTGAGTTGGGAGAATTTGAATGATGAATTTTCTGAAAAAACTAGGTTAGAAATTAGGGCCAGAGAAATTCTCTCTGGTCTTTGATAGTTAGATTAAGTTCTTTACATGGTTGGAATCGTGTTTTAAAATGCTATAACTTTCATGTTGTGAGTTTTTGATTTAATGCAAGAACAAGAGAGAACAGGATTCGTGTGTATGGCCATGGCGCACGCGTTCTAGAGGACAGGGATGAAGATGGAATGGGCTGGGCTTGACTTGGCCTTGCTATTTGTGCCCCCTAGGCTTGCTGTTCAGATCCCCTGGCCCATTGTTTTATATTTTCATATTTTTTCATTTTCTTTTTTAGTTTCTGACTTTTATTTATTTTCCTAAATATTAAAAATTACCAAAAATATTTTCATAAATTTTCATATTTTATTTTATTATTTTTATCATTTTTTTTGGACATAGAAATAATTACTTTGATAATATACTTATATTTTCTTAAAATAAATTCATAAATAATACAAAAAATATTATATTTTTATTTTTTATTATTTATATACTTAAATAATATTTTCTCACATATTTTTATTTTTTAACATTTGTATATATTTTATTTTATTTACTTGTGCATAAATAAATAATTATAATATATTTATTTTCTTAAAACAATTTAGGGTTTCCACTCTTAATAAAAATAATCAATAATATTTTTCTTATTTTTGATACATTAAATAATTTATTTTTACATACATAAAAATAATACAAAAACACTTTTTGCATATTCATATTTATTTACATATTTAAATATTGTCTATTTATTTATTTTTACAATTGATTCAATTTGGTTGTAATAATTGATTTAAGGTTTTTTTTTATTTCTTGCAAATACCCCCTATTCAAAATTGTACCCCATCCCCATATCAATGTTGTAATAGTTGTAGATTTACTTTTACGCATTTATTGCTTTCTAATATACCATGATAGAAAGATTATGGTTTGTATGCAAAATCTAAAATCAAACAAATAGCTTGACCTAATACAAGACAAAATGCATGAAAATGACAACACAATACACACAAGCACCCCTAGGGTTTCATCCACTTGTTGCCTTTAAAATGGCCATGGTATGCATGCTAGGTGTCTTGGCAAAACAAAAATTAAAACAAAAGATCATAGTCCCTCGATGACGCTATCTTGGTTGCCTATACAAAATGATCTAGTCCCTCAAACAAAAACTTGCTAAGATACTTAGCACTATTGATATCATGGTCATACGATGACCCGCGCCTGTCCCGTTTAACATCCAAGCATAAGGTTGTCTACCAAATACAATGGTAAAACAACAATGTCAAAGGGTTAAAAATGTGTAGGAAAGACTTTTGAGTAGGTAGGTAGATGCTCCTAGTTACTTGACCAAACTTGCAAACATCCTTGCTAATATTCAAAAACATACAACACATTTCAAAACATTTTCCCAAAACTAACTTTCAAACATTGAAACATTTTTCAAAAGACAAAACACCTTTGTATACATTCAAACAAGAATCATTACAAAGGTTGCCACAACGATGGCCTCTTTTCAAAATATTTTCAAAACCACACACAAAGAACCATTTCAAACCATTGGATAAGCAAAGCAAGTGATCTAAACAAGTAACTAAGAGCCCATGGAAAACCATGGATGAAAAGGGTGCTAGCACCTTCCCTTTTCATAATCTACCCCCCGAACCCAAAAACAATCTCAAAGGTCTTTCCTGTGCTTTTTGACCTTTCCTTTGGATAAAATAAAAAGTCGGTGACGACTCTTGCTAAACCGAACATTTGCAAACAAAAAGCGCAAAACCTCAAGTCAGTTCTCTCATCGCATCACACACTAGAACATGGGACAAAGTAGTTCCCCTGCACTTGATAGAGACATGTAGGTCATCATTATGTCTCCTTCCTCTGGGAGTCAGATCAGCATCAGAGAAACCTAACCCATTGTCAGCAGTCAAACTAGCCACACAGTCTTCGAATTGATCGGCATAGATTTCTTGTGGCACATGAGTAGTCTTGAGTAATTTTACTAAAGTATTAGCATGGGCTTCAGAGCACAGTAACAGGGCCAACATTGAGATCTTGGAAGGGGTCTGCCCTAGTTGTTCAACCACATTGTAGTCGCTCTTTTTAATTATTTTTAAGATTTCTTACATTTCCCTCTTAGAGACCTCAGGGATGACTTCTGGGTGCGCCTTTGTCTAGATAGGCTCAACCAATATTTCTTTGCCTCGAGTCTTGACCAACTCGGTGGCAGGGGTAGCAGCAGGGCTAGCAGCAGGAGTAGTCATAGGAATACTGTCAGGAGTAGCAGCAGGGACAACCACATGAGTAGTAACGGTTTTAGGAGGAGAGATCTCGGGAGATAAAACTCTTCTACTTCTTGTTATTTTACTGGTCCCAACGATATTGCCGACGCCAGGATCAGTACCTTCAGTAACTTTGTCTTCACCAACCAACAGGTCTTGCTTGATGCCATGGTAATAGACGTCAACCCCATAATTCCAGGGAACACCTTTATCCAATGAATATGGTATTGGCCCTGGCATGGTGATGATAAGGGGAGAAAACTTTGGAACAGATGTAATCCTAACGGGTCTTTTGGTGGAGTCCCAGGGAGTATTGTCATAAATGGTGATTATGGAGACATCTTCACAAACACTTATGGCAAGAGGAACTTTCTCGACCAAGATTTCTTTGTTAACCATCATGCGCCGGATGCCCATATTCAATATTAAACAACCATCTAGTAGGGATATACATGAGTGGAAACCTTCACCACAACCCGGAAATAAATTGGCTCATAATAGGTTCCTTTTGATAGTCAGAAGAGGAGTAGTTAACTCATCCACTTAAGAAAAAAAACGGTCCTCATCAACAACATTGACACCTTGGCCATGTTTAGGCATTGGCGCTGTTATTACATTAGGTGTCTCGGGAAGGTGAAACTCAATCTCCTTCGCCTCAATGAGATCTTGTACTTTATTCTTTAAAGCCCAACAATCATTCGTATCATGCCTAGGAGTCTCAGAATGGTAAGCACATCAAGAATTCAGATTGTAGTGGGGAGAGGCAGTATTAGGATTCTTCGGGGCCTCCTTCAGAGTTACCAAATTAGACTTCAGCAGGTGTGGTAAAACCTGGGATAGGGTCATGTTGATTCGAATGAACTGTCTTCTAAGTGCATCTGGTCTGTGTTGATTGTTTCGTTGCTGGTTTGATGCGGGATTGGAAATCATGACAGCCTCTACCATTAGACGATGTTCAGTTTTGTTATGATTCCTTTGGCTATAAGCTGCACTGACCTCTTTCTTTCCTGTGAAAGGTTTCTTGGCAGTATTAGAGGATGCATCTCTCTATATTTTACCACTTTTGATGCCAGCCTCTATATGTTCACCAGTCAAGATCAATTCAGTACACCCAGCAGAAGAACTTCCAATCAGATGGTTAAAGAACGGCCCAGATAACGTTCCTAAGAACATGTCCACTAGATCCCTATCAGAAAATGGAGGTTGGACTCTTCCCGCAAGGTCTCTTCATTTTTGGTAATAATCTTTAAAACCCTCATCGGAACCCATATACATATTTTGCAACTGTGTACGGGTCGGGGCGAGGTCAGCGTTATATTGATACTGCTTGTAGAAAGCAGCAGCAAAATCTTCCCAATTGCGAACACTGGTTCTCTCCAGTTGATAGAACCATTCCAGCTGAGTCCTTGCCAAACATTCCTAGAAGAAGTGGACCCACAGATTCCTATTAGTAGTGTGGGGTTGAATCTTCCTGACATACGACCTTAAATGCAGCTTGGGAAATGAGACACCTTCGTACTTAGCAAATGTAAGGACCTTGAATTTTTGTAGGATGACCACCCCTGAAATCAGTCCCAACTCCTCAAAATCTAGCCCGGGTATCCTCTGGATCACCATAGCATTGAGTCGATCCTCTAACTGTTTGTATTTATCCTCAGCAGGAGGATACTACTCCTCAGAATAGCCAGGTTCATCCTCCTTAGACCCTAGATTGTTGTTTTCTTCCAGTGGCTTCTCTTCTTGATTGTCCCCTTCATCCGACGGGGTTGCGAAATCTATAGATCGCTTAACCAGTCCTCTGATCCTTATTCCCAAATTCACTACACCAGCTGGTTTCTTTGGCTTCTTGGTCTTTTCTTTGAAGATCAGGGCTTTCAGCTCTTCTTTCCCCTTGGCAAGAGCCATGATCATTTGTGGAAACTGAGCATTTTGAGTTTGGAGGTCCTTCACTGTTTGTTCGAGAGCCATTTCTTTTGCTGAAATAAATAGCGAAAAGAATGAGAAACCTGTTTTGAAACCTGTTTATGCAATGATATGTATGATATGTGTATGCAATGTTTTCAAGGATTTCTAAGACTTAAATTTTCCTAAACAGAAAGAGAACAAACATTAATTTCATTAAGAAGTTTCAAAGGTTGCAAAGATGCCTCTTGGGCTTACAATAGGAGAAACCAAGCAAAAATAAACTCTCAAAGCAAAAAAGGACTCAAACTTCCCACGGACGCATCCTATTTGGAGAAATATAGGAATTTATACTCTTCTCTTCGTGAAGTAGCCCGGTGAGCTCTAAAACCTTCTTCTCGCTGGCGTAGAACTGGGTCTCAAAGGTGTCTCGTTCCTCTTTGAGCTGAATCTAAGATCTCTACAATTCCTCGAGAGTAGTCGGCATGTCAGGATGGAGAATGGTATGCGGTACATATTTATCTGCAATGGGTTCCAAGATGATGGGTAGAACGACGGGATAAGGCATAACGCGATTTTGAGCGCATGCTCGCACCCACTTAAGACAAGGCTCCAAAGGGATGGAGTTCTTCTGCCCCAGTGTCTTGCTATCCACTTTGTTTATCATGCCCCAGGCTCGTATGAACCTCTGACGGTAACCTTGAACATCATCCTCATAGTTGAACATAATGCCTTGAACCAATACATTATGAGGACCATCCCTCCTAGCATACCCAAACTGCCGCAATGCCAAACAAGGATTATAAGTTATTCCTCCCCTAATTCCTATGAGGGGGACATTAGGGAATTCTCCACAGCGATCGATGATAGTAACATTCTCCAAGGACCGAGGACACCAATGAATATCCGAATGTGTGAGGGATATCAACCTATTAGACCATCTCATGCCCTGCTCATTCTTCACAACAGATCGAGGTAGGTGTGAAATAAACCACCTAGCCAACAGAGGAGTGCAACACAAAAGAGTCCCTCTTCTCTTTACAATGTGAGTATGCAGAGAGTGTAGAATGTCTCCAAGTAAAGTAGGCACTATATTATGGGACAAAAAACCCTTGACTTCATTCACATCTATGAGTTGGCCCGAATTAGGAAATAGTACCATCCCATAGATGAGAAGGGCCAACACTTCTTCAAAAGCTTGTAAATCCAGGGTATCCCAAAAAAAGTGAGCCTTCTCAAATAGAAACTTAGCTAGAAACCCTTTGACGCCTCTTCTTGTTTCCCAATTTGCCACGACATTTGACTGTTGTAGAGACAGAGCTTGAGCAATCTCCTCAGGTTTTGGGTCTTTTTCCATACCATTGAATGGTAATTGATTAAGGATGGGCACCCCTAATAACTGAGAAAAATCCTCTATAATGGGCACTAACTGGTAATCAGGAAAGGTGAAGCAGTGATGTAAAGGGTCGAAGAACTGAAAGAGCACCTTTAGCATTTCTTTGTCAGAGTTTGAGGTGACCAAGTTGAGAAGTCACCATGTCTTTAAGTGAATGAAGAGCTTTCAGGAACTCTTGATGCTAATTCCTTTAGTTGAGGAGGTACCCTTACGAGGTTGACTTGGATAGTATTCCTGCGAGTGGATGCCATGTCCTACAAAACAAGACAAGGATAAGCCCTAAAAATCCTTGAAATGGTTAGTATGAATGCAATGTTATGATGTCATGCTAAGAAAACACCAATATATCAAGCACAAGCAAATCATACAAAGACCTTAGGTTTAAAGCTTGCATGGGTTTTAAGGTAAGTTCCCTCTTGAAATTTAGTTGGCTCAACCTGTCCTAGAAATAGTCACCAGGTTCTAAGGGATCTCAACATCACTGATCTTTACCATAAGTTTCGTTCCGATAGACAACTGAATTGCCACCAAACAAAACTTGGGAGTCAAATCTTAATGAGTGTAGTATCGAGTATCAACCGACTTAGGACTAGACCAAAGACGACTATCTCACTACTTCCTAATGGCCAAGTTGTTCAATTAAAGGTTCTAAGGTCAGTTGATGCTTCATGACACCACACAGCGGCCCCGTATTCTCCTTGATTAACTCAAGGGCTACCGGTACCAACCAAAGTGTCACATCAACGTAGTTATCGCTCCAACCGTGTCGGTATACCCCGTACAGTTTCCACGATCTATTTCTACTTACCTAAAAGGTGCCTCAGATCTGGGTGTAGGATCTATAGTAACAACCCAAACAGTGCCAAAAGGTAAAGCAAACAAATCATACAAAATCAGCTTAAATAATTAACTAACTCTAAGGTAACCCCACTTTTTATTAATCCCCAGCAGAGTCGCCAGTTCTGTGATACGATGGCAGAACCGACTGTTATACTGGTTTTGCATTTGTGTTTGAAAATGTTGCGGTAAGCAAGAGTCACCACTGACTTTTCTTTTATCCAACAAAGGAAAGGATAAAAAGAACAGAAAAAGACCTTTCGAGAGTTTTCTAAGTAAGGGGGTAGATTATGGAAAGGGAAGGTGTTATCACCCTTTCCATCCGTAGTAAGGGGGTAGCTCATTTTTGAAATACCTTGTGCTTTCGTGTATTTTTGAAAAGTATTTTGAAATGCCTTTGTGCGGCGATTTTCTTTGCGTTAACTCTTGTATCAGTCCTCAAGAGTGTTGACAAAGAAAAAGTTTTTGAAAGTTTATTTTTGAAATGTGTCAGTGTAAAAAGTTTTTTTTTGAGCATAGAATCTAAAAACTATCTACTTGTACTAAAAATGTTTGTTCTTTTCCTCCTATCCTTTAGACAATGCTATTCTACTATTAGTGAGTAGGTAGCCCTATCGCTGGATGTTTAGGGACAATCGAAGGGACGTACAGTCATAAAGGCAACATGTGGAGACGCTTTAGAAATTTTGTCTAGGGACCAGATCATTTACCGAAAGACAACACTGTGGGGTCATCGAGGGACTATGATCTTTTGATTTACGGGTCTTTGCTAAAATGTCCCAGTTTTGAGGGGCATGACTATTTTTTTAAGGCAACCAAAGTGGGCGTACCCTAGAGGTGTATATGTGCAATTGATTCAATTCAGTTATATATCTTGTGCATTTAGGTTTGCTAACGTTTTAATTTTCAGTCTTATCATACACTCCTAATTAATAACAATTAATATTTGCATAAATTTAAAGTGCGAGAATAAAAATCCTACGCTATTACAATGCTTCGGGACAATTACATAAAAAAAGTGCAAGAAAATAAAAGGCAGAATTTTAGACCTAAACTATTACATCCCGTAATCAGTTACATTATTATATAAAATGCGAGAATAAAAATAAAGCGCGCGAAATGAATATTATGTCTAAAAACTCCTAAGAATGAAAATCTTTTTGGTTTTATTTTTATTTATTTAGAAAAATAATTAAACTAAATCTAAATTTAATTTACGAAAATAAATATTGAATGAAATGAACCTAATTCTAATATTTTTGCATTCTTTAGTTAAGAAAATATTTAAATTAAAATGAACCTAAGTCTAATTGATTTTAAGTTGATAAAATAAAATTAAAATAATTAATTAAAAAAATTTTGGAAGAAAAAAAGAAAACCTAAACCTATTTATTTATTTATTTTTATTCTTTTATTAAAAAAATGATTTTTTAAAACAAATAAATAATAACTAAAAAACAACAAAAAAAGAAAATAACAAATAAAAGATATGGGCCTGGCTGCAATCAGAAAATGGGGGGTGTACTTGGGATTTCGCTAAGCCCAAAATGATGAGCCCAATGTTAAAAAAAACTGCAAAAAGAAATGTTGAAAAAACAAAACCAAAACGCAGCAACCTGGGGTCGAACCCAGGACTTCCAGATACACACACACACACACACACACACACACACACACACACACACACACACACACACACACACACACACACACACACACACACACACACACGTCTCACCACCAGGCCATTTTATCATTCGTTTATATAAACAATAACAATAATATATATGTGAAGCAAGTGGAACATGCTGAGTTGTACACGCGCGCGCTCCAGGTGGGACCCTGATGTTTGAATGAGCCAATCAGAGAAAAACCCAATTGTCATGATCCATTATTTACTATTTTATATAATTTATCTTGTATTTATGTGAATAAATACAAAATAAATATGAATGAAATAGATGAAAAATGCAAGGCAATGTAATAATGAAAATAGAGGTCCTATATAAGCTTAGGAAGATAATTAAAGCCTAAAAAGTTAAGCCCTTGACTCAAAAGTTCAAATTTTCTCAATGCACCATTCTTGAAATTTCCAAAATTTTCCCAACTTGGGAAAGCCATAACTTGTTCAATTTTGATATCATGATGATGATCTTGGAGTTTTTGGAAACCCCAAGATGTCTACTTCAATCCATATTTTGATCAATTTTGCATTTGAAGAATTTATCCTGATGTAAATGGTCTTGACAAAAAGTGCCTTTTGTTGACTTTATGAAAATGACCTGTAATGTATGAGCCTGTATCTTCCAAATAGTGCATCTCTTGATCTTTAGGGAAAAATAGAAGTTGTATGGAATTGGATTTTCTTCAAAATGAGCTTTGGTTGGGGGAAAATGGATGAAGTATGTGAAAGTTATGCCTGGTCAAAGTTTGGTTGACTTTTCCTATAGAAATGCTAATTAGCAATTCTAGACTTCTGATGAATTAGGAGCATTTCTTGAGGAATCATGATCAACCCTTGACCAAATGATGGATATCACTTCAAAATGTTTATGTTGACCAACAAACTTGAAGTTTGACTGTATATAGGCCACAATTGACTTTTGACCTAGCACATCTGATTTTCAATCATTTGAGCAATTGACTGAGCAAACTTGTAGTGGAAGACATGAAATTTTTCATGGACAATCTTGAAGGCATATTAGGACCATGGAAAAAATTTGAGACCTTTGGAGCTCACAGATTTTGATGAAAAGTGAAACCCTAGTTGGAGGTTCATTGCTTAGGAGGAGAATTTGTCTGATCAATTCTTGGTCAACCTTGAGCAATTGAGCATCTCTAGGAGCATGTCTTGAGTGAAAATTGGAGGGAAAATTTTGGGGTACAACACATTCTATTAGAGATTTACTTGAATGGGGGTGAAGAGTCATAATCCTTGGTTCAAACATAATTAATGGTGAAATTTATTTAAATAATCATTTGTATTCCAAGGTGTTCTATGACACAATCTCAGAAGCTAGGAGTTGATCGTGAATCTCTAATTTGAGGGTTCAAGATCGAGAGAAATGGATTATGATTTCCGATATGGGTTACCATATTGCTTTTAGATACAATTTGATATTAGTTCATTTGTCCATTAACCTTAACATCACTTTCTTCCCACTTGTGGTATCTCCATTTATGTCTTCAAGTAGGCATAAAATTATTGCATTTGTTTTTGTTAGCAAAAATCATTGGGTACATGTGAAGTTGAAACTCGATTATGCATTGCCTCACATCATTGATTGTTGGAGAGAAAATTGTAGTGAAGGTGCAAGAGAATACGAAACAACATATGCAAGACGTATAAGACTTTGGGAAGAAGAAGTCAGGAAGTCAACATAATTTAGATTGTATTAATATTGTTGTATAGTTAGGATTTATGGATATTTTTGTAGATTTGTGATTGTATCGACACTTTTTAATGTTATGTCATGTTATGTTAGGTTGCGTTAATGATAAGTTATGTTTATTTATGAAATTGTAATGTTAATTTTTATATAATGTCAAAAACATTAAAACAATAAAAAATATTAAAAAACACTATTGACCTACCAAAATTTTTGAAAAATCCGACCACACCCCATGCGTATTGAACATCTTAAAAATTTGAATTTTTCCTAAAATTATAATCTTATTTGATTTTGTAAAAATCCAATAAATCCTATACATGCGGTAAAAAAAGCATCCAATAAATGGATTATAACAGATTTTCCTAAAAATCTAATATAGTTCATTAACAGAATATCGACAATCTTTAAAATTGGTAAAAATGCATGTCTGAAGTTAAAATCTGGTATTTTAGAATAAATATCTAATAAAAACTCATAAATTGAACAAAAAAAAACTACAATTAGTTGTAAATATCCTATATTTTGAATCAAATATCCTAGTAAACACATAGCTTTTTCAAAAATTCTAAAAGTTTGCTTTATTTATTTATTTATATTTTATAGGTATTATGTTTAAATTGTTAAATATGTGAAGGTGTCAGGATCAATCTATAGAATGTCAAGTAAATTCGTCAAGAATTATCTATTTATATTCAAGCCCGATCGATTTTAGAAATGGATTATTGCTTTTCTTTTGTTAAAGAAAAAAATGTGTGAGTTTTATTTCAGATCGTAATTATCCGCTTACTACTTGAATTTGAGAATAAAGAAAAAAACTACAAATCTAAGAAATTATTAATTATGTGAATAATAAGAAAGTAGTTACTTTTATTTAAAAATAAAAGAATCAACTTCAACTTATAAGTTACAACTGTTAAATATTTTTTTTTAAATATATAGAATAAAATATTATAATAAAATATTTTTTTAAACATTTAAAAATATTTTTTAAAATATATCAATTTTATATTTTTTAAATATAAAATCAAATAGTTTTTAGCTCTTTCCAATAAATTATCAAAACCATTTTATAATATTCTTTTTCTAATTAAATATATTGTTGTGTTTTAAAGAAAATAATAATATTGATTGAAAAAATTAATTGTGTTTTATAAGGGTGAAATCATGTAAAAAAAAATTGAGTAAGACCTTATGTAAATTATTTGGCTGCTAGGTTAAAAAGAATGTCATGGAAGCTTGTTTCGGGAAATCAATCTGCGTTTGTTTAAGGAAGAAACATGGCAAATGGAGTTATAGTGGTTAATGAGGTGTTGGATTTGGCAAAGAGAGAGAAGAGGCGTTGTGTTGTGTTAGAAGTAAACTTTGAAAAAACCTACAATTGTGTTCGCTGGAACTTCTTGAGGTTCATTTTTTCTAAAATGGGGTTCCGTGTTAGGTGGATTAGATGGATGGAAGGATGTGTTTTCTCTAGCTCTATGTTCGTTATTGTCAATGGTAGTACAATGAAGGAATTCAAGGTGGAGAGAGGCCTTCGTCAAAGAGACCTGATGTCTCCTTTTTTTGTTTTGGTAATTGAGGTTTTAATTGGGCTTGTAAATAAGGTAGTGGAGTTAGGAGATTTCAAAGGTTTCAAGTTTAATGAAGAGGAGGAAGTTAACACATTATAGTTCATGGACGACAGAATCAATATGGCGGATGGTTGTAGTGATAATTTATGGAGTATGAAAGTAATTCTAAAGGGCTTTGAAATCTGCCAGGCTTGAAGATTATCTTTCATAAAAGTAAGATTTATGGTATTCATGTGGGCGATTGGTTCCTTGAGGCTACCTCAGTTTTTCTTTCTTGCAATATTGATAGTTTACCATTCAAATTCCTTGGTGTCATAGTGGGGGAAAAACCTAGAAAATTAACAATGTGGAATGATTTAATCAAACATTTGAATAGCAATTTGGCGGTTTGGAAAGGTAGAATCTCACTATAGAAGGTCGTGTGGTGATGATCAACTCGGTGTTGAATGCTATCCCTATTTATTCCTTATCATTCTATAAAGCGACGACTAAAGTGTTACATGAGATTCACCATATCCAAAGCAATTTCTTATAGCGCGGTAGTGAGAATATAAGGATGATTCATTGGGTGAGTTTGACAATTGTGTCCAAAATGTGTGTGTTGTACCCTAATTTTTGCCCATGAGATCCCTCTATCATCTCATATCAACTCAATTACAACAAGATCACACTAGGGTTGTATTCTTCTCCTTATCTTTAGCTTTTCTCACGAGGAATCACCAAGCACCTTGACTTGTATATTATGACCATCTATGTTTTGTTTTGATTAACTTTTAACTAATAAATACAATGAATGTTTTCCCTAATGGATGATATTATAGGTGAAAGCACAACATATTCCATCAAGTTGATCTATAGGTTCATGAGTTTATTTCCATGCCTTCTTCAACAAAGCTTCATTGAGATTCAAGCTTCATCATTGAAGATGCTTTGAAGTAATATCATGACAAAGTCTATTATGATTTATCATACATCAAGTTGTCAAAGATAGTTCAAAGATGTAAGGGTTGGTTGAAGAAATTTTGACCTAATTGGATGAGTTCTTGATTTCTTTATCACAAGTGCATATTTCCCTCAATTATCAATATTTAGAAGTAGTTATGGTTTCTATGGTTCCTCATTATCATCCTCAACAACTTCTATTTACATGACAAAAGTATTTGTGCAAGAAAGTTTGTCAAAATTGAAAAGGCTTTCCAAGGCATTTTGTTGCTCTAGGAGCTAGGGTTTTGAACTTCTAAGGGCTATATCTTGCTCATCTTTTAGTATTTTTGAATGATTCCAAATACATGCTCCTCTTTAAAGGGTTATAAACAAATTAATTCAAAAGTTTCATGAAGATTTTATGTGGAAGATGCCTAATGATTGAGAAACATTACAAGTCCCCTAGATAGGCCATCAAATTCCCTTATGAGACTTTAAAAGATCATAACTTGGTTAATTTTTATCTCTTTGAGCCCATTATTTTTCCATAATTATTTTAAGGATGTGAACTTCAACCCTTATTTTATGTGCAAAGATTGAAAATTGATGGAAGATGTCTTAAGGACTCAAGATATTATAGGTCATCTCATGGACTTTCACCAAGTCATAACTTTCTCGTTTCTTGGAGATTTTAAATGGTTCAAGTCTCAAAATGTCATTCAAGGGATCTACTTCATGCCATCTTTTTTGGTCAAGAGCAAATTTTAAATGGAAGACCATGTTTAGATGCAAGATATTATAGGTCATTTTTGAAGAAAAACATAGAATTTTTCTAAGTACAAAATGTCAGCATCTTTTTCACAACTTTGACTCATCACAACTTCCAGCTCAAGCATCCATTTGATTCCATTCTTTGTACATTGTAAAGTTTGTGATCTTATCTTCCCAATGCATCAAGAATCAAGTCCTAAGGTTCCCTAAATTGTGCACACCATGATTTCAAAGTTGGTACCTTGGAACTAAAGTTTCTCAAACAATCAGAATGCAATTTCCATAATTTGACTTCTAATCACCAAATGTGTGCGTGTTTTCTACTTAAAAATGATTAGCATAAGCGTGTGGATGATTTAGAGTGTCAAAACACCTCATTTGGATGGGTTTTGATGCACATGTGATGACACTTATTTCATGAAAACAAGTGTGCACGATTTCCCTCCAAATTGCATCATTCACTCCTCCTCTTGATTCCATTCAGTTCTCCTATAAAATACAGGCTCTATCCCACTCATTTTCGCAAGCTTAGATATCCAGAATCACCCTGCCAAACTTTCTCTTGAACCCAATTTTCTGCAACTTCGAATTTGGTTTTACAGCTTTCCTCAATCCATTCTCTTTGTCAATTCTTCATCCTTGAACTTCACTGAAGCTAACAGAAGAAGAACCAAGCTCTAAGACTTCCTAAATCGTGCTAGCCAAGTCAAGTTTCAGAGCTCTGAATTTGAACTTCAATAGGTAGATTCCTTCACCAATTCTCTCAAACTTTGGTACTATAATGAAGCTTCATCACTCTGATTCTAGTTGCAATATTTGTTTTCTACTGTAAGTGAGTTTTGACCATGTATTTTCAAATCTTTCCTTCCAAAACGACTGTGCTACACCATATATAAACTTTTCGCGAGGGTACCATTGGAATCGTCTTGAAGAGGTGAAGCGAATGATACTGGTCTCAAGCTCTAATTTTTCCATTTCATGAACATGTAAATTGCTTAGACGGAGGTTGAAGACGACCTACGTGCCTGTCTTCAACCAATGACAAATTGTCACACATTTTTTTCAAATTCGTTTAATAATTGATCATGTGTGTTATTTCCTGAGGATCATGATATGCATAGCGCGTCTGATCCATTGGGTTAGCTTACTAACATATTTTGAATCTCATCCAATGGTCTACATCTTTTTGGTTTTTATTTTATTTTCTGATTTTATATTTTATTTGTTTTAATCTTCAAAAATTCATAAAAAATTCATTTTAACTTCAAAAAATCTAAAAATTTTCTTAAAAATACTTTTGATTTTTCTCTTTCTGATTATTTTTTTTTCATAATTTTATTTTGTGTTTTGATATTTTATAGATTTTTTCACTTTATTTGAGTTGTCTTAAATGTTTAAAAATACTTTTATTAATTTTTAAATTCTGAAAAAATATGGAAGGATCCAATGACCTCTTGACAAATATTGGTGACCTCATTTTATTTTTATTTCTGACTTTACTATTTTTCAGAATTTTTTCTTTATTTTTCCTATTTCTTTTAATTTTAAAAATAGTTTCTGACTTTAAAAAATTACCAAAAATTTTATAAAAATATTTGAGCTCATTTCTGATTTTCCTATGGTCTAATTGAATTTTTCTTGGATGTTTTGAATACAGTTGCTATTTTCCCCTTTTATTTTCATTTAAAACCATTTAAAAAAAAATATTTTTCTTTATTTTTAAATAAAATTTAATTTTTGTATATATTCTGGTTGATCTTGAACTATGAGATTTCGATCATGAGCTTCATTAAAATCATTTAATCTTGGGTGTTGAGTTCAACTCCACAAAAATGGATGAGTGATTTTAATGATAGCTTGATTAAATTTTTGGTTCAAATGTGGTTTAATTCTTATTCCCTCCCTCTTCATCATATCCCCTTCTTACTTGTACTACATGTTGTTGGAGAATGATTTACATATCATTTCTATAAACATATGGTACATAGATTGCTATTGACCTGCCTCAAAATAGGCGTGACTTCTACATAAGTCCACTTACGATTGCTTAACATAACGCTAAATTTTATCTCGATTTGAGAAATGACCATTTGTGGCCCAAACCTACGTTTGTAAGCCCAAGTATGTTAATTTGAAACCTTTTATTTAATAATCTTGTGATTCATTGTTAGGAGGCTTTGGTCTTATCAATCCTCTAATGAATCTTCATAAGCTTTGGTCAAAGTGAAACACCTAAACATCATTGTTCATTGTTGTCTTGAGATTTTGAAACGAATGATATATTTGACAAAAATAAAATGAAACTTGTTGTTGAGAGAGGCTTTAATTTTATCAATCTTCTAATGAGTTTTCAAATGCAAGCTTCAAGATGATCATTCAACTAACCTCTAATTTCTAACAACTGACTTTATTTTATGCTTTTACTTTATGCTCTTTACTTAAAGCATATTTATTTTAACATTTAAATTTCGTGCTATTTTCATCTTTGCTCACTTGAGCATTTACTGTTATTTTATTTTATTTTGCTCACTTGAGCTTTTCATTTCTTTTTAAAGATACCTAATAATCAACTTGAACCATAAAAAACTTTAATGTTACTTGGACTATTTGGTCACTATCCTTTGCATTATGGAGTGATGGACTTCTTGGACTTAGGATTAGACACTTTGCCATATCTTGAGACCTTATGATCTCTATTGTTATTTTGTCTGGAGTTCTGGGGATTTATCCCAAGACATTGGGTTGCTTGTTTTCTTTGTATGTAGGTTATTCTGATTATATGCTTTGTCAGTGATTGGAAATTCATCTGTATACAACTGTTACTTTGTCCAATTTTTATGAAGACTTAATGCAATTGAAGCTTGGTTTTCTTAAGAGGTTTATTATCTTTTCTTGTTTGGTTTTAGTCCAAAGGATGGGAATTCTACATTAACCCATTGTGTCAAGTGTTAGTTCTTGTTGGTTAGATGATTCTTTTCTCTAGCTCTTACCTTATGCTTTAGGATAGCCCCTTCATCTTATCCATCTTCTTTAATTTCAAAAAAATCTTCTCCCTCCTTTCAAAAATATTCTTGTTTTCTAAACTTGAACCGCTTTCACAATAAACTTGGACTTATGTCCATGCATTTTCAAAAATATTTTCTTAATCAAACTTTAATCAACTTAATAATACCTTGACATTTTTGTGAGAAGACTAAAAGTCAATCAATCTCATTCAAACCATTTGGCCACTTTGTCTCTTTTACTTTAAATTTTTTTCAAAAGATTAGACTCTTGTCAATCCTTGTAGTGATGCGAACTACTATACTTCTATGATATGTAGTGAAGTGAGATATTTTCCACTTGGGTGTTGAGCGAGACTTTGTTGATTTTAAAATCCAGGCCATATCCTCCACTTTGAGATGACACAAATTCTCCTTTCTCATAATCATGTGTAGTAAGTATGTTTTCCACTTGGATAAGACGATAATGTCTCGTCTCTTAAAATTAACCAACACACTTGTGTTTTAAAATTTTTAAAGGTGAACTACGAGTAACCTGATCCCCTATTGCACAGAAGGTGGTACATAGGCACTAAAGGTTCACAACCGCGTCGGGTGTAAAAATTATAAAAATACTTCTTTCCTTATCCCCACAATCTATTTTTTATACAATATTTACAACCAAAATACAAAAAATTTCAAAGAGGTTCTTGCGGAGTACCATAGATGTTTAGGGTACTAATACCTTCCTATTGCATAACCAACCCCCGAACTTAGATTCTCTCCCCCTCTTTTTGGGTTATTAGCTCTTTTCCCATTTCTTCGGAAATACTAAAATGCGGTAGTGATTTTTATTTGATCTGTGCGAGTCAAGTCAATCCAATGGGTTCGTCTCAACATTTCTACCACTACAGAAAAAATGGCGACTCTGCTAGTCTATCCCTTAGTGGGTTGAGCCTATCTTTGTTTATTTGTGTATATGATTTTGTTTGTTGTATATTATATGTTGTATATAAGTTTGTCTGGATTTTCTTGGTTTTCAGGGTGCTTGGTGATTTCTCATAAGTCCTCTACCCGGACTTGGGCAAACTTAAGATAGGATGGGCGGTATAGTCATGTTAACTTTGAGGGAGTAATCCCAAAAAAGGAGGCATGAGATCCCCCACTCAGTGGAGGCCCCTTTAATTGTAGTTTCGTTTACCGAGTAATCCGGAAGACGTGCTGCTTTCGACCTGAGAGCCTACTGAAATTGAGGAGCGTAGAACCTTTAACCCATCTTGGCCTTTTAGGTATAGTGAGGAAGCTATGATGGAGTAATTTGGAAGTGGTTATCATGCGATACTATGCTCTGACAATTTTTTCTTGAGAATATTACTAATTACTGAGTTAATTGAGACGTTGGTAATATCCGAAGGAAGGATGTAGACTTTGGGAACCTCTTAGAACCTTGTTCAGTTGGTGATAAAATATTAGACCATACCTTGTGGGTAGTACCTTTAACCTCATAGTAGTCAAAGTGATAAACTCAAGCTGGGGAGATTGTATTCTGTTGGGGAAATAAACTCTGTTGGGGAAATAAACCCTGCTGGAGAGATAAACTATCGAGGAAATACTCTGCTGAGGAATATTTTTTTGCTGAGGAAATGAGCCCTAGTAGAGAAGAGAATTCTGCAGGGGGATTTCATAGTGTTGGAGAAATAAACTCAACCGGGGAATAGAATTCCTGTGAACTATGTTGAGTACATACTTTCTGACGAAGATTGGGACTCCGTAGGTTGGCGACATTGTTAGGGGGAAGATCATATTCTTTCGTCTGCTAGGGAGATCTGTTGGTGAGTATGATTATGATATTTCAGACATACGGGGGATGTGTCAAGTTTGTGAAGATGACTCTGCGGGGAATAATCTTATGAGAACTGCTCTGTGGGGTGACTTCTCTGGGGATAGTTTTATGGGGATTTATGGATGACTTGAACATTGTCCCAACTTCTAGAGTCTAGAGAAAATGCTTATTCCTATTTTTATGCATATATTTTTTAATAATAATCATGTTCATATGCATATGTTCATTCAATTTAGTCATTGGACGTTTTTGCAAACAAAACAGAAAAAATAAAATTTGAATATTGAAATTGTGTTTATATTAATAGTTTGCCTAAAACAAGGAGATTGTTGTACAAAGAGACGAAAATCCTAGTAAGAGGAAATCGTCGTGGAAAAAAATAAGTACAAAGTAAAGAAAATCATATAGCTATGTGTAAATGATCTCGTCAGGTTTCAACTTTACTATTGCCCCTATATCTTCGAGCACCTCATCCCTTGCTGTCGGAAGAAGTTGATTGAATTGATCTGCATAATTCTAACTTGACGTTGGTAATAAGGTTGGCTGTAAATGATCCAACGGGACATAGTCGTACACTTTAATCCCTAACATTTTCCTGGTCCGCCCTTTTGGGTTTTCAGTCCACCGGGATACCCTTTTTTGCCAAAGCCGCCTTTTCAGGTTTTCGACTTGTCGGGTGTACAATATTATATATATATATATATATATATATATATATATATATATATATATATATATATATATATATATATATATATATATATATATATATATATATATATATATATATCCCTTATTTTTTACCTGAACCTTTTTGGTTCTATGGGATGCCCTTATTTTTTCCTAGGCCAGTTAACCTAACGGTTCGTTTTCATGCATAGTATCTTTTGACTGTATCCGCGTTCACAGGGTGCGAAAAATCTTCACCGTCCATGGTGGTAAGTATCATAGCGCCGCCCGAAAATATCTTCTTGATTACAAATGACCCTTCGTAGGTGGGAGTTTGTTTTCCCCTGGGATCACCCTGTGGCAGGATAATACGCTTAATTACCAAATCACCAGCTTGATATACCCGAAGCCTTTTCTCATTGATCAAATGGAAAACAACCGTAAGCCTTTTCTCATTGATCAAATTCAACTAGTCCAACCTAGTATGGATCCATTCATCTTATTCCAAGTCTGCATCTTTCATAATTCACGGGGAAGGAATCTAAACTTTGACAGGTAGGACAACTCCCATACCATAGACTACAGAGAATGGGGTTTCCCCAATTGATGTTCGAGCTGAAATGTGATAGCCATGAAGAGAAAATAGTTACATCTCATGCCGATCTTTATATGTCACCGTCATCCTTTGTATAATCTTCTTAATGTTCTTATTGGAGGCTTCCACTATGCCATTCATCTTCGATTAATACAGAGAAGAATTGTGGAGCCTAATCTTGAACTACGTGTAGAGTTTTATGATCATCGTGTTATTGAGATTGGTACCATTGTTTGTGACAATCCTTTCGGGGACACCATACCAACAAATATGGTTATGCTTGATGAATCGGGAGACCACATTCTTGGTAACATAGGAAAACGAGGCTGCCTCAACCCATTTGGTGAAATTATCAATGGCGATGAGGATGAAGCGGTGCCCGTTGGAGGAAGCATTCTTGATTTCTCTAATCATATCAATTCCCCACATTGTGAACGGACAAGGAGAAGTCAAGACATTCAGAGGTACTTGAGGCACATGTACTTTGTCAGTATATCTCTGGCACTTGTGATAGGTTCTTGAGTGGTAATGGAAATCAGTTTCCATAGTCGACCAATAATAACATTCTCTTAGAATCTTCTTAGCCATAGTATGTCCGCTGGAATGAGTACCCAAGATACCTTCGTGCATATCTTCCATAATCTTCTCCGCATCTTTCTTGTCTACATAACGAAGCAGAGTCGAATCATGGTTGCACCTGTACAGAAATCCGTTACTCAGGAAGAACTTGGCTGAGAACCTCTGTAGGAATTTCCTGTCATTTATAGATGCCCCCCCGGGGTACTCTTGAGCCTCAAGATATCTTTTCACTGCATGGAACCAAGGGTTCTCTCCTGCTCTGTTAGTGTTGACTTTTTAACAGTGTCCAGATTTTTCTAGCCTCTCAATGGTAATTTTAGGAGCCTCGTTGTCCCATCTGACTTTAAACATAGATGACATTGTATCCAATGCGTCTGCCAACTGGTTTTCTTCTCTTGGAATGTGCTTAAAAGTAATCTCCTCAAAGTACATAATTAAGGTTAGCATATGCTCTCTATAAGGTATGATATTAGGATGCTTAGTATCCCATTCTCCCTTAATCTGACTAATTACCAGGGCTGACTCCCCGTATATGCTCAAGAACTTGATCCTTAGGTCAATATCAACTATAATACCCATGATGCACGCTTCGTGTTCATCAATGTTGGTAAAGTCAAAGCATAATCTGACAGTGAAGGGCATATGGAAACCCCGAGGAGAGATAATTACAACACCAATTCTGTTTCTAAGTGCATTAGAGGCTCCATCGAAAACCATAGTCCACTGAGATCCTGGCTCAGGTCCTTGACACGGTCCAAGTTTTTCATAATCTGTAACTAGTATAATAGTCTTGTCCGGGAATTCAAAGTTCATAGACTGGTAGTCGTCTATGGCTTGATGAGCCAAATGATCTGCCATTACAATTGATGAGTATTGTTAGGTTGAATGTAACTGGTCGATATGTTTAAGTCTGTGATGAGTAGATTATATGCAGGCTTGATAAGTTCTTCCATAATTTTTTTATTTTGTTTACATTTATTTTCTGTTGATAACATTTTCTTTACAAACCTATTTAAAACCAAACTCATTAACGAGAGATTTGTCGAAAGGCGATTCAATAACCAATCTCTGTGGACACGATACAATATAACCTATATAACTCAGTAAATTAACAAGTTACTTTTTGCTTGTCGCTGTAGTGCTGCAATAAATGTCATGATGTACGAAATACGCTCTGTAATGATGTCCTCAAAGTAAATAAGAGTGTGCTATATGTGTTTCATATGCATATGCTATGATATTCATAAATGATGTATGAATGTGAAATGTTGTTGAAGCGTATTGGTAGCTTTGTATAACATCAATGAATGGGGAAAATAAATCTCTGACTATTGATGGGGATGAAAAATATGTGTAATCTTCAATCTTGTCTAGAAAAATCTCCGATGGGAATTCCTGCTTTCTGTTTGAGGAAAATCCGCTGGGGAATTTGATTTCTGCTTGGGGAGAAGAGTTCAAGAATATTGGTTGCTCATTGCTCTACTGGGGAATTTAATTCTTATATACCTTGACTAGGGATAAAAGAGATGGATGGCCTTCTGGGATGATGTCCGACCGAGTTTGTGATATGGATGATGACTCATTTGGGGAGGATAAGGTTAAACGATATCTTGTCCGGTTTCAGATCTCAAGTTGTTCTAGTAGTCAAACTGTTCTATATTCCCCTTTGCTTGGAGAGAGAAATTTTACCGGTGATTTATAGTAGTCAAATTGATAAACTCAAGCTGGGGAGATTGTATTCTGTTGGGGAAATAAACTTTGTTGGGGAAATAAACCCTGTTGGAGAGATTAACTACCAAGGAAATACTCTGATGAGGAATATTTTTTGCTGAGGAAATGAGCCCTAGTGGAGAAGATAATTCTGCAGGGGGATTTCATAGTGTTGGAGAAATAAACTCAGTCGGGGAATAGAATTCCTGTGAACTATGCTGAGTACATACATTCTGACGAATATTCGGACTCCGTAGGTTGGCGACATTGTCGGGGGGAAGATCATATTCTTTCATCTGCTAGGGAGATCTGTTGGTGAGTATGATTATGATATTTCAGACATACGGGGGATGTGTCAAGTTTGTGAAGATGACTCCGTGGGGAATAATCTTATGAGAACTGCTCTGTGGGGTAACTTCTCTGGGGATAGTTTTATGGGGATTTATGGACGACTTGAACATTGTCCTAACTTCTAGAGTCTAGAGAAAATGCTTATTCCTATTTTTATGCATATATTTGTTAATAATAATCATGTTCATATGCATATGTTCATTCAATTTAGTCATTGGACGTTTTTGCAAACAAAACAGAAAAAATAAAATTTGAATATTGAAATTGTGTTTATATTAATAGTTTGCCTAAAACCAGGCGATTGTTGTACAAAGAGACAAAAATCTTAGTAAGAGGAAATCTTCGTGGAAAAAAATAAGTACAAAGTAAAGAAAATCATATAGCTATGTGTAAATGATCTCGTCAGGTTTCAACTCTACTATTGTCCCTATATCTTCGAGCACCTCATCCCTTGCTGTCGGAAGAAGTTGATTGAATTGATCTGCACAATTCGAACTTGACGTTGGTAATAAGGTTGGCTGTAAATGATCCAACGGGACATAGTTGTACACTTTAATCCCTAACTTTTTCCTGGACCGCCCTTTCGGGTTTTCAGTCCACCGGGATACCCTTTTTTGCCAAAGCCGCCTTTTCAGGTTTTCAACTTGTCGGGTGTACAATATTTTATATATATATATCCCTTATTTTTTTACCTGAACCTTTTTGGTTCTCTGGGATGCCCTTATTTTTTCCTAGGCCAGTTAACCTAACGGTTCGTTTTCATGCGTAGTATCTTTTGACTATGTCCGCGTTCACAGGGTGCGGAAAATCTTCACCGTCCATGGTGGTAAGTATCATAGCGCCGCCCGAAAATATCTTCTTGATTACAAATGACCCTTCATAGGTGGGAGTTTATTTTCCCCTGGGATCACCCTGTGGCAGGATAATATGCTTAATTACCAAATCACCAGCTTGATATACCCGATGCTTGATTTTCTTATTGAACGCTTTGATCATACGCTTCTGATACATCTGACTGTGGAAAACAACCGTAAGCCTTTTCTTATCGATCAAATTCGACTAGTCCAACCTAGTATGGATCCTCTCATCTTCTTCCAAGTCTGCATCTTTCGTAATTCACAGGGAAGGAATCTAAACTTCGACAGGTAGGACAACTCCCATACCATAGACTATAGAGAATGGGGTTGCCCCAATTGATGTTCGAGCTGAAATGTGATAGCCATGAAGATAAAATATTTACATCTCATGCCAATCTTTATATGTCACCGTCATCTTTTGTATAATCTTCTTAATGTTCTTATTGGAGGCTTCCACTGTGCCATTCATCTTCGATCGATACAAAGAAGAATTGTGGAGCCTGATCTTGAACTACGTGTAGAGTTTTGTGATCATCGTGTTATTGAGATTGGTACCATTGTTTGTGACAATCCTTTCGGGGACACCATACCAACAGATATTGTTATGCTTGATGAATCGGGAGACCACATTCTTGGTAACATAGGAAAACGAGGCTTCCTCAACCCATTTGGTGAAATTATCAATGGTGATGAGGATGAAGCGGTGCCCGTTGGAGGAAGCATGCTTGATTTCTCCAATCATATCAATGCCCCACATTATGAACGGACAAGGAGAAGTCAAGACATTCAGTGGTACTTGAGGCACATGTACTTTGTCAGCATATCTCTGGCACTTGTGATAGGTTCTTGAGTGGTAATGGCAATCAGTTTCCATAGTCGACCAATAATAACCTTCTCTTAGAATCTTCTTAGCCATAGTATGTCCTCTGGAATGAGTACCAAAGATACCTTCGTGCATATCTTCCATAATCTTCTCCGCCTCTTTCTTGTCTACATAACGAAGCAGAATCGAATCATGGTTGCACCTATACAGAAATCCGTTACTCAGGAAGAACTTGGCTGAGAACCTCTGTAGGAATTTCCTGTCATTGATAGATGCCCCCCGGGGTACTCTTGAGCCTCAAGATATCTTTTCACTTCATGGAACCAAGGGTTCTCTCCTGCTCTGTTAGTTTTGACTTTTTAATAGTGTCCAGATTTTTCTAGCCTATTAATGGTAATTTTGGGAGCCTCGTTGTCCCATCTGACTTTAAACATAGATGACATTGTATCCAATGCGTCTGCCAACTGGTTTTCTTCTCTTGGAATGTTCTCAAAAGTAATCTCCTCAAAGTACATAATTAAGGTTAGCATATGCTCTCTATAAGGTATGATATTAGGATGCTTAGTATCCCATTCTCCCTTAATCTGACTGATTACCAGGGCTAAGTCCCCGTATATGCTCAAGAACTTGATCCTTAGGTCAATATCAACTATAATACCCATGATGCACGCTTCGTGTTCATCAATGTTGTTGGTAAAGTCAAAGCATAATCTGACGGTGAAGGGCATATGGAAACCCTGAGGAGAGATAATTACAACACCAGTTCTGTTGCTAAGTGCATTAGAGGCTCCATCGAAAACCATAGTCCACCGAGATCCTGGCTCAAGTCCTTCACACGGTCCACGTTTTTCATAATCTGTAACTAGCATAATAGTCTCGTCCAGGAATTCAAAGTTCATAGATTGGTAGTCGTCTACGGCTTGATGAGCCAAATGATCTTCCATTACAACTGATGAGTATTGTTAGGTTGAATGTAACTGGTCGTAGGTTTAAGTCTGTGATGAGTAGATTATATGCAGGCTTGATAAGTTATTCCATAATTTTTTTATTTTGTTTACATTTATTTTCTGTTGATAACATTTTCTTTACAAACCTATTTAAAACCAAACTCATTAACGAGAGATTTGTCAAAAGTCGATTAAATAACCAATCTCTGTGGACACGATACAATATAACCTATATCACTCAGTAAATTAACAAGTTACTTTTTGCTTGTCGCTGTAGTGCTGCAATAAATGTCATGATGTACGAAATACGCTCTGTAATGATGTCCTCAAAGTAAATAAGAGTGTGCTATATGCATTTCATATGCATATGCTATGATATTCATAAATGATGTATGAATGTGAAATGTTTTTGAAGCGTATTGGTAGCTTTGTATAACATCAATGAATGGGGAAAATAAATCTCTGACTATTGATGGGGATGAAAATATATGTAATCTTCAATCTTGTCTAGAAAAATCTCCGCTGGGAATTCTTGCTTTCTGTTTGAGGAAACACCGCTGGGGAATTTGATTTCTGCTTGGGGAGAAGAGTTCAAGAATATTGGTTGCTCATTGCTCTACTGGGGAATTTAATTCTTATATACCTTGACTAGGGATAAAAGAGATGGATGGCCTTCTGGGATGATGTCTGACCGAGTTTGTGATATGGATGCTGACTCATCTGGGGAGGATAAGGTTAAATGATATCTTGTCCGGTTTCAGATCTCAAGTTGTTCTAGTAGTCAAACTGTTCTAGATTCCCCTTTGCTTGGAGAGAGAAATTTTACCGGTGATTTATAGTAGTCAAATTGATAAACTCAAGTTGGGGAGATTGTATTCTGTTGGGGAAATAAACTCTGTTGGGGAAATAAACCTTGTTGGAGAGATTAACTACCGAGGAAATACTCTGCTGAGGAATATTTTTTGCTGAGGAAATGAGCCCTAGTCGAGAAGATAATTCTGCAGGGGGATTTCATAGTGTTGGAGAAATAAACTCAGTCGGGGAATAGAATTCCTGTGAGCTATGCTGAGTACATACATTCTGACGAAGATTCGGACACCGTAGGTTGGCGACAATGTCGGGGGAAGATCATATTCTTTCATCTGCTAGGTAGATCTGTTGGTGAGTATGATTATGATATTTCCGACATACGGGGGATGTGTCAAGTTTATGAAGATGACTCTGTGGGGAATAATCTTATGAGAACTGCTCTGTGGGGTGACTTCTCTGGGGATAGTTTTATGGGGATTTATGGACGACTTGAACATTGTCCCAACTTCTAGAGTCTAGAGAAAATGCTTATTCCTATTTTTATGCATATATTTGTTAATAATAATCATGTTCATATGCATATGTTCATTCAATTTAGTCATTGGACATTTTTGCAAACAAAACAGAAAAAATAAAATTTGAATATTGAAATTGTGTTTATATTAATAGTTTGCCTAAAACCAGGCGATTGTTGTACAAAGAGACAAAAATATTAGTAAGAGGAAATCGTCGTGGAAAAAAATATGTACAAAGTAAAGAAAATCATATAGCTATGTGTAAATGATCTCGTCAGGTTTCAACTCTACTATTGCCCCTATATCTTCGAGCACCTCATCCCTTGTTGTCGGAAGAAGTTGATTGAATTGATCTGCACCATTCGAACTTGACGTTGGTAATAAGGTTGGTTGTAAATAATCCAACGGGACATAGTCGTACGCTTTAATCCCTAACTTTTTCCTGGACCGCCCTTTCGGGTTTTCAGTCCACCTGGATACCCTTTTTTGCCAAAGCCGCCTTTTCAGGTTTTCGACTTGTCGAGTGTACAATATTTTATACATATATCCCTTATTTTTTACCTGAACCTTTTGGGTTCTCTGGGATGCCCTTATTTTTTCTAGGCCAGTTAACCTAACGGGTCATTTTGATGCGTAGTATCTTTTGACTATGTCCGCGTTCACAGGGTGCGGAAAATCTTCACCGTCCATGGTGGTAAGTATCATAGCGCCGTCCAAAAATATCTTCTTGATTACAAATGACCCTTCATAGGTGGGAGTTTATTTGCCTCTGGGATCACCCAGTGGCAGGATAATACACTTAATTACCAAATCAATAGCTTGATATACCCGATGCTTGATTTTCTTATTGAACGCTTTGATCATACGCTTATGATACATCTGACCGTGGAAAACAACCGCAAGCCTTTTCTCATCGATCAAATTCAACTAGTCCAACCTAGTATGGATCCATTCATCTTCTTCTTTGTATCATTTTCTTCAAATCTCCCACATCTGAAATACAAACTCTATCATGACACCTCATAATACCATTCTAATCAATACGAAAATATCCACCTCGAACTTGATTGATCAACGTCAATCGATTAACTAAACTCAAATCAGATTTCTGACCTTCTCGAATCTCATAAAGAGTACCACTAGTAAGCTTCAACATACCAAGCTTAACACCAGAAGAAGTCTCTTCACAAACTAAACTCAAATCTTGAAATTGCTCAAGCAAATCCAACTCTTGCGCCATCAACATTGACATATGAAACGACTTCCTACTTAATGCACCAACCACAACATTTGCTTTACCAGGATGGTAATTCAAACTAAAATCATAATCCTTCAAGAATTCCAACCATATTCTTTTCCTCATATTCAACTCTTTCTGATCAAACTGATATTTTAAACTCTTATGAATAACACATAACCTCATAGAACCTTCCTTCTTCTTAACTAATAAAATAGGCGTACCCCACGGTGACACACACTGACGAGGACATTCGATATGGAGGCATCGAAATAGGACTAGTTTTAGGAATTAAGTCGATCGCAAACTCCACCTCACTTTGTGGCAACAAATCACTTACATCTTCAGGAAACACCTCAAGAAAATCGCGGACAATAGGAAACTCACACATAGTTTGCTTCTCACCTAAATCCAACATTGCCAACAAGGCAAACAACATAGCACCATCTTGCACAAACTTATCCACTTGCTTAGCAGAAAAAAATCCCTCTCGACACCAAGATCAAGAAAGATAATCGTCTTATCAAAATAATTGATATAAACATGATTGTATTCCAACCAATTCATACAAATAATCACATCAAGTTGATATAACAAAAGACAAACTAAATCAATCCCAAAGTCTCTACCAAAGATACTCAACGGATAATTCAAACACACAACAGAAGTAGACACATAACCCATAGCAGGAGTATCAATAACCCTAATCACATGCATATGAGACAATTCAAGATTCAACCTCTTAACACAATCCTAAGAAATGAAAGAATGTATTGCACAAATATCAATTATAGCAATCAAAGGTGCATCGTTAATAAAGCACATACCTCATATTAGTCTATCCTTAACAGTAGTCTCGGAACCAGACAATGCAAACACTTTCCCTCTATATTGCTTCTTATTTGGATTATCACACTTGGTACTAATGTGCCCTTGCTCACCACAATTGTAGCAAGTCACACTCGAACAAACCTTGCACTCAATAGCTTTGTGACCTGGCTTGCCACACTTGAAACACTTCCTGGAATCTTTTCCATACTCAAAAGCATGATGCCCTTTGACACCACACTTGAAGAACTTAATCGAAGTAAAATCTCCTCCCCCACTTGGTGTCTTTCCATGACCAACTTGTTGTTTCCTCTTATTATCATACAGATTCCCACAAAATTAACCTTTCCCTTTATTATCATGCAAATTCTTATAGTAAGAACCACTCTCCCTACTATCCTCATCATAAATCCTACTCTTGTTTACCAACTCAGAAAATTGAGAAATCTGTTGGTAACCAATAGCCTTCTTGATATCAGATCTCAAACCATTCACAAACTTAAGACATTTAGACCTCTCAGTATTAGCGTTATTATAATGAGGACAATACTTAATCAACTCTTGAAATCTTATATCATACTCAACTATAGTCCCATTACCATGCTTCAGCTCAAGAAATTCCACCTCTTTCATCCCACGCACATCTTCCAGAAAATAATTCTCTAGAAAAGCATCACGGAAAAGAGCCCAAATAACCTCAATACCATCTTTATCAACCTCTGAACAGTGTTGTTCCAACAATCCTCAGCTTCCTTCTCAAGCTTATGAGTACCAAACTACACCTTTTGCGCATCAGTATAACTCATGACTCGAAAGATCTTCTCAATTACCTCCAACCATGCTTGTGCCTTTTCAAGTTCACCCTCTCCCTCAAAGATTAAAGGATTGTTCCTCTGGAATTTCCCCAAAGCACGAAACTCGTCATCCCCATCTCTGTTACCAACATTCACCTGTGGAATCTGTCCAAGAGATCCAACCAACATTCTCAAGGCCTCGATAATAACATCATCATTCCTTCCTGCAACCATCATCCTAATACATCCAACAAACAAAATACAAACAATATCGTTCGTGTCAGATATATAAATCAAACACCAAGGGAATAAAGACATTAATAACTTGGCCAACTGGACAACCATGCTCTTATACCACTAATGTAACACCCCTTTCTAACCCCAAGCAAATATAACATAAAACAGAGTAAGATAGCATGCATAACATTCAAAGGGTGTCACATGTCGTTTTCCAAAACATAGAAAACCAACAGACAATCATCAACATACACCTGGTCATAATACATAACACATGTTTAAATTTCATGTTTCCACAACTATGCATATAACAACAAAATATTTCTTTACTCAAAATCTTATCAAATGATTATATCCCATATTATAATCATATACCAACATAGCAACAATTCACACATATCAAGTCATATGAATCCAAAACATTGGGCACTAAGGCCACCAAACAAATTATCTCAAAATACAAACCAAATAAGATAATATAACAAAATATCTTCACAACAAACATGAGTTCAAATACCCCCTCCCCCCCCCCCCCACCGTGTAACATGACCAGAGCATTGACTCACTACCTAGGAAAAACGGATAAACCAAGCTAAGCTCCTCAACTATCCTCACGTGAAGCACCACTATCTTCGGTACCTGAGTGATGACGCATAGAACATTATTCCATCAGAAGGGTGAGAATTCACATCATTATGAATATATAAAATACAAACAATGTATATAACAACCATAAATCCAAAGAATTTATCACACTTCATATAATTATCTATACAACATGGCTTTACCATTCCAAGTACCAAAACAATTTTATCCAAACATTACAAGTAAACAATTCACACAATCATCGCATATAGCACAATTTCCACCAGAGTAACATCTATGTAACAAATAATTCAATTACCACATATACTACAAACATCACCAATGTCACAATTAAACCAATTATGACATACATTACACATTAAAGCAAAACATCACATAACAATTGTTATACCCCAAAATTTTCCCTCTTCATTTTAGTCCAATTGGCTTATACTTCATCGGCATCTGCATACGTATATGTCATTAGGTCAAATACTCATGGAATCAAGGCATTTCTCTGCAAGAAAGAATTGTGAAATCCATTGTTCCGTTAAGCAGCATTGTGAAGCAAAAATCAGGGTTTTCAGGTTTTAATGCACTCCAAACGTATTCCATACTGTCCAATCAACAACCAATGCTCTGAATTATGCAGAAGGTCAAGCGTTTTAGTTGATATGAGACTGTACAAACAAAAATTTAGTTTGGTGCATTTAAAGCTAAGAATTTCACAACTTAGGTTCAAAATATGGTGCGGGGATGAGTCTTTAGTCATTGTAACCATATTGAGGTCTTCCTCATTTCATATATTCATGTCGAAAGGTAATCATTGAGGAAGATTTTCTAAAGTACAAAAATACTTTAATTGCGGTATACAGTGGATTTACCGATTCTCTGGTTTTCGGATGCTTAAAATTTCATAACTTCTGCCAGGAGTATCATCTTTTAATGCCTTATTGAGGATTTGAACCATCTTTTTATTTCCTCCGACTATCATGTTCGTCTCGAAAGCCAATTCTTTGAGGAAGATCTTCAAATAAGTGAGTACTCGGAAGCTAAGCGGTGGAAAAATAGTGAAAATACTATGCTGAACTATTATTTTACGGACGTTCAAAAATTGATAACTCTCGTCTGGATCGATGTTTTTGATCCGTTCTTTGGGCGAAAAATCCGTCTTGATTTTATCTTCTATTCGTATGTTCGGGCCGAGTGTAATACCCCAAATTTTTCCTACCCTTTCACTTTCATCTGGATTATGCATCTCACACTTTTCTCATGTACATAACTTCCATTAGGTCATACAATAAATCATGAATCATCAATAAATTTAGCATGGGGTCAATGTTTAGTGAATGGAATTAGGGTTTTACCCTATTTTGAGGTGTACAAATCAAATAAGCTTGGATCATTTGGTTCCCTTATGAAGTATGGATTAGGGAAGTAGGGTTTTGATATGGTCATTCATTGTGGACTTATTTCTCATCATATTATAGGGCGCGCTTCTACAAAGATTTATCAAAGACAGGTGCTTAGGGTTTTATCAAGGTTTCGACTGAGAGTAGTTCAATTTAGACTTTTGACTCTTCTTTACATCTCGAGTCATTTCCTTATCAACGTGCATTCAAGGCATGAGATTATGGATTTATCTTCATCAATGGGTTTTCTCAAGGTCATTACTTTTTGTGTTGAGATCATTGGTCATCAAGTCAAGATGTGAGTTATAGTGCAAGATGTTGAATTTGATGATTCTGTGTTCAAGGCATCATTATTCTTTCAAACTATGTGTAGCGGTAGAAATGTTTAAGACTAATCCATTGGATTAACTAGACTTGTACAGATCAAAATAAAAATCGACATCACGCTTTATTGTTTCCAAAGGAATGGGAAAAGAGCGAGTAACCCAAAAATAGGGGGAAAGATTCAAGGTAAGGGGGTTGGTTATGCAAAGGGAAGGTATTAGCACCCTAAACATCTACAGTACTCCGCATGAACCTCTTTGAAAAATCTGTATATTTTGGCTATAAAATGTTGTATAAAAAATAGATGGTGGAGTGAGAAAAGAAGTATATTTTTTATGATTTTTGCACCCGTCGTGGTTGAGAACCTTTAGTGCCTACGTACCACCTTCCATGTAATAGGGGATCAGGATACACGTAGTTCCTCTTTTAAAAATTTAAAACATAATTGTGTTGGTTGATTTTATGAGATAAGACATCATCGTCATTGTCCGTATGGAAAACATACTTACTACCCACAATCATGAGAAAGGAGAATTTGCATCATCTCAAAGTGGAGGATATGGCTTGGATTTTAAAATCAACAATGCCTCACTCAACATCCAAGTGGAAAATATCTCTCTTCACTACATATTGTAGAAGTATAGTTGTTTGCATCACTACAAGGATTGACAAGAGTCTAACCTTTTGAGAAAGGTTTTAAAGTAAAAAAACCAAAGTGGCAAAAATGGTTTGAAAGGAGATTGATTGACTTATACTTCTCACAAAAAAGAGGATGTCAAAGTATTATTAAATTGATTGAAGTTTATTCATGAAAAGGGTTTTGAAAATGCATGGACCTAAGTTCAAGTTTATTATGAAAGTGGTTCAAGTTTAAAAACAAGAAGAGTTTTCAAAAGAAGGAAGAAGATTTTTGAAATTAAAGAAGATGGGAGGAGAAGAAGGGACTATCCTAAAGCATAAGGTAAAAATCTAGGGATAAGAACCATCTAACCGACAAAAAGCCAATACTTGACATTATAAGTCAAAATATAATTCCCATTATTTGGATTGAAACCATGCAAGCAAAGATACCAGACCTCTTGAGAGAGCCAAACTTCAAGTGTATTAAGTCATCACAAAAATTAGGCCGAGTAACAGTTGTATACGGGTGAATTCCAGACTACAAACAGAGAATGTAATCACAATAACCTGCACACAAAACAAACAAACAACCCAATGTCTTGAGGTAAATATCAAGAACTCCAGACAAAATATCAATTAAGGTCAAAAGGTCTCCAACATAGGCCAAGGTTTCTAATCCTTAGTCCAAGAAGTCAAATACTTCATAATGCCAAGGATAGTAACCAAATAGTTTAAGTATCATTAAAGTTTTTTATGATTCATGTTGATTATTAGGTATCTTCAAAAAGAAAAGAAAAGCTCAAATGAGCAAAATAAAAATGACAAGAAAGTAAATGCTCAAGTGAGCAAAGATGAAAATAGCATGAAATGTAAATGCTAAAAGTAAATGGTGCATAACATAAAAGAGCATAAAATAAAAACACAAAATAAAGTCAATTATTAGTAATTAGCGGTTAGTTGGATGACCATCTTGAAACTTGCATTTGGAACTCATTAGAGGATTAGTAGAACCAAAGCCTCCATACAACAAGTTGCATTTGCTTTTTGTCAAGTATATCATCCATTTTGGAATCCTCAAAAGTACCATTTAATTATCAATGATATTTAAGTGATCCGTGTTGACCAAAAGTGTTGTAGATCCATTAGAGGATTGGTAGAACCAAAGCCTCCACACAATGAATCTCAAGGTTATTGGATTAAGAGATCAAATTAACATAACTGGGCATGCAAACATAGGTATGGGCCACGAATGATCATTTATTCGAATCGAGACAAAACTTAGCGCTATGTTAAGCAATCGTAAGTGGACTTATATAGAAGTCGCACCTATTTTGAGGCCGGTTGTGATACGGTGGTAGAACCGACTTATTAATACTAGTTTTGCGTTTTTGTTTGCAAATGTCGTGGTAAGCAAGAGTCACCACCGTCTTTTCTTTTATCCAAATTAAGGAAAGGGTGAAAGGAACATAAAAAGACCTTTTCGAGAGTGTTCTGAGTATGGGGGGTAGATTATGGAAAGGGAAGGTGTTAGCACCCTTTCCATCTGTGGTTTTCCACGGGCTCTTAGAGGTTTTCTCATTTTGAAATACCTTTGTGCTTTGTGTGTTTGCAAATGTTTGGAAAATGCCTTAGTACGACGAACTTTGTAATGTTTCTCGGGATAGTGGAGAAAATATACAAAGTGTTTTGAAATGTCTTTTGAAAAGTAGTTTTTGTGTGTAAGTGTAAAAATAGTTTGAGCAAACTTCTAACAACTATCTACTTTTGTACTAAAAAATGTTCTTTTCCTCTTTGCCATTAGTCAGTGCTATCCTACTATTAGTGAGTAGGTAGCCTTGTCATTGGATGTTTTGAGGGACAATTGGAGTGATGTTACAGTCACGAAGTCAATTTATGGATATGCTTTAGGAATTTTGTTTTAGGGACTAGATCATTTACCGAGAAGGCAACTGTAGGGTCATCGAGGGACTATGATCTTTTGATTTACAGGTCTTTTCTAAAGCATTCGTTCCCCATGATTGTTTTATTGAAGGCAACCAAAGTGGGCGTACCTTAGAGGTGTATATGTGCAAGTGTGTTTTTTCAGTTATGTTTATCTTGCAATTAGCGATCTACGATTAATTGATTAATCTTGTCATGCACACCTATTTACTAGCAATTATATACAAGCATATTAAAGTGAAAGAATTTAAATCTACGCTATTACAATGCTTCGGGGAGGGGATTTACATTATGCAAGGATAAGGGGAATAAAGCAGTAAATGTCCTAATTTTAATTTATTACATCCGGTAGGAAGATACAATAATAGTAAAATACAGAATTAAATAAACGCGCATGAAATAGAAAATACGTCTAAAAATACTAAAGAAAAGAAATCTTTTTGTTGTTTTTGGTATAAAAGAAAAT
Organism: Vicia faba; assembly: GCA_948472305.1. Lineage (NCBI taxonomy): Eukaryota > Viridiplantae > Streptophyta > Magnoliopsida > Fabales > Fabaceae > Vicia > Vicia faba. The sequence continues at coordinate 959,119,457 of OX451740.1, forward strand.
AAGGCTTAAGTCTATTTAATTTTAATTTAAAGAAAAAGATGTTAAAATAATTAATTAATTTATTCATAAATTAATTTGATTAATAAAACACTAACCTAATATTTTTTGTGATTTTTGATTTTAAGATTGATTCAAATGATAAAGTAAAAAAAAAAAGAATAGGAACATAAAAGGCCTCATTCGATTGCAGGGAGGAAACGTCTTTCGATCCAGGAAGGAGGCGTCTCCTTCGATCCAGAAGGCTATGGCTCTTTCGATTCAGAAGGTAAGTCTCTCCTTTGATTCAGGAGGATAATGTGCAGCTTCGACCCAGAAGGCTATGGCTTATTCGATTCTGTGAAGGGGATGGGATTTATGATCCAGGAGAGATGTTGCCTTTTTCGATCCAAAGAGGGAGTTGTTCTTCGAATTGAACCTGCAAGGCAAATGCTGGAAAAAAATAAAGATGTAGGACCTGGGTATCGAACCCAAGTCCTTCTCCCTAATTCGAAGCTCATGTCCTCAGGCCTAAGCTTATTTTGACTTGAAACGGGCTATGCCATGAGTTTCGAAAGGAAGATATGCCATGCTTTTCGATGGCGTGATTTTACTCCTGCATGTTATCTTGTGTAAGATATGCTCATATAAACATAAATGGTATTAGCAGCACATATATACCAATAGTAGGTATTTAAAAGGATTAGAAATGCAGTTTTGATTTGGATAAGTCCTTACCAACTGAAGATGCTTTGATCTGAGCGTGGCTTGGCTTGGAACAGATTCTTGGGAATCTCAAGAACACAAATATATCCTTCGTCTCGATTGAGGGTGCCTGCAAAGCAAACTAGTCAGAATTTTGACCATGTCTATGGTGGTGTGAGTATTCTCTTTTTCTAGGAAATCCTCTCTCCCGATGCAACACTTGTGATCTCTTTATATAAAAGGGGTAGAGGGGACAAGAAGGCAAAGGTTTAAATAGCCTTGATTATGTGTTTGGAAGCAATGAATGAGAATTTGTAACGTTGGCCAAACACATGGGATCTTGTCCTTTTTTTTTCTTCTTAATTTTGAATGTATGTGGATATGCTGGCCTTTGAATGCCCTCTTTAAAATGGGCTGATGGCTTCCTTCGAATGGCTTGATTCAGCTCTTTCGAACGGCTCTGATAGAGCTCCTTCGAGTGACTCTGATTCATCGTCAGCGAGGTCTGTTCAAAAGCATATGGTAGAGATTATGGTATCGTTTTGGTCATCCTCCCTCTAAAGGCTTGGAGCTTTTAATTAAAAGTTGAATATCACAAAATAAAGCAAGAAAGCAGTTTAAGCATAATGAAAATAAATTAATTCAAGACAAACATGTGCAATGCATTAATGAAATAACAAGATTTGATATGAATAAATGTTCAAACAACCAAATTATAATTACAACTTGGAAATTCTAATGAACGAAAATCCTTCTTGTCAGAACTTGTCACTTCAGATGGTGTGCCTTTGGGGAATGGCAGAAGAATTCCAGTTGACCATCTTGTGCAAATTCTAGTGCTCCTTCATCAATCAGGTCTTGAATTTTATTTCTCAATGTCCAGCAGCTATTGGTGTCATGTCCAGGACTATTGGAGTGGTACACACATCTTGCATTTGGATTGTACCTTGGGGAGGCTGTGTTGGGATTCTGAGGAGGGTCCTTTAACGTAACCATCTTGGCCTCCAACATGTGTTGCAATTCTTGAGCCAATAACATGTTTATTTCGGTGAAGTGTCTTTCAGATGTATTCCGCTTACACCGGTTGCCCTGTAGTTGTTGGCGAGGTTGTTGTTGAACCTGTGAGGTAGTAGAAATTTGGAAAGATCCACTCTTCACCAAACCAAACTCTTGTCTTCTCAGAGATTGATCAATGACTTGGTCCCCCAGCATCGACTGCTTGCTTCATACGGTTGTATCCATCTTGATGAAGTTTGTTGATTATGGCTCTTAGCTCTTCTTGTCTCCGGGCTAGGCCTTTGATAAGAGCCATCTGCCCCAACATCTAGGTTCTCATTGCTTCTACCTCAGCTTACAGTTGTTCCAACCATTCGTCCTTATTGTCTTCAGGATTTTTCTTGGTCAGGTCCTCAGCGAGGAGTGCTTTCAACTCTTCCTACCCATTGGATAAGTTTAGGAACATTTCTATGAACTGAGCCTCTTGAGTTTGGAGATCTCTTTTGTCTTTTTTGAGAAGCCATTGTTGAAATAAACAACGAGAATATGAGAGACCTGTACTGGAGCCTACTTGTTATGCAATGAGATGTATGATATGCAAATGTTTTCAAGGATCTTGCGGGGTGAACAAGAAAATGTCAGAAGTTGAAATTTGCAGCTTTGTTGAAGAACTTTGTATCGTTGAGTGTTCTTCTATGAGAGTCAAGCTCACCATATCAAGTGGGTCATAGCCCCTGACTCAAGTTGTCGTGTTTTGGTCTTTTGACGGCATTGGCTAAAGGAAAATAAATCCCCTTGCCCCTTGCTAGATGTATGGTTCATCATGACCTGCACCACAGACCCTTGAGATCCTTGAAATGATTAAGGAAATGTTATGGCATGATGTTATGATGTGTATGCTATACGTTAAGAAAAAGTGTAAGGTGATGTAAACAAGTAAACCCTACAAGAAATCTAAGTTATTGGATATTGACTAAACAAATCCTGCAAGGAAATCATGTTGTCAGATAATAAAAACCCTACAAGTAGTTCAAGTTGAAAGAAAACAAGTCACACAAGCAGCCTTAGGTTTAGGCTTGCGTGGGTTTTAAGGTAGTACACTCTTGAAGTTGGATTGGTCCAACCTGTCCTATAAATAGTAACCGGGTTCTAAGGGATCTCAATATCACTGACCTTTCCCACAAGCTTCGTTCGATAGGCGACTGACTCGCAACCAAACAAAACTCAGGAGTCGTGTCTCAGTGAGTGTAGCATCGAGTATCTGCCGACTTTGGGAATACACCAAAGACGACCATCTCGCTACGTCCTAATGGCCAAGTTGTTCATTTAAAGGTTCTAAGGTCATTTGATGCTTCATGACACCACACATCAGCCCTGTATTCTCCTTGATTAACTCAAGGGCTACCGGTACCAACCAAAGTGTCGCATCAACGTAGCCATCGCTTCAACCGTGTCGGTATACCCCACACAGTTTCCACGATCTAATGCTACTTGCTTAAAAGGTATCCCCATATCTGGGTGTAGGATCTATAATAGCCCAAACAAAGCCCTCAAAAGTAAATAAATCAAAGCAACAAAGCAGTTAAATAATGAACTAACTGTAAGGTAAACCCACTTTTTAATACTCCCCAGCAGAGTCGCCAGTTCTGTGATACGGTGGCAGAACCTACTGTTTAATATTGTTTTTGCGTTTTTGTTTGCAAATGTCGCGGTAAGCAAGAGTCGCCACCATCTTTTCTTTTATCCAAATTAAGGAAAGGGTGAAAAGAACAGAAAAAGACCTTTTCGAGAGTTTCCTGAGTATGAGGGGTAGATTATGGAAAGGGAAGTTGTTAGCACCCTTTCCATATGTGGTTTTCCACGGGCTCTTAGAGGTTTTCTCATTTTGAAATACCTTTGTGCTTTGTATGTTTGAAAATGTTTGGAAAATGCCTTAGTATGGCGAACTTTGTAATGTTTCTCGGGATAGTGGAGAAAATATACAAAGTGTTCTGAAATGTCTTTTGAAAAGTAGTTTTTGTGTGTAAGTGCAAAAATAATTTGAGCAAACTTCTAACAGATATCTACTTTTGTACTCGAAAAGGTTGTTCTTTTCCTCTTTGCCTTTAGACAGTGCTATCCTACTATTAGTGAGTAGGTAGCCTTGTAATTGGATATTTTGAGGGACAATTAGAGGGACGTTACAGTCACGAAGGCAATTTATGGATATGCTTTAGCAATTCTATTTTAAGGACTAGATCATTTACCGAGAAGGAAACTGTAGGGTCATCGAGGGACTATGATCTTTTGATTTACGGGTCTTTGCTAAAGCATTCTGCCCCATAACTATTTTATTGTAGGCAACCAAAGTGGGCGTACCTTAGAGGTGTATATGTGCAAGTGTGTTTTTTCAGTTATGTTTATCTGGCAATTAGTAATCTACAATTAATTGATTAATCTTGTCATGCACACCTATTTACTAGCAATTATATACAAGCATAATATTAAAGTGCAAGAATTTAAAACTACGCTATTACGATGCTTCGGGGAGGGGATTTACATTATGCAAGGATAAGGGGAATAAATCAGTAAATGTCCTAATTTTAATTTATTACATCCGGTAGGCAGATACAATAATAGTAAAAATACGGAATTAAATAAATGTTGATCTTATCCTGAAAAGGGTAAAATGTTAGCTGAAACACAAAGTTATGTTGCATGAAATGTATGATGCAATATATGTGTTTTGTCAATGTTTATGATATGTGGATGTAATGTATGCGCATGTAAGCTGATTTGTTGTATTACCGAGGAAAATAAATCCTTGATTGTTGAGGATATGTGGATTCTTCATGTCTTGAAGTTAGAGTATTCACAAAAAATTTGTTGCGAGAAATGCCATATACTATTTGAGTAATCTCCTTGGGGAATCCAGAGAATTTTGATGACTTCTACTGGGGATTAAACAAAAACTCTGTGGGGAAGAAAAATTATTTCTGTTTGGAAAAAGTTCAGGAGTTTCGGTCGCTTGCCACTCTACTGGGGAGTTATCCTAGGTTGGGGAGAGACAAAAGTTAGCCATTATTTGGTTGATTTTCAGGCTTCAAGATAACTTGCTGGGGAATTTGGAGAAACTGAATGGTTTCTGCTGGGGATTGATAGTTTGAAATTTCAGCTCCGCTGGGGATCTTAATGATGTACTGTATGGATTGCTCGTGGAATAGCCTAAAGACGTTTTCCTATTCTTTCAATCTGTCAGTAATTGTTCTTTTCCACTTTGTTTATTTGTAAACAATAATTATGTTCAAATGCATATGTTCATTAATGAATCATTGGACGTTTTGCAAATAAAAACACAAGTGTAAAGAAAAAAAGCAAATAGTTTTCTGTACTTTGAAAGAAATATCTTTGTATTTACTTTGAATAATTATTTTGTACAAAGGAGACAGACATCCTAGTAAGAGGATGGTGTCATAAAAGTAAAAAAATGTATACAAAGAAAGATAGTTATATGTGATAATCCCATGGAGTTCCCATTCTGCTATAGCCTTCGTATCTCCGAATATCTTGTCCATTTGTTGCTTCGTCCAAAGATGATTGAATTGATCAGAAGCTCCGAGTTTGTCTGTTAAGAGATTATCCTTAAAGTGATCCGACGAGACATAGTCATACGCTTTAATTCCCTAACTTTTTCCTGGACCGCCCTTTCGGGTTTTCAGTCCACCGGGAAACCCTTTTTTGCCCAAGTTGCCCTTTCGGGTTTTCAACTTGCCGGGTGTACATATTTTTTTCATTTTATCCCTAATTTTTTCCCGAACCTTTTTGGTTCGCCGTGATGCCCTTGTTTTGCCTAGGTGTGTCAATCTAGCGGGTCTCTTATGCGTAGTATCTTTTGACTATGTCTGCGTTCGCAGGGTGTGGAAGGTCGTTGCCGTCCATGGTGGTTAAGATCATTGCCCCACCAGAAAATATGTTCTTGATTACAAATGGTCCTTCATAGGTAGGAGTCCATTTTCCCCTGGGATCACTTTGTGGCAAGATGATGCGCTTGATCACTAGATCTCCAACTTGATATACTTGGCGTCTGACTTTCTTGTTGAAGGCCTTGATCATCCGCTTTTGATACGTCTGACCATGGAAAACAGCAGTAAGCCTCTTTTCATCAATCAAGTTCAGTTGATCAAGTCGGTTCTGGATCCAATCGTCTTCACTCAAACTTGCATCTTTCATGATTCTCAAAGAGGGAATCTGAACCTCGATAGGCAAGACAACCTCCATGCCATAAACCAAAGAATATGGTGTTGCCCCAGTTGATGTGTGAGTCGTGGTACGGTACCCGTGGAGAGCAAACGGTAGCATTTCATGCCAATCCTTGTATGTGACTGTCATCTTCTGTATGATCTTTTTAATGTTTTTATTAGCAGCTTCGACTGCACCATTTAGCTTCGATTGCACAAGGTGGTGATCATAGTTTTGTTAAGGTTCGTACCGTTATCAGTGATGATCCTTTCTGGGATGCCGTACCGGCAAATGAGATTCTGCTTGATGAAGCGGGCAACAACATTCTTAGTAACGGATGCGAAGGAAGCTGCTTCGACCCACTTGGTGAAATAGTGAATGACCACTAGAATGAAGCGGTGTCCATTGGAGGCTGTAGGCTTGATCTCCCCAATCATATTGATTCCCCACACAGCAAAGGGCCAAGGAGTTGTTAAGACATTTAGAGGAACCGGAGGAACGTGCACCTTATCTGCATAGATTTGACACTTATGACAGGTCCGGGAGTGTTGATAGCAGTCAGCTTCCATGGTAGACCAATAATAGCCTGCCCGTAGGATTTTCTTCGCCATCGTATGCCCACTAGAGTGAGTTCCAAAGGTACCTTCATGCAATTCAGCCATGATCTTTTCAGCTTCAATCTTGTCCATACAACGGAGCAGAATAGAATCATGATTACGTTTATACAGGATGCCATTACTTAGGAAGAACTTAGCGGAGAATCTCCTTAGGAACTTTTTATCATTGATTGAAGCTCCTTCTAGATACTCTTGAGCCTCGAGATACCTTTTGACTTCATGAAACCACGGCTGGTCCACTACTTCTTCAGTATTAATCTTGTGACAGTGTGCTGGTTCGTCCATTCGTTCAATGGTGATCTGGGGAGCCTCGTTATCCCAATTAAGTTTAAACATAGACGACATTGTAGCTAGAGTATCTGCTAGCTGATTTTCTTCTTGCGGGAAATTCTCGAAGGTAATCTGCTCGAAATGTGGTAACAATGTCAAAACATGTTCTTTGTAAGGGATACGGTTTGGATGCTTAGTGCCCCATTCTCCTTTGATCTGACTGATGACCAAAGCTGAATCCCCAAACACATCTAAAGATTTGATTCCCAAGTCTATGGAAACCTTGAGACCAAAGATATATGCTTTGTATTCTGCCATGTTGTTCGTACATTTGAAGCAAAGTCTGGCAGTAAAAGGAGTATGGCAACCTTCCGGAGATATGAGTACATCGCCGATACTGTTACCAAGTGCATTGGATGCCCCATCAAAGAACAGGGTCCATCGGGATCCTTGTTCAGATCCGTCATATGGCCTGATTTCTTCACAGTTGTCAAATGTCATTATGTCTTTGTCAGAGAAGTCAAACTTCAATGACTGATAATCCTCTACAGCTTGATGGGCCAGATGATCAGCTAGCACACTGCCCTTTATAGCTTTTTGGGTCGTGTACTGTATGTCATATTATGTTAGGATCATCTGCCATCTAGCTATCCTCTCAGACAGAGCAGACTTCTCAAAGATGTACTTTATCGGATCCATCTTAGATATCAGCAAAGTGGTATGAGTCAACATATACTGTCTTAGCCGGCGAGCAGCCCATACCAGAGCGCAGCAAGTTTTCTCGAGCAGTGAATATCTGGTTTCACAGTTGGTAAACTTTTTGCTCAGGTAGTAAATAGCGTGCTCTTCTCGGCCAGACTCGTCATGCTGCCCCAGTACGCACCCCATTGAGTTCTCTAAAACGATCAGATACATGATCAGTGGTATTCCCTCGACTGGTGGCATCAAGACAGGAGGCTCTTGTAAATACTCCTTGATTTTGTCGAAAGCAATATGACATTCATCATTCCATCTGACTACTTGATCTTTATTCAACAGTTTGAAGATTGGTTCACAAGTAGACGTTAGGTGAGAAATGAATCTGGCAATATAGTTTAGGCGTCCCAAGAATCCTCTGACTTCCTTCTCAGTGCAAGGAGCAGGCATTTCTTGTATCGCTTTGACCTTGGTAGGATCAACCTCAATGTCTTTGTTGTTGATAATGAAACCTAAGAGTTTACCGGACCGGACTCCGGATGTGCACTTGTTCGGATTCAACCTTAGTTTGTACTCCTTAAATCTGACAAACAGCTTTTGCAAGTGATCAAGGTGTTCTTCTTCAGTTTGTGATCGGGCTATCATGTCATCTACGTAAACCTCTATCTCATGATGTATCATATCATGAAACAAAGCTACCATGGCACGTTGATAGGTTGCCCCGGCATTCTTCAGTCCGAATGGAATCACTTTGTAGCAGAACATACCCCACCGTGTGACAAATGTAGTTTTCTCCATGTCTTTAGGTGCCATTTTGATCTGGTTATAGCCTGAGAATCCGTCCATGAAAGAAATTACTTTATGTTGGGTTGTATTGTCAACCAGGATGTCGATGTGTGGAAGTGGAAAATCATATTTAGGGTTGGCCCTGTTTAAATCTCTATAATCCACTCACATTCTCACTTTGCCGTCCTTTTTAGGTACAGGAACAATGTTGGCTACCCATTGAGGATAATAAGTAACAGCAAGAAATCCAGCATTGAACTGTTTCATAACTTCTACTTTGATCTTCTCTGACATGTCAGGTCTCATGCGGCGGACTTTTTGTTTCACTGGTGGACAGTCTTCTCTTGTAGGTAGACGATGTACCACGATGTCTGTATCAAGTCTCACCATGTCTTCGTATGACCAGGCAAAGATCTCAACATAATCATGCAATAGCTGAATTAGGCGCTCCTTGACACTCGGCTCTAGATTGTCACCCACTTTGATTTCCTTTTTATCTTCCTTGGTACCCAAGTTGATTGTATCCAATAGCTCCTCATGAGGCTGAATAGCTCTTTCCTCTTGTTGTAGTAGTCTGGCCAATTCCCCTGGCACCTCACAATCTTCCTCACCTTCGTATTCGGCTTGGTAGATCAGATCTTCAGAGTCACTGAAGGCTATAGCAGTATCGTTACCCATGGGATCCAGAATGAAAGGGTACATGTATTTGTGAGTGTGGGTGTGTGTAAGGGTATAGCCATCTTAAAACAATAAAATGTAAAAGAAAGACAATAAGCACAAAAGGTTTATATGTGAAAAAACGTCCGTGATTCATTGAATGTCATATGAAGATGAAATAAAAATCCTTACAAATGGACCATTGTGCCTCGGGTAAGACACAAGGTTTTCAAAGTGCGAATTGTTCGTGAACTCCCACCCAACAAAGAAATAGATACCAATATCCAAAATACCAAAAGTGCAGTGAATGAAATGCAATAAAGCAAGTAAAGCAAGAAGATAAACACGCAACAAAAGAAAACAAACAAGAGCTAGGATTGACTTGCTTATGTATTTCTCAGCAGAGTCGCCAGCTGAAGCTACTCGAAAAATAAGACGAAATAACCTCGGATGGAAAAAACAGAGTCACCACCTAACTTTATTTATCCCAAATAATAAGGAAAGGAAAATATATAAAACTCTTGGTATCGGGAAAAGAACATGGTCTCGTAACCAAATCTCGGGTAAGGGAGTTGATTACGCAAGGAGAAGGTATTAGAACCCATCACGTCCGTGGGACTCCGCGTGATCCACTCTTGTTATTCTATTCAATGGTGTGCTTGTCTAAAATTTCCTTGCTAAAGGGAAATGTATGCATAAATTTATTGGGAAAAAGAAAAGGTTTTTATTAGTGTGTTCGCCTGAGCATTGAAACTTTATGCCTACGTATCCACAAGGGAATGATAACATCGTAAATCTTCTTAAAAATGTTTTGTTTGTTGTGTATCTTTTATGGATGATATTAAATTCGTATTCTAACTGTTAACATTGCCACTCGACCGTTGGAGACTACACATCGTTGTTTTGTGTAGAATGGAGTTAACATATCCTTTTTGAAAATGTTTTAAATTGAAAAATCCCTAAGGCTAAATGATTTGGATTTGGTTTGTGTTTTTGTTAGGAAGAAGGTGTTAAGTGGACCCTCATCCAAGGAAACACCCATCACCTTCATACCTTTAGTTTTGAAAGGGTTTTGAGTATTGTTAAGTGTTTTAATATTTGATTGAAAAAATGTTTTAGTCTTAATGAGATAAAAATGGGAACTTGGTGAAACTTGGCCAAGAAGTTGAGATAAAAAACTGATTAAAACTTGTTTGAAATTTTTTTAAGTATTGGATAAAAAGAATCACAACTTCATGGCCCATATCTCTTAATTTAAGAAATTTTTGGAGATCAACCCTCAGTGACAAAGTTGTAGAATTCCTTATTCCCTACAAATTTTATGTTGAAAACATTCCTTGAATCAGCTTGCATCTTGGGAAAACTTGCTTGTGAAGTTAGGGTTTTTTAGGCACAAAACACTTGAATTTCTCTAAGTATTCAACTTTGACTTTTGTTGACTTTCTTTATCCTCTTGATTCTTGATGATCAAGTTTGATGATTTTGAATGCTTTTATAATCCTTGACTTTGAACTTCAATGTTGACCAAAAAGGGTCAAAGTTTGACTTTTTGTGACAGTTGACTTTTCTTCATATGAATTCAACACCTTTATAAACAATGAAATTGTGTGAGCATGATACAAATTGAGATGATGTAATGACTATGAGATGGTGTTGTTAATGATACTTTGAAGCAATCAACCTTGAACTTCAAACCACAAAACCCCAAATCTTGATTTTTCACTGATGAGGGTCAAAACCCTAATTTCCCAATCCATAGTGATGAGACCAAATAAATGATGATGTTTTGAGAATGATGATCATGAAGACACCAACTCTTGAGAGATGAGCCAATCCTCTTCAAAACCCTAATCTTGAGGAAAAATTTGATCTCATGCTTTGAGAACACATGCTATGAATGATTGTGATGCAGATGAAAATGTTTGTGGAGATGAATGAATGTGAGATTTGGGTTAATTATGATTGAGATTCAAAGGGAAAATTGTGGGGTGCAACATCATCCATATACTGATTGTCAGACAAAGAGAAATATTCAGTCTTTGGAGGACTTGGTGAGGGCTTGTGTGTTGGAGCAAGGAGGTGTTTGGGACAACCACTTACCATTGATTGAGTTTACATACAACAATAGTTTTCATACGAGTATTGGTATGACACCTTTTGGAGCATTGTATGGCAATAGGTGTAGAACTCCCTTGTGTTAGTATGAGTCAGGAGAGAGTCGTAAGAAGAGTTATCATGACAAGAGGAGAAAGGCAATTGAATTCCAAAAGTATGATCTTGTGTTTTTGAGAGTTATTATGATTACTAGTGTGGGTAGAGCTTTAAAGTCGAGAAAGCTTACGCCGTGATTTGTTGGTGTATATCAGATTTCAGAAAAGATATGTGAGGTCTCCTATCGAATTACTTTAATGATGTCACTTGCGAATCTTCATGACTTGTTTCATGTGTCTCAGTTAAGGAAATACATTTTGGATACTTCACATGTGATTCAAATGGATGATGTACAGATGAGAGATAGCTTGACTGTTGAAGCATCACCCATGCAGATAAAAGGAAAGGAAGTGAAGCAATTAAAGGGTAAAAACATCGCCTTAGTGAAGGTATTGTAGGGTGAACCAGCTCGTTAAAGTTGGACTTGGGAACACGAGGATCATATGAGAGAATCTTATCTGATTTTGTTCCTGCCATGTAATTTTCGAGGGCAAAAATTCTTTCAAGCGGGGGAGAGTTATAACACCACAAAATAATTAGATTATTTATTTAATTATTTAATATATTTATGATGAATATTTGTGACATATTTATGAGTGTATGTGATGTCTTGATGATTTATATGATGCATTGTGATGTTCGTCAATACTATGTGTTAGGGTAGTGGTGAGTTAAGAGATAATGTGATATATTTAAAATTTAAATAATTAGTTTCAAATTATTTGGATTTAATAGTAATTATTTAGATTTATGATATTGATTAAATAAAATAAAATTGGTGTAGAAGAAATAAGAGCAAGGTGGTAATTGGTTAAGTTATAAGTGAGGATAATCTAGAAAGACCATAGAAAGGGGTCCAAGGGGTAAGTTTGACATAAGGAAAAATGAGGTTTAGAACGCTCATTTTGTGCGATCGTGAAAAGAGTTGGAAGAGCGCAACATAGCTAGGGCAGGAAGAGAACAATGGTATTTTTGGTAGAACCCAAAGAAGAAGATCAAAGCTATAATCCAAGGTAAAGGGTTATCTTTGTTATTATGATCATATAGAGTTTAGATGTCTGTAGGTTTTTTGGGGTTTTGTGGTGAATTGATAACAGGATGAGTAAGATGAATCTTTGATGAAATTGATGAAATTACCATGTTATTTTTCCATTAATTGATGCATAAGATATATAATATGATTTGTTGGTATTGTAGGATGAAAACATGAGTATTGGTGATGAATTAGAACCTTTTTTGTGTTGAAATCGCGAGAAAATTAGGACTGGTATAATGCAGAAAGTGTATAGGGAATTCCCTATTCGTGTTGCGTCACAGGGCAAGCCATCTGCTTTGACGGGCGAGTGAGCTTCGCCCAAGCAGCGCCAGGAGAGCAAGAGGTGGAGGGAATTGATGAAAAACAGTGCCCCTGGATTTTTGTATGGGAATGGTGACTCGCTCCAACTTCGTCGGGCGAAGTAGAAGCAGGAGGAGCTCGCCAGGAGAGCGAATATCTTCATCGGGAGAAGGAGAAAGAAGAAAAACAAAGCTCCTTGATTTTTGTATGGGGGATGGATTTTCTCCCTAGCCTCGCTGGGCGAGCCTCATGCGAGGGGTGTCAGGCAGAAACTTTGAAAGGCTGTAACTTGAGTTTCTGGGCTCCGTTTGACGTGTCGCTCGAAGCGTTAGGAAGCTAACACGATGTACTATGCTTTTATAGAAATAAATGAGTCATATAGTGTATCTTTCTAGTACCTTTCTGGGATTAGGATATATATTGAATGATGAAATGTGTTAATACTATGATGAACTGGCGTGATTATGCGATTGATGCAACATGATGTATGTTTGTATGATGGATTGATGTTTGTTATGCTGATGTTTTATGTATTATGATGTATGTGATGACATTTGATGAACTAATTAATGATGATGCATTTGGGCTAGCAGTGGTCGTGTTTATTGTGTTATTGTGCATCATACATTCATGGCATATTTTAGGACTTCGGTCCAATGATGTTGTTAGGACGATTGGTCCACTGATGATGATAGAATGTTAGTCCAGTGATGGCCTCAATCCCATAGTGTGGATTGAGTTAAATATTATGATGTGATCTTGTTCCAAGTGGGAATCGATCTTATTTGTGG